>OY804595.1:58897463-59574963 GCA_963680895.1 Fragum sueziense
TATCTTTTTGTCCTAGTATACAAGTACTTATAATCAGTATTTTCTCATTTTCGCCACATAACTTTCTCTGATATATTTTCATTCTTTACGGAGGACGGACGTTTTGGCCATCGACGTTTTGGCCATACTCAATTTATATAAACTTATCATAGGTTATCATGCTAAATAGATTTCTTTTTGGTTGATTTAGAACTCAATTATAATTAATTGAATAGGTTGAAAAATACATTTATTTAGCAAAAAACTACAATAACATAATACAAGTTACCGTTGGCCAAAACGTCTGTTTTCAAATAAGACTGTACAATACTTCCTGGCCAAATTATCCTAGCTAAAACGTCCGTGACCAAAACGTCCTACATGCATATTTTAGACAAATCCCATATTTTCATCTTCCTTTTGTCTCCTACAGTAGCTTTTAATTCAGACCATTAAAATAAAAATTTGGGATTGTTCATTTCAAAAGCACTCCAAAATTTATACTAATAAAGATACGCTTTGTGTACAATGTAGCAAAATGAATATTAAGACAATATGAGAAAATAATCAGCATATACGTATTTTGTCTCAATGCTTTCCCAAGCCTTTTCTTTACCATCCTATTAGTTGCGTCGAAAGGATTATGTACAATGCCTCAATGTTTTCAGGTTTTACCACCTTATTTTCTAGTACGTGCATGTATTTGACAATCTCATTAATCATATGCAAATGAAAACTTAGATCATAAGAAAGAACAAAACATTATTACGAGAAAAAACAATAAAAAAAGAAATAGGATGATAAGCATGAATTGTTCTTCATTGTTGATTAATGCATACATGGCATCTAAACCACGTACTTGTGTCAAACACAGCAGGACTTGGTGTTTCTCAAATCAACTGCTTAGCCCTCATGGCTATAGATACAAAAGGTGCGAATAAAGGTTTTTAAATCTGAAAGTACAAAGAAGACGAAGAAGAAGAAGAAGAAGAAGAAGAAGAAGAAGAAGAAGAAGAAGAAGAAGAAGAAGAAGAAGAAGAAGAAGAAGAAGAAGAAGAAGAAGAAGAAGAAGAAGAAGAAGAAGAAGAAGAAGAAGAAGAAGAAGGAACGTGTAAAATCAGTCAAGGATGCACAATAACCAAATACTTAGGCTGGACCAGCACACATAAAACATAACCAATAAAGTCTATGGGACCCTGAGCTTCCTTAGAAGAAACCTGAACATATCGTCCAAACGCACCAAAGAAACAGCATACAATCCTTAGTAAGACAAACACTCGAATATGGCAACAACATATGGGATCCACGTGAGAAAAATGACATCCAAAAGCTTGAAAAGGTACACAGAAGAGCCCACTCTCTTGCACACGGTTCATTCATTACATTCGCCTCTGTAGTTGCCTCAAAGGGTATTGCGTCATCATCTGCTAGATTACGTCATCTTATATCACATCAAAATGGCAATAACAAATATTTTTTTTCTTTTCCGAAGTCCAAAATATATCACACTCCACGTTCCTTAAAATTTGATATCATTTTCCAACGATAATAATTTAAAAATTTTAAATTGATGTCATTCATTCAAGGGCGCAGTAATTTTTCTGTACATTTCATTTTGATAGGGAGCGATTTTATCCAGCTAGCCGTGACGTAATTTCGGACAAGCATAAGTATTTCGTAAGTGTTGTTATAAAATCTCGCAACTAGGGCTTGATTCAAGCCGAAGATACGAGATTTTATAACAAAACCGACGGTTTATCAAAACAAAACAATAAATCGAGTCTATTTTTGAGCACAAAATTCATTGAGATTGGTAAAGAGGTTTGAGAAAATAGTTCCATTGTATATGGGTAAATTCATCAGTTATAATGCCTTTCAAATATAACCGGAATCATAATTTCTTTGTCTACTTTATTATGTAACACATGAAACTGTTAAACAGTAATAATACACGTTTTCCTCGGTTTGACAAGATTCTTGTCAAACATGGCGTCAGCCCGTTGCAGAGATGTATGTGAGAGTAACGAACGACAACTCTGCTCGGAGATTGAGAAGAGCCGCTAGATTTATAAACAATGGGCAATATATCCAGGTAACCGATCTAGCGTAAACAACATGCTTGAAGATCTCAAATGGAAGTCCCTAAAAGACAGACGAATAATGGTCAGGTTAACAACAACACACATGCTAGCAATATAACATTTTTCCTTTTCATATACAACATCTAGTCAGAATAGCCCACAGCAGAAAATAAGTTGAGAAAAAATAGAAAAAGAAGAAGATACTGTTAACTGCCAACCCATAACCACACAATGACTCTTTTTGACTCACCAAAAGATAATGGTTTTGGAAAACATTGTGGAAAATGAAGAAATTGCATGTGACAAGCAATTTCTTCATTTCCAACAATGTTTTCAATTCCGAAAGACCAAAAACCCATAAAATTCCATTCACTTGAAATTATCTTCTACAACGTTTTTTAATTTGGATATGTCTAAATACGTTAACAAGCATTCTCCTGTCAAGTCAATGATTTCTAGTCTTTCAAACGCGATTATATGGTTAAAATTCCAAGGTCTGCCACATCTTACTATTTAGTGAAGTTTTTAGGGGTTTTTTTCAAGCGACGATATTATATAGTCAGCTGAAGATTCCAAAAAGTACCCACAGCATAGGGCTTGGATTACACTGATGTCAATCTGTTAAGAATAACATCATAATAATGTATTAAGAAATATATAAATAAGGAACATTAAAATTGTTGCTCTGTGTTGATCTTAAACAGTAGGCGTATTCGACTGCAACATTTTCGTTAAGTAATGCTTAGCTCCGCCCACCTGCGCAGACAATCACCATTAGTCAACGATTTTCATTCAGTCGAAAACAAAAGACGGATTAGTTAACGTAAATGTCGCCATTTTGAAATCTGTGCATCGTCGGCCTTTCTCGTTACTATTCGGTAACGGAAACACCCGATGAAACATCTTCGGGTACATCCGTAAATGAAGCATCGTCATTATTGATTTTATCTTTTAATATCCTTTCTATCAATATGCTATATATTCAAGTTTGTCCATAAAATTGCAATTGTTACATATTGAAATAACTTTAAAACAATATTAGCATTTTGACTTGGCTTGTTTTGTCACGTGACATAGTTAACGCAGATTTTTTTCGTTAAGAAGTTACTTAATTTTATGACATCTTGATGTCAGTCGAATGGAAATGGTTAATTAACGAAAAATAATCAATACACACAGACACAGTTCCAAATTTTAACCGTGACCTGAGTATGAAAAGAGCAAACAAAAGGTCACGAGGTTTTACTATATAATTCATTTGGTGAGTCTTTTTTTTCACGCGAGCATTTTTCAATTATTCTGCTTAAAATATTTTCTACAGTCATTTACGTTAATTATTGGAGTTTTACAGGAATTACAGGAATATTTTTGCAACTTTGATTGAAAAAAAAAAGAGATTTTTTGGCTTTTAAGCATTCGTACCCTGTCTCCATCGCCCATTACCACCATGCAAGTTCAGGATGAGCTACTGCTTTTGAAAACCAAATAAAATCAAGTAAGCTCCTAAGTACTGACCAAGTGTGAGCGGTAATATTTTGCATGTGTTTGTGCTCTAGATTAGAACCAATAATGGACAGGTCACAGGATGGATTCCCAGCCTCGGAGCGTGGACAATTGTAAATAGACTTATGGCTGAAATATTGTTGAGAGGTGTTGAATAAAAAAAGAAATGAAAAGAAAAATGTTTTAAACCTTTACCAAACATGAAATGTTAATGTTTTGATTGTCAAGGGCGGATCCAGGATTTTTTCAAGGGGGGGGGGAGGGTCTAGCTTAAAAGATGGCTTTAAATTTGTGAATTGTGTAAAGTTATATAGGCCTACTGTACTAATGTTGTATAGTCAAAATCGATTTCCGGCCTATTCAAGGCGGGTCCGGACTCCCGACCCCCTTCTAGATCTGCCCTTGACTGTCTTACAGAGATTGCTTCAAAAATCAAGAGGCAAAATAATGAAATACGTTTAATCAGCATTTTCTCCTTTTGCCTCAAGGTTTTTTATACTATATATTAGGCCCCTGTGTACACACACAAGGGTGGATCCAGGATTTTTCAGGGGGTCCAAGCCCAATTGCCAGGGGGGGGGGGGGGGGGGGTCCACGCCCAAATGATGACTTAAATGTGTTATATTATAACGTTATATTGACGCTTTAATTACTTTAATATTATAGTCAACATTTAATTTTCGGCTGATTCCAAGGGGGGGGGGGGTCCGGACATTCCGAATCCCCTCCTCTATATCCGCCCTTGCACACACAAAACCCTTCTTTCAAGATGCCCATTCTGCTGTCTGCAAGAGCTTCCAAATTGAAGCAGGTGCCGTTTAGGAAAGGGTTAAGCCGCTGTCAAACTTGAAAGGTCTAAATAATTTGTCGTTTGGGAAATGGGCTTTAAAGGGTGATGGTAACAGATGGTCTAATTGCAAAAAATGAATTTTTTTGAAAAAAATATGCAAAACTTTTGTGTTGGCCACCTCAGAATGGCTAATAATATGCGATTCAGACAGAGATTGAGCCGAAATTATAAGGGAGATAGCCGAATTTAGGGAGAATCCAAACCAAAATTCAACCCCGTCTCAGATGCGGTTGAATTTATTTTTTAACTACAGCGCGGACCAAGATTCAAACGAGATTCATGCTTGAATTTCAATATGACGTCATCATGTATGTTGTGACGTCATTTAAGAAAGTCGCAGGTCCTACTGTTTTTGACCTACTTTCGACATCGCTTCATGAATTCGGTATCAAATTGCGAAAAAATGAGTCGTTGCTTCAATAGTTTGTCGTAATCATTTAATCAGGTCATATAAAGCTTAAAAAGTGTACATTTCGTTTGTTTTTGACAAATTTTGGTCCAAAATCTGGGAAATAGTAGCTTTAAGAGCAAAACTTTTATATAAATCTTTCGGTACTGAGATTATCATCTTCACACTGAAAATGGCATGTTTCGTACATTTGTTTGTTGGGCAGGGGGGGGGGGGGGGGAGGGGGGGGGGGGGTACGTGAAAATGACTGTTGAACCTGGCGGCTAGGTCCTCAAAAGATCCGTGGATACTCCTTTTTCGGAGGGTCAAAAATGACTTAAAAACCGGTGTAACGTAGTAAAGTGACCCCCATAGAATACTGATCCCCCGTCACTATTTTATAGAATACTGACCCCCCGGTCATAATATTATGACCGGGGTCATAGTATTATGACCTCCCCACACGTAGGAAAGTGACCCCTCCCGTAGAATTGTGACCCCCATAAAATATCGGCCCCGTTCCCTACATACCAAACAAGAATCCTTCTCTAATATAAACCCAACTATTGTACACGTACAACATAATTATCTCCATCGAAAGGCATCGGAGGTGCAATGGAACTCGTCTGTGCGTGCGTCTGTCCGTCCATTCAGAGTGTTTTGACCGCAAAATTTCAATCATTACTGGGCGAACCCGATTCAAACTGGCTGGTTAGATTCCTGGTATTTCTCGCACCCGTACTACCAAAAATACAAACAAAGCCTCCAGCTGCTCTCTCTCATAGATAATTCACACCCATTGGTGAGAGACAAATGACTTTTGTCAAATCTCAGAATGGATACATGCCTAGCCAGGTTTTGAACTCACGACCACTTGATTGGCCAGATCCCGGCGTTACCGACTAAGCTATCTGGTTTCGGAGCATCTGGTTCCTAATCGTATGTACAGTAGGCCTACACTTTCCTACCTGGCGGTTGCGTATTAGAGTGATAATGTTAACATTTATTGTTGGCGCAAGATCGTATGGCACATGCTTACATTTTGTCCAAATGTAAACAAAACAGTGTTGTATAAAAGATGAATAGGCCTAAATGAAAAAGAGCCGCCAAAATACAGATTTTGGTTTCCATGGCAACGGAGTATTGGAATGAAAAAATGTGCTATATTTACATTCACCAGGTCAAAAGAAAGAGGACTTATATACAAAAAGTATCGAAATCTATGACTTGAGTGGAAACCGCCTTTTTCAAAATTTACATTTTTACAGAGAGTGACGCTGACATGTTGCAAATTTAGGTACAGTGATAGAGCGGTCTGCTCACTGTTCAGAGTTTTCTGCATTTTATCGAGCAATGTTTTGTTTACATTTGAACAAAACGTTAACATGTGCCATACGATCCTCCGCCAACAATAGTCACTTTAAATAGCGAGATAATTATTTAGGCTTCTCAATCTGATTAATATCCTATGTTGACTAAAACAATAACATCTGACAGGCACCAGTTAGGGGTCATCTTCAGTGACCCTTTTTTTCTTACCAGTCAAATAAACGATTCAACGATTGGCGAAGCGATTTTATCCAAAAACTAGCCGCGGCCTTAGTGCAGTTGGTAGCGCATCTGCCTCATTCGAGAGGTCACGGTTTCGATACCCGGCCGCGACAAAATCCTTTCTGACAAAATTGTCACCCACTAATGGGTTTGAAATCGTTAACCTACGTGGGCGAGCAGCTGGAGGCTCGGTAAGGGTGTTGTGGTAGTATTGGTTTGAGAAAAAACAGGATTCCATGGTTAGGTGCTCCAGCCGCCGCGACATGACCCTGGCATTTGAAAACGGCGTAAAACCCCATTAAACTCAAACTTAATCCAAAAACTAGGTCACGATGATGCCACATTTCAGTGTAGAACCATGTGTTTGTCGAGGAAAAGTATAAGTAACCCGTCGCGCTAAAGGGATTATTGCTGGGAAATCCATAAACTTAATTTAGAGAAATAAGTTAGACTAAAAAGGCGTCAAGCAGCTGTTGCAATTGGAAAATACAGATGTAAGGTATGAAAAAAATATAATTCATCAAATATACTCAGTTCCAAAAGAAAGTGTGCACTTTTGCGTTTTACCTTTACCTTAATTTTCACAAAGTTAACGGCAATTTAGGAAGTAAAAGTGATATCATACTTCAGAATAGACCTTAAAGAAAATTGGCATCAAAACAGATATCGATAGAATTGCTCATATTGCATACACAGAGTCAGATCATTATGGTGTTGATGGTGTTGAGATTTGCACTCCTTACAGCTTTTCCTGAGGATAGAGTTACAAGCTTATATGCCGTTGTAGGGTTTGGCCAGGCCTTCCAATCCATTTCCACGTTAAAGATTGAACTTTCTTGTAGACGTTACGTGTACGTCAACATTAGTAATCGCTACGTTAGTAGTCTAGTGAATTGCCGTCGAATGGTGCAATAACGTAGGCCACTAAAGCGAATTTGTTTGCCTTTTAGATGCCATACAAATGACCAATTGCTATAAGAACATAAATACCGTACAAATTCAAATTTTCGGAAGGTTTTTGTTTTCACCAGGTTCGGTCTTGCTCACCAACGTTAATTCACGCTAACGCACTATGTAGGGGCCTACAAATGTAATGAACATGTGATTTTAGGCTATGATATGCCAAAAGGAGTACAGCGAGTGTAATTTCTGATCGATAACTCATCCAGCACCTGAGCCATACGTAAAACACTAAAAATGCAAAATAGCAATCAAGCCGAAAATTCGTGCGTGCAATGTGATTTCTTCATCAATATATCGTTTGTCAATAGTCTTGAGATGTGCCGTACAAAATTTCCTCGCGGTAGACGGTATACTTTTCGAGATATTCAAAATTTAAAACTTTCTTTTGGAACTGAGTATATATAAAATTTCATTAAATTCTATCTACTAGATTAAAAGAAATATGATAAAAAAAACTTCTACAATAAGGACCCTTTTCCAATAACACAACATCAAATTGAGAAACAGAGAGAAAATGTTCTTGACATAATTTCATGAAGTTCATATTTAAGTTTCGTCTCATTTCGTGCAAGAATTGTGGAGATTTTGCTTCGGGAGACTTAAAGATATAGACGCAATGTTATTATACATTTAGTCCCCTTTTCAAATGACAGGATTTTTGTACATGTAAATATATTATTAATTGAATAAGCTACAGAACATCTCATTCATCACTGAAAAACAAAATTTCATTAAATTATGTCTATTGAATGAAGAGACATTAGAGAAACACAAATTTCTACATTAAGGCCCCTTTTCTGTGACGCAGCCACAAAATTGCAAAAAAAATCAACAACAACAACAAGAAAAAAAATCAATAAAATTAAATAAAAAAAAGCAACAAACAAACCGAGAACACAGATACAAAAAGTATTTCATGGATTACACACGTGAAGTTTTATTGAATTTGGCCTAAAGGTGGCTGAGATCTGACTATAGACGGACGGACGGACAGAGAGACGGACGGACGATAGCACATGGCGACTGAATGCTCCCTGAAACTTTTTTCGGGCAGCATAATAAACACGGATATGATTTGAATCGATATACATGTAGTGTAGGCCCTATATGTTAAATTAGCAATAAGCTAGGTGGGGTCAGTATTTTATAGATAAAATCAGGGGGGTCAATATTTTATATGGGGTCAGTATTTTATAGAAAGGGGTCAGTATTCTATATAGAATAGTGACCGGGGGTCAGTATTCTATGGGGGTCACTTTACTACGTGACACCGGTAAAGACCATAATTGGGAGTCAGTCAATGACAAACCGTCGAGATTCACAGAGGAATCATCACTAAACGGAGTGTGATTCCTCTTAAACATCTTCTTTTCTCCGAGCGTTTCCATTGCACGTTCCAGATGCTTTGCTCTGATTAGGGTCAGAGCCTCGAACTGGCATTAAAAAGTGTTAAATAATATGTGGTGGAAGGTCACTGAGATTGGCTCCTATATAACTCTATGTAAATTGCCCTTTTTCTACACATTTTTACACCTTTTCAAACATCAAAATGAGCAAAACTATGACTGAAATGGCACAGATCCATCCTTGCCCTGCAAAACTATCAGCAAATGAACCCACCTCATGTCATTCATTTTTTAACAATTTTCACTCAAACATACATATCGTGTATTTTCCGCGCCAAATATGAGACACTGGAAATGGGGTCACGTGTATCCCTGCACCCAAACACACAAAATAGTTCTAAAAAGAAAGATGGGTTCTGGGTCAAAAATGAGAAAACATGTCACTCAAAAGCATCCAATGAAAACCTTAGCTCAAAATCATTCATGCAGAGAGCAAGGCACCATCAGAAAAGGGGCCATTTTTTAAAGAACTTTTTCAGACCGGAAGGACTTCTCCGAGTGACCTTACTCCATGTGTTATTTATTTCTGAATGTTTGTCTCCCTTGATCTTTCGAGATACATAAACACATAGATACAGGACATAAAACAAGGCTAGGGTTGGAATTGAAATGAAAAAAAATGCCTTTACCTCCTCTTTTCCGTTGCTCTGTTTATGGCATTTGAGAACAACATGGATCTAGATCAGCCTTCATTTTTTACTACACAAGTCTGATTAAGATACATATTGATAGCTTCCTAATAAGGTGCGTATTAGTAGAATGGGCCGCTATTTGACATCATTTGACCATGGTTTTATCTGGAAACTTGTTTTTGCAGAATGCTATAAGGGCAGGTTCTGGCTCTTTTGTTAACCCGTTCCAACTCATAGGCTTTTTTGACTACCAAAATGATAAAAGCATGGGAAAACATTGTGGTAGGCCTAAATGAAGAAATTGCTTGTGAAAAGCAATTTCTTCATTTCCCATTATTCTTTCTATTCAAAATGACCGAAAGCATTTAAACTTCTTTCATGTGAAGTTATCATTTACAAAACCTTTCATTTTGGAACAGTCTAGGTTCGAATTCAAAGGTGCAAAACTGCAAAAAATTAAACATCCTAAGTTGAAAAATGCTATGTACATATGATAGAGTTGGTGTTGATTTCAAAAGAATTTTAGTATAACATAGACGATACAATCCACGATGGATAACCTACATGACGTTTGGGAAACGGAAACGTTCACACCAAAAAATCGTCTGCTTCAAGTATGTTTTTTTTAATATTCAGCTTGTACTCTGTCGATTTTGACGAGATAAACTGCACTGTGCGCGCCTTTAAATTCCAAATTCTACCTTACTCTGCACTAAATCCCATGGTTTCTTCAAGCACTAATTTTGAATGGGAATGATGGCGTTAGAATCCGGAATGACCATCTCAAAGGCGCGTACTTTGCACTTTATCTCGTCAGAATCCTTAGAGTATTAGCTGAGAAATTAAACAAAATATACCTGAATCGGACGATGATTCGGTGTGAACGTTTCCCAAAAGTCACGAGGTAATTAGGAATTGGTGCAAAATCTGAAATACTGGTCCATGTATCAGCACTTGTTCTCCTTCTTAACATGGTGGATAATCACGCGATACAACAATTTCAGAAAATCTTCAATAATTTTGTTGATACGGGGTAGATTTGAATTCGTTTTGAAGCAGAGAAAGTGGACAGACATCACGCATTAGATGGGCGTAGAGGATTTTTTCTAAAATCAACTGATAATGTTATTGCAGATCAACCAAAATTTTGGTTGATCTTCAATAACGTTTTAATCAACGGTTTTTTTTTTTTTTGGTTTTTTTTTTCAAAAATCCTCTACTTTCACACTATTTTTAGCATTTTTCCACCTTCTCTGCTTCAAACCGAATTCAAATTCTGAGTCACCTGATAAACCAATGTGCCCAAGTTTTTTTTTTTCTATTAGGAAATCAAAAACTAGGTCTTGTTGAGAAAAAGGAGATATAAGGTGGCATTTAAAACAATTTTACGCAACTATTATTACAAAGATATTTATCTATAAAACAAATTAAAAATAATAAAAAAGAGAAAAAAAAAACAAAGTTTCCTGCGTTTTCTATTTTCTTATGCGGCTCTTTCACAATGTACTTGTAAATGTCAAATCTAACAGGATTTGGTGTTTCACAAATCAACTGCTTAGCCCTCTCGGCTATGCCGGTAAGCTATACTAAAGGTGCGAATGAAGACTTTTCAATCTTATAAATAGAAGGATTACTACTTCCGGTCCTTTTATGAATAATTGTCATATAAAAAATATATATATTAAATATATGAAAGATTTTTTGTCTTAAAACATACTACCTGAACGACAGAATTGTATCAATTTAGTTGTAAGTACCAAATATACATAGTAAAAAAAGTTTAGCAACAAAATGTAAATATCTTTAGTAGCCAAGATATTTTTGTTTTAACATAAAATCAAACGTTTACACGATAGATTATAGCTAGGAAACACAAACAAATGAATTTTATACCACCATCGCGTGCGTCTTGCACTCCAGGTGCGCTCCAGGTGCGCATTTCCGGTTTTCATGTCTGTCATGTGTTCATGTGTTTGGAACATAATTTTAGAAAACATTTAGGTTTGAACATAATTGTCTTTGTCCAGCATGAAAAAGGCCACTAAAAAGACTTTTCTGCAACGCTGTGGGACTACGCCATGGACTTACGTTAGAAGGACGTTATATCGCTAATGTGTTCCTACGTGGCGGAACCGGCGATAAAGATGTATTTTTAAATTTTACGTATCTCAAAGCATGAGTAACTGTTTGAGGATGCTATATGAGTCAATATTTGTGGTTTGAGATAGTCCCGGTCAAGGACGTCGGAGAAAAACGCCACGAGACGATGACCGTCATAATTTCGTAACGTCAAGGCAAAGATGTTCCATATTCTCACCAAAACTTTTAGTGGCTTCAACAGTAATACCAAAATAGAGTATCCTCATTTACCATCCATGATCGTCTCCACAGACGAATGGTTACTATACGTTGACTATACGTTGTAATTTCCCTGACGCTACACCATGAACGTACCAGACCTTACTGGCATAGAGTCCTGAATGCTGTAAGCGTAAACAACGTTGATTTTCTCCCATTACCACCATTCTGTTTGATTTATCACCCATAGAGCTCATGTGGCGCATTTGGGGGAAGACGTGAACGTGATCCTTATGACGTGAATGGCATTCAGTCTCTTGATAAAGTAGTGAATGTTGATACTGGGTACAAACTTTTTAAGTGGATTAGAAAACGTTTCAATGCTGTTCTTGCTAAAAATGACCTCATAACCGATATCGAATTTTATCGTGACTTCTTGTTTTGACCCCCCTCACCTACGTTAAGACACTGTTTCTCAGACAGTATTTAACGTTTCCACAAAACAACTTTTGAATGTTGTGTGTGAATGCATATGCTTAAATATGTATAATGGTGGTGAAATAAATATCACACAAAATATATGTTTTCAATTAACAAAGTCAGTGTTGCTAAACTTTTTTTACATGGTATATATTATACTGAGAGGCTATCTGTATATACTGCCGATAAACTTCCGTAACGTATATCACAGGTAGGTCATAAAGTCTAATGTTAATTTTAAACCCTTGTCTAAAATTGAATTAGAACCAAATAAAACAGATACATTTCAGTTTAATGAGATAGCAAAATGCTATATTTCCAATAGGCAAATTGCATGCCTATTTTTTCTAGGAACTTCTATTCGTTGTTCCTATACGGTGGGTGGGGGTACCATGCTATGGTCGTGTAGACATGGTACAGTAAGAAAGTAACCTTGCACCTAGTCATCTTGACAAACCTGGGTACTCTCCAGTTCTTTTCAGTGCGTTCATGCAACGCAGAAAAGATGGTACTCTCTTGGTTTGAAAAGACGGCTATTGCATTGTCAAACACTGTTAAACTGTTTTCAAAAATAACTATTGACGTCCAATATTAGCACAGGTTTTGAGAGAAAATAGTGTTCTCTTTTTCTATCAATACTTTCAGTTCTATATTGTACATGCTACTATCAATTCAAATCACAATTCACGTCTGTTTACTTAGGCAATCTAGACTATCGTTGCTTTTCAATGAAAATTTCGTAACTGCAGCTGCATTTGAAGCTGCAGTTACGAGATTTTCGTTGAAAAGCAACGAAAGGGAGCAGTCTTGATATTTTGTTTTGAAAACGGTTACACTGGATGTGAATAAGAGAGAAAAGTGTAAGTAAGAGACAAATATGGATGAGACGTCTGGAGTTCGGGAGAGGGAAAAATGATTAGGTAGTACGTCTCCCTAATCATAACTTCTCTCTTTCCCTAAATTCTCATCTCCTCCCTATTGTCCATTACTATCACCTGGGAACGCTAATGTGTGAGTGTAAGAGAGAATGTGTTGGTGGGGGAGAGAGAAAGTGTGAGGGGGAAAGGTGTGTGGGGGGGAGAGAGAAGGTCTGAGAGGGGGAAAGAGGTGCGAGTGGGGGGGACATGTGAGAGAGAGAGAAGGTGTGATTGAGAGAAAAGGTTGGAGTGCGGGAGATAACGTGTGAGGGGGGGGGGGAGTCGCACTATTTTCTACTTTTCTAGCAAAAATGAGTTTGTGAAAAGTCGAAAAGTTGAAGTTAGTCACACTAATTTCTGACAATTGTCACTAACTTCTGACAATTGTCACAAACAAAACTTCAACATTTCTACATTTCTAGGTGAAATTTTGGTAGAAAAGTGGAAGTTAGTCGCACTAGTTTCGACTTTTCTAGCAAATTTGAGTTTGTGAAAAGTCGAAAAGTTGAAGTTATGAAGTAGTCACGCTAGTTTCTGACAATTGTCACTAACTTCTGACTATTGTCACAGACAAAACTTCAACATTTCTACATTTCTAGGTAAAATTTTGGTAGAAAAGTGGAAGTTAGTCGCCTTAATTTCGACTTTTCGACTTTTCACAAACTCAATTTTCTTAGAAAAGTGGATGGCGGTAACAGGATTCCGTAATTTCTCCACCCATCTAGCCATGTGTTGTTGACAGGGACCTTAGGAATTCGGAAATACAGACCATTTTTAATTTTTTTTAAATCTATCACTTCGGGTTTCAAGGTCAACACGACACCGTGTTCAGTCAAACATTACAGTCAAACGAGACAACTTCATAAAAAAGAGGGGCTATATTCATTGGTTCTCCAACCAATTGTCTTCACGCTTATAATATCCGTCAAGTTGCATGAAAGTGCATATTCATTAGTTTGTGACCAAAAAATACGACACCTACCTTGTAAAGAAAACCCGTCCGCCATTTTTAATTTGACTTCGGTATCCCCAACTAACATCACATACATCAGTTTCCATACAGTGATGAAGACCACATCACGTAAACATCCACATACGCTACAGAAGTATGGGGTTATAGGTTATAGGCATCACTGCAAAAATTTCGAACTTTCTTTTATTTTAACCAATTACCATACAATGACACCTTTTGGCGCACTACGAAATAAAGGCTTTGGAAAACCAATATGGAAAATTAAGAAACGGCTTCTGACAATCAATTTCTTTATTTCCCAGAAAGCTTTCTACAGAGAAAGAAAAAATGCAGAATTTTATTCAGTTGAAATTTTCGTCGGCACAAACTTTGAACTTGTCTCAATCTAAAATGTCGCCGTCTGGTTTAAATAATAATAGTTTTCTGATTTGAAAAGCGATTGGGGGATATTCTTACAAAACATAAGAAAATCCGTATGACAAAAATTCTGATCATTATTTTCTCCCTTTCTCTCAAAATTTTTTAAAGTCTTTCTATTCCGAAAGTCAAAATCAATTCTTGTTTGGAAAAGAAATACAGTGTCCATTCATTGATCGACCACAATTATGTACCTAGATCTACATATGCTCGATATCAATATTGACAATTGAAACTGTTCTCGTCAAACGGCTTCTCTCTTTTTCCTGCTTTATTGCCACAATGACTTTTACAACACAATTATGTGATTTGCGTTTAAATTAGATAAGGGGAAATAACACATTGAGCTTGAAATATTTTTACTGCTTTATAGATACATGTACATCCATCACTCATCGATAACCATTCCAATAAAACGGCTATCCGTAATCTGTCCGTATCCGGCATGGAGCACGTAGTTTCTGCTCACGTGTATGGCTGGTCCTTTTTGAGGAGGTGGTCCTTCAGTGGAATTGGTCTTTATAGAGTGGTCGCTTTGTGCAAATGATACTGGGATGAGAGGGCTATCTGTAAAATAAAACAAACAAAAATCGTAAAAAGGATTAAAAGTAAAACACAGTTGAGCCTTTTATTCAAGTACATGTACTCTACAAATAAAAGAAAAAATACAAGGTTGTTCCACAAGTTTTTTGGTTAATTAAGTGCAAGATGGTTAGATTGCTCATTCCATGAATCGAAACTTATCAACATATCATTCGAAGGTGGAACAAGAACAAAAGAAATAAATTAAGAGTAGACACCTCCGACATGCTCGCTCTTGGCTCTAGAGCAGGATTCTGTCTCGAAGGTCGTATCTGCCCCTCACTTAGCTAGAACAGAGGAGGCTAATCCCGACATGCGCCAAATTCCGACACTTTTTTTTAAAAAGGTCATTTGTATTGCATTATATTTTGACAAAATCAACATTTTTCTGTTTTAAACATTAGGCCTACGTCATACATTTTTTCCGAAGTTATATAATGATCAATGATATGTAAAGGCTTGCTTTCTCAAAAAAATCGAGGTTTAAGATAGACCATCCTGTTTGTGGATTTTTCAAAAATACAGTCTTATAGATTTCTGTAGGAGGGGTGTCCTGAAAAAGTAAAAATGAATTCATGTACAAGTCATTTTCCTCGATAAATTTTCGTATAAGATGAATATTTAGACAATTCTCTATTATCCTTGGTGTCGGGGTTAACCGACAATTTAGGCCACTGAGTTTAACTCCAACACCATAAGTGAACATTAGAGGATGTTTCCAACTCTCGCTTACTTAATCTTTACTATACCGACGGTACTTTACAGAAATATGTAAAACCAGCTTATTCTAGCTTATGGCGACACCTTAACTTATAGATTTGCATATTTTTTCCCATATGTTCGCAATCTTTTTCTCAGGTGTCGGATTTGACCGAACTCTCAGAGTGTGAATTATGAGCGAAATTATGTTCCGTCTGTAACCCAATTTCTAATTAAGAGCAAGGTTTACAGTATATGTCTCACAAAAGAAAGTATGGGTTTCTTCCCATTTTGCTTCAATAATATGTTTGGTGTCGGGTTTGACCGAAAAGTGTCGGATTTGAGATGCTTCATATGTGGTAGAGATTCCACTGTACCATCATTGTTTATGGCCAGAAGATGCCGTAGAATATACAAATTTGTTGCCTAAAGATTAGTTCGTGTAAATCCGACACGAAATATGGCCTCATATAAGTAGACAAAGAAATATATTGATTTTTCTCTTAAAGTGTCGTTATTACCCTCCTCTACTCTAGTAAGGTGTAGTCACGTTATGTCATGTTGAGGGAGAGAAAATAGTAGAGAAGAGATAGATAAAATAAGAGAGATAGAGAAAGGAGGAATGTTAGAGTACTAGACATTTAGAAACAGTACACAAACACACACACAATAAATAAAATGCAGAAAGTAGAACCCGTAAAAGGGAAAAAATACGCTTGGCACCCGAATCTTCCATATACTTTTGTCATAGGTCATGACAAACAGATTTACTTCCCTTAGGCTTAGACCTCAACAAGAAGTTATTGATCTGGATCTGGATGTCTACACTGCAGGACCTTTCGGTATAGGCCTATATTATGCGCAGCGGGAGAGATGTTGGGAAGTGTATTTAACACTTCTGCAGAGCTGATTTTAAGTTCTTTACTTTATCTGCGCACACAATGTCACTGTCCAAATCATTCCAAGCAATATAGTTCGAGGGAAGAATGACTGTTTGAACTGTTCAATTTTGCACGGTAGGGTAAAGTCTTATAGGCCTAACACTTTGTGTGGTTTATTGCCTGGTTCTTCACTAGATTTGTGCTAACAAAATGATCAAGTATTTTGGGTCGTATTAATAGGCTACTATTAATAATTAATCTTTTTCAAATTATTGGGGTCAGATAGATATTTGGAGGCATTGCTGGCACCAGTCCCTCAGCCACCTTGTAGAGGGATTGTTCCCTTCTTTCTTGGGGTAGAGGTAGTTGGAGTTCCTTAAAAATCTTGGTGACAGTTCCTTTCTCTCTAGAATATGATAATAGGCCTATAGTTTTCAGATATGAAACGGACAGCTCTACGTTGTACTTGCTCTATTTTGTCTACGTCTTTCTGGAGGTATGGGTCCCAAACAATGAAGCTGTACTCAAGGGTAGATCTGACTAAGGAGATGTATACATATGCAGTTTTCTTGCAGGAGGTTAAACAATGTTCCAGGTTGCGTTTTAGAAATCCAAGGGTGGAGTTGGCTTTAGATGTAATTTTAGAGATGTGATTTCCAAAGGTGAAAGTTTCTGTGAATGAGACGCCTAAATAAGGATTTTCTTTCACTTGTTGGAGAATATATGGTTGTCAAATTGTGAAAGGTGTAACAATGCGTGAACCAATATGAGTGACCTGCCACCTATTTGAACAACAACAACAGATGTAAAGCAGGGAAACAGCCGAAGCTCTCTTCAAAGAAGGTACTACACGTTTTCTCAAAAAAATCTGACAACCGGTATGTTTTACTATTTTAAGGTAAGAAGGGCCTAATTAGCACCAAAAAGCCAGCGGCGAAATTTGAAAAAGTGCCAGTAATTCCTAAACTGTGTAACATTTCCATTCCAAATACAAACATAAGCATTTTGTACGGTTTAGAATTTTGAATTAATGCATATTTATGGAAACATTTGACAAAAATGTTCAAAATTACCTCCCTTGCATATGAATATAGAGTAAAATGATATTTGTAAATTATTTTCTTCTTGAAGCATGATCTTGAAATCTGGCACGGTGAATCAACTTATGTGAAGTGTATTTACAAGTGTGTGTAATTTGATACATTTCGTATGGCTAGAAAGTGGTGTTTTTAATTAGGCACTTTATACCTTAAGCATTTTCATAAGAAAATTAGTGCTAGATTTGTCAGGTGTATATTCTATGGAAGCATATTTGTGCCACTACTTAATCACTTAATATAACGTGAAAATAATGGAGGATTTCGCAAAAAAAAAAAAAAACTTTTTCGCGAAAACAGATAAATTTTCATGAAAAAAAAAAAAAAAAAAAAAAAAAAAAAAAAATTATCTTAACACGAATTTATTCCTGTTAGTGCTCTAAACTGCCAAAACTTAAAGATAAAATAATATTCTTTTCAGATAACTTTTCAACAAAACTTAAAATTTCGCGAAAGATGCCAGTTATCTAAAAATAGATCCCTGCTTCCATCTGCTTTGATTATCTAAACAGCTAAAATCTAATTGTGAATTTGAAATATTGCTTCAGCATTGATTTTTATGGTCTTTCTGGTCAGAAAACATTGGGAAATGAAGAAATTGTCACAATGTTTTCCAAAGCCTTAATCTTGTGCGTCAATATGTGGGAATCAAAACATCAAGAGAAAAGGAGAAAACAATGGTCTCTGGAATTCCTCTTAACCCATTACCACACAGAGACTCTTTTTGACTCCCAATAAGATACTGTCTTTGAAAAACATCATGGTAAATGAAGAAATTGCTTGTGAGTAGCAATTTCTTCATTTCCTACAATGTTTTCTACCACAAAAGACCAAAAAATGCAAAACTTCATTCACTTGAAATTGTCGTCTGCAACATCTCTGAATTTGGACCACCCTAAAATTTTGCCGTTTGGTAATGGGTTAACCCTTTCCCAAACAGCCCAAATAGACCAACCAGTCCAATTTGAAAGCTGCTGGAGATGACAAAATTGGTATTAATAAAGGTTGAACTTGTGTACAATATACCATGGAAAATATTGAGGCAAAAGGAGAAAATGCTGATTATCAGCATTTTCTTCTTTTGCCTCAATGTTTTCCAAAGCCCTTTCTTTTAGGGACGTCAAAACCCAGTCTTGTTATACCCCTCACCTACGAAGTAGAGGGGGGTATACTGGTTTCACCATGTCTGTCTGTCTGTCTGTCCATCCGTCCGTCCATCCGTCCGTCCGTCCGTAGACTTTTTCGTTTCCGTGCTCTAACTCAAGAACTGGTTGGCTTAGGATCATCAAACTTCACACAGTTGTTGCCCTTGACCCAAGGAGGTGCCCTATTGTTTTTGGGTCAAAAAGGTCAAAGGTCAAGGTCACAATCGGACTTTGTTAAAAATCCGAAAAAATCCGTTTCCGTGCTCTAACTCGAGAACCGCGGTTGACTTAGGATCATCATACTTCACACAGTTGTTGCCCCTGACCCAAGGAGGTGCCCTATTGTTTTTGAAATCCTCTAATATTTTCATGAAAAAGTTATCTGTTTTCGAGAAAAGAAATCTGTTTTCGTGAAATCCCCCATTATTTTCATGAAAACTTTATCTTTATGTTGTGGCAGTTTAGAGCATTAACAGGAATGAATTCGTGTTAAGTAAGATAAAAAAAAAATTCGTGAACATTTATCTGTTTTTGTGAAAAAAATTTTTTTTTTGAGAAATCCTACATTATTTTCACGTTATATTGAGTGGTTAAGTTGTGGCACAAATATGCTTCCATAATATTCCAAGGGAAACCTTAATGTGTCTGTATTTGTATCTGTATTTGTACGTCGCAGTTCCCACTTCTGGTTTTAACGCGACGGGGTGCGCCATTAGATTTTATGGATCAGAGTGTCAAGGGCTGATTTGAATGCCCCCACTGATTTAGCGCTGACTGCTTCTTCTGGTAATTTATTCCACTCTATTATTGTTTTCGCAAAGAAGGATTGTTTGTATTGGACAGTCTTAGCATGAGTTGTTTCGAAGCACTTTGAATTGTTTTTTACTTGATTTCTGACTAAGTTTACTGATTCGCAGTCTTCAAATTCTCTGGCTCTCACTGTTCTCCTCGGTCTGGATCGTTTTAGAAATTGATCTGCTGGCAGCCCTGGGACCAACCCTCAACCACCTTATAAAGCATCATCAGCCTCAGGCTTTTCCTCCTTGTTGTGAGTGGTTGTAATTCCAGATTCTTCAGGGTGTCTTGGATGAATCCATCTCGCTGAGTTCTATAATCCTGTTCGATGAATCTGGCAGCTTTTCTTTGGACTCTTTCTAGTCTGTCAATATCTTTTTGTAGATACGGATCCCATATGACTGATCCATAGTCCATTAGAGATCTTACCATGGAGATGTAGGCTGTTTTTCTGCAATTTTCGTTACAGTGTCTTAGATTCCTCCTCCAGAAGCCAAGGTTGGAGTTTGCTTTTTATACGCCCGAAGGGTCGTATTATGTTATGGCCCCGCTCGTCCGTCTGTCCGTCCGTCTGTCTGTCCGTCCGTCAGTCCGTCTGTCTGTCCGTCCGTCCGTCCGTTAGCAATTTCTTGTGTGCGCAACTCCTCCTACAGTTTTGATCGGAATTTGATCAAACTTGCCACAATAAATCTCCATGGTGTCTAGTTGTGCACCGCGCTTACGGAATTCAGATAACTCTTTTCGTTCTTGAATTATCTGCCCTTGAATTAAAAAAATGCCCATTTTCTTGTGTGCGCAACTCCTCCTACAGTTTTGATCAGAATTTGATCAAACTTGCCACAATGAATCTCCATGGTCTCTAGTTGTGCATACAGAATTTAGATAACTGTTTTCGTTCTTGAATTATCTGCCCTTGAATTTAAGGAAAAATGCCCATTTTCTCAAAAATGCCCATTTTCTCCTGTGTGCTACTTCTACAGTTTCAACCAGAATTTAATCAAACTAGCCACAATGAATCTCTATGGTGTCTTGTTGTGCAAACAAAATTTTGATAACTTTTCATGTTTGAATTATCTGCCCTTGAATTGAAAAAATGACCAATTTTTACTGACAAGCCCCTCTCGGGCGTATATGCGCCGCTCTGCGAAGCTCTTGTTTTACAACTTTGTTGATGTGGGTTGTCCATTTCAGGTCAGATGATATTTGGAGGCCTAAGTATGGATTGTCGTTTACTTCTTCGAGTATGTGGTTGTCAAGGGTGTAGAATTTTGAAATTTGTTTTCTTATGCTCATTATGTAATGTGTTTATACTTCCCTATAATCGGGTGACTTTCTTCTTCTTCGGGTGACTTTTTATGAGCATTTGCAGTGATTTGTTTACCTGCGCATCCTTCACTTCAACTTCAACTTTTTCAGCCATAAAATCAATTCTGATTACTGTTGGCTAGCGCTGTCTGGAGCAGCTGTTAGGTCTAAAAAGTAAAATTGTTAGTTGTGTTGTTAAGTGTGCAGTAAAAGAAGATAAAAGATAAAGAGTGCATAGTCTTAAGATCTACTTAAAGAGGGTGGGTGTTTAAAAAAGCATTATAAAACTTGCCAATAAAAATATAGGGGAAGATCTAAGATGAAACTAAAGGATATTAAGCTGTTTAAGAATAGGGGATAAGACAAGCCTTAAAAATAAGAATGCTACTTACAAGGATAAAAACAGGGCTTGTTAATTGGTGATTGGTTTACGGCAAAAAAGTTGGAGTCAAGCCTTTGAGCCACATTCATTTTTTTTGAGCCACATTTTCTTAATTGTTGCCAATGGCTCAAGTGGCGATCGCTAGCGCGAGCCCTGCAGATGAAAACCCCTAGGGAGAAATGAATAAAATGTGAATAAATGACACTTAATTTGTCTTCTGCATCAAAATTTCTGACCACTTTTGCAGCTGTAGAGATTCGTGGATCGATTTGTGAATCGTTGCTCATGAATCGTGGATCGGATCGGATCGCCACTTACCCAACGATCCACAGCCCTATTACCTGTCTTGTCAGGGGTCCCCCAGGGCTCAGTCCTGGGCCCCTGCCTTTTTCTCGCATATATCAATGACCTGCCTGAGAGTGTCAAAAGTAGGGTTTGGTTATTTGAAGATGATACTATAGTCTATCTCACAATCTCCTCCTTATCCTGTGCAGAAAAACTACAACAAGATCTATAATCTCTAGAAAAGGATTGGGCTATGGAGTTCAATCCTGATAAATGTGAGGTCCTTCGAATCCACAGGAAACGAAAGCCATTCCTGTTCCCCTACAAATTACATAATACAGAATTAAAATCCGCTAATCAAGCCAAATATCTTGGAGTAAACATTAGTAAGGACCTCAACTGGGCCCCGCACATAAACACAATCACATCAAAGGCAAACCAAACTCTCAGGTTCATAAAAAGAAATGTCAAAACAAATAACGCTCGGGTCAAGGAAGCAGCTTACAAAACGTATGTTCGTCCTCAAGTTGAATACTGTTCCACAGTCTGGTGTCCCTGGCAGAAATACCTAAACCATAAGATAGAGATGGTGCAAAGGTCGGCCGCACGCTATGTTCTAAATGATTACAACTACACAAGCAGCGTAACAAATATGGTCAAGACCCTCAATTTGAAAACATTAGAACAACGAAGGAACATAGCGTCACTGATCATGTTTTACGAGGGTTGTTCAAAAATTATCCGGATTGTATCAGTTAAAAAGATATTTGCCAAGGAATATAACTGAATTTTATATCATTTTATATCGGAATTCAATACACACCTATCTATACCTGTTTGAATTATTTTTCTAAAGAAACGCGATTACAATTACGCTCTGAATTACCATGGTAACGTGTACCCGGCGCAGCCCAAAATATGGTTCTTTTAGAATCTCTTTTGCTGTTCATAATTTTTCTACTGTAATTATGAACAACGCGGAATTTTCACAGAATAAGGGAAAAGATTTAGTCTCACGGACCCTACTGTTTATTTGGTACAAACGTTTTAAGAACGCAGTGGAAAACATTGAAACTAGAGATGAACAAGACCGGAAAAGGAAATAATGACGACGTCACTTACGATCATTGCTGATGCCCTATGTAGAAATGAGAGGATTACGGTACGGACGGACATTGTCAAACGAATTTTTTATTAGTGTAGGCATCATTCATTTATTTCTTATAAATGAATTGAAAATTACGAAGGTAATTTTGTTTTAATATTTTCAATTTCAAATTTAACAGCAATTTACTACTTTAATCAAACTGTCCAAAATTTCCGTAATATCCATTTACCGAACGGTGAAATTTAGACGAGTCCAACTTATGAATTTTCTACTGCACATGGATAGGCCCATTGCATATCAGTCCCTACGACAGGTGTTGCCGATCTGTTGTTAGCTTTACTTTGACTTGAAACCGTATCCTATCCACCATATTCTCTATATTTAGCACCATTTGACTTCGCAATATTCCCAACGATAAAAGCACAATTGATGGGTATAAGATTTTCATTATTACAAGAACTGCGAAATTAAACAAGTTTGATTACCAGACAATACGGGCATGAGTCGTATGGTGATATTTACAAGCAATAGTTGCGCCGTCAACTATGCTTTATTGAATATAACGGTAATTACTTTGAAAAAAAAAAACGCAACATTATGTTTGTAGTTTCCGACGACGTCGTCGACGTCGCCTTGTGATAAGTGATGTGCGCCGGTCCTGTGTACCTATACGAATTTGACTGTTTTTAAATTCCATACCCGTGATCGGATTTTCAAATAATTTCACAGAAGTGTGCGTACTAAATCTAACTTTCGATGAGTGAAGTATCGTTGCTATTTGATATCCCATTTAAATTCTATAGACACAATCCGGATAATTTTTGAACATCCCTCGTATAAGATTAGATCTAACTCAGTTGCAGTAGAACACCACCATCTCTCCCCCACAAGAAACTTACAGTACAATATACCCCATTCTAGCTCAAATTACCATGCCTCTTCATTTTTTCCCAGAACTATAAGGTTAGCAGCAAGTTTAGCATAGTCAAACTTTAAAATAAAGCTATGGAATGTAGTAAGAATGTTACCTGACAACGGGTGAACTATTTGTAAGTCAATCCAGTGTAGTTTTATGTTGAAATCACTTTCAAATAAAGTTCAATTCAATTTTGAAGCAGAGTACCCACCCATTTTATTCTACTGAGACTTGAATTTTCCATTGGAAGAAAATAATTGATAACAATTCTTGTTGATACTTTTTAACTGAATTTGTGCCATGGAATATCTTTTTATGGGATACACATCTGATTAGATATGTTAGTATTCAAAAATGTATGCAAGAAAATGTGTATTCCACTCTTTTGTCTTGCTCCACAAGAAGGAATAGGGTGGACTCGTAGCCACAAACCAATACCCATCATCAAGTTTGTGGCTACGATATCGCAGCTAAGTTAACCCTTTCCAAACTATACAGACCGGTTTAGGCGTCTTAAATGAAATCATCTTGGTAAAACATTGAGACAAAAGAAGAAAATGCTGATAAACAGCACTCTCTCATTCTGCTTGCACTCTCCTTGCTAAAATATACATAAATTTCTTATTGATTTAAACCTGTTTTATTGTAGATCTATATAACAGCATTCAGATTGGACCAGTCAGACTTTTTGCGTGTTGGAAAGGGTTAATGAATTGTTTTCTGCACAAATCATTTACAAAAAACATGTTTATTTCAACTCACTCCCAGACAAGACCAGGTTTTGAAGTTCCTAACAAGAACAGCTTTGGAAAACATTGGCATGGGAAAACATTGTGGTAAAAGAAGAAAATGCTGATTATCAACATTTTTCCCCATACATTTTCATGTTGGACACCATGAATTGATGACTTAACAAAAAGTGCAGAACAGTCTGAAAAAAACGTGTCCATATATTAACCCATTACCAAACAACAAAATCTGAGCTTTTCCAAATTGAAAGAAGTGGCAGACGACATTTTCAATGTGACGAAACTTTGAAAGTTTGTGTCTTTTAGAGTAGAAAATTTTGTGGGAAATGAAAAAATTGCTTGTGACAAGCAATTTCTTCATTTTCCACAAAGTTTTCCAAAGTCATTATCTGGTAGGGAGTCAAAAAGAGTCACTGTGTGGGAATGGGTTAAAGGGCCGTTTCTTTATTCGGTCCATTCATCCATCAAGAACAGTTAACACAGAAAATATACCAATTTTGTTTAACCTACTTCTAGCACATGACCTTGCCTTTATTCAAATGTTTCATTGATATTTTTGAGTTATTTGACTTGATTGTCCAGTGAAATAGACTTTCTGGTTAACTTTTTATCAAACGAGACTAAGTTTTGACATCCCTATATAATTAAAAAAGCTTGGGAAAAATATGAGGCAACCAGCATTTTCTCCTTTTGTCTCAATGTTTTGTTGGATTTATGGTTCAGGGGTTTATGATCCCTGTCTTTCATCATCAATTTTGTCGTCTGCAGAAGCTTTCAAATTGAAACTGTCTAAATTTTTTAGGTTTAGGAAATGGTTAATAAAAAAACCTTTCCCAATCAGGTTGTTGAGAAGATTGAAAGTAATAAACAAAGTGCTGATAAGAAACATTTTCTTGATTTCTCTCTATGTTTTCAATACAATAAAATTGGAATATATGACTCATCAAATATTTTCCATTTAATTTGAGTCAGTCTTAAAAAACATGTGGCTTTGGTCTGGATAGGGTTAAAGAAACGTGAAACACATGTTTTATCAGTTGTTTCATTAAATTTTTGGTCTATTTAAAACAGTATGATGAACTAGGTAGGTTTCAGTTTTGGGAGTGGCTATGCTGTATCTTTTTTATCAGATTTTTATTACAGTAGAACACAGACAATGGGGGTGTAAAAAGGTCCAACAGTTTAAGAAAAGAAGATGGGGAAGAAGAAACAATTGAAGGAAAAAGCAGCCAAACCTTTGGAAGAAACTAAAGGTATTTCTGTGTAATTTCTGTAAAACTTTTAAATATGAGAAAGGTAAAGCTAGTCATTATAGAACTATATATCAGTATTCCAAATTGCAGTAATTGTGAATGAATGTGAATGTCTAATATCATCCCCTTTATCTGTATATGTTCTGCGCAAAGTAGGAATGTAAATCGCATATTTGCATTCAGACTTTATCCTGTGGGCAAAGTAAGGATATTTTGGACAAAGAAAGAATGTTAAGTATGGTGCCAAGTGAGAATAATAAGATGTTATTTTTCGAATAATCTGCTATAAATGACATACAATGTATAATTGTAAATCATATTTTTGTTAAATTATGTTGGTAAAGAATTATCTTGAGCTTGATTATGATTTCAGGTGGCAAAAAGGTTTATTCTCTGCCGACCAATAAATCTGGAGCCAGTTCCTCAAACATCCAGCCTGGTGATGGACTACAGAAGGTATGTTCTAATGATGAAATGTTTCAATGTATGGAATTAGGGTATTTATTTGGCAATATTAACTGGAATACTGCATAATTATTTTTAAACAAGAAAATTATCAATAAAACATTTAGTGAAGAATATAGTTAATTGATGCACATTACAGCATGCTTTTATGAGGCATGTTAAGTAACACTATTTAAAAAATCAATATTAGATGATTTCATTCAGATCCAAATATCTTTCTCTTAGTTCATAACTCTGTGAAGTTAATTTTTGAAAAAGCTAGAACATCTCTCGGTGTCAATTCTAGAATGTTTTATACCGATGTTTTATTGATAATGTTCTTGTTTAAAAATGATTATGTAAATTTTATTCTTTCCTGAGTGTTTTTCATATGTTTTACCAGGTGACCATTCCTGGGGGTCTAGAGAAAGAGCTGTTAGATGTTATACAGACTTTAAACAAGGAGAGAAGGCTGGATAAAGAAATATCTCTTAGACTTACAAACAAGAAATTAATGGTAAACAAATATCATCTCTTTATTATGCCCCCTTTCGAAGAAAATGGGGGTATATTGTTTTGCAAGTGTCGGTCGGTCGGTCGTAAAGTCGGTCGGTCGGTCTGTAGGTCGGTCGGTCTGTCCGTAGACCAAACCTTGTCCGGAGCATAACTCAAAAAGTATGTAAGGTACAATCATGAAACTTCATAGGTGGATAGATCTCATTATGGAGAGGTGCAGTGCACAAGAACCGTAACTCTTTAGATCAAATTTTTTGAGTTATTGCCCTTTGTTGATTTTATAACTTGATTCTTGTCCGGAGCAACACTCAAAAAGTATGTAAGGTACAATCATGAAACTTTACAGGTGGATAGATCTCATTATGGAGAGGTGCAGTGCACAAGAACCGTAACTCTGCTGATCAAATTTTTTGAGTTATTGCCCTTTGTTGATTTTCAAACTTGATTCTTGTCCGGAGCATAACTCAAAAACTATGCTAGATAGAATCATGAAACTTTACAGGTGAATAGATCTTATTATGGAGAGGTGCAGTGCACAAGAACCGTTACTCTGCTGATCATATACTTGGAGTTATTGCCCTTTGTTGATTTTCAAATTTGATTATTGTCCGTAGCATAACTCAAACAGTATGCAAGGTAGAATCATGAAACTTTACAGGTGGATAGATCTCATTATGGAGAGGTGCAGTGCACAAGAACCGTAACTCTGCCTATCATATTTTTTTAGTTATTGCCCTTTGTTGATTTTATAACTTGATTCTTGTCCGGAGCACAACTCAAAAATTATGTAAGATAGAATCATGAAACTTTACAGGTGAATAGATTTCATTATGGAGAGGTGCAGTGCACAAGAACCGTAACTCTGCCAATTAAATTCTTAGAGTTATTGCCCTTTGTTGATTTTTACATTTAATTCTTAACCTTGCCTATATCTCATGTCCTTTTACACATACAGCCTTGATATCTCACACATAGATACCTCCTATCAACATTGTTCACATTTAACCATGACCTTGGACCTTGTGACTTTGACCTTAGAGTTTGACCTACTTTAAAAAAAATTAAACCCGGCATATATCTCATGACCTTTTACAAATACAGCCTTGATATTTCACACATAGACACATCTTACCAAGACCTTTCACAATTGACCATGACCTTGGACTTTGTGACCTTGACCTTGGAGTTTGACCTACTTTTAAAAAACTTTAACCTGGCTTATATATCATGTCCTTTTACACATACAGCCTTGATATTTGACACATGGAAACCTCTGACCAAGACCTATCACATACGACTATGACCTTGGACCATGTGGCCTTGACCTTGGAGTTTGACCTACTTTTAAGAAAAAATATACTGGGCCTATATTTTATGTGCTATTACACATACAGCCTTGGTATTTCACACATGGACACATCTTACCTAGACCTTTCACATTTGACCATGACCTTGGACCTTGTGACTTTGACTTTGACCTACTTTAAAAAAAACTTTAACCTAGCCGATATATCAATTCCTTTTACACATACAGCCTTGATATTTGACTCATGGACACCTACGACCAAGACCTTTCACATTTGACCATGACCTTGTGACCTTGACCTTGGTGTTGACCTTCTTTAATAATACACTAACCTGGCCTATATTTCATGTCATTTCACATATACAGCCTTGATATTTCACACATGGTCACTTCCAACCAAGATATTTCACTTTTGACCATGACCTTGGACCTTGACCTTGGAGTTTGACCTACTTTTAAAAAATTTAAACTAGGCCTATATCTCATGTCCTGTTACCTATACAGTCTCAATATTTTACACATGGACACCTCCTACCAAGACCTTTCTCATTTGACCATGACCTTGGCCTGTGTGACCTTGACCTTTGATTTTTACATACTTTTAGAAATCTTTAACCTAGCCTTTATCTTATGTCCTATTACACCTACAGCCTTGATATTTCACATATAGACACCTCCTACCAAGACCTTTCTTATTTCACCATGACCTTGAATATTGCAACCTTGACCTTGGAGTTTGACCTACTTTTAAAAAGACTGAAACCAGGCATATACAGTCAATCTTGTATTAAGAGACCACCTTTGGGGAATTCCAAAAGCGGTCGCTTAACAAAACGGTCTCTGAATACAATGTCTAACTTTTCATGCGAGTTCTTCCTTGCACACAATGTTCATCCAACATTTCTACTTCTGGAAAAGAGGGCTATTGAATAACAACCAACGGTATGAAAGATCAATTTATTGTTAAGTTACAGGAAATATATCTCTGATTTAGGGAAAAATAGTTGATTTAGTCAACTTGTGAAAAGAAATGAAAGAATTAATGACATACAAGATATTATTTCACCATCTCTGGGTGATTAATTTCAGTTTCATTTTCCCGATTTTTGGTAAACATTACAGTTCTATTTTCTTTTGTTTATTTATTTCAAAGGTGACTTGATTTATTTTGTTCTTAAATTTAATCGAACAAAAAATATTTTCACTTTAGATCTTCCTCTTTATATGGTTAAATAACGCATATTTGATAGGCCAGACTTTATTATTACCGATAAGACATGATCTCCCCGTGTTTTGCCATCCAATATTATTCTTAAATTCTGATCAAAGTATAAACAGATTATATGGGGAACATTATTCCAAATCAATTACGGTAATCCAGATTGCATAACAAACAAAACGCAATCTGTCATTTCATTAAACAGTTTTGATTGACTTCACAGGTGACTAAATTGCTGTTAATTAGGGCAATTTCACAGCTTTCATATCGATTACATACGTTTGACACCTTTCCTAAATGATCAGTAATGTGGGACGGTCGCTTAGAATAACATTCCATTGTTTGAGGGCCCAAAAAATGCCGGTCGCTGGTCGCGTTAGGGGGAAAACGCTTAATGCAACAATTTAAAGAAGGAATTTCATCGGGAGGACCTGAGAGTGGTCGCTTAAAAAAAAAAGTCGCTTAATGCACGTGGTCGCATGAGCAAGATTGACTGTATATCATGTCCTTTTACACCTACAGCCTTGATATTTCACACATGGACACCTCCAACCAAGACCTTTCACATTTGACCATGACCTTGGCATTTGGCCTACTTTTAAAAACTGTAACCTGGCCTATGTTTCATTTTACTTTTACATATACAGCTTTGATATTTCACGCATAGACACCTCCTACCAAGACCTTTCATATTTGACCATGACCATGGACCTTGTTAACTTGACCTTGGACTTTGACCTACATCAAATGTAGGCCCTTGAGGGGGCATATATGTTTTACAAACATCTCTTGTATTTAATATAGTTTTAGACTGGTCCACACTGATAAGAGTTGCTACATGTGCTACATGTAACCACAAAATTGATAAGGTTTGTTGATTTATATTTGTTTATCACAGTATGGAAAGTGCTGAAAGAAAAGGCAGAGAAAGCATAAATTTAAGCATGGCCTTATTTCTGCTATTGCTTTTGAAAGCTACCTTAATTAATTGTAGCAAACTAGAGTTTGTTTGGGGTTTCAAGAATAGTTCTCTGCAGGACAATTATAAAATTGTACGCAAATTCTGTCTTTATCAACATCCATTTTGTTTTCAGCAGCAGCATTCAAAATCAAAGTATAATTCTGAAGTTTTGGAATTAGTTTCATGCAGTTTTCCCATCAAGCACTATGTTTTTGAAGCTCATTAGAACTGTCTCAATGAGTGTTTGCAACATAGGATTTGAAAAGTAATCTTGTAACATTGAACGCCATGATGTTTCTATTATATGTAGCTATAATGTTCAGAAAAATAGATAAGAGGTGGATGAAGACATTCTAAAGTTGTCAATTCAGCTCCAAACCCTATGCTATGAGTACTCATTTTAACCGTCTTGATGAGATGATTCCACACTTTATGGTTTGATAAATAATGAATCGTGTATATTGCATTTCAAAAAGCCATCACGCTGTGTTATCTGTATCTGTGTTATATTACAGGACATCTACAGTAACCTGAGTACAGCTGGATTTAGTCACAAACAGATAGAGCAGGCCATGGATAACACTATACTGTATGGGGGAGATTTGATAGATGCACTTGACTGGTTGTGCCTAAACTTGTCTAATGGTATGTAACTCATATTGTTGCTTTTCAACATAAACCTCATAACTGCAGCTTGTTTTAAGCTGCAGTTACGAGGTTTCATTGAAAAGCGATGATATGTTCTGAATGAAAAATATATATTTTGTCACATGTTCAGTTTCACATGTTATAAATGTTTAAAATTGCCAAACGGTGGCATATGTTTAGTATTGTTTACACAATATCCTGTTAATCAGTCATTAGTAAATTCTTTTAGACATGCTGATTTACGAGGGATGATCCAGAATTGGCGGTACTGGCTTTATAACTTCAATATGAATCCATGTAAGTCAAATACATTTTTATGCCCCCGATAGGGAGGCATCATAAATTTGACTTGTCCGTCCGTCCGTCCGTCTGTCCGTCCGTCTGTCTGTCTGTCTGTCCGTCATTCCGTCCAAAAACTTTAACATTGGCCATAACTTCCTTATTACTTAACATATTCGCTTCATACTTTACCACAACATTCCTTGGTACATTACCTTTCTGTAGGCACATAGTTTGGTGACCCTGACCCCTGGATGACCTTGACCTTGAACATAGATTGGCCATAATTTAAAATCAAAGCGGTGTCGGGGGCATTGTCATCTTACAGTGACAGCTCTTGTAACAGCATGAAATGTTATTTATCAATGACCAGTCCACCAAATATCATAAAAATCGGACATAAAACAAAAAAGTTACAATAAAACTAGTTTTGTATATAATGCAAGGGCGGGGCACGTAGGCACCGAGCGTCACGACGTCAGAAGTTTGCAACGTTAAAAAGATGACGTTACTCCTCCACATAGTCACATAGAGTTGCATTACATTTACTGTTACATTCTGTTCACCCACTTAACATATATACTTAACCAAACTTATAAGTACTCCGTTTTCTATTGTGCGCAAAATGTTCTCCGGTAAAGGAATATCAGAAGTCAATATTTTTTATTATTCCCTAACTTAATTACTTGACCGATATCATTTTCATTTTGCAAAATTATTGTGCAAAATGATAACCTCCGGTCAACTATAGAAATTTGAAATATTCCTCCTGTGTTTCATACACGAATCCCACATGCTTAATTTACAATTTATTCTTTTATGGGTTGACGTGTCAAACATAAAAACATAAAATGCGTTGGAAATCGCTACAACAACAACCCATAACAATTGGTGTTTTACAAGGTGGTGCGACTCAAGCGTAGGTAATATTCTCATACCCACATTTCCAGTCGTTCTATACCAATTAAATACAAAATATCGTTCATTACTGTCAAACATCAACATTCTTGTTACATTCGTAACATTTTTCAAAAGAAATGCAACCCGTTTCATAAATGTACATGCAAATGCTATCAACCAACTTGTGGCAGAGTACAGACAAACGGGAAGTGCTGCCAACCGACCAAGACAACCACGTGATAGGAAATCAAGCTGGAATTAGGACCATAACATTGGTCTGTCTCATCTACGTGAACTGGAGCGTTCAGTGGCTGTCACAGAAAGGGATACATTATGCCTTCAAGGGAGACCATTCAGTGTCCGAACTATCCGATAATGGCTCAATTCATCATGTCTATGTACAAAACGCAAAAACCATGACCTCACAACTAACATGTTAATGTTCAGTTGACAAGGGTGTATTAAATTTGTTGATTGTGAAAATGTGTTTTACAGACTAACGATTTACTGTCCAGTATAATGATGATCTGCCACATGCTTAGCAAGCGTAGATAACGTTACATCGACTTCTAAAATATTAAAAAAAGATATCCCTACAGCATCTGTCAGGAGTTACAAAATGTCTATGCGTTCCTGATGTCATGCTATTGTTTGAGCAAACAAGGAATACACAAGTTATTGACTTTGTAATTTTTACTACCAACAGTGGTCTCCGTTAGCAGCTTCTTGTTCAATTCATCGTGTCGTGAAGTTGATGAAAATTCAATATATGGTAGCCATATGGTTAATGCGAAGATATTTCAAATTTGGTCAAGATATGTTATGACAGTCCGGAATTATGCTCTATAATATAGTCTGAGTACTTATAAGTTTTGAGTAGTGTATATCCCTGTATCATTGCTGGTCGAACGTAGAAAATATCTGTTGAATGTCTAGAGCTAATTCAGTCCTTGAAACTGTGACATTTCAGTGCCGATTTCATACTTCCACTAAAGCTTAGTCTGATGAGAATGAACAATTTTACCTTTCTTGCATTGGGGATGAGATGGGTGACATCCGTTGTTGTGATTGTTCCTTGATTTCAGGGTCATAAAAGCGCATCTAAATTCATCTGTTATGATAGTATCAAGGAATTTGCTTCTAAATGAAAATCTTTGGTCCAGAAATTCATAAATGTCCAAACACGTTTTCCCATAATAATCTGTATTCAGTAGATATGGAATCACTAACAGCGATTCATGTTTACATGATCTGTCAGTATTCAAAACTAACTACAATAACTTAGGCCCGTCTTGTCACAAATGTTTTTAAATACGAAGCGTTGATCTCAAGTGTTTACGCCCGTAACAGCTTTAGTTGATGTCGCGTCCAGACTGCTTCTCTAGCTACTACTCCCTTTCGTTTCTTACAGCAATGTTCTTCCCTTTTTTAACATTCGGTACCAAACAATTGTGAAATTTCGAAATAAAGAATATTTTATGAGTTTTCCTACAGTATTCTGTACATATTGAATGGGGAATATCCACGTTCTACTCAAAAATTAAAAACTTCGCACGTTCGAATGCTCTGCCGACGTAAGAAATAACGTTCAAATTTTGGTCATAGAATTTAGCATGAAGTTCATTTAGACGTCCACAACTTCTCAGTAAAATTGGCGGGTTAGAAAGGGTTGAAGAAATATATAAGATATGAAAAGGCTAAGTAACTCTACCCCTGCCCCGCCTAACCGTACCTTAGTTGCTATGGACACGCTTTGAACATGGGCGTAATTAAAAGACAATGCCAAAATTTTTGTTTCATGCCAAATATAAATAGTACTTGCATTATGCCAAATTGCATAAAGAAAAACACACTTATATTAATTTTAGAGCATTAGTACCGCTAATTCTGGATCACCCCTTGTATGAAGGACATTCTCAATTTTCACCCAGTTATAAATAGTGATTTCTGCATGAAATAGTTGTAGACTCAACATGCTCTATTAAGCCATAAGGTATGGTTGACCTTTGGTTCCTATTTTAACTTGATTTTAACTTAATATACCTCATAATTTTCAGCTCTTCCGACTTGCAGTTAACATCACTTTGACTGTCTTTCAATTGAATTGTCAATGGGTATCATAGTATCAAATACAAAATTATGGAGAAAAATGACTTTTTATATGCCTGAAGGGTCATATTATGTTATGGCCCTGATCGTCTGTCAATGCGTCTGTCTGTACATCCATCTTTCTGCCCGTTAACAATTTCTTGTGTGTGCAACTCATACAGTTTTGATCGTAATTTTATCAAACTTGCCACAATGAATATCCATGGTGTTTAGTTGTGCACACCACTTACAGAATTTAAAACTTTTTGTTCTTGAATTATCTGCCCTTGAATTTAAAAAAAATGTCCTTTTTCTTGTGTGTGCAACTCCTCTTTCCCAGGCAAGACCAGGTTTTATTTCCCTGAAATAAAAGGCTTCCAAAAATATTGAGACAAAAGAAGAAAATTATGGTAAGCAGCAATATTTTTCTGCACTGTATTATACAATAAACTTTTCATCACTATTTGACTATTGGAAAAGTCCATAAAGTTGTCATTCAGGAAAAGACTAAAGGAACTGTCCCTAGTTCAGGCTAATTGTAACTCCCCAAGAATTTTTGTGTGCCGTTCATATTTTTTATTCAACATTACAGATAAATTGCCTGCCAATTTTTCCCAAACACTTCAAATGGAGGAAGACAAATTGAGACCCAAGTTTGATACTAGTTTACAACTGGATAGTGCAGCATTGAATGAACCTGTGGTAGAAAAAACTCCCATATCAGAGAGTGTTGTGCCAAATAATACAGCAGGTTCAAAAGAGGTGGGGTGCTATTTCTGAATCTTTTCATTGGTTTACTGGAAAAGGATTAAATCTTAATGTTTTTTCTTTGCATGTTTGTTTAAGTTTACCACATAATACATGTAAAATGATTCATAAACCCTTTCCTAAACAGCAAAATTTTAAGGTGGTCCAATTTGAAAGCTAATTCAGATGGCAAAATGATTGTTAATAGAGAATGAGACTTGGTACAATGTAACACAGAAAATATTGAGGCAAAAGAAAAAATTACTAGCTTTTTAGCTCACCTGAGCACGAAGTGCTCGAGGTGAGTTATTGTGGTCACTTTTTGTCCGTCGTCCGTCCGTCCGTCCGTCCGTCCGTCCGTCCGTCAACATTTGGGGTGTTTACACTCTAGCATCCACAAAAGTTACTCAATCTTGATCAAACTTGGCCAAAAGAAGTACGATCATAAGTTCTCGGACAAGTTCGATTATGGGCCTGATCGGACCAGGAAGTGCGGAGTTATCTGCCCTTGAATGTCAAAAAATGCTGTTTTTAAGTTTGTTTACACTCTAGCATCTACAATTATTGATCAATCAAGACAAAACTTGGACATAATGTTGGAGACCATAAGATCTTGGATGAGGTCAATTTTCAGTCTGATCTGACCAGAAAGATGAGAGTTATGTGCCCTTGAATTGGGCAAAATTGCCACTTTTTTGCTGTATTCAAAAAAAGAGTTAATCTAAGGGAAGGAACTCTGACACTACTTTCTTCAGTATTATAGTAGAGTTATCTAGTTTGATAGAGGATATAAATAGATTTACACTCTTATTAACCCATTACCAAACAACAAAATTTTAGCCTAGTCCAAAATCATAGGTGTTGCAGACGACAAGTTCCATTGAACAAAATTTAACATTTTTTGGTCTTTCTTGGTAGAAAACATTGTGGGTAATGAAGAAATTGCTTGTCAGTGTTCCAAAGCCTTTATTTTGTGGGGCATCCAAAAGCGCCAATGTGTGGGAAAGGGTCAATCAAGACAAAACTTGGACACAATGTTGGGGACTATAAGATCTCAGATGAGTTTGATTTTCAGTCTGATCTGATCTGAAAGTCAAGAGTTACGTGCCCTTGGATTTGACAAAATTGCCATTTTCGGGTGTTTTCAATCTTTTTTACACCCTAGAATCTACAATTATTATTCAATCAAGACAAAACTTGGACACAATGTTTTGGACCATAAGATCTGGGATTAGTTTGATTTTCAGTCTGATCTAATCAGAAAGTCAAGAGTTATGTGCCCTTGAATTTGACAAAATTGCTGTTTTTTTACTGTTTTCGACTTTGTTTACACACTAGAATCTACAATTATTGACCATTCAAGACAAATCTTGGACACAATGTTGGAGACTATAAGATCTCAGGTAACTTCGATTTTCAGTTTGATCTGATTAGAAAGTCAAGAGTAATGTGCCCTTGAATTTGATAAAATTGTTGTTTTTGGCTGTTTTCAACCTTGTTTATACTCTAGAATCTACAATTATTTATCAATCAAGACAAAACTTGAACACAATGTTGGAGACTATAAGATCTTGGATGAGTTTGATTTTCAGTCTGATCTGATGAGAATGTTGAGAGTTATGTGCCCTTGAATTTGACAAAATTGCCATTTTCGGCTGGTTTCGACCTTGTTTACATTCTAGAATCTACAATTATTGATCAATCTATACAAAACTTGGACACAATGTTGGGAACCATAAGATCTCATATGAGTTTGATTTTAAGTCTGATCTGATCAGAAAGTCGAGCGTTTTGTGCCCTTGAATTTGACAAAATTGTTGTTTTCGGCTGTTTTCGACCTTGTTTATACTCTAGAATCTACAATTTATCAATCAAGACAAAACTTGGATACAATCAGGGCTACAGATAAGTGGAGGTGAAGACATACTAACATTGTTTTTTCGAATTCAAATCCTATGTTGTTGGTACTCATTTGAATCGTCTCGACGAGACGATACAAATGAGTACCTACAACATAGGGTTTGATGATCACTGACAGCATTATTGCAGTTTGAAAAGTCACCACCCCCTCTTATCTGGAGCCCTGTACAATGTTTGGCACCATAATTTAGATCTCGGATGAGTTAGATTTTCACAACCTTATTGACCATAAGTTCTTTTTCAGTCTTAAATTAATTAATATTAATTGAATTGAACAAAAGTGTTGCTCATATCATTTAGGTTCAGGTGAGCGATATAGGACCATCATGGTCCTCTTGTTTTTGTCTCAATGGTTTGACAAGCCATTTCGTATGGAGACTTCAAAACAGTGTGATGTTTGGAAAAGGGTTAAGCGGTTTTGATTCTTACCAACCTTTTTTCTTAAAGACAATGGTGTATTTTTAAATCATCTTACTTTAATCTTATTCAGACACCGTCACAGAAAAGTGCTGAAGCCTCTGCTAAGGATTGGATATTGAGATATGCCGAACAATCTTCAGATTCAGAGGGAGAACTGGATAAAGACGGTGAAATAGATCCAGTAAGTAGGGGCCCTGGAGCTGCATTTCTAAATTCATGGTCTAAATCCAAATTACACTACAAGCTATCTGATTGGACTAGACATATGTCTCAGCCAATCGGATTGGTTGTTGTGTAATTTTAAAGGTATACAAGATATGAGATATATGTCTTTGTAAATTGGATGGATTGTAATTATGCCCCCTTTCGAAGAAAATGGGGGTGTATTGTTTTGCAAGTGTCGGTCGGTCGGTCGGAAGGTCGGTCGGTCGGTCCTTAGGTCCGTCGGTCTGTCCGTAGACCAAACCTTGTCCGGAGCATAACTCGAAAAGTATTAAAGGTAGAATCATGAAACTTTACAGGTGGATAGATCTCATTATGGAGAGGTGCAGTGCACAAGAACCGTAACTCTGCCGATCAAATTTTTTGAGTTATTGCCCTTTGTTGATTTTATAACTTGATTCTTGTCCGGAGCAACACTCAAAAAGTATGTAAGGTACAATCATGAAACTTTACAGGTGGATAGATCTCATTATGGAGAGGTGCAGTGCACAAGAACCGTAACTCTGCTGATGAAATTTTTTGAGTTATTGCTCTTTGTTGATTTTCAAACTCGATTCTTGTCCGGAGCATAACTCGAAAACTATGTTAGGTAGAATCATGAAACTTTACAGGTGAATAGATCTCATTATGGAGAGGTGCAGTGCACAAGAACCGTAACTCTGCCGATCATATTTTTGGAGTTATCGCCCTTTGTTGATTTTCAAATTTGATTATTGTCCGGAGCATAACTCAAAAAGTATGTAAGGTAGGATCATGAAACTTAATAGGTGGATAGATCTCATTATGGAGAGGTGCAGTGCACAAGAACCGTAACTCTGCCGATCATATTTTTGGAGTTATTGCCCTTTGTTGATTTTCAAATTTGAAAAATTTGTCCGGATCATTAACTCAAAAAGTATGTAAGGTAGAATCATGAAACTTTACAGGTGAATAGATTTTATAATGGAGAGGTGCAGTGCACAAGAACCGTAACTCTGCCACTCAAATTCTTGGAGTTATTGCCCTTTGTTTATTTTTATACCCCCCACAACTAAGTTATGGGGGGGGTATACTGGATTCAGGTTGTCCGTCCGTCTGTCCGTCCGTCCGTCTGTCCGTCCGTCCATAATTTTGTGTCCTCTTCTCCTCCCACAGTTTTTGACCGATTTTGCTGAAATTTTAGCAGGATGTTTCCTATCATATGAAGTTGTGCACCTGCAATTTTCATCTTGATCCAGGCAGTAGTTTCAGAGTTATGCCACTTTGAACTTTAGCACTTTTTCAGTGACAACGCGCTAGTGGGGGGTATTTGTCCGCTTTGCGACAGTTCTAGTTACACTTAATTCTTAACCTTGCCTATATCTCATGTCCTTTTACACATACAGCCTTGATATCTCACACATAGGTACCTCCTATCAACATGGTTCACATTTAACCATGACCTTGGACCTTGTGACCTTGACCTTGGAGTTTGACCTACTTTAAAAAAAATTAAACCCGGCATATATCTCATGACCTTTTACAAATACAGCCTTGATATTTCACACATGGACACATCTTACCAAGACCTTTCACAATTGACCATGACCTTGGACTTTGTGACCTTGACCTTGGGGTTTGACCTACTTTTAAAAAAATTTAACCTGGCCGATATATCATGTCCTTTTACACATACAGCCTTGATATTTGACACATGGAAACCTTCGACCAAGACCTATCACATACGACTATGACCTTGGACTATGTGGCCTTGACCTTGGAGTTTGACCTACTTTTAAAAAAAATAAACTGGGCCTATATCTTATGTGCTATTACACATACAGCCTTGGTATTTCACACATGGACACATCTTACCAAGACCTTTCACATTTGACCATGACCTTGGACCTTGTGACCTTGATCTTTGACTTTGACCTACTTTAAAAAAAAACTTTAACCTAGCCGATCTATCAATTCCTTTTACACATACAGCCTTGATATTTGACACATGGACACCTAAGACCAAGACTTTTCACATTTGACCATGACCTTGGACCTTGTGACCTTGACCTTGGTGTTTGACCTACTTTAATAATACATTAACCTGGCCTATATTTCATGTCATTTTACATATGCAACCTTGATATTTCACACATGGTCACTTCCTACCAAGATATTTCACTTTTGACCATGACCTTGGACCTTGACCTTGGAGTTTGACCTACTTTTAAAAAACTTAAACTAGGCCTTTATCTCATGTCCTGTTACCTATACAGTCTCAATATTTTACACATGGACACCTCCTACCAAGACCTTTCACATTTGACCATGACCTTGGCCTGTGTGACCTTGACCTTTGATTTTTACATACTTTTAGAAATATTTAACCTAGCCTTTATCTTATGTCATATTACACCTACAGCCTTGATATTTCACACATAGACACCTCCTACCAAGACCTTTCACATTTGACCATGACCTTGAATATTGCAACCTTGACCTTGGAGTTTGACCTTCTTTTAAAAAGACTGAAACCAGGCTATATATCATATCCTTTTACACCTACAGCCTTGATATTTCACACATGGACACCTCCAACCAAGACCTTTCACATTTGACCATGACCTTGACCTTGGTATTTGGCATACTTTTAAAAACTTTAACCTGGCCTATGTTTCATTTTACTTTTACATATACAGCTTTGATATTTCACACATATACACCTCCTACCAAGACCTTTCATATTTGACCATGACCTTGGACCTTGTTAACTTGACTTTGGACGTTGACCTACATCAAATGTAGGCCCTTGAGGGGGCATATATGTTTTACAAACATCTCTTGTTTTAAAGGTAAACTTGAAATTCGCTTGGTTGGTGAATAACACCCCAGATCTGGAATAGGGCATTTGAGTGTAAGACTACCATGTGTCCAGATCCATCTGTGCCTGAATGAATTTTGATGAAAATCCATATTACTATCTTCCAGCTGCTACAAGTCATATTAATGAAACTATTGGAGAAAGCATGTATCTTGATCAGACTGTGTGTAAATGCAGGCTGATCTCAAATGTCATTTGCCTTAACCCATTACTAAACAGCAAAATTTTAGACTGTCTCAGATTCAAAGATTTGCAGACAATGGTATCAATTGAATAAAATTGGAATTTTTTGGTCTTTTGGGGGCAGAAAACAATGTGGGAAATGAAAGAATTGCTGAATTGCTTGTCACAAGCAATTTCTTCTTTTTCCACAATGTTTCCAAAGCCTTTTAAATGAAGGGCGTCTAAAGGTGTCACTGTGTGGCAATGGGTTAAGGGATCTTCCAGATGTCAGCTCATATACTTAGTACATTTAAAAACGCAAAATTTTCAAAGCCTTAAATCAAGGTGTTATAACATGTTAAAAGAAGTGGAAATATTTGTAATGAATCTCCCACATGTTTTGAAACGTGAATAGAAAGATTAGAGTTAGTAAGTCTGGACGATTTTACGGCGCCATAGCCGAAGCGTTAAACACGTTGTCGCTGTGCAAAGTCGATGAACATTAAACTCGGGCTAAATTTTAAAATGTTTATAAAGTTTGTCTACAGGGACACTATAAAACCAAGTTTTATCGAAAGATACTCTCCTCAAGCAGTATGTCTCGTCTTCTTGAACATTTGAGGAACAAAGGTATTGGAACGTTTTTGCTTGGTTTTGCAAACTCGGATATTTCACGGCACGCAGTATGCGCTCTCGACTAGTGACATAATGGCCAGGTCACATACTGTGGTTACTCACTACTAGCCTGCGTTATTTTCTGATATGCACCCTATAGAACATGATCGGAATGGCCTGAAGAGATGCGTCTATTCACACACCCCACCGCCCAAAACGTTGCAACAACTTTGTATTGATGTTATTCAAGAGTGGAACAAAATGCCACAAGAGGTGGCATTGCTAGAAAAGTCATTTCTATGTGACGAAGCTGTCGGGCTTTAATTCATGTTTTAGTCGGACATACTCCTTATTAAATTTGACCCCTCTCTGTCTAAAATAATCAAATTCTATTCTGCTATGTATTTAAAACATTTTCTACCTTTGAATTTAGTGGAATTAAATAAATCAACGAAAGTGAATTCGCATTACATAGCCCTATCTTGTTATTTCCATCATATCAGCGCATGAAGTACCTGTGCGGAATTAAATGTACTCAGTATATATTTTTTGTTCTTCACTAGACAAGAGAATAGACAAAACAGTGAAACTGTAGACATGGTATTATTGATTGTTACTGAATCAAGAAACCTGTCTTCTCTGATATTGTCTAATACAAAGCGGGTTATTTATGACAGTAGTTTGCAGGGGATGAAGTGATGCTAGTTTACAAGTAAACAATGTAAAATTGTACTTGATAAGAGAGAAATTAAACCTTTCCCAAACAAGACCTGCTTTTGACATCCCTACTAGATATGACTTGGAAAAACCATTGAGACAAAAGAAGAAAATGCTGATAATCGGCATTTTCTCCTTTTGCCTCAATATTTTCTGTGCTAAATTGTACACAAATTCCATCTTTATCAACACACATTTTTTCGATCTTCAACAGCTTTTGCTTTGGACAAGTCAATTTTGTGCTGTTTGGAAAAGGGTTAAATTAGCTAAAGTATTATATGTTTTGCCACATTAGTATTAGCCAATGTTTTAATGATTTGTTACCAATTTCTCTGTCTAATATAATTTGAATGTAATTATTTTGTAGAATGAGCGGTATTTAGAGTTGACGGCTCTGCTACTTGATGCTAGAGAGGAAGCCTCAGAAGTGAAGAAAGCTGGCTTGAAAAATAAACAGAAAGAAGTGTCAAAAAAGATACGAGAATATATTGTGGGTAGGTAGATGCTGTTACTAAATAAATATTCTTTATCCTAGAGGACAAAATAAAGGTGGGTAAAATAAGGATAAATGAAAGATAAATGCCTAAAAAAATATCCAAAGCAAAAGGAGAAAATGCTAGCTAGATCACCATTCTTATCTTTTCAAACAATGTTTTCAAAATTTCTTTGCTGACAATGTCAAAGCCAGGGATCATTTACTAAAGGGTTAATGAACATGTATTCCCTTGTATGTCAGTTATTTCAATACATGTACTTGTGATCATAGAAGAATAGAAATTCCCATTTCAAAGGGATATATGTTTTGTTTGTATTCTGAATAATTTAATATTAGTTGATTTCATTAAAATCTGAGCTTTTTGATTGGCTAAAAATATTTTTTCATAACTCCATGAAAAAAAATAATTGACTTTGCCGGAACGTCTTTCGGAGTCAACAATATGGATAAATGGGTGTGTCCTATACACTCCGCATATTACGTTTGTTTTTAGTAGTAAACTGCAATTTTTTTTCCATTAAATCTTGCTGTTAAATATATTTTCTAGTTGAAACAAACTCAATTTCAAAGACTTATTGCTTAAAACGCACTTGAGAGGATGGAAAATAATGTTACGACGACTGAATTCACTGTAAACAATTTTGTGGTTACGCACGCTTTTTATGACGTCATTTATAGTTTTCGTCACGGAAAGGCACGTGCGTAAGATCTGATTACCTTGGCAGCGGTCACATATAGCACATCTGTCCGCTTCTTTGAACATAGTCCGGACGATATCTCGTTTTTTCTAGTCGCAAATATTACTATTTACGGTAATAAAATGTATTATTAAATTATAAGAAATGAATGCAATTTTATTTTTTTTCATGCAGGTATGAAAAATAAAATCTAATCACACTTTGTATGAACCACTTCGCGGATTCATACAGTGTGATTAGATTTTATTTTTCATACCTGCATGAAAAAAATAAAGTTGCATTCATTCCTTAAATGTTAATGGTTTAGCTTTAGTAATTCAGAAGCTCCTAATGCCATATTACTAATTTTCACTAGTAAGAGATTATTTTTTATGACATTATTTTACCTACAATTCTGTTCTTTAATAAAGATTCAAGGTATATATTTTTACTGCATTTCAGAAATGGATTCCCTCGAAACTCATCCAGATTTTAATCCTGAAGTGAAAATCAAGGACATTGATTCTGAAAAATCACCAAAACCTGTAGAAGTAACCACAGAAGTAGCAGAACAATCACATGATCAGCATTCAGAAAAAGTTGAGAGTGAAAATACAAAATCACATGATGACAGTAGATCACATGACCAGATCAAGTCACATGACCTGTCACATGACCAGGAGGATGAAGATTTAGGATTGTCTTTATTTCAACAGGCTGCAGAAGCTCCTGTAAAACCTAAAGGTGATTTATCATGAGCATACTACCTAGTATAGTGCTTGAAATAAGACAATCTGGCAATGTAGAATGAGATCACACTAATCATTTGTACAGTTGTTCTAAACTGTCTGCCACACTCTGATTGGTTTGTAACACATATTTCAGTTTCTGGTAATTTTGATCTCAAGGTTTATAACTTGTTCCTGTCTTTGCTTGATGTTTAGATTTTAAACTATTTTAATCCTTTCCAAACAAGACCCAATTCATATGCCTCTAGTTGTAGTCATTTAGGAAAACAAAGAGAGAAAAAAGTGTGGATTAACAGTTTCTCATTTTCTGGGGACTTTATGTACGGGGAGCTAATGTCACAGCCCTAGTGTCGGCGTCAGCGTCACGTCTTCAAAAACTTTAACCTGGTCTTTATCTCAGGCACTATTAGAGATACAGCCTTGATACTTCACACATGGATACCTTCCGGCAAGACCTTTCATTTGGGACCATGACCTTTGACCCAGTGACCTTGACCTACTTTTAAAAAACTTTAATCTGGCCTATATCTCATGCACTATTACAGATAGAGCCTTGCTATTTCACATATGGATACCTCATGTCATGACCCTGACCTTGAGACCATGACCTTTGACCAAGTGACCTTCACCTTTGGCCTTAAACTTCTTTTTTTTGTGACAAGCTCTTGTATAGGTGAGCTACGTTGTCCGCGCACAACTCTTGTTAATCATTTGTTTTATCGATTGCAATTCGTAAAAAAATATGCCAATTAATATTTAGTCATTTCTGAAGGGGTTAAATAATATTACATATCATCTCAGAGAACACAAAACCAGTAGAAAGAGCTAAAGAAGATGTGAGGAATTTTGAATACACTAGGCAACAATGGACTGGCAAGTCACCGAAACAGTTTCTCATAGACTGGGTCAGAAAACATCTACCCAAGAGTCCACCTCCTAAATTTCAGAAAATAAATCCAAGGGGGAATAAATTTAAATGCAAGTAAGTAGGATTTCCACTTTTGCCCATTCGACTTCTTTCCCCAATATTTTCCATCCAAATAATTCCAAACTTTCCTCAAGCTGTGTGTTTTAAACCATGTTTGTTGAGCGGACTCACATGAGTAAATGAGACATAAGACACCTCAGATACACATGTTTGTGTATTTATGCACATGCGATGAATGGAAAAGGCTAAGTGTTTTTGTAGGTAAAGTTCACTGTCAAAGGATAAATGTTGTTTATCAAAACTTGGTAACTTGGTAGGTGCCAAATAAAAGCAGTTTTGACTGATCAGTCATATTTTATATGTATAGATACATTACATTGTTGAAGTAATTGTACCAACAAGATTTTGAGAATTGACATTTTAAAATCTATTACCAAATGACATAATTTTATACTGGTCCAATTTCATAAGATGTTGCAGACAACAATTTCAAGTGAATGAAATTTACGTTTTCTGGTTTGTCTTGGTAGGAAATATTGTGGGAAATGAAGCAATTGCTTGTCAGAAGCAATTTCTTCATTATCCATGATATTTTCCAAAGCTGTTATTGTGTGGGGAGTCAAAAAGAGTCATTCAATGTGTTGGAATGGTCTACTGTTGATTACAGAGTGATTGTAGAGCGTTCCAGTAAGGAGGGTAGACTGGAGGAGTGTCCGGAGATTTTAACTCAGAATGTGAAGGAAGCTGAACACCTGGCTGCCACTCTAGCTTTATACATACTCTGTAAAGGTAGGAACAGGATTATCTACATACACCAGGGATAAAGACATATAGGGGTCCAGTCGCCCATGGCCCCTAATTTTTGAACTGGGCCCCTAAATCTCTGGAGAAATTGCCAATACCCCTAATGTTAAATATTGCATAGTAGGCAAGCTAGGCCCCTACATCAATATTGTTAGCCTTTATCCCTGCATACACTATGTACCAAACAACAAAAAATTGGGGTATTTTATTCGAAAGGCAGCCATATTCAGGTTTCAACCTTAACCTGTGCCGGACAGACATTACCTGCCTGCTGCTTGGTTAGGGCTAGTTAAATTCCTAAAATGCAAGACCTTATTTCAAATCTCGGTCACAATTATCGTACTGAAAACACAAGATATGAGACATAACAAGAGCCTGGACCCTTTAAAATTTTCATTCATTTGTGATTTACAGGTAAACCTGGCATTTTAGCTTATGGAAGGGTCATTGTTGTTTACACCATTTGATATGAAATGTTTGGTCAGGACCAGTGCATTTTTAGTCAGGGCTAGCAGCATCTGGCAGCAACAAGCCTGACTGTCTGGTAACCAAAAAAGTTAGCGTTGGACTTTGATATTGTTTGAAGTTTTACATCCCACTTGACAGCTATAGTCATATGGGGACCAAATCTTGGTATAAAGTCTCATCCAAAAGACTGGAGTGTCAGGAATTGAACCTGTGACCCCTGTGATACAAATCCAGTGCGGTATCACGTCACAAAATCCATCCCTTCATTCAAAATGTAGATAAAGATAGAATATTTGTAAAATATAGCATAGAAAATATTGAAGCAATAGGAGAAAATGCTGGTCAACATTATCTTCTATCGCCTCAATGTTCTCTCAAGATTTTTATGCTCCCCGAAAAAATTTCGGGGGAGCATATAGTCGCCACGCTGTCCGTCCGTCCGTCCGTGTGTCCGTGTGTCCGTGTGTCCGTCCGTCCGTCCGTCCACAGCCATATCTCAGCAACCCTTGGACCAAATTCAATGAAACTTCACATGTGAACTCCCTGGGTCAATACCTAGGGACCTTTTTCTCCGTTTGTAAATTTAAGGCCGTGTCATGGAAAAAGGGGCCTTAGTGTAAAAATTAGTTTTTCTCTTATTTCTCTTCATCTAATGGGCAGAATTTAATGAAATTTTGTGCTCATGTAATAAGTAGGATGTTCTAGACCATATTCTATAAATAATGTGTGTACCAAAAAGCTGTCATGGGAAAAGGGGGCTTAATGTTTGATAGTTTTTATTTTGTGACAAACACTTATTCGGGGAGCATAATCCGTCTGTGACGGCTCTTGTTCATAAATGTTGCATTAACAATTTATTTGTGCTGATAACCTCTCAGCCAATCAGTTCAGCTATTCAAAAAAAAAAGAAACTGTCTCAGTATCAATGATTTACCCTTAATAACAAACAGGACAATTTAACAATAATACTCCCACGGTGGATTTTCCACCAATAAATCTAATCTATGTATAAATAACATCAAAACATTTTGATTTTCATATGGGCCTCTGGAATGTTTTGGGTATGTGGAATGAATTGATGAGTGACAGTGGGACTAGTATCGTTTGGGATGGAGTTTTCATCATTGTCATCATGCTTGTAACTGTTTGTCTTGTGCCCGTCATAATCAAATTGATGGCTACACCTGTAATTACCACGACAATATGATCCTTTCCCAAACAACATCTGGTTTTGCCATTGAAAACAATTTGTGGCAAACAATTTCTTCTTTTCTCACAAAGTTTTCTACCCAGAATAACCAAAAAAGTAAAATTCTATTCACCTGGAATTTTTGTCTGAAATATCTATGAATTTGAAGCAATCTACACTTTTGCCATCTGGTACTGGGTTAAATGTGACTTGTTGTACTGAATTAACCCTTTCCCAGATGACAAAATTTTAGGTTAGTCCAGTTTGAAAACTGGTGTAGATGACCAAATGGACGATTAAAAAGTGATTTTTTTTTTAATAATAGAACAAAGAAAATGTTGAGGCTAAAGAAGAAAATGCTGATATTCAGCATTTTCTTCTTTTGCCTCAATGTTTTCTGAAGCCTATTAAATTAGGGACGTTAAAACTAGGTCTTGTTTGGAAAAGGGTTAAATGTGACTTGTTGTAACTGTTATTTTCAGGTCAGTCAGTCCACCAATTATTACCTCCCCCGTATAGAGATGTGTGGTTAGAGTGGCTAGATGCTGAAAAACAGGCTCAGGCTGACGAGAAAAGTAAAGAAAATAAGGTAGGTTTATTTGACAATTTCACAAAATGATTGAGCCGGGCACGGGATATGGAAAAATGTCCCTTAAAGCCTTTTTAAAAAATTGAGTTTCAAGATCAGCGAGTTGTCAAATGCAGTCCAAAATGCATCCATGCTGCTCTCTTTAAGTTACTAGAGTTCACGAAGAAGCTATTAGAGAACAATGTGGATCCTGATCAGACTGTATATGCACAGGCTGATCTGGATATATGTTTGGCACAAAAGCCTTAAGGGACGTTTTTCCAGATCCTGGCTCAATTATGTTAAAGTAGAAAATTTGTATGTTATAGCATAGAAAATATGGAGGGAAAAGAAGAAATTGCTTGTTTCTGCATAATTCTTATAAATAGAAATGCTCAAAGTGGAAAAAAGAATTCATTCAAGGGAATTTTTATTGAGCCCGTATTGAAAGATTTGGGCATATTGTATCACTTGTGTCTGTCTGTCTGTCTCTCAAAAAACTTAACATAGCCATTTTGGGGGAATTGGTGTTTCACAAACACACAAAAGATAAATTTTCTCATATTGAAAACTTGCTTAAAGAGACCAAATCTTTTTTTGCCAGGCTTTGCAAAGTTTAAATGATTTGGGATGTAAAACAATCATAGTTTAAATGCTTCCCAAGCAGATTTTTGGAGGTCTAAAGTAGAGAAGGCTTTGAAAGAAACATTGAGGAAATTTTGCCTCCATATTTTACTCGCTTAGCCTAAGAATTTCAATTATCCTGACTTTCTTACAATTTATTTTGTTATCTGCAACACCTTAGAATTTGGAGGTGTTTGGAATGTTGCCATTTGGCAAATGAAAATGATGTATTTAGTCACATAAAATGATGTATTTAGTCACATAAAATGATGTATTTAGTCACATAAAATGATGTATTTAGTCACATAAAATGATGTATTTAGTCACATAAAATGATGTATTTAGTCACATAAAATGATGTATTTAGTCACATAAAATGATGTATTTAGTCACATAAAATGATGTATTTAGTCACATGATTGTCTTATACTCTGAACACAGAAACCTATATGTGGAACCTTTAGTGTTCCCCTTTTTATGCTCCCCGAAAAAATTTCGGGGAGCATATAGTCGCCCTGCTGTCCGTCTGTCGGTGTGTCCGTCTGTCAACAGCCAGATCTCAGCAACCCTTGGACCCACTTCAATGAAACTTCACATGTGAAATCCCTGGGATAATCCCTAGAGACCTCCTTCTCCATTTCTTGATTTTGGGCTGCTTCATGGAAAAAGGGGCCTTATTGTAAAAACTAGTTTATCTCTTAATTTCTCTTCATCTAATGGGCAGAATTTAATGAAATATTGTACGTATGTGATAAATGAGATGTTCTATGCCATATTCTATAAATAATGTGTGTACAAAAAATCTGTCATGGGAAAAGGGGGCTTAATGTATGATAGTTATTATTTTGTGACAAACACTTATTCGGGGAGCATTATCCGTCTATGACGGCTCTTGTTTCAGCCTAGAGATCAGTATCTATCTAAACTACTGAGTAAAATACAGTTGGGTGGGAAAGAGAAGAGCACTTCATCATCTGCAGGTACAGAGAATGTTGAAGAAACTCTAGACTCATGGGAAGATATGGACACTCTTGATACTAAGGTAAGTACTGACTAGTGGTAGTGAATAATGAAAATATCCTAGAGCTGGAAAAACATCCTTATAGCATTTGAGAATACCATGTTTCCAGATGAGCATGTACCTAAGAGCAGTCTGATCAGGATCGATGCTGAGCACTCTCTTACAGTTGCTACAAACACAAAGAAGCTATTTGAGAACAGCATGGATCCTGAGCAGACTGTGTGTATCCACTTGCTGGTCTGGATCCAGGTTGTTCTCAAATACCATGAGTTCCTGGCTCAATTATTATTGATTGATCTATAAAATGATGTATTTAGTCACATGATTGTCTTACACTCTGAACACAGAAACCTATATATGTCTTAACAAACAGGGATGTCATAATTTACGGATTGCCAATCAAAATCATTGTTTAAAATCACTAAAAATTTATTTTTGTTTTTGGGAGCTACAATGTTAACATCAGCTATGCTGCCAAAATAAGAAAATACATCTGTTGTTTTCCAAATGAAATCTGTTCCTTCAAATGACATCCTTGAACATGATGGCTCAGGACCTCAATTTTTGAGAATATTTCTCAAAGGACATAAACAAGTTTTTATAGAAAAATGCTCCCGCAAGAACACTAATGAAATTTAATTTCTATGAATGAATGCTGCATAATTATCTGTACTTTACATTGAAAAATATGAACCAAAAGAGTCCTGAGGCTTGTCTTAGAGCTCTAAAGCAAGTTTTCACAGCTTATTTTAATCCCTCTTGATTCTGCTTTCTGGAAATTTACACCAGTACTCGTGCGTAATATGTGGGCCGATGAAAAGTCCGAGAGCTACCTCCACTACTGGGGATCAAACTCAGAACCTCTCATCCAAGGGCACCATAATTTTGTTGTTTATTTTAAAGGATGAATCGTCTATACACAGTGACAATGTGCCAAACAACAGAAAGATAGCATCGCAAAAACAACTGTACACCAAACATTCAGATAGTGAGAGATTCAGAACATTGTTACATCAGAGACGAGACCTACCAGTATATAAACATCGAGACAACATAATACTGTGTTTACGTAAACATAATGTTATGTTGGTTGCAGGAGAGACTGGGAGTGGGAAAAGTACACAGGTCCCACATTTTCTCTTAGAAGTAAGTTTTAGAGGATTGTCTGCTATCCATTTCCCAAACGGAAAGACAATTTAGCAGGGTTTTCCCTATGCATAAGAATTTGGGGGTCGTTGTGACCCCCTTGTCTTCAAAGTTTGGGGGTATTTTCTGATTCGAATTTTAAAAACTCCTTAGGACTCAAGTATCATAAGAAAATTTGGACTTTAAAACTTGCGTCAACAATGACTCTCAGGTAAATTTCTAAAGGGTCAGTAGTTTTTAAATAACGACAATGACTCACAATTTGTGCTTCATTTGTGCGTCATGGAAAACCCTGATTTAGGGTGGTCTATCTGAGCTACAGATAAGTGGGGGTGAAGACATTCTCACTTTGTTATTTCAATTCCAAACCCCATGTTGTGGGTACTCATTTGAATCGTCTCGATGAGATGCTTCAAATGCGTACCCACAACATAGGGTTTGATTAACAATAAATGAAATATTGTATTTTGAAAAGCCATCACCTCCTCTTATCTGTAGCTCTGGACTCTATTTTAAAAACTGCTGCAGATGACAAAATTGAACTTTGATAAAGGGAATATATCAGTAATTCTACAGAAAACGTACATCTATGGCCAGGTTTTGATAAAAAAGACACATTTTGGTATTGGACCCCGAATAACTTAAATTAAAGGGAAAATATGTGACAAAATCAAAACAAAACATGTTCTGAATTAAGTACCGATATTTTTTGTAAATTTTCATTCCTATGATAAAGCACCTGACAGAAATAAGCCTTACCGTTACGGAGAGAAATGTTGAGTTTAACTTCTGAAAATTGTTTCATTTTTTAAAAAAAAACACACAAACAATTTTCACTTGTTAAAAGCTTTCGCCAGAATGCATGAACATACTGCTACAGTTGTTCATCTCTTCGGAGAAATCATTTCAACACCTGAAAATCTAAAACGATTCTAAAATATGTATCAAAACTTCTCATATAATCTGTGATTTTAGTCCAAATTTAAATGCACAAATGTCAACTTTTGTATTTTCTTACAATACTTTTATCTTCACTTGAATTATTCATAAAATATTTGAACTTGTCTTCAAAAGCAGTGTAACGGTATGGTTTTTAAACATTACCGTTACGGAAAATGGACCTTACCGTTACGGAAAAAGGACAATACCGTTACAAAATGGACAATACCGTTACAAATTTTTGGTTTGCGTAACGGTATTGTTTGTAACGGTAATGTAAAATTTACACATCTTTTCAATAATGGTGATAACGTGGAAGGGATATGCATAGTTTCTCTTGACATAAACCAGAAGGGTTATACAGAAAATAGCATGGCAAAGTAAACATTTCATTATAGCGACCGACATTTGTTTAATGATATGAACGGTATTGTACGTGGAAAACATAACTATTTAATACGAACAACTTACTTCGTATTTTGTCTTCAAGCGAATCAGACATCACGGCCATATATTGTCACATTTACAAAATGTCGCGGAGATGCTTTAATATGACGTCATTTGATGACGAAGTCAGTGGTAGATAGTTAGCAAAAGTTGAAGAAATGATCCCGTAACGGTACTGTTTTATTTTACAGGGACAGTGGTTTAGGATTAAAAATTTTGTTAATGGTATGAGTGTTGAGCTCTTTTTGTTTTTTATCCACGAGGACAACATTATGTCTATCAACAACAACAAAAAAGTATGTATTTTCTATTTGATAACCCTTTCTTTTTTGTAAAAAATATGTCAGGTTGGGCATCGGGACACAATAAAATCGCTGATTTTCGTAGGGTCATCAAATTTTGTTCCTAAATATTGTTACAATTGGCGTTTTTCTGTTAAATAAAAAGTATTTGGTTTTGATTAACATAAGATAAACATACTGAATACTGTATATAAGTGCACTTTTAGCACAGAATTACTCCGTAATTACACCGGGACAGGCGATGTACGTTTTCTATAGAATGACTGATATATGTTCAAATTCCTAAGAACAAATAGAGACCCATCAATGGTTTGATATTGTTAACCTATGTGGGCAAGCAGCTGGAGACTCGGTTAGGGTGTTGTGGTAGTACTGGTATGAGAAACAACAGGAATCCATGGTTAGGTATTCCAGCCGACGCGATATGACCATAGCAGTTGAAAATATCATAAAACTCCAATAAACCAATCAATTTTATATTTTGCTTCAAAATATCTGCATGCAAATTGGTTTCTTGGTACAAAATACTAATAATTTGTGTTGTGAACTCCTTTTTCAGTTTACCTTCAATACTATACTGTGATAAGACGTTATACAAACATTGATCACATGTTGTAGTTTTGCAAGACACAATTACCATGTATCTACTGATTTACAGCCCTCCTGTAGAATTATCTCACCTTGAACTTAGACATACTTTGCTACATCATGTATATGTACTAATAATTTTGTGTCACAAACAGCTCAATCTGTTTTATGTTGACATTACTCTGAAGCCCCTGTAGGAGTATTAAGTCATATTTTGTAACAACCTCTTATTTCTGTCTTAATTAATCCAATCTGACTCAACACACATTCTTTGCATATTTAACCCTTTCCCAAAGAAGATCTGATTTTGATGTCCCTAGAAGAAATTGGGGGAAAAGAATAAATTGTTGATAATCAGCAATTTCTCCTTTTTAGTCCCCTACCGGCGAAGCCGAAGGGGACTTTAGGTTTGCACTCTGTCCGTCAGTCAGTCTGTCTGTCTGTCTGTCCGTCCGTCCGTCCGTCCGTCCGTCCGTCCGTCCGTCTGTCCATCAGTCCGGTGATTTAGTTTTCCGGACTTTTTTTCTAAACGGGGGTAGCTATAGAGCTGATTTTTGGTATGTAGACCCGCATTGATGAGATACAGAACAAGTTTGAGTTTCGTTCCGGTCCAGTGATTTTTGAGGAAGATATGGATGCTGGACTTAGAAAATTACTGGGAAATTACAGTTTTCCAGACTTTTTTTCTCATTGCTGGCAGCTATTGAGATGATTTTTGGTATGTAGACCCGCATTGATGAGTTACAGAACAAGTTTGAGTTTGGTTCCGGTCCAGTGATTTTTGGGGAAGATATGGATGCTGGACTTAGAAAATTACTGGGAAATTACAGTTTCCAGACTTTTTTTCTCAATGCTGGCAGCTATTGAGCTGATTTTTGGTATGTAGACCTGCATTGATGAGTTACAGAACAAGTTTGAGTTTCGTTCTGGTCCAGTGATTTTTGGGGAAGATATGGATGTTGGACTTCGAAAATTTCTGGGAAATTACAGTTTTCCAGACTTTTTTTCTCAATGCTGGCAGCTATTGAGCTGATTTTTGGTATGTAGACCCGCATTGATGAGTTACAGAACAAGTTTGAGTTTCGTTCCGGTCCAGTGATTTTTGAGGAAGATATAGATGCTGGACTTAGAAAATTACTGGAAAATTACAGTTTTCCAGACTTTTTTTCTAAACGCTTGCAGGTATTGAGCTGATTTTGGTATATGAACACATATTGATGAGATACAGAACGAGTGTTAGTTTCGTTCCGGTCCAGTGATTTTTGGGGAAAACATGAATGCTGGACTTAGAAAATTTATGAGAAATTACAGTTTTCCAGACTTTTTTTCTTAATGCTTGCAGCTATTCAGCAGATTTTTGGTATGTAGACCCACATTGATAAGTTACAGAACAAGGTTGAGTTTCGTTCCGGTCCAGTGATTTTTGAGGAAGATACGGATGCTGGACTTTGAAATTTTTTGGGCTTCTTTTTATTAACACATATATAAAGCCGGTAGGGGACTTGGTATTGTTTTGCAATACTTCAGAATGCTTGTTCTTCATTTTTATACGCCCGTCGAAGACGAGACGTATTATGGGATCACCCGTGACGTCCGGCGTACGGGCGTCCGGCGGCGTCCACTTCTTTGTCCGGAGCATAACTCTGTCACCGTAAGTCCGATTGACTTTAAACTTGGCAGTTATATTCTTCTCATCATTACGGAGTGCAGTGCACAAGAACCATAACTCTACCTGGCTTAGTTATTGCCCTTTGTTGTTTTTCGTACTTGAATCTTGTCCGGAGTTTATCTCTAAAAGTATAATAGCTTGGATCATGAAACTTCATGGGTGTATAGATCTCACCAAGGGGGAGTGCAGTGCACAAGAACCATAACTCTACCTGGCTTATTTTTTGAGTTATTGCCCTTTGTTGTTTTTCATACTTGAATCTTGTCCGGAGTATATCTCTAAAAGTATTATAGCTAGGATCATGAAACTTCATGGGTGTATAAATCTCACCAAGGGGGAGTGCAGTGCACAACAACCATAACTCTACCTGGCTTATTTTTTGAGTTATTGCCCTTTGTTGTTTTTCATACTTGAATCTTGTCCGGAGTTTATCTCTAAAAGTATAATAGCTAGGATCATGAAACTTCATGGGTGTATAGATCTCAAGAACCATAACTCTACCTGGCCTGTTTTTTGAGTTGTTGCCCTTTGTTGTTTTTCATACTTGAATCTTGTCCGGAGTATATCTCTAAAAGTATAATAGCTAGGATCATGAAACTTCATGGGTGTATAGATCTCACCAAGGGGGAGTGTAAGTTATTTTTCATACTTCATTTTTGTCCAGGGCATATCTCGAAAAATATAATAGCTAAGACCATGTAACTTTTACCAACCTGCTCCCCCTGTCGACATAAAGCAGTGTTACGGGCGTATCTTGTGACAGTTTGACACCTTGTTTTTTTTTTGAAATGCAACATATTGATTTTCTTCTTTTGATATCAATTATTTTGGGTGTCTTGAACTCCTTTCAAATTAGCCAACCCTATGGATTTGCTTTTTGTGAAAGGATTAAACAGCAAACTATTCTATTTTATTTACCTTCAGTACTGCCTGTCATCCAGCTCAGATCAGTGTAACATTGTGTGTACACAACCAAGACGTATATCAGCCATCAGTCTGGCTACTAGAGTTAGTCAGGAAATGGGGGAAAATAAACTAGGTAATCCAGCTTACACGAATACTTCACTTTACATGAATTCTTCACTTTTATATGCTGACAACATAGATTTCAAGAGAACTTATCACCTGTCATGCCCAAGAAACACCAAGTGTAGATTACGAGTACAGTTCACATGTTTTCGCCTATTTTCATGCATCACCATGATTGGATTTCAGATGGATTTGGGTGGAAAAACAATGTCATGATGGTCCCGATTTGTGTGTTTTTTACCTCGACTTTTCGAAGAAAATGAGAGCTTATACTGTCGCCCGGGCGTCGGTGTTGGCGTCGGCGTTGCAACAAAGGTTAAAGTTTTTCAAACATCAATAACTTCCATACTATCAAAGGGATTCAACCCAAACTTGGAATACTTATTCACCATCACACCCTCTACCTTACTACAAGGGCCCATGACCCTGGCTCCACTATATTTGGAGTTATTTCCCCTTTATACTAAGCAACTTAGAAAGTCGAGCGCGCTGTCTTTGGACAGCTCTTGTCCACCCAAATCCACCCGAAAGCTACGCGATTTTCCATTTGATTTGCGTGAACAAGCTTAGACTATACCTGGCATTTCCAATGCCCGACTGGTTATTGGCGGTGATGCATAGAAATTGAGAGTGGGAAAACGCGGTGGTCGCAATGGAAAATCACAATGAGTTTTTTTGTCCACTGTTGGAGAATGTTTAAGGCAAAAAACACAGGAGCTCTACTGTGAGGTCAAGATACATTTGTCAAAATGTCCTATATTTTTAGATTGGTTTAGATGGTTCACAGAATGTTCTCAGTTTCGTTACCATAGACATATTGTCAGGGTTTTGCAACATTATGCTGTTTACAATTTCTTGTGACCATTTTGAATTTTGATATACATGTACATCATACTATCAGGTTTAAATCTCGCTGCTACCTAGTCAAAAGAAATTCTTTGTATCCTCATTCTAATATCTGTCTATATTCATCAAATATAGTCTCTATTTGGATAGTAGATATGACGTGAATCTAAGTTGGTGCTTCTCATATGTCCTTCCTGACATGCTGACAGTGTGGAATATTATAAGACTGTATGTAGATACAGGCTAATTTTATCTAAGCTGCCTGGGGTTTCAGCCAATTTAATTTGGGTACAATTTACCAAGTGTCATACCATGATAATGTTAGGTTTGTGATGGCAAAATTATAAAAATAGATGACAAGTTTTACTGTAAATACTATGTTGAATGTATATTTAACTAGGAGATGAGGAATCATTGTGTGGATACCAGATACGGTTTGAGTCTAAGATGGGCCCTAACACATGTTTGACATATTGTACCACGGGTGTATTGCTGCGTAAACTACAGATGGATCCTAACCTCACCAATATAACACATGTCATTGTGGATGAGGTATTGTAAACTTTATGTTACCACGGAAACTTAAATAAGCTCTTAAAAAATGTGTAAAGTTAGAAGATAAATTAGTATGATATATTGCCAGTCCTCTTTTAAAGCGCTCGGTCTTTTTAGCTCACCTGAGCACGAAGTGCTCAAGGTGAGCTATTGTGGTCGCTTTTTGTCCGTCGTCCGTCCGTCCATCTGTCCGTCCATCTGTCCGTCCGTTCACAATTTCTTTCAACATCTTCTCCTCCTAAACCATTGGACCAATTTTGACCAAACTTGGCAGGAATGTTCCTTGTGTGATACTTTTCAAAACTTATTCGTGAATTTTTGATTTGTCAAAAAATGTGGGCGTGGCAGGCAGAAAGGGGCTTATTAGATTAGAAATCATAAGAAAATTCTTTAAAAATCAACCATTGGGCCCAATTGAACCAAACTTGGCAGGAATATTCCTTGAGTCACTCTCTTCAAAATTTGTTCACAAATTTTTATATTTGTCAAAAAATGTGGCCGTGGCAGGGAGAAAGGGGCTTATTAGACTTAGAGAAATCATTAGAAAATTCTTTAAAAATCAACCATTGGGCCAATTTGAACCATACTTTGCAGGAATGTGCCTTGAGTCATTCTTGTCAAAATTTGTTCACAATTTTTTTCATTTGTCAAAAATTGTGGCCGTGGCAGGGAAAAAGGGGCTTATCAGACTTGGAGAAATCATAAGAAAATTCTTTAAAAATCAACCATTGGGCCAATTTGAACCATACTTGGCAGGAATGTGCCTTAAGTCATTCTTTTCAAAATTTGTTCAGAAATTTTACATTTGAAAAAAAAAACATGGCAGTGGCAGGGATAAAGGGGCTTATTAGACTTAGAGAAATCATAAGAAAATTCTTTAAAAATCAACCATTGGGCCAATTTGAACCAGACCTTGCAGGAATGTGCCTTGAGTCATTCTTTTCAAAATTTGACCACAAATCTTTTTATTTGTAAAAAATTGTGGCCTTGGCAGGGAGAAAGGGGCTTATCAGACTTGGAGAAATCATAAGAAAATTCTTTAAAAATCAACCAATGAGCCAATTTTAAGCAGACTTTGCAGGAATGTTCTTTGAGTCTCTCTTTTCAAAATTTGTTCACAGTTTTTTTCATTTGTAAAAAACTGTGACTGTGGTAGGGAGAAAGGGGTTTATTAGACTTAGAGAAATCATAAGAAAATTCTTTAAAAATCAAACATTGTGCCCGATTGAAGCAGACTTTGCTGGAAGGTTCCTTGAGTGACCCTTCTCAAAACTTTTTCGCAGATTTTTGATTCGTCAAAAAATGTGGGTGTGGCAGGGAGGAAGGGGCTTATCGGACTTAAAGAAATCATAAGAAAATTCTTTAAAAATCAACCATTGTGCCCAATTGAACCAGACTTTACTGGAATGTTCCTTGAGTTACTCTTTTCAAAATGTGTTTACAAATTTTTCCATTGGTCAAAAAATGTGGGCATGGCAGGGAGGAAGGGCTTATCAGACTTAGAGAAATCATAAGAAAATTCTTTAAAAATAAACCATTGGGCCAATTTTCTATTTCCCTTATCTGTTGCTCTCAGGCTGGCCCCATGTTTATCTTATGTAAACAAATAAGAGATTGGCTTTAGCTTATCAGATGGTAATCTTTCACTAAATTCTATCAATCACAGACAAAATCTTGTTAATTGAGCCTATCATAAATGATCATTCTCTAACAGATCAGTATGCTTTGAAAATTAGCCCTATGTTGTATATTGCGAAATCATGAAATAATAATTGAAAATTAACTAACTCAACAATTGTGCTAATTCATACCCAACCTTACAGGATCGATTGGAACAAAATTATTTCTTAATTGTTTCCCAACAGAAAGTCCTTATAAGTTTCATGCCTTTGAATTTGACAAAATTGCCATTATCACTCTTGTCATCTTGATTCAGGTGAGCGATTTAGGACCATCATGGTCCTCTTGTTTTAGCAAGCTGTGACTTTATGTGCGGGGAGCTAATGTCAAAGCCCAAGGGTCGGGGTTGCGTCCCGTCGCATCTTCAAAAACTTAAAATGGTCTATATCTTGGGCACCACTAGAGATCCAGCTTTGATACTTCACACATTGAAACTTCCTGCCAAGAACTTTCATTTAGGACTATGACCTTTGACCTAGTGAACTTGACCTTGGAGTTTAACTTACTTTTACAAAACTTTAACCTGGCCTATATCTCATGCACTAATATAGATAATGCCTTGATATTTCACATATGGATACATCATGCCATGACCTACACCTTGAGACCACAACCTTTGACTTTTTATGCCCCCGTATCGAGAGATCGGGGGCATATTGTTTTACTTGTGTCCGTCCGTCTGTCTATCTGTCCATCTGTCTGTCCGTAAACTTAACATTTGCCTTTTCTCCAAAAGTATTTGACATACAAAGCTCAAATTTGGTATGCAACTTCATTTCAATGATATCTATCTGTTCCATGCAATTTGACCTTCCTCAAGGTCATCCGTTAACCCTTATCAACCTTTTACTCTACAAAAACTTAACATTTTACGAAAATGGGCATTTCGGGGGCATTTGTGTTTCACAAACACATCTTGTTTTGCCACAAGCTCTCGTATAGGCGAGCTAAGTTGTCGGCGGACAACTCTTGTCAATATTTAGATTCAGTATCATTAAAGTGTAGTCTGCAAACATGTTACTCCATAGAGCCCTAATCTTCTTGACACATGTCTGCTCATACCAGAGTCAAGGTCATCTATTGATGTCTATGTAAACTGTTATTGTATATTATCCTACTTCAGAGCAAAAATGATGCATTATTACATCAGTTTTATTTTATTTAAGGTGTTCCATCAATCATTAGATAGCAAATACTTTGAGTGTCATCCATGGCAAAGGAAATTGACGATTGAGCACCCTCTTCAATTTCCGGGCATCATCTATGGCAAAAAAAATTGACAAGGGATACCCACATCAATATCTGTAGCTACAGATGGTGGCCAAAGTTGCAGGAAGTATAAGATATCTAATAATGGTTTGAATTCCTTAATTCTGTTTTTGTAGGTCCACGAAAGAAGTGTACAATCAGATTTTCTACTGATAATTCTACGAGAGTTACTACAGAAAGGGTCACACCTGAAGGTTATCCTGATGAGTGCTACAATAGATGCTGACAAGTTCTCATCCTACTTCAGTCATTGTCCAGTCATATCTATACCAGGACGAACGTTCCCTGTACAGGTGGGCACTAAAAAGCATGGAAATATTTTCACATAGTCTTTGAAATTCATGATTATGCTTATTAACCCTCTCCCAAACAAGACCTGGTTTTGACGTCCTTAATAGAATTGGCTGGGGAAAACATTGAGACAAAAGAAGAAACTGCTGATAACCAGCAGTTTCTCCTTTTGTCTCAATGTTTTCTATGCTATATCATATATAAATTTCATCATTATCAACATCCATTTGGCTGTTTTCAGCAGCTTTTGAATTGGAACACCCAAAAATTTGTCGTTTGGGAAAGGGTTAACCGTTTCCCAAATGACATAATATTAAGGCTGTCCAATTTGAAAGCTGCTGCATACAACAAAGTTTATGTTAATAAAGAAATAAAAAGTGGACAATAAAGCCAAGAAGATATTGAGACAAATGGAGTTCTTCTTTTGGCTCAATATTTTCCCAAGCCTATTTGCTTGGGAACGTCAAAATCAGGTTTTGTTTGCGAAAGGGTTAAATGATGCAAATACATGGAATTATACCAGTGGAATGCAATCTTGTTTAGTTTGTATCTTCCATTTCCTTTCAAGGTAATATGGAATCTGATACCAATTTTTTAGGATAACTCAGCAAGTATGCAAGGCAGAATGATGAAACATACCGTAATTATTCTAATAAACGCACGGGCGTTTATTCAAAAAGTGTTTGATAGGAAAGTTGGGGGTGGGCATTTATTAGAGGTATTCTAATTTTGTCAGTCAAAACATGCAGATCAAATGTCAATTCATGAACTCCAAATTAATCAAGTAAAAGTTTGCAAAGTTTTGTTTCTAGGACTGTAAAATACGATTTTAAGCTTGACTTTTTGAAGAAAATGAGAGCTTATACTGTCACCCGGGCGTCGGCGTTGGCGTCGGCGTTGGTGTTGGCGTTGGCGTTGCAACCAAGGTTAAAGTTTTTTCAAACATCAATAACTTCCATACTATCTAAGGGATTCAACCCAAACTTGGAATACTTATTCACCATCACACCCTCTACCTTACTATCAGGGCCCATGACCATGGGACCACTCTATTTGGAGTTATGCCCCCTTTATACTAAGCAACTTAGAAAGTCGAGCGCGCTGTCTTCGGACAGCTCTTGTTGGAAGAAATTCCTTCATTGTAAACAGATCTGGGGACAGGAAATACTTTCTTTTGTTGCTTTTTGAAGTGATTTTTTATTATGACTAACACGATTTTAATCCGCAATCTTGGGATGGGCGTTTATTAGAATCACTCTTCCCCGCTGAAATTGCGCTTGAAATATGCATATTTTCAGCAGAAATTTGGGGGATGGGCGTTTATTAGAATAATTATGGTAATAGGCTGACACATCTTATGATGGAGAAGTACAGTGCACAAGAACCATTAGTCTGCCAATCATATTTATTGTGGTATTGCCCTTTGTTGATTTTCATACTCGATTAATACTGTAGTGACCTAGTGCTCGATCTGCCAAACAAGGTCACTTGCACTCAACTTGCATCAAAGCTAAAATCCCTTAGAACAGTCGTAGACAGTTGTAAATACATAAATCAATAGTATTATGTTAATATTTTACGAAGATGCATTGATCACCTGTTGTCATTCATTAGTTTATCTGTAAAAAGACAAATTGTAATATTTTTGCTTCATCGGCGCTTGACAAAGTATAATGGCCGCCATGTTGTTTGTTTACATCTGGCATTGCATGATGGGATTTGTTTAGACTAGAACCCAACGACGAAACTTTTCTAGAGCTGTCATCTGTCTTTGCAACTCGATTTTAGCCTCATTATTTGTCAATTTCTTATGTTTATAAGCTAGAATCGTAGATTAACCATTTTTCTATGTATGTAGTATGTAATTTGCGTAACTTTCATTGAAAAAATCCCTAGAAATGCACTTTTACTGCACTGGGTATCAAAATCCCACCATTTCCCACATGATGCGGGAATTTTGCTGGAAATGCGGGGTCTTTTCCAGCATTTTTCCCTAACACTGTGGGAAGAATTCGGCATTTTGATTGGCTAGGATTGATAGACGAAACTGAGGGAAAATCGTATGAGCCTAGTATAAATACGGTCTTCCCACAGATTTTCACTGACTTCACTTCTAAACTTTGGAAAGGAAACATGTAGAATTATTTTAGGTATTTGAAAACATTCTTTTTTAGTTTTTTTTGTTTTATTTTGACTTTGGAATAATTCTTAATTAGTTTTAAGCATCTAAATTTGCAGTCGTATTTATTTTGTCTCTGGTTTTGTTTTGGAATTAGAATTAAATTGCAGATAAGACTTTCTGGCTTTGACTTTGGCATTTATTGGTGATTTTTCTGAATTGTTGACTTTGATCTAGATTATTATTGTATTTTTTAGTTGTAATATTAATTATTTTGGTAAAGTTAAAACTGAACCTTTGTTTTTCGCTTCTTGATTTTAGCCCCGAATTTTGAGATTGAAATTAACCCTTTCCTCTTTGGCAATTTTTTTTTTTGTGAAGTCCAACCCCCCTTATTTCCCGCTAGCCATCCAACACCATGTAGGTCGAGTCGTCAAGCCACCATCGCAGCTTCCCCTAGTAGCGCGAATGGACCACTTGCGGGCTACATGATTCTGGTGTCAGAAGTGGGATCAGCATACCTTTCCACCCCGTTGATCCAGAGAGCCGAATCCAGGCCTATCCAAACCGGGGAAGACAGAAACCGACTCAACCATGTACCCTGATCCGGGCCACAATCCAGCAGACCAAACCACACCATTAGTCCTGTCCAGCCTGCAGCACCTGACCATGGGCCACTTCCAAAAACAGACAGGAGACCATAGACTCAGATCAGACTCAGGTAGGAATAATTTCTATAATTCTTGCCTTGTCTCTCCTCCCCAGTGTAGACCCCCTGTAGACCAGAAAGCCAGGGCACCCAATTTGGGCCATTACCAGGGCAGCCTGACCAGAGAGAACACCACCTACCATAGAGGGCAGTCTGATCCGGATCCGAGTCCATTCCATTATTCAACTGACTATCCTGACATGAGTAGATACCAACCCAGGCTTACCAACGCCATGCTAAATTCCTTAATCTACCAAGATCCAAGCTACCCCTTTCAAACCCTTTATTGTAGCAGGTATCCCCATCCTAGCGCCAGTGAGCAGCCTGACATGGGTAGAAATGAGCCGTGCTACACACAGTATAGAGACCTCCCTAGCCAATGCCATCCTATGAGACCAGCCCATTCCCCCAAGGGCACCAGCAGACTGGCCAGTATGGTAGCAGAGAACCAGCCATACCAGAATGACTACCGCTACCCACAGCATAGACCCTTCAATGCCATGGCGGAACCAGTGAAGTATGAATCATACCAGAGAGGTGCCAAAAGGGTCAAACTTATGTTGTCTTATAATAATTGCTCTTTAAGCTCTATTTCAGGACCGCAATCCAATGAAGGGCCAACCTACGGTACCCGCCGAGAAGCCAAAGCTTCCAAGCACCTGAAGCAGACCCATTCCAACCTGCACAGACAACCCCAGGACCATGCAGAACCGTTTGCCATTGAGAGTGAGGAAAGTGGGCCAGACCGAAGTCCAGCAAGCTGTAACCAGCCATTCCAGAATGACTACCCAGAGCATAAGCCCCTCTATGACATGGTAGGACCAATGGAGTATGAATCATACCAGAAAGGTGCCAAGAGGGCCAAACTTATGTTGTCTAACACTAACTTTTTTATGAGTTCTATTTCAGAACCACCATCCTATGAAGGGCCAAATCACTGTAGCCGGCGAGAAGCCAAAATTCCAAAGCACCTGGAGCAGCCCAACCTGCACAGACAAACCCAGAGGCAAGCAGAACCCTTTACCATAAAGAGTGAGCAAAGCAGCTGCAACCAGGCAGACTGTAATCCTTGCCCCAATGTCCGCCCCCTTGCTGCATGCCAAATACCAGAGAATCCAGACCAGAATCCGGCCAACCATAACCCTGACCATGCTGTCTCTGCCATTACCACTTGGAACCAGCCAAAGCCACCAGGCCAAAGCTTGGCAGTCAGCAACAATGACCAAAATGTCTGCGCCAACAACCAGCCGAAACCTCCAGACCTCAATTCAGCAGACCATAACTGGTGTCCCAGCGTCTGTGCCTTCGCTGCCTGCAAGAAGCCTAGACCTCCAGACCGATATTCAGCTGACCATAACCCTGGTCCCAATGTCTGTACCTTCACCCCCTGTGTGAAACCGGAGCCTCCAGACCAAAATCCAGAGGACCATAACTATGACCAAAATGTCTGCGCCTTCACCGCCTGTGAGAAGCCGAAGCCGCCAGACCAAAATCCAGCGGACCATAACCCTGGTCCCAATGTCTGCGCCTTCACCGCCTGTGAAAAACCAAAGCCTCCAGACCAAAATCCAGCGGACCATAACCATGATCCGTATGTCTGCGTTTTTGCTGCCTGCAGGAAACCGAAGCCTCCAGACCAATATCCGGCAGACATTAAGCCAGGCCCTAATGTCCGCACCATTGTAGCTTACAGAGAGCAAAGGCCCCCAGACCAAATAACCTTACCACCATTTTGGAACTACCAACCCAGCGACATGATGTGGTTGAAGAGAGCCCGCTACGAGCACCTCCAGTAAAGTTTACCAGACCAAGGGCCAAATTTTATAACAAATTTTGTTTTGTTTTTACAGTTGTTTATTTGTTTATAGTTATACAGAGTTCCATGACATTACCAGTCATTTGGTGGCTGTCCGCCGTTACCAGTATTACCATACCAGTGTTTGACCATCTGTAGTTTCCGTGCCAGGGCCATGGTGACTGTCCAGTCCAGAGTCCAGCACCATGCCATGAGATGACTGTCCAGTCCAGTGTTCCGTATCAAGTCATAAGTCATGAGATGACCGTCCAGTCTAGCATTCAGTACCAGGTCAAGTGATGACCGTCCAGTCCAGTGTTCTGTACCAGGTTAAGAGATGACCGTCTAGTCCAGTGTTCCGTACCAGGTCAAGAGTTGACCGTCCAGTCTAGTATTCCGTACCAGGTCAAGAGTTGACCATCCAGTCCAGTGTTCTGTACCAGGTCAAGAGTTGACCGTCCAGTCTAGTATTCCGTACCAGGTCAAGAGTTGACCATCCAGTCCAGTATTCCGTACCAGGTCAAGAGTTGACCATCCAGTCCAGTGTTCCGTACCAGGTCAAGAGTTGACCGTCCAGTCCAGTGTTCCGTACCAGGTCAAGAGTTGACCGTCCAGTCCAGTATTCCGTACCAGGTCAAGAGTTGACCGTCCAGTCCAGTGTTCCGTACCAGGTCAAGAGTTGACCGTCCAGTCCAGTGTTCCGTACCAGGTCAAGAGTTGACCGTCCAGTCCAGTGTTCCGTACCAGGTCAAGAGTTGACCATCCAGTCCAGTGTTCAGTACCAGGTCAAGAGTTGACCATCCAATCCATCGTTTCCACACCAGGTCACAGGTTGACCATCCACCAGTGATTCCAGTCTCCTCAAGAAGACCAGAGGCAGGTTTCGTTATCATGAGTTGATGATCCGTTGATGAAGTTCCATCTGTTATCCAATGTTTACATTCTAGGCCATGGGATTTGGCCATCCGGTTTATTGGTCATGGGTTGACCGTCTGAGTGACCATCGGATGTTGTGTAAGGTCAAATGGCTGACCGTCTGGGAACAGCAACCGATCATGGGCTATGAGAGACGAAAGCCCTGCTGCGAGTCAGGAGTTGATTGTCGATCCGTGGTGAGGAGCATCGATCCGTGGTGAGAAGTATCGATTTGTGGTGAAATGTATCGATCCATGGTAAAAATATTGCTAGAAATAAACATTTAGACTATTCTGCGTAGTGATCGCGTACTGTGTGTATATCTGATGTTTGGACAATTGCGTTATCAACAGTAGTAATTATCAGAACTTTAATAAAATTTCATTACAGTGTTGCCCCGCGTAATTCTCTAAGCCCCTTTTTATCAGAACACTAATTTTCCCCTTTTATTGGTCAATGGTGTATGAACTCTCGTTTACTTCGCGACCGTAACACATGCTGATGGAGAAGTAACCTACCACCTCAAGACATTCGAGGGACCTCAACGTTTACTTTTACTTTGTAACTTTTGTCTATGTATAATGTACTATGTATAAGATTTAACCCTCAGCATAAGCGCACTGTCGTCATTTAGTATTTGTTGTCCGAGTTTACTATAGAAATGTGACTAGATTTCCCTAGGGAGAGAGAGAACCTTTTTATATAGAGATCTCACTCCCTCTTGTGGCAGTCAAGATAATTGATGAGTCGTCGACCAAAAACTGTGTTTTTCATGTGAAATTTTATTATCATTCTGACATCCAACCTTTTGTTGTCTTGTATAATAAATTCATTCGATTGCTCCGGGAGTTAGAAAGAACCTTCCTGCTGAAGGATCAAACTTTCTCCTGCATCAATCAAAAATGATGAGTCGTCTGCAAGTAAAATATGAATCTTTGTAATGTTATTTGAATATTTCTGTATTAATGTGTTTTGACCTTTATGTTTGCTTAATTTTGTGCAAATGACTGGAGCCAGGAGAAAATTTAATTTGCCATAGCAGAATTAACTATCTTCTCGCAACATTCAAAATTTAAGATGTCCAAGCTTAAAAGAAGAGTTTGCCATTTCTCACTGAATTTAATGTGAATTTTGCTTGCTTATTTGTAAATGAAAATGTTTATTTATTAATTGGTAGTGCTTCAAGCATGATAATTTAGTCAAAAAAATTTTGTCTTTGTAATTGGATTTATGCAATTACATTCCAAGCATTGTTGAGAAGAAATTGACTGGCATGTCAGCTATTGTCAATCCTTTTCCACAATGTTTTATTCACAGAATGTCATGCATGAAGAACTTTAAATGTAACTTGTTTTGCAAAATGTAATTGTTTGTAAACTTATTTGTTGTTTATAGGCACAGATGCTCATATCTGTGTATTGTCTAATTTGTCTTGCTACCATACAATTAACATTGTTGAGGAAGAATTGATCTACATTTGCATCAGCTCTTTTTCTACAGTGTTTAAGTCACTTAGTTGAATGCGAAAATGTACAATAGCATTTTTTGTAATAATAATTAGCCCATATTGTCAGAATTTGTTGTATGTATATAATGAATGTTGTAAAAATAAGATTTCTCTGTGCACATAGGAGAATTGGAAATACAAGTTCAGTGTTTCCATATTTCCTCTTTTCGCAGCGTTCTTATATAACCCAGTCTATAGTGTATCCTTAACCGCAGCCAGGAACACGACCTTACTAGCATTGCATTTCGTCTTTGTTTGTGTGCCAGTCAGAGCTTTGGCACACCAACAGGGGGGTAATGTAGTGACCTAGTGCTCGATCTGCCAAACACGGTCACTTGCACTCAACTTGCATCAAAGCTAAAATCCCTTAGAACAGTCGTAGACAGTTGTAAATACACAAATCAATAGTATTATGTTAATATTTTACGAAGATGCATTGATCACCTGTTGTCATTCTTTAGTTTATCTGTAAAAAGACAAATTGTAATATTTTTGCTTCATCGGCGCTTGACAAAGTATAATGGCCGCCATGTTGTTTGTTTACATCTCGTATTGCATGATGGGATTTGTTTAGACTAGAACCCAACGACGAAACTTTTCTAGAGCTGTCATCTGTCTTTGCAACTCGATTTTAGCCTCATTATTTGTCAATTTCTTATGTTTATAAGCTAGAATCGTAGATTAACCATTTTTCTATGTATGTAGTATGTAATTTGCATAACTTTCATTGAAAAAATCCCTAGAAATGCACTTTTACTGCACTGGGTATCAAAATCCCACCATTTCCCACATGATGCGGGAATTTTGCTGGAAATGCGGGGTCTTTTCCAGCATTTTTCCCTAACACTGTGGGAAGAATTCGGCATTTTGATTGGCTAGGATTGATAGACGAAACTGAGGGAAAATCGTATGAGCCTAGTATAAATACGGTCTTCCCACAGATTTTCACTGACTTCACTTCTAAACTTTGGAAAGGAAACATGTAGAATTATTTTAGGTATTTGAAAACATTCTTTTTTAGTTTTTTTTGTTTTATTTTGACTTTGGAATAATTCTTAATTAGTTTTAAGCATCTAAATTTGCAGTCGTATTTATTTTGTCTCTGGTTTTGTTTTGGAATTAGAATTAAATTGCAGATAAGACTTTCTGGCTTTGACTTTGGCATTTATTGGTGATTTTTCTGAATTGTTGACTTTGATCTAGATTATTATTGTATTTTTTAGTTGTAATATTAATTATTTTGGTAAAGTTAAAACTGAACCTTTGTTTTTCGCTTCTTGATTTTAGCCCCGAATTTTGAGATTGAAATTAACCCTTTCCTCTTTGGCAATTTTTTTTTTTTTGTGAAGTCCAACCCCCCTTATTTCCCGCTAGCCATCCAACACCATGTAGGTCGAGTCGTCAAGCCACCATCGCAGCTTCCCCTAGAGCGCGAGCGGACCACTTGCGCGCTACAATACTACCATTGGATTGCTTCAGTTGTTGCATGGCTACATCAAGGGTTGGCCAATGCGGTGGAGGGGGGAAGGAACATACATGTTTTACGAACATTCTATTGTTAACCCTTCCCAAACGACAAAAATGTAAACTTTTCCAATTAAAAGTCCACTGCAGACGTCAAAATGGATGTCGATAAAGGCAGGATTTGTGTAAAATATAGCACAGAAAATATTGAGACAAAAGGAGAAACTGCTGGTTATCAGCAGTTTCTTCTTTTGTCTCAATGTTTTCCTAAGCCAATTCTATTAGGGACGTCAAAACAAGGTTGTGTTTGGGAAAGGGTTAAAACAAAAGTCTGTCCTTGAGTTAGTTTATTGTTGTATTGCAGGTGTATCATGTAGAAGACATTATAGAGCAGACAGAGTATGTACTAGATGATGATTCACAGTACAGTCTGAGACAGTCAGACCTCGTCAAGGTAAATATGGAATTTACAGTTAAGCACATGGTTTAAGACATTGAAAACAATACCATTTGCTGCTTCATGTAAGACCTTCTTCTATTAAGGCTATCCACTATCAACTTCTTTTGCTCATACATCAATACAATGACCACCATTCAATTGACCTGTTAAATTATGCACATGACCTTTTCCATCTTGGTGTAAGCAATTTGATTGCTTCAAGTAAGACAGTCAATACATCAACCATATCATACTTGTGAGGTATCATAGAAATGATGGGCCTATTTGTCTTGTTTGAAATGTAACATAATTCTACTTAAGGCATAATTCTACCAATCTGGAAAACAAATTGAAAATATCTATTTTTTTTCAGGAAGACACAGCAACTGTTTCAATAACAGAGAAAAGAGGAAATGAATCCAAAGTAGAACTATTTTGGACTAAAGAAAATTTATCAACTATTGACCACGTAAGTCAGAAAGTCTATGTTTGAAATGTCTTAATATTGTGTACTGCATTGAGGATGTTTTATTGTTTTATGAGGAATATTTTTGACTTCATATTATGATTTCTTTTGGTTGAGACCTTGTTTAAGGGGGAATGCTCCAGTTTTTTGGAACCCTGTTATTACCGTAGAAAATTTAATGTTTCATACCATATATGTTTCGCTACCATATTTTCCATAATATGAAACGTCATTACAATTTACAATTTTCGACTGTAAGAGCGTACTTGTTATGCAAAACCGATTTCCTCAAGATGGAAATCGATGATTTAGAGCAAGACAGTTGTAAGTGTGTATGCACTTACCACTATTTTGTGTCATTTTTATGCTCCCCGAAGGGAGAGCATGTAGTCGCCGCTTTGTCTGTCCGTCCGTCCTGTCTGTCCGTCAGTCCTTCCGTCTGTCCGTCCGAAGGGATTTCTCCATAACCCTTGGGCCAAATCAAATGTAACTTACCATGTGAACTCCCTATGACATAATGCCAATGTACTTTTCCCGGTTTCGGATTTGAGGCCTCGTCATGGGAAAAGGGGACTTAAGGTAAAATACAGTTTTTCTCTAATTTCTCCTAGTCTAATGGTCAGAATTTGATGAAATTTCATATTTGAGTAGCAAATCAGTTGCCCTTGACAATAAAGTGCTCTCCATGGCATACATTTATTATGACAATGCCTTATTCGGGGAGCATTGTCCGTCTCTGACGGCCCTTGTATTCATGTGTAGCTGATACAAATTGCTGTAATTCACTAATAAGTGTGGTTACCTATACATTTTTAGCGAGCCGGGACTATGTCCGGGGAGCTAATGTCACAGCCCTGGTGTCGGCGTCGCGTCTTCAAAAACTTTAACCTGGTCTATTTCTCAGGCACTATTTGAGATACAGCCTTGATACTTCACACATGGATACCTCCTGCCATTTGGGACCATGACCTTTGACCTAGTGACCTTGACCTTGGAGTTTGACCTACTTTTAAAAAAACTTTAACCTGGCCTATATCTCATGCACTATTACAGATAGAGCCTTGATATTTCAGATATGGATACCTCATGTCATGACCTTGATCTTCAGACCATGACCTTTGACCTAGTGACCTTGACCTTTGACCTTGAACTGCTTCGAGCTACGTTGTCCGTGGACTCTTGTCTGTTTGAATTATTACATGGACACATTGCTTAATACAATGAGGGAGTTTTATCAAATTCTATTATGTAGAACTTTAAATATTTCCAAAAATATGCAATTTTTTAGCTCGACTTTTCGAAGAAAATCAGAGCTTATACTGTCACCCGGGCGTCGGCGTTGCAACAAAGGTTAAAGTTTTTTCAAACATCAATTACTTCCATACTATCAAAGGGATTCAACCCAAACTTGGAATACTTATTCACCATCACATCTACCTTACTACCAGGGCCCATTACCCTGGCTCCACTATATTTGGAGTTATGCCCCCTTTATACTAAGCAACTTAGAAAGTCGAGCGCGCTGTCTTCGGACAGCTCTTGTTTTACATAAAATGCTTTGGCTTCGTGGATCTAATTGAATATGTCAATATGCTGTTTTATACATTATCACATTTATAACGGCACATGTTTTGGATTTTCTGGTGCTATAAATATTATATCATTACTTTAAAGCCATTTCGGAAAAAAATAAATGGGTAAACAGCATTTTCTGAGCATTTTGACAGGTGCAAGAAATTGGGCATTTTTACCTGTAGGGGTATGTTGTACGAATGCCTATAAAATTCAAACAAGACCGCTGACCATCCATTTTTATTTCATTTTTCAATTGATAATAACATGTAATTTCAACATACAAAGTATGAATGAATTCTATTATTTGGAAAAAATTTAGGAAACTGGAGCATTCCCCCTTAATTCAGTCTCAAATAGTGTTAACTACACTGACCCAAAAAAGTTTCTTTACACTTTTATTTTAACAATATTTCAGTTATAGCTGAGATATATACTTGAATATCCTCGCTATATTATTTGGCTATTGTAAAGGTTTACAATTATGTAAATATGCACGGTGCAGTCGGTTTATTATACGCCTGAAGGGTCGTATTATGTTATGACCCCGCTCGTCCGTCTGTCCGTCTGTCTGTCTGTCTGTCCGTCCGTCCGTCCGTCTGTCTGTCCGTCCGTCCGTCCGTTAGCAATTTCTTGTGTGCGCAACTCCTCCTACAGTTTTGATCAGAATTTGATCAAACTTGCCACAATAAATCTCCATGGTGTCTAGTTGTGCACCACGCTTACGGAATTCAGATAACTCTTTTCGTTCTTGAATTATCTGCCCTTGAATTAAAAAAATGCCCATTTTCTTGTGTGCGCAACTCCTCCTACAGTTTTGATCAGAATTTGATCAAACTTGTCACAATGAATCTTCATGGTGTCTAGTTGTGCACACCGCTTACGGAATTTAGATAACTGTTTTCGTTCTTGAATTATCTGCCCTTGAATTTAAGGAAAAATTCCCATTTTCTCAAAATTGCCCATTTTCTCCTGTGCGCTACTTCTACAGTTTCAACCAGAATTTAATCAAACTAGCCACAATGAATCTCTATGGTGTCTTGTTGGCAAACAAAATTTTGATAACTTTTCATGTTTGAATTATCTGCCCTTGAATTGAAAAAATGGCCAATTTTTACTGACAAGCCCCTCTCGGGCGTATATGCGCCGCTTTGCGAAGCTCTTGTCTTGGCTTATAAACATGATTAACATATTTGTTACGTTGCACGTGCACATGTGCACATGGTATAAGTAGAGTTTCTAAACTGACATTACACAGCGGAAAGTATAGAGAGGAAAAATTTGAATTTTCCAACAAATTAAAACAATGTCATGTCTAAATGATGCACAACAAAATCAATCAATTGGTATGCTACGGGTAGGACTTAATGTCACTAACGTCGCTCGCTGGATGGGCTGCACCAGACAGACTGTTCAAAGCCTCAGAATTAAATTTGATATTACTGGGTCTGTTAGACATCTTCAAAGATCTGGTCATCTCCCAGTAACAACGTTACGACCACATGATTACATTAACACACATACGTAATCATTTTTTGCCAGAAATGGTTACTACAAGGCAATACAGGGTTTTATCCACAGACGATAATTAATCGTCTTGGGAAGAGCCCGGGCTCTATATAAGCCCGTCGACCATATAGTGGGCAGATTGTGACAGGGCGTCATCTTGTTGCCAGTCTTATGTGGGCAATGCATCATTTGAATTAAACCAGATCAAACATATGTGGGATGAGTTGGGTCGACGCTGCAGGTCCATTCATAACATCAACAACGTCGCTGATATTGAAAACGCACTTCAGGTGGAATGACAGCACATTCCAAATTACGTCATTCAACCCTACGTACACCCCATGCGTCGACATCCTCTGAAATGTATTCATGTACATGGAGGCCACATGGGTTACTGAGTGTGAAATAATCGCATTTTATCTCATTATTGTAATCAATGAGACTGTCCCAGAAATTTTTGACCAGACTCGTTTTACTCAGAATTTTGCTTTTCACCCCTCTGCACTTAAATCAATCATAAAAAGTGAAAGGATAAGAGTACTAACAGCAAAATTACACATTTTATTGCAAAATGATGTGTCTTTATGTATATCTAACAACTTAATGTTGGCCTTTCCTCCTAAAGTATTCCACATACAAAGCTCAAATGGTTTGTAAACTTCTTTCAATGATATCTATCTGCTCTATGCAATTTGACCTTTCTCAAGGTCATTGTTTAACCTCTATCCACCCTTAACATGCAACTTAACGCGCCAACTCAACGTGACAACTTAACGTTGGCCTTTCCTCCAAAAGTATTCCTCATACAATGCTCAAATTTGGTTTGTAAACTTGTTTCAATGATATCTATCTGACCCATGCAATTTGACCTTCCTCAAGGTCACCGTTTAACCCTTATCAACCCTTAACATGCAACTTAACGCGCCAATTTAACTTGACAACTTAACGTTGGCCTTCTCTCCAAAAGTATTCCATATACAAAGCTCAAAATTGGTATAATAACTTCTTTCAATGATAGCTATCTGCACCACGCAATTTGACCTTCCTCAAGGTCATCCTTTAACCCATATTAACCCTTAACATGAAAACTTAATGTTACAACTTAACATGACAACTTATCGTTGGCTTTTCCTCCAAAAGTATTCGACATACAAAGATCAAATTTGGTATGTAGCCTTCTTTCAATGATATTAGGTTAGAGGGTCAAGGTCATTCATGTAGGTCATGGTCAAATATCAATTAAGTTCATAATTTTAGAAAAATAGCCATTTTGGGGGCATTTGTGTTTCACAAACACATCTTGTTGAAACTATAATGTAAATTCTTGCTTTTAGCCTATTACTACCATGCCTTATTACAGAACTGGTAATTCTTTGGTTTTCAATAATTACATGATCAAACTGAGACTGATTTAAAAATTATTAGGCTACCTGTAATCCTTTTCCAAACTTGAAATTTTAGGATGGGCTAATTCAAAAATGCTTCAAATCCTCCAAATGGATTTTGATTAAGGATATGAATTGAGTGCAATGAAGCATAGAAAATATTGAAGCAACACGAGAAAATGCTGCTTGTCTCAATGTTTTCCCTAGCATTTTCTACTAGGAACATCAATACCAGGTCTTATTTGTGAAGGGGTTAAGCTAATATATTTTTGTTTTCAGACCAACTTATCAGCTGAGAAATACAGTTTGAAGACAAGGAACACTTTAACAAGACTCAACTTTAAAAGGATCAACATGGACTTAATTGTGGTTAGTACTTCTAGATCTGCGTGCTAATTTGATTTAACTCTTTCCCAAACAAAACCTGTTGTTAACATCTGTAGTACAAATTGCTATCTCTGGATAACAAAAGATGAAATTTCAGATTACCAGTAAATTTGCCTGCTGCCTCAATCTTTATAACATGTATACACATAGTCATTCTATTTTTAGTTCACCTGAGCACGAAGTGCTCAAGGTGAGCTATTGTGGTCACTTTGTGTCCGTCGTCCGTCCGTCCGTCCGTCTGTCCGTCCGTCTGTCTGTCAACAATTTAGTGTTAACACTCTAGCATCCACAAATATAAGCCAATCTTGACATAACTTGGCCAAAATATGTTTGACCATAAGTTCTCGGATGAGTTCGATTTTTGGTCTGATCGGACCAGAAAGTCCGGAGTTATCTGCCCTTGAATGCGAAAAATAGCTACTTTTGACTTTGTTTACACTCTAGCATCTACAAATATTTACCAATCAAGATTAAACTTAGACACAATGTATATAACAATTAGATCTTGGACGAGTTTGATTTTGGTTATGATCAGACCAGAAAGTCATGAGTTTTGTGCCCTTGAATTCGACGAAATTGCCATTTTTGGCTGTTTTCGACCCTGTTTACACTCTAGAATCTACAATTATTATTCAATCAAGACAAAACCTGGACACAATGTTGAGGACCATAAGATCTTGGATGTGTTTGATTTTCAGTCTGATCTGTTTAGAAAGACGAGAGTTATGTGCCCTTGAGTTTGACAAAATTGCCATTTTCAGTTGTTTTCCACCTTGTTTACAATCTAGAATTTACAAATATCAATCAAGACAAAACTTGGACATAATGTAGGGGACCATAAGATCTCAGATGAGTGGGATTTTCAGTCTGATCTGATCATTAAGTTGAGAGTTACGTGCCCTTGAATTTGACGAAATTGCCATTTTAAGCTGTTTTGGACCTTGTTTACACTCTAGTGGTCTAGTGGTATGATGCGGGCTTAGGGATCGAGAGGTCCTGGGTTCAAATCCCACCGAGGTCACGGGAATTTTTCTGAGCAAAAAAGTTACCCCACGTTGCTCTTCTTCACCCAGGTGTATAAATGGGTACACGGGGGAGTTGAAAGCCGATGAGCTGTGGCTGCCGCAGGCGCCGACTGTAAACAGCCGACTTGAAGCTCGATGATCGTGGAGTAAAGTGTGAAAGTCGCGCGAATATGGACCTAGTTCGTAAATTTGAGACTGATAAACCACCTTTACTTTACTAGAATTTACAATTATTAACCAATTAAGACAAAACTGGGACACAATGTTGGGGACCATAAGATCTCAGATGAGTTCGATTTTCAGTCTGATATTTTTAGAAAGTCGAGAGTTATGTGCCCTTGAATTCGACAAAATTGCCATTTTCGGCTGTTTTCCACCTTGTTTACACTCTAGAATCTACAATTATTTTAATCAATCAAGACAAGTCTTGGACACAATGTTGGGGACTATAAGATCTTAGATTACTGCGATTTCAGTTTGATCTGATCAGAAAGTTGAGAGTTATGTGCCCTTTAATTTGACAAAATTGCCATTTTTGGCTTTTTTTGATCTTGTTTACACTCTAGAATCTACAATTATCAATCAATCAAGACAAAACTTAAACACAATATTGCGGACCATAAGATTATGGATGAGTAGGATTTTCAGTCAGATCTGAGCAGAAAGGTGAGTGTTATGTGCCCTTGAATTTGACAAAATTGCCATTTTCGACTTTGTTTACAATGTAGAATAAACAATTATTGGACAAATCTTGGACACAATGTTGGGGACCATAAGATCTCTAATGAATTTGATTTTCATATTGTTATTGACCATAAGTTAGTTTTCAGTCTTAAAATCATAAATATCAATTGATTTGAATAAAAGTGTTGCTCATATCAGTTTGGTTCAGGTGAGCGATATAGGACCATCATGGTCCTCTTGTTAAATTTGATTAATCTTACATCTGTGTCTCTTCAAGTTAGAGCAGTCAGTCATTTAGGAAAGGGATACTTATCGTAATGTCCAGATATATTGAAATTGTCCTTTAAGGAATTGCAACAAAAACAAAGAAGCTTGTTCACAAGTTAAGAGTCTGCTTTATCAGCCCTTTTTAATGGACAAAAAGTGTTTAGTCATGTTCCGTAACCCATACCCACATATTGACATTTTTTGATGCCCCACGAGATGGAGGCCTTAGAAAGCATTGTTGGAAATGAAGAAATTAATTGTGACATGCAATTTCTTCAATATCAATAATGTTTTCAACCTAAAATTTTGGGATCTTTTAATATCTAATCAATTTGAAATTGTTGTCTGCAACACTTTTCAAATTAGAACAGTCCAAAATGTTGCCGCCTGGTAATGTGTTTACACATATTTAATCCTATTATACAGGAGTTGTTGGTCTATCTAGAAGTGAGTGATCAGTACAGACATGTAGACGGTGCAGTGTTGATATTCCTGCCTGGCCTAGCTGATATTACAGAACTGTATGAAAATCTTAGAAGTGATCGACGATTCTATGATACTTCCAAGTAAGGACTTTATATTTGAATGTTTTAATGTATGGTGTCACTTGAAACAAGCTGCAGTTATGAAGTTTTGTTGAAAAGCATCAATATAATGCTATGGTATGGCTTTCCATTTCAGATTGTTTGATCATCTGTACTCTGTAGTTAGGTAACATTACCAACAGCATGTGGGCTGTGTTTGCTGCAGTTAATCCATTACTAAACAACAAAATTTGCTTGTGACATGCAATTTCTTCATTTTCCACAATGTTTTCCAAATCCTTTATCTTGTAGGGAGTCAAAAAGAGTCATTGTATGGTATTGGGTTAACTTCATATATCTAACTATTCAAATAGTGTAATTAGATTTACTCCCTCCAGGGCCCCATTGTATAAAGTTAACTAATTGGTTAAATATCTGTTTCGGTTAAATTTACCCATGTGAGTAAAGGAAATTTTAACCAAAATAGGTATTTAACCAATTAGTTAACACTAACCAAACTTTATACAATCCTGCCCATGTGGTGATAAAAACTTGTCTGGATCATGGACTATTTAAATTATACATAGATGATGGATGTTAATTCTATCCAAATTATTGTAAATCTGTGGTCAGCTTTTGTTTTAGTGACTTGTCTAGATTGGCTTGTGATCTGCAAAGAATATATAGTTCCTTGACCAATGAAAAAACATTTTTTTCCATTTTGAAGGGAATGATTTTCTTTCATCTTAAGCTGTACATGTGCACTTTAACATATGGATCTATCCCATTTTCAGGTACCTGATAATAGCTCTCCATTCTGTGTTGTCATCTACTGATCAGACCATGGCGTTCAAGGTGCCCCCATCTGGAGTGAGAAAGATAGTGCTGGCTACAAACATTGCAGAAACAGGCATCACTATACCAGATGTGGTGTTTGTGGTAGATACAGGGAAGGTGAAGGAAAATAGGTAATGTACGGTAGTATCATATACCATATCTCATACATCAAAGTTTAGGCTCAACTAAAGGAAATTACCCATGAAAAGTGAAACAGGATTAAGCAAAATCTGAAAAAATGTCCCTTATAGCATTTGAGACATCTGTCCCTAAGTGCAGTCTGACTGGGATTCATGCTTCTGCCTTATAGTTGATACAGGTCACGAATAAACTATTAGAGACCAACATGGTTCTTGATCGGACTGTGTGTATACGTATTCTGATATTGAACTATGATGGATCAAAAGTCTTAAAGGCTAACAAGCTTGGCAGTTTATTGCACTGTATATTGGAAGAAAATCATTAAATTAACGTGTTTTATAAAAGATCCGCCAAACTCGGTTGTTTTAAAAGTTTTATTTGCTTTTCTTTACATCGTTGAAAAACTGATTTTCGAGAAAATAAAGATCGGCAATTTCCGTAAAATTGCCACGGATTGACGTCATCAATGGCTTGACTCCGCCCCTAATCTAGAGCATGATGTGTCTGACAAAGATAATGTGTTCGACTTTTCTGTCATTTAGCAAAGTCTCAGTTTTTATCCATTTCTAGATCGTAAGAGTAATACAGACAAACTTAAACCGTTCTTTGGCACATTCCTTAATTCACTTACGACCTATTCTTTGACTGTTTTAACATTTTTTCTAACATTTACTGAGGACGAATTCCGTGTTTTGAGTATCGATTGGGGAAGTCACTTTATGACAGAAAAGTCGGACATTTAACTTTTTCAGAAATTTCAGACTTTCCGGGAAATGACCCATGACTGCCCGTTTTTCCCGCCATGACGTCATTCAGTGGCCAGTATGACGTCATAATTTCAAGTTGGAAGTTTTGCGTATTTTCTTCGGCAAAGATCGGAAAAGACCAAAATATCCAATTTAAAAGACGAAATAAAAACACTTCTAATGTTGGAAAATTGTAGAAACTTTGATATTTGGTTAATAGTAAGGTGTTCTTTCGGCACAAGACTTTAATTTTGCCAATCATCGGACACTTTAAAGGACCATTTCCCAGATCTTTGCTGAGTTGTATTACTACTTTATTGTTGTACTTGTATTGTATTCCTACATTCCCTGTAGTTGTTAATATTTTTAAAACTGTTTTCAGATACATAGAATCCAGTCAGATGAATGCTCTAGAGGAGGTCTACATCAGTAAAGCTAGTGCTAAACAGAGACAAGGTCGTGCAGGCAGAGTCAGAGAGGGATTCTGCTTTAGATTGTTCTCAAAAGAAATGTAAGTGGTTATATTGGAAGTTAAAATAAAAATTAATTGCTTGATAGATGACGAATCTTTGACAAAAGCATTTCTTAGCTCACCTGTGTGCTCAAAGGGAGATATTATGGCAGATTTTTGTCTGTCGTATGTCTGTCTGTTCACAATTTGGTGTTAACACTCTATCATCCACAGATAGTGACTAATCTTGACCAAATTTGGTTAAAACATGTATGACCATAACCTGTATGAGTTTGATTTTAGGTCAGATTGAACCAGAAAAACCAGTTATGATGGATTTGTGATTAATTCTAAATTTGTGTAAAATATAGCATAGAAGTTATTGAGGCAAGAAGAAGAAATTGCTGGTTTGAACATTTCCTTCCTTGAGGTTTTCACAAGCTTCCTCAGACATATCAAAAGCATGTCTTGTTTAGGAGAGGATTAAAGGGCTTTGCTATATTGATGATATTAATGATTTTAGGTATGATGGGTTTAGACCTTACACAGTGCCAGAAATTCTAAGGGTTCCCTTAGAAGAACTTTGTCTTCATATAATGGTAAGTGTTCTTGTGTTTATGCCTGGCTCAGTTTTGAATTGACTGGTGGAAGGAATGTTCATTATAATGGACCGAAATTGTCCATCATAAAATAAACAAAGGCATTGCACGTGAATAGATAAGGACAAAAAGGATGTCATTTGAAGGAAAGGATAGAGAATAATTTTTCCTTTTGACCTTTTCCTAGTCAATATTCGGTTTTGTCGTCTCCAGTGAAAAAGGCTTGGGAAAGCAATTTACAAAAGAAAAAGTTGAAAATGCTGTTAAATCTTTTTGCTTGAATATTTTCTCTACTAAACATATGACATATTTTTCAACTTTTGATGTCCATCATTTTGTCTACTATGTTAACTTCTTTCAAATTTGATATGTCAAAAATGTTAATTATACCCCCCACCTATGAAGAAGAGGGGGTTTATTGGTTTCACAATTTCTGTCCGTCAGTCTGTCCATCCTTCCGTCCATCCATCCGTACGTAGACTTTTTTGTTTCCATGCTCTATCTAGAAAATTGTTTGACCTGGGATCATGAAACTTTACACAGTTGTTGCCCATGACCTGTTTTGGGATCATGAAAGTCAAAGGTCAAGGTCACAATTGGACTATGTTTTAAATCCGTTTCCTGCTCTAAGTCAAGAACCATTTGACCTAGGACCATGAAACTTTACACAGTTGTTTCCCTTGACCAAAGGAGGTGCCCTATTGTTTTTTGGTCATGAACTTCAAAGGTCAAGGTCACAGTTGGACTTTGTTTAAAATCTCTCCGTGCTCTAAGTCAAGAACCATTTGATCTAGGATCATGAAACTTTACACAGTTGTTGCCCATGACCCAAGGAGGTGCCCTAATGTTTTGGGGTCATAAAGGTCAAAGGTCAAGGTCACAATTAAACTTTGTTTAAAATCTGTTTCCATGCTCTAAGTCAAGAATCGTTTGGCCTAGGACTATGAAACTTTACACAGTTGTTGCCCTTGACGTAAGGAGGTGCTCTATTGTTTTTGGGTAATGAAGGTCTAAGGTCAAGGTCACAATTAGAATTTGTTTAAAATCCATTTCAGTGCTCTAAGTCAAGAATGGTTGACCTTTAGCAACTTTTCAGTGACAATGAGCTACTGGGGGAAATTTGTCCACTTTCGGACAGTTCTAGTTTGATTTTGGAAAAGATTAATTAACCTGCATTTGTCTTAATAATGAAAATTAAATTGTATTCTTTTAGGATTAATTGAGAAACAAACCATTACACAGTAACAAAATGTCAGTGTTATGTGTGATAATGAATATAGATTTAGTTAAGAGAATAATCAATTAGTAAATACATGGACTGATATGTTTATGTCTGATTGTTCATGTTTCAGAAGTGTGAGTATGGTAGCCCAGACAAGTTCCTGGCTAAAGGATTGGACCCACCATTGTTACAGGTTGTATCGCGAGCCATGAACCTGTTACATGTGATAGGGGCGTGTGTGGAGGGTCACAAGTTAACTCCCCTTGGTCACCACCTCGCAGCTCTACCCGTACATGTCAGGATAGGCAAGATGCTGCTGTATGCGTCTGTGTTTGGTTGTCTGGAACCTATGGTATGTCTTATATTTCTGATGAACCTTTACCACACATTGGCGATTTTTGATGCCCCTTAAAAAAGGGCTTTGGAAATCATTGTGGTTTAATGAAGAAATTACTTGTGACAATGTTTTCTATCCAGAGAGACCATAAATGTGAAAGTTGATTTACTTGAAATTGTTGTCTGCAACATCTTTGAATACAGACCATTCTAAATTTTAGTGTTTTGGAAGTGGAATAATCCTTGCCAAAGTTACAAAGTTCCTTACTTGTTGGGCGGAGTGGTCAGAGTACTTTGTGAGTACTCTCTGTGCGGCATGATTCAATATGGAAATAAAAAATGTTTTATGAGTTTATAGAGTGGTTCAATAAAGCTTGTCTGACCTTGATTGTATTGTTGTAGTCATGTGATTTTCCTCTCTATCACACTTTAAGTATATGTACCTTAGCCTTTCCCAAGCAATACCTGCTTTTTGTTGATTATACCTTTAGCAACACCCATTTTGTTGTTTGCAGCAGCGTTCAAATTGGACCACCTTGAAATTGTGTTGTTCTTGAAATTGTTTAATGCAAAAACACTGTGTATATAAGTGTGTGTTATTGTTGTTGTGTTCCACATTACAGGCCGTGATAGCAGCAGCCATGACAGACAAATCACCGTTCATAGCTCCAGTAGGTAAACAAGACCTGGCCAACACAGCAAAACAAGCACTGTCTGTAGCTGCATCAGATCATATAACAGTGTATAAAGCATATTTAGGGTAAGCTACATTTTAGCCGGGATCTGGAAAAACATCCCTAATAGTATTTTTAAATTTGAGTTTTAAGATAAGCCTGTTGTCAAATACAGTCAATATATGCATCAATGCTGCTGTCTTTAAGTTACTACAAGTCACAAAGAAGCTATTAGAGAACAACATGGATCCTGATCAGACTGTGCATATGCACAGGCTGATCTGGATCTATGTTGGGCTCATTAGTCTTATGGGACGTTTTTCCAGATCCTGGCTCATTTATATTTCCTCATATGATACTGTAGGCAGCCGGCGGTTTTAATTTGTCAGGATGCGGTTACCCACAGTGGCTACTCTAAGCTTTAGAAATCTAAACTATCAGAGATAGTTAGTTCCACTAGCTGATCTAGACTGAGATCGGCTCGTCCGGATTTTCTGCTGCACGCAATCTAGGGTAATAAGCTTTGGAAATCTCAGCTACCAATGGTAGTTAGTTTCACTAGCTGATCTAGACCGAGATCGGCTTGTCCGGATTTTCTGCTGCACACGATCTAGGGTAATAAGCTTTGGAAATCTCAGCTACCAATGGTAGTTAGTTTCACTAGCTGATCTAGACCGAGATCGGCTCGTCCGGATTTTCTGCTGCATGCGATCTCCTTCGGGACTAGGCGAAGCTTTGCGAGTTCATTTGAGAAGGGCTTCTGGTTTCGACCGGGGCACAAAAAGGGCAACTGCACTAATCAAAGAGAAAAGGGGATTTTGGCAACACTGACAAAATAAATTGGTCAGACAACCAATTTATTTAATCAAAAAGGGCCTCGACAAAGCTTCCGTAGTCCATCATAGTAAAAAGGGGCCTTTGAGTTTTGACTGACATAAAGGAAAGGGGGGTAACTGCAAGTAGATCTAGGGGCAACAGAAAAGGAGACCACTGGCTTACAGTTGACAAGGCAAATTGGAAAGACTGCCAATTTCCGTTGTCATAATGTTCCAGTCAACTTAACAGCAGGTTATTATAAAAAGAGGGTCTCCTGGTTTTGACAATCAAAAGTAAGGGAGAAAGACATAGTTAGGGCTATACTACAGTGATTTAACTAAATTAATAAATAGATTTAAACAACCAATCATGACAATCTTTCAACAACAAAAAAAAACTAGCCAGAGCAAGGGTGGATTCTGACTAAGCGGGGAAAGGAGACTAGAGTCTCCTTTCCGGACTAAGCCAGCAATCAACGAAGGCTGGGACGGAAGAAGAAAGACATGCAAATGTCCCCATGATGAAACTACGTTAAAGAAATTGAAGATTTGAAGCACGAAAGAAATTGGAAAAGAAATTAAATTAAGAAATTAAATGAAGTAAGAAGTTTGGAGGAGGCTAAACGATGAAAAGAGACTAGGGTCTCCTTTCTAGGTTTAGCCGGCAACGTTAAGACGGTTGAGACCAATGTCTCTAAGTCAGAGACTGCAGTTCTAGTTGCATTTTATTTATTTATTTATTTTCTTTAAGCTGTTTGGTTGACTGTTGATGTTGTAAGTGTTACAAGAAATTAATAAAGCAAAATTAAAAATTGTAAACCTGTGATTATATCCATTATTCCAAATAATAAATCCAAAATTCACTAGAACACAATATAAATCCAAGTAAAACTCAAAAATTCGCGCTCCAAAACTTGCCCAGACGAGCGCGCTCAAGTATTTATACTGGCCGGCAAGTACGCACGTGAACGATTGACCAATCAGAGCCCAGAGAGATTTGGCCAAGGCAGAGCGGCGGAGTTATTTTCCTGACAAGATCAGCCCAAGCTCAAACAAAAGATAGAGTCTAGGGAAAAGAGTAACAGAACTCAGTTCCCGAGATTCTACAGTTTGTTCTAAAAGTTAAAACATTACGGGGAAAGGGGGAGGAAAATGCTAAAAATAGACATCAAAAAGCGCGGGCGGTAATTTGTCCCGTCCGCGAAAAGAAGTAGTCCCAAATATTATTATATAATATTCAAGAAAAACAAACAATTAGAGTCAATAATCACCTAATATTTGATAAACAACCCATAATCTGTCGTCAAAAAGGCATTTCATTACGTTTTAACCGGAAAATTGAGAAACCGAACAATATTCTTACACCGAGGCTCACGCATCGTTGAACAATGAACAAGCACGCCTCCGCCATAGCAGACAAATTCCAAAACACGACAATGCAGCGAACATTTTACTCGAAAACGGACAGAATATGGGTTGTCATCGTACAAGAACCGATTAAGAAGTAAGTACATATATCAATGCAACTATTTGTATATGGAAATGCACCAACTCTAATGATTTCCAAGAAAAATCAATCAACAAAAACGGCGACGAGCCAGGTTCCAAAACAGCAAGGTTGACAAATCGAACAAAAGACAAAATACGGACCAGGATTGCATGACAACCGTCTAGAAACTCATAAATAAGTTCAATGCAACTGTACATGTCTGCAAATGTATCAGTATATAGAGTTTAAAAGACTTTGAAGATCACATGTTTGGGAAAAGTGTACCTATTTCCGGACGACAATGAATCTGGATGGAGTGGCTATTACAATACTATTGATTAGATACATTTTGTCTTTTTATGCCCCGGTATCAAAAGATCTGGGAGGGGCGGAGGTGGTGCAGTGGTAACGCGCTGGACTTATAACACAGGGGTCGCTGGTTCGATCCCCCGCCTCACCAGTCTTTCGGATGAGACTTTAAACCGAGGCCCCGTCTCCGTATGACCTTAGCTGTTGAGTGGGACGTAAAACTCCATTCACTCACTCAAAAGATCTGGGGCATATTGTTTTATTTCGTTTTCAAAAAAAGAATTGTTTTTGAACTTCTAAGAGTCTTTGAAAACATTGAGAGAAAAAGGAGAAAATGCTATGAATAAAAGATAGGCTTTAGATATCAAGCTACTTGGGGGCTAAAAATTGTATTATGATAATTTGAAGAATCATGTTTTCTGTTTGTGACATAGCTTTATATGTTATTTCTGTTTTAGAGCAACTATTCATAAATTTTTTTACCCTTTTCAGACTTAGAAGTTCTGGGTTAAGCTTCTGCATGCAATTGTAATATATCTGCTACATATCCGTTTCTACTGATGGTATTGCTCCGAAACTTTGCACATGCTTTTGTGACCAACTCTGACAATTAATGTAGTGAAATATTACCCTTTTCAGACCCAAAACTTCTAGATTTATCTCTTAAATGCAACTGTCAGATATCAGTGACATTTTTAGCTCACCTGAGCACGAAGTGCTCAAGGTGAGCTATTGTGGTCGCTTTTTGTCCGTCGTCCGTCCGTCCGTCTGTCCGTCCGTCCGTCTGTCCGTCCGTTCACATTTTCTTTAAACATCTTCTCCTCCTATACCATTGGGCCAATTTTTACCAAACTTGGCAGGAATGTTCCTTGAGTGACCCTTCTCAAAACTTGTTCGCGGATTTTTGATTCGTCAAAAAATGTGGGCGTGGCAGGGCGGGGCTATGAGAAATCATAAGAAAATTCTTTAAAAATCAACCATGAGGCCAATTTGAACCAAACTTGGCAGGAATGTGCCTTGAGTCATTCTTTTCAAAATTTTTTCACAAAATTATACATTTGTAAAAAAATGTGGCCGTGGCAGGGAGAAAGGGGCTTATCAGACTTAGAGAAATCATAAGAAAATTCTTTAAAAATCAACCATTCAGCCCAATTGAAGCAGACTTTGCAGAAATGTTCCTTGAATCACTCTTTTCAAAATTTGTTCACAAATTTTTACATTTGTAAAAAAATGTGGCCGTGGCAGGGCGAAAGGGGCTTATCGGACTTAGAGAAATCATGAGAAAATTCTTTAAAAATCAACCATTGGGCCTATTTGAAGCAAACGTGATAGGAATGTGCCTTGAGTCACTCTTTTCAAAATTTGTTCATAAATTCTTACATTTGTCAAAAAATGTTGGCGTGGCAGGGAGAAAGGGGCTTATCGGACTTAGAGAAATCACGAGAAAATTCTTTAAAAATAAATCATTGGGCCCAATTGAAGCAGACTTTGCAGGAATGTTCCTTGAATCACTCTTTTCAAAATTTGCTCACAAGTTTTTACATTAATTTTGTCAAAAAATATGGATGTGGCAGGGAGAAATGGGCTTATCAGACTTAGAGAAATCATGAGAAAATTCTTTAAAAATCAACCATTCGGTCCAATTGAAGCAGACTTTGCAGGAATGTTCCTTGAATCACTCTTTTCAAAATTTGCTCACAAAATTTACTTTGGGAATCATGCATACATGCTGCAGATAAGAGGAGATAATAGCTTTTCAAAAATCAACATTTTGTTCAATATTCATCAAACCTTATGTTGTTGGTGATCATTTAGTCATCTGCTTGAAAAGATTAATACATTCTACATAATGTTTGGATATAAATAATAAATTTAGACTGTCATTTCTATTTCTCTTATCTATTTCTCTTATCTGTTGCTCTGGATGCCCCTATGTTTATCTTATGTAAACAAATAAGAAGGGATTAACTTAGCGTATCAGATGTTGATTTTTCGCTATATTTTTTCAAATAACAGACCAAATCTTGTAAATTGTGCTTATAATTTATTATAATGATATATCATAAATGATCGAATAGTATGCTTTGAAAATTAGCCCTATGTGTATATTGTGGAATAAAAAAATAACCTCAACCATTGTGCTATAAAAATTCATACCCAACTTTATAGGATTGATTGGAACAAAATTATTACTTAATTGTTTCCAAACAGAAAGCCCTTAGTTTGATGCCTTTGAATTTGACCTAATTGCCATTTTCACTCTTGTCATCTTGATTCAGGTGAGCGATTTAGGACCATCATGGTCCTCTTGTTGTTTCTGCTAGAGCTTTTTCTTTCAAACTTAGCATGTGCTGCTGTGACAATAATATCAGCCTCTAGGCAAAACATTTTAGATTCATTACCCTGACATATGATTTAGTGCAAATTTCCACTATCTGACTTAGATTTATTTCACTATCCAGCAGTGAGCACTTGATAGCTCCTGTTTAATTTTTTTAAGAATATTTTGGATAATAAGAGGTGCTATAGTTGGGGCATTTGTTCTTAACCCTTTCCCAAATGACAAAAATTTAGGATGGTCCAATTTGAAAGTTGCTGGAGACGACAAAATGGACATTGAAAAAGAAAGGATTTTTGGACAATATAGCTAAGAAAATATTGAGACAAAAGGAGAAACTGCTGCTTATCAGCAGTTTCTCCTTTTGTTTCAATGTTTTCCTAAGCCCTTCTTATTAGGAATGTCAAAACCAGGTCTTGTTTGGGAAGGGATTAACTAACAATTCTTGTCCATACAGATGGCAGGAGTCAAGATCTAAAGGTAGACAAGCTGAACTATCCTACTGTCAGAAAAACTACCTCAAGAGAAATACACTCCTAGAAATAGAGGTACACGTACAGTTCTTATTTATCATGCATTGAATTCGGTTTTCTTGACATTTGGTATCTGTAATATAAGTCAAGAGTAAATAGTCATTCTGCAGCGCATATTTGATCTAAATTAATTTGCGAACCTTCTTAAAATATTGAACTAATAAAAACTACCCAAATTCAAAAAAGATTCGGATAGCAACAAAAATGTGAACAAAAATTACATATTTGTAGTAGATTGGCTAGAAAAATGTTTAATGAAAAGGCGAAAATGTTGGTAATCAGCATTTAATTCATCAAAGTTTCCTGCAAGCATCTATACCAAGAAAGTTATATCTAGACAGTTTTGGATAGAGTTATGAAATTGAAAATGTATAGAGGACGTTCTCCTTAGTACTTTTACAATGTACATATAACATGTTACTGCAGAATGACCAGAGTAGAAAACTGGAATAAGTTGTACTTGATAGCACTAAATTTATACATAAAATTTCATGTTTATAGTATGAATCTAACTGCTGTCACTGGTATCAGTGCTAATTCCAAGATTCCAGCTTACTATTGTCATAAATCTCTAACTTGTGTATTTCAGAATGTGAAATGTGATTTAATAAAGCTGGTTGACTCTATTGGATTTGTCACAAAAACACAAACAAGAGTTTTACTGCCGGAGGATGAGTTTGACAAAGATGGAGTGTTACTAATATCTAAATATAGAACACACAGTGGGATAGATACCAAACTTATAGCCAAGGTGAAGGCCATTCTTACTGCAGGCTTATATCCTAATGTTGCCATGGTAACATACACCGCTCCAGTAGATGCCGCGGCTAACCCAGAGATGAAAGTGTGTGTGGCAGAGACACAACAAGGCCCGGCTCATGTACATCCATCATCTGTCAACAGGAACCTACAGGCTAATGGATGGCTTATATATCATCAAAAAGTAGGACTGATAGGTTTTATTTTAACCCTACCCAAAACAAGAGATGTTTGTAAAACATATATGCCCCATCAAGGGCCTACATTTGATGTAGGTCAAAGTCCAAGGTCAAGTTAACAAGGTCCAAGGTCATGGTCAAATATGAAAGGTCTTGGTAGGAGCTGTCTATGTGTGAAATATCAAATCTGTATATGTAAAAGTAAAATGAAACATAGGCCAGGTTAAAGTTTTTAAAAGTAGGCCAAATACCAAGGTCAAGGTCAAATGTGAAAGGTCTTGGTTGGAGGTGTCCATGTGTGAAATATCAAGGCTGTAGGTGTAAAAGGACATGATATATATGCCTGGTTTCAGTCATTTTAAAAGTAGGTCAAACTCCAAGGTCAAGGTTGCAATATTCAAGGTCATGGTCAAATGTGAAAGGTCTTGGTAGGAGGTGTCTATGTGTGAAATATCAAGGCTGTAGGTGTAATAGGACATAAGATAAAGGCTAGGTTAGATATTTCTAAAAGTAGTCAAACTCCAAGGTCAAGGTCCAAGGTCATGGTCAAAGTGAAATATCTTGGTTGGAAGTGACCATGTGTGAAATATCAAGGCTGTATATGTAAAATGACATGAAATATAGGCCAGGTTAATGTATCATAAAAGTAGGTCAAACACCAAGGTCAAGGTCACAAGGTCCAAGGTCATGGTCAAATGTGAAAGGTCTTGGTCGTAGGTGTCCATGTGTCAAATATCAAGGCTGTATGTGTAAAAGGACATGATATATCGGCTAGGTTAAAGTTCTTTTTAAAGTAGGTCAAAGTCCAAGGTCAAGGTCACAAGGTCCAAGGTCATGGTCAAATGTGAAAGGTCTTGGTAAGATGTGACCATGTGTGAAATACCAAGGCTGTATGTGTAATAGCACATAAGATATAGGCCCAGTTTATTAGCGAGCCGGGACTTTATGTCCGGGGAGCTAATGTCACAGCCCTAGTGTCGGCGTCGGCGTCCCGTCCCGTCTTCACTTGAAAAACTTTAACCTGGTCTATATCTCAGGCACTATAAGAGATACAGCCTTGATATTTCATACATAGATATATCTCGACAAGACCTTTCATTTGGGACCATGACCTTTGACCTAGTGACCTTGACCTTGGAGTTTGACCTACTTTTGAAAAACTTTAACCTGGCCTATTTCTCAGGCACTTTAAGAGATACAGCCTTGATTTTTCATACATAGATACATCTTGACAAGACCTTTCATTTGTGACTGTGACCTTTGACCTCGTGACCTTGACCTTGGAGTTTGACATACTTTTGAAAAACTTTAACCTGGCCTATATCTCAGGCACTATTAGAGATACAGCCTTGATATTTCATACATAGATACATCTCGACAAGACCTTTCATTTGAGACCTTGACCTTTGACCTCGTGACCTTGACCTTGGAGTTTGACCTACTTTTAAAAAAATTGCTGTTTTTGTGACAAGCTCTCGTATAGGCGAGCTACGTTGTCCGCGGACAACTCTTGTTTTTTTTAAAAGTAGGTCAAACTCCAAGGTCAAGGCCACATGGTCCAAGGTCATAGTCGTATGTGATAGGTCTAATTCGGAGGTTTCCATGTGTCAAATATCAAGGCTGTATGTGTAAATGGACATGATATATCGGCCAGGTTAAAGTTTTTTAAAAGTAGGTCAAACTCCAAGGTCAAGGTCACAAAGTCCAAGGTCAATTGTGAAAGGTCATGGTAAGATGTGTCCATGTGTGAAATATCAAGGCTGTATTTGTAAAAGGTCATGAGAAATATGCCGGGTTTAATTTTTTTTAAAGTAGGTCAAACTCCAAGGTCAAGGTCACAAGGTCCAAGGTCATGGTTAAATGTGAACGATGTTGATAGGAGGTATCTATGTGTGAGATATCAAGGCTGTATGTGTAAAAGGACACGAGATATAGGCAAGGTTAAGAATTAAGTGTAAAAATCAACAAAGGGCAATAACTCCAAGAATTTGATTGGCAGAGTTACGTTTCTTGTGCACTGCACCTCTCCATAATGAAATCTATTCACCTGTAAAGTTTCATGATTCTACCTTACATATTTTTTGAGTTGTGCTCCGGACAAGAATCAAGTTATAAAATCAAACAAAGGGCAATAACTCACAAAATTTGATCGGCAGAGTTACGGTTCTTGTGCACTGCACCTCTCCATAATGAGATCTTTCCACCTGTAAAGTTTCATGATTCTACCTTACATACTTTTTGAGTTATGCACCAGACAATAATCAAGTTTGAAAATCAACAAAGGGCAATAACCCAAAAAATATGATCAGCAGAGTTACGGTTCTTGTGCACTGCACCTCTCCATAATGAGATATATCCACCTGTAAAGTTTCATGATTCTACCTAACATAGTTTTTGAGTTATGCTCCGGACAAGAATCAAGTTATAAAATCAACAAAGGGCAATAACTCAAAAAATTTGATCAGCAGAGTTACGGTTCTTGTGCACTGCACCTCTCCATAATGAGATCTATCCATCTGTAAAGTTTCATGATTGTACCTTACATACTTTTTGAGTTATGCTCCGGACAAGAATCAAGTTATAAAATCAACAAAGGGCAATAACTCAAAAAATTTGATCAGGAGAGTTACGGTTCTTGTGCACTGCACCTCTCCATAATGAGATCTATCCACCTGTAAAGTTTCATGATTGTACCTTACATACTTTTTGAGTTATGCTCCGGACAAGAATCAAGTTATAAAATCAACAAAGGGCAATAACTCAAAAACTTTGATCGGCAGAGTTACGGTTCTTGTGCACTGCACCTCTCCATAATGAGACCTATCCACCTATGAAGTTTCATGCCTCTACCTTTAATACTTTTCGAGTTATGCTCCGGACAAGGTTTGGTCTACGGACAGACCGACCGACATACAGACCGACCGACCGACAGACACTTGCAAAACAATATACCCCCATTTTCTTCGAAAGGGGGCATAATGATAAGATTTTGGACTAGTCCAATTAGAAGGTTGAAATTCTAGTTAAAATGGAAATTTGAATTCAATATAGTACATAATATAGTGGCAAAAGGAGAAAATGCTTGTTATCAGCATATTCTTCTTTTGTCTGAATGTTTTCTTCAGCTTTCACTTTAAGGGAAGCCAAACTAAGGTCCCAATTGAGAAAGAGTTAATTATCAATTATAGAATTATTTATTTAGAAATATTTATTCAGATTTGAACAAAAATTTCACACGTTTATTGTATATTTCTTCTGTGTTTCATTTATCAAAAGGGCTTAAGTATTAATGGGCTCGGGATCATAGGAAAATGTTTGATTTGAATATTTTGAAGAAAAGGTTTTCAATTGGAGTGTGGATTTAGACCTCTGCATCATCTAGCTAGATAAACTAAAACATTAAATTATCACAGTTTTTAGCTCACCTGAGCTCAACGAGCTCAAGGTGAGCTCTTAGGGTCAGTCACTATCCGGCGTCCGTCGTCCGTTGTGCGTTGTGCGTCGTGCGTCGTCAACAATTTCTTTAAACATCTTCTCCTCCTCAACCACTGGGCCAATTCTTTCCAAACTTGGCAGAAATGTTCCTTGGGTGACCCTTTTCAAAACTTGTTCGTGAATTTTTGATTCGTCAAAAAATGTGGGCGTGGCAGGGCGGGGCTTATCAGACTTAAAGAAATCATTAGGAAATTCTTCAAAAATCTTCTCCTCCTCAACCATTGGGCCAATTCTTTCCAAACTTGGCAGAAATGTTCCTTGGGTGACCCTTTTCAAAACTTGTTCGTGAATTTTTGATTTGTCAAAAATTTTGGGCGTGGCAGGGCGGGGCTTATCAGACTAAAAGAAATCTTTAGGTAATTCTTCAAAAGTCTTCTCCTCCTCAACCACTTGGCCAATTCTTTCCAAACTTAGCAGATGTGTTTATTTAATGACCCTTTTCAAAACTTGTTCGTGAATTTTTGATTTGTCAAAAATTGTGGGCGTGGCAGGGCGGGGCTTATCGAACTTAGAGAAATCATGTGAAAAATCTTTAAAAATCAATTATCAGGCCAATTTGAATCAAGCTTGGCAAAAATCTTTATCTTTATCTGTCCCTTGAGTGACTGTTTTCAACACATGCTCATGAATTTTTGATTCGTCAAAAATTATGGGTGTGGCAGGGCGGGGCTTATCAGACTTCGAGAAATCGTAAGATAATTATTCAAAAATTTTCTCCTCCTTAACCACTGGGCTAATTATTACCAAACTTGAAAGGAATGTCCCTTGGGTGACCCTTTTCAAAACTTGTTCGTGAATTTTTGATTTGTCAAAAATTGTGGGCGCTGCAGGGCGGGGCTTATCGGACTAGGAGAAATCATGTGAAAAATCAATGGGGGGTATGATCACTTTCAGTGATATTCTAGTTTACAATAATTTAATTTGACATAATACTGACATATATATTTGTTTACAACAAAATTTATATTGTACACAATCAAATACACGAAGAATTCAGGTGAGCGATATCAGTGCCTTTCAGGCACTCTTGTTTAAGAGAATTGAAATATTTTCAACATCACTCATTTCTTTTTATTGTACTTTTCTAGGTGAAATCAACAAGGATATATCTAAGAGACTGTAGCCTCATTTCATCGTATCCATTACTGTTATTTGGTGGTGAGATTCATGTACAACATACTGAACAAGTGCTCTCTGTTGATGATAAAATAAAGTTTAAAGCGTACGCAAGGACTGGTGTAATATTTAGAGAACTAAGAAAGTTGTTGGATGATGTGTTAGCAAGAAAGCTAGATGATCCTAAATTAGATTTAAGTGGTGAGTAAACCTTTCCCAGACTTAACCCTTTCCATTCTGAATTAATTCAAGCTAGTAGAATAGAGTAAGTTAAGACTGCACATGTGAACAGGCTGATCTTGTTATATCCTACTGTTGAAGGGACAGAATATTCCAAATCAGCATTATAAGGTTTAATTACCATAGTTGATTTTATACATCATGATCTAGATGTAGTAAATATTTACTTTAGAATTGTCAGGATTGAATTCAAGCGACAAAGTTATTTTCACTTGAATTTTGAAGTAATATTGTCATTTTCTACCTTGTGTAATATTTTGAAATGTTTGATTCTGTGAAGTTGACCATATAGTAGGCCTACTGTAAAACTGTTGTGGTAACACATTCCCCAATACGGGGCGGCAAAAGTCTTCACTGTTCCCGTTTGAAAACTGCTGCAAACAACTAAATATACATAATATTTTAGCACCTAAAGTTATGAGGACTAAGAAAATGATCATCAGCATCAGCATTTTGTTTGTTCTATACTTACTTTCATTATTTACATGAGTGTATTTGTTTACATGACATAAGCACGGTGTATAATCATGTGACTTAGAATTTCCGATAATCTTCAATAACTTTGTCAATACTTGACCAATATGAATTCTGTTTGAAGCAGAGAAGGCGGGAAAATGCCAGGAATAAGCTGGGCGTGTTGGATTTTTAAAAAATCAACTGATAAAAATGTTATTGAAGATAAACCAAAATTTTGGTTTATCTTCAATAACTTTTTTATCAGTTAATTTTTCAAAAATCAACCATGTCCATCTAATGCGTAATGTCTGTCCACATTCTGTGCTTCAAACGGAATTCAAATCGGTCCAGTATTTACAAAATTATTGAAGATTTTTCTGAAAATATTGTATCATGTGATTATCCACCGTGATAAGGAGCTCAAATTTTGGTCAAATGTCTACAAGGTAAGCTGCTAGTTTCTCAATGTACTGCAGATGACAAGCTTTAAATCTTTCTTTTTTCTTGTATCAGCATTTCCCCCTTTCCATCAATAATCTGACTTCTTACACAAGGTAAAAGGTATCGTTTGTTAAAGGATACATTCATACATTGCTTACTAGAGCAACAGATAAGAGGGGATGAATCCACACCCTATGTTGTGGGTACTCATTTGAATAGTCTCAGTGACACAATTTCAATGAGTACCCACAATTTTAAGTTTGATGGACAATAAAGGCAATATATTGTTAAGCCATCAACCCCTCTTATATATCGTCGCTTTTCTGCAAAAACCTCGTATCTGCAGCTTGTTTTAACCTGCAGATACGAGGTTTTTGAAGAAAAGCAGCGATATGTAGCTCTGGCATACCATTATAAATGACTGTGTATATTTGTAGGTAACTCCCTGGTCAAGCTTATAGAAGAATTACTCGTAGCAGAAAAATCAAGATGAAAATAATGAATTGCATTTGTATTTATTATTGAAAAAAAAAGAAAAAAAAAGAGATGTTGTCATTTCTTTGAAAGCATGGAAATTATCCTTTGTCCTCACATTCAACCCTTTACCAAACAGGTTTTAATGTCCAGAATAGAAAATGCATGTGAAAGAAATAGAGGCAAAAGAAGAAAAAGCTGATGACTAACATTTTTTCCTTTTGTGTCAATGCTTTCATTGTCCTTTCCATATCAACATCCATTTCGTCTCGGCAACATCTTTCACATTGGAACAGTCCAAATTCTTGCTGTTTTGTAAAGTGTTAAGCTCTCAATTATTTAGAAACCATGAGGGGGCCTGTTTCAGTCACCTAGTGTCAGCAATGCTGTGATATTCTGTTCAAATTTCTGTACTTCCTTACCTCCTGCTATTACTTTGAAACTTTGCTCATGTGTGTTGGACTATGGCATTGGAAAATAGGCAGTCAATGGGCAGACAAGACCTGAGTTTGATTTCCCTAACAGAAAAAGCTGGAGAAAACATTGAGGCAAAAGGAAAACAAGAGCCGTCAGAGACGGACAATGCTCCCCGAATAAGGCATTGTCACAATAAATGTATGCCATGCAGAGCTAACATAAAGCTAGCAAATGTTAAGCCCCCTTTTTGCATGACATAATTCTTATAACCAAATTTCACATAGTTTATTGTCAAGGGCATCTGATTTACTACTCAAATATGAAATTTCATCAAATTCTGACCATTAGACTAGGAGAAATTAGAGAAAAACTATATTTTACCTTAAGTCCCCTTTTCCCATGACGAGGCCTCAAATCCAAAAACCGGGAAAAGTGCATCGGCATTATGTCATAGGGAGTTCACATGGTAAGTTTCATTTGATTTGGCGCAAGGGTTATGGAGAAATCACTTCGGACGGACGGAATGACGGACGGACAGGACGGACGGACAGACAAAGCGGCGACTATATGCTCTCCCTTCGGGGAGCATAAAAATGTTGGTAACCAGTATTTTCACTGTTTGCCTAAATATTTTCCAGTCTATATCATACATTAATCTGGGCCCTGTTTTACTATGAAAGTTGAATGTTTTGCACATGTTATAATATTATATCAAGACATCTTTTAGAACATCAGGGCAAATAAGATTGGTAATTGTGTAATTACATTCAAAATTATGCAAAAAATGTTTGTAAGTTTGTTTATAAAACTTGGCCTACATCTTTATGAACATCCTGTAACATGCAAATGCTCAATTAAGAAACAAACTATGTTGATGTAAAGCTTAACCCTTTCCCTGACCTGGTTTTGACTTCCCTGCTAGAAAATGTTTGGGAAAACATTGGTGCAAAAGAAGAAAATGCAGATAATCAGCATTTAACCTCATCACACCGAGAGATGTTTATTCCCCCTATATATTACGACAATCATTCTTCAACAATCTGTTGGTTAACCTCATTTGCATATTCAACTACAAAATTCCACAAACAATTCAATCCATTCTTTTGTCTGTATTATTTTTCAAATTGGAATACCAAAAAATTCTACTGTTTGGGCAGGGTTAAAAACTGTCTTGAAAAAAATATGTAAGCTGTATGGATTTCTAAAAGAGATGTCGTAGGTTCCAATCGTTTAACAAGGTTGAATATATGGCCTTTCATTACGGCTAAGAAAAAATAATTCAGACAAACTTTATTATGTAGTAAACTATATTTATAATCAATAAAATATACATGAATAACATAGAAAAAGAACACAAATAATTGAGTGGGTAAAAATCAGCAACCTATGAAATAGTGCTTATTGAAATGTTGATGTTTTAGTATGGGACAAATAAATGTAATGTAATCATAGCACAAAATACACGTGTTATTGCAAGTTTATCAATAATATGGTAGAGACAAGATTTGCATATCTTATTGTAAAACATTCAAGAACTAGATGTGATGTGATCATACAGCCCCAGTCACAAAACTAGGCAATTTATCAGAGGGTTTAACTCCAACCAAGTGCTTTAAATACCTGTTTTGGTTAAATTGTCCCAAAACAACAAAGGCAAGTTTAACCAAAACAGGTTTTTAACCATTTAGTTAGCACTTATACAACTGAGCCCATGTAGTAAAATTTTGTTGCTTAGAAATAGAGAGGACAAAAAACGCACACACTTTCCTACTTTGACATCATCATTATTGTGGTTTGCAATAGCTTTGAAGTTTGATCAGCTTAAAAAATGTCATTTGAGAAATGGTTTATCTTTTCCCAATCATCAAAATTTAAGGGTGGTCAAATTTAAAAGCGGCTACAAACAACAAAATTTATGTGATTAGTATCATTAAAGATAGGATTTGTGTACAAAATTGCAAAATATTGAGGCAAAAGGAGAAAATGCTGGTTAGCACCATTTTCTTCTTTTGTCTCAATGTTTTCCAAAGATTTTTTCCAAAAGCAGGTTTGTTTGGGAAAGGTTTTTTATGAAATGGCCTAGAAATATTCGATGGATTCTTGGACTGTTTTGTCTGACTGTATGCTGTGGACCTCAAGTGTACTGAAATGAGATGGAAAGAGGAGAATGAGAAAACACTATCACAACATTCATGACAAAATTCTGAACCTTTCTCGAACAAGCGATGTATTTGACAATGTTGATTATGTAGAGATTAGTTTAACCCTTTCCCAAACAAGACCTGCTTTTGACGTCCCAAATAGTAAAGGCTTGGGAAAACATTGAAACAGAAGAAGAAACTGCTGATAACCAGCAGTTTCTCCTTTTGTCTCTATTTTCTGTGTCATATTTTACACAAATCTTATCTTTCATAACTTCCATTTTGTCATTTGTGGCAATTTTTGAAGTGGACCACCCTAACATATTGTCGTTTGGGAAAGGGTTAATATGAGAAAAGAAAAATTCTGATTACCAGATTTTTATCCTTTTCTGTTAATACTTTCCATTCTATGATGATACAAATTCTTTATGTTATTGTCTGCAATTTGGATTTACAATTTAGACAAGATGTTTACAAACAAGGCGAAAATTGGTGAAAATTATACAAAATTTCTTTGTTTTTAAAAATTATGTGGGTTCTTTACCTGATGAAATCAACATATTAAATAAACACATTAGGCAAAATCAGTTTAGACAAAGACTATCATTGTTGTGTTGTTAAAGTTGATGTGCAAATCAAACAATTTACAAGATCTAGTTTTGATGTTCTTAATTAGAACAAGAGGCCCAGAGGGCCTTATCGGTCACCTGAATCAAATGAGCAGACACAGTTAAGGAAAATGTTTAAAAAAGTTAACTAATAGCGCACCCTTAATATGTACCCTATTTACCCCCTTTTGGCCCCTTTTGGGGCCTCAAAGGGAGATAACTCCATGATTTGTATAAATCTGAAGCGGCTTCCCAATAGGATGCTTCCTGCCAAGTTTGGTAGAAATCTGTCTCAAAAAAATGTAGAAAATGTTCAAAGTTTAGTAATAATGCGAACCCCTCCCATCCCCGATCCCCAGCACGACCATTTATTGACAGATGTTTTCTCTTGTACAAACTTTGTAGTCCTTGCCCTAAAGACTTTAACTTCCAAATGTGTATTCAATGCAACAGCCGGTTCATGAGAAGAAGATTTTTTAAGATGTACCCTATTAACCCCCTTTTTGGCCCTTTATGGGACCTCAAAGGGAGATAACTCCATGATTTGTACAAAATCTGAAGCGGCTTTCTATTTTAGGATGCTTCCTGCCAAGTTTGGTTGAAATCCGTCCAATGGTTCTTAATAAGAAGTCGAAAATGTTAAGTTAACTAATAACGCGACCCCCCTCACATCCCCCATCCCCAGCACGGCCATTTCTGGACGGATTTTTTTCTCTTGTACAAACTTTGTTGTCCTTACCCTAAAGACTCTAAATACCAAATGTGAATCCAATCCAACAGCCGGTTCATGAGAAGAAGATTTTTTAAGATGTACCCTATTTAACCTCTTTTAGGCCCCTTATGGGGCCCCAAAGGGAGATAACTCCACGATTTGTACAAATCTGAAGCGGATTCCCATGGGGATGCTCCCTGCCAAGTTTGGTTGTAATCCGTCCAATGGTTCTCAAGAAGAAGTCAAAAATGTTAAGTTAACTAATAACGCGACCCCCCCCCCCTCACATCCCCCATCCCCAGCACGGCCATTTCTGGACGGATTTTTTTCTCTTGTACAAACTTTGTTGTCCTTACCCTAAAGACTCTAAATTCCAAATGTGAATCCAATCCAACAGCCGGTTCATGAGAAGAAGATTTTTTAAGATGTACCCTATTTAACCCCTTTTAGGCCCCTTATGGGGCCCCAAAGGGAGATAACTCCATGATTCATACAAATCTGAAGCGGCTTCCCGTGGGGATGCTCCCTGCCAAATTTGGTTGTAATCCGTCCAGTGGTTCTCAAGAAGAAGTCGAAAATGTTAAAAGTTAACGCACGACGGACGACGCACGACGCACGACGCACGACGACAGACAAAACACGGTCGCAATAGGTCACCATGACCTTCGGTCAGGTGACCTAAAAAGTCTTGGAAAACATTTAGGCAAAAGAAGAAAATACTGAAAAACCTACATTGTATTATTTGCATCAATGTTTTTTTGTTGCTATAATTGTACCAAAGTAATGTCTTTATCAACATACATTAATATACTGGTAGTCTGTTGTTTGCAGCATCTTTCAATTTGGAACTGACGATTTTTGCCATTACGGAAATCTTGAATGGAGCATGAAAATGCATGTCTCAAACAGAGCAACAGAAAAGAGGGGGTTAAGCCAATCTAAACTTGTTATTTGTTATTTCAACCCTATGGTATGTTTACTCATTTCAACTGTCTAGACCAGATGAAACTAATTTGTACACACAACGAAGGATTTGATGAACAATAAGTGAAATATTTCATTTTGAAAGGCCTTTCTTTATTTGTGGCTGTGTCAGACCTACCTTCCCGTATGAGGTAATGATTCAAACACTCTCACATGAATACATTTATCATCAGTTACTTGGACCTGAAACAAACATGTATGTTTATGTTTAAAACCCTTTCCCAAATGACGAAAATTTGGACTTTTCCAATTAGAAAGCCGCCGCAGACATAACTAGACAGCCCTGGCGGTCTGGACGTGCTCCACAGGCCTGATTGTTTGTCTTGTTGAATGAAATTTCAAAGGTTCAGGCTGCGCAAACAAGCAAATGCATGACCAAGCTGAAAATTACAAGCAAGTATGATCATATGGTCAGTAAGATTCTGTGAAAGTTCTGTATTGATTAGTTAAAGTGACATTTCAGAATTTTTTGTCATAAATTTTACTTTTATTATACCCCCCACCTACGAAGTAGAGGGGGGTATATTGGTTTCACCATGTCTGTCTGTCTGTCCGTCCGTCCGTCCGTCCATCCATCCGTCCGTCCGTCCGTCCATCCATCCGTCCGTCCGTCCGTAGACTTTTTCGTTTCCGTGCTCTAAGTCAAGAACCGGTTGACCTAGGATCATGAAACTTTACACAGTTGTTGCCCATGACCCAAGGAGGTGCCCTATTGTTTTTGGGTCACGAAGGTCAAAGGTCAAGGTCACAATCGGACTTTGTTCAAAATCCGTTTCCGTGCTCTAAGTCAAGAACCAGTAGACCTAGGATCATGAAACTTTACACAGTTGTTGCCCATGACCCAAGGAGGTGCCCTATTGTTTTTGGGTCACGAAGGTCAAAGGTCAAGGTCACAATTGAACTTTGTTTAAAATCCGTTTCTGTGCTCTAAGTCAAGAACCGTTTGACCTAGGATCATGAAACTTTACACAGTTGTTGCCCATGACCCAAGGAGGTGCCCTACGAAGGTCAAAGGTCAAGGTCACAATCATTCTTTGTTTAAAATCCGTTTCCGTGCTCTAAGTCAAGAACCGGTTGACCTAGGATCATGAAACTTTACACAGTTGTTGCCCATGACCCAAGGAGGTGCCCTATTGTTTTTGGGTCACGAAGGTCAAAGGTCAAGGTCACAATCGGACTTTGTTTAAAATCCGTTTCCGTGCTCTAAGTCAAGAACCGGTTGACCTAGGATCATGAAACTTTACACAGTTGTTGCCCATGACCCAAGAAGGTGCCCTATTGTTTTTGGGTCACGAAGGTCAAAGGTCAAGGTCACAATCCGGCTTTGTTTAAAATCTGTTTCCGTGCTCTAAATCAAGAACTGGTTGACTTACAGCACTTTTTCAGTGACAGGGCGCTAGTGGGGGGTATTTGTCCGCTCTGCGACAGTTCTAGTTTTTATCTGAAAGAGCATATTTCCTTATGAAAATTCTGAAAATTTCAAGCCAAAATATTGCGCCGTTTACGAGAAATTTATATTTTTGTGTTAAAATTGAACAAATTGTTGTGGACAACAGTTCGGATTTATATGCAATTTATCGATTATGTCTCAACTTTAAATGCGTGTTTCTCGCTTATTGGCAACAACTTAAAAAAACTAATAGTATTTATACTCATTAGAATAACCAATCTTGGCATCAAGACATACTTTAAAAAAATGAAATTGGAATGAAATGTCCCTTTAATACTAATGGTTGTAAAAGTGAAAATAAAGCCGAAAATAGCAATTAACTCATGACGTAAAATTAAGATCAAGCTGAAAATTATACCAAGGCAAGATCTCATAATCAACAACATTCTGTCTTAGTTTTGTCTTGATTGGTCAATATTTGTAGTTGCTAGAGTGAAAACAATGTCAAAATAGAGACGAAAATGGCAATTTTGTCAATTTCAAGGGCACATAACTCATGATATTAAATTCAGATCAAGCTGAAAATTATACCAAAGCAAGATCTTATGGTCACCAACATTTGGAACAAGTTTTGTCTTGATTGGTCTATATTTGTAGTTGCTAAAGTGAAAACAATGTCAGAATAGATCCGAAAATGGCAATTTTGTCAATTTCAAGGGCACATAACTCATGATGTAAAACTCAGATTAAGCTGAAAATTGTACCAAGGCAAAATCTTATGGTCACCAACATTCTGTACAAGTTTGTCTTGATTGATCAATATTTGTAGTTGCTAAAGTGAAAACAATGTCAAAATAGAGTCGAAAATGGCAATTTTGTCAATTTCAAGGGCACATAACTCATGATGTAAAATACAGATCAAACGTAAAATTATAGCAAAGCAAGATCTTATAGTCACCAACATTCTGTCTTAGTTTTGTCTTGATTTGTCAATATTTGTAGTTGCTAGAGTGAAAACAAAGTCATAATAGATAAGAGCCAAAAAAGGCAATTTTGTCGATTTCAAGGGCACATAACTCATGATATTAAATTCAGATCAAGCTGAAAATTATACCACAGCAAGATCTTAGAGTCACCAACATTCTGTACAAGTTTTGCCTTGATTGGTCAATATTTGTAGATTTAAGAGTAACAAGAGGACCATGATGGTCCTTAATCGCTCACCTGCACCTAGATAGAATGAAAGTCCCAATGTTGTTAAGTTCAAGAGTACATAATTTAAGATGCGAGATTATGAACCAGCTGAAAACTGCTTTCATAATCTTGAATGATCAATATTTGTAGCTGTTACAGTAAAAACAAAGTGGAAGAAAACAACAATTTTGTCACAGTAAAGGGCACATAACTCTGTTCTGATAAAGAAATTCTCATCAATATTATGACCAAGTTTTTTTTTATTAGTTAATATTTATTGCTGTTTGACAGAAAACAAAGTCAAAAACGGCAATTTTGTAACCATCAAGGGCACACAACTCTGTTTTTTAGTCCAATCAATCTGACAAATTAAAACATTTAAGATATTATGGTCACCAACATTGCGACCAAGTTGTATCTTGATAATGATTGGTCCATATAAATTTTGTTTGTTAGAGAGAAAAAAAAGTCGAAAACGGTAATTTTATGAAATTAAAGGGCCAATAACTCTTGTTTTTCTGGCCAAATCAAGCTGAAAATTTAACTCATCGAGGATCTCATGAACACCTACATTGTGGCCAAGTTTTGTCTTGATAAGTCAATAAATGTAGATGCTACAGTGTAAACAAAGTTGAAAACATCAATTTTGTCAAATTCAAGGGCACATAACTCCAGACTTCCTGCTCCTATCACACTGAAAATCGAAGTCATCCAAGATCTTATAGTTACCAACATTGTGGCAAGGTTTTGTCTTGATTGGTCAATATTTGTAGATGCTAGAGTGGTAACAAAGTCAAAACTAGCCATTTTTGACATTCAAGGGCACATAACTCCGGACTTCCTACTCCGATCTGACTCAAAATCGAACTCATCTGAGAACTTATGGTCATACATATTTTGACCAAGTTTGGTTAAGATTTGTCAATATTTGTAGATACTACAGTGGTAACAAAGTCAAAACTAGCCATTTTTGACGTTCAAGGGCACATAACTCCGGACTTCCTTCTCCGATGACACTGAAAATCGAACTCATCCAAGATCTTAAGGTTACTAACATTGTGGCCAAGTTTTGTCTTCATTAGTCAAAATTTGTAGATGCTAGGGTGGTAACAAAGTTGAAACTAGCTATTTTTGATATTCAAGGGCACATAACTTCCTGATCCGATCTGACCCAAAATCGAACTTGTCCAAGAACTTAAGAAATACATGTTTGGACCAAGTTTGGTCAAAATTGGTCAATACTTGTAGATGCTAGAGTGGTAACAAGGTCTAAACTAGCTATTTTTGATATTCAGGGGCACATAACTCCAGACTTCCTGGTCCAATCTGACCCAAAATCGAACTCGTCCGAGAACTTATGGTCATACATGTTTTGACCAAGTTTAGTTAATATTTGTGGATGCTAGAGTGGTAACAACAAATTGTAGACGGACGGACGACGGACAAAAAGCGACCACAATAGCTCACCTTGAGCACTTCGTGCTCAGGTGAGCTAAAAATAAAGTCAAAACCAGCTATTTTTGACATTCAAGGGCAGATAACTCAGGTTATTCTAATTCAATCCAAATTCTTTGAAGGAATCTGAAAGAGGGTCACCCAAGGATCATTCCTGTGAAGTTTGGTTGAAATCCATCTAGTATTTTCTGAGAAAGAAGATTTTTAAAGAAAAAGTTTACAGACAGACGGACGGACGCACGACGGACACACTGCCATGGCAATAGCTCGCTGGCCTGACATCCAGTGGAGCTAAAAATGGATGTTGATAAAGGCAGGATTCGTGTGAAATATAGCACAGAAAATATTGAGACAAAAGAAGAAATTGCTGATTATCAGCAGTTTCTTCTTTTGTCTTAATGTTTTCCCAAGCCTATCCTTCTAGGGACCTCAATAACAGTTATGGTAGGGAACCAAACTCTAACAGTCTCAAATAACTCATTACCACATATAGACGCCTTTTGACACCCTAAATTGTAAAGGCTTTGGAAAACATTGTGGAAAATGAAGAAATGGCTTTTAAAAAGCAATTTCTTAATTTCCCACAATGTTTTCTACTGAGAAAACAAAAAAAATGTGTCATTTACTTGTAAATTTTGTCATCTGAAAATTTGTTGAATTTGGACTACCCTGATATTTTGTAGTTTGGGAATGGGTTGAACACTAAATATGCATATACTATGTCTATGATATAAGGCATTGCATATAAGAACAGCAGCCTAGTTAGTACTGCAATATTCTCTCCAACTCAATAAGCTATAATGGTCATACCTTCAGGTAAATCTGTGCAACCTGTACAGGGCGATACATGCACTAAGGTCGGCACATGACAAAGTAGCTATACTGAAACATTATTAGAAACTACAGCCTTGTGAAATATTTGGATTAGAAATATCAAATGTTAACCCATTACCACACATTGACTCTTTTTGACTCCCTTCGATAAAAATGCTTTGGAAAACAATGTGGAAAAAGATTTATCTGGATGCATTAATCCTTTCCTAAAACAACAAGCTGGATGCAGATGACAAAGTAATAAGAGTAAGATGACAGAGTAATTATATGATGAAAATGTAATAAATTTCGCTGAGAATGCAATTGAAATAAGAAAACAATATAGTGAAAATAAGAAGACAAAGTAATATGACAAAGTAATAAAAATAATACAACAAAGTTTAATAGAAATTAGATGACAAAATAATAACAAGAGGACCATGATGGTCCTATATCGCTCACCTGAACCAAATGATATGAGCAACACTTTTGTTCAATTCAATAAATTTATATTTATGACTTTAAGACTGAAAACGAACTTATGATCAATAACGTGAAAATCGAACTCATCCAAGATCTTATGGTGCCCAACATTGTGTCCAAGATTTGTCTTGTTTGATAAATAATTGTAGATTCTGGAGTATAAACAAGGTCAAAAATAGTCGCAAACAGCAATTTTGTCAAATTCAAGGGCACATAACTCTCTCGACTTTTTGATCAGATCAGGCTGAAAATGAAACTCATCCAAGATCTTATGATTCCCAACATTGTGTCAAAGGTGTATAATAATTGTAGATTCTAGAGTATAAACAAGGTCGAAAACAGCCGAAAACAGTAATTCTATCAAATTCAAGGGCACATAACTCTCGACTTTCAAGTCAGATCAGGCTGAAAATCAAGCTCATCCGAGATCTTATGATACCCAACATTGTGTCCAAGATTTGTCTTGATTGGTCAATAATTGTAGATTCTAGAGTGTAAACAAGGTCGAAAACAGCCGAAAATGGCAATTTTGTCAAATTCAAGGGCACATAACTCTCGACTTTTTGATCAGATCGGACTGAAAATCAAACTACTACAAGATCTTATGGTCGCAAACATTGTGTTCAAGTTTTACCTTAATTGATAAATAATTGTGGATTCTAGAGTGTAAACAATGTCAAAAACAGCTGAAAACGGCAATTTTATCAAATTCAAGGGCACATAACTCTGGACTTTCTGATCAGATAAGACTGAAAATAAAACTCATCCAAGATCTTATGCTCCCCAACATTGTGTCCAAGTCTTGTTTTGATTTATTAATAATTGTAGATTCTAGAGTGTAAACAAGGTTGAAAACAGGCAAAAAAGGCAATTTTGCCCAATTCAAGGGCACATAACTCTCATCTTTCTGATCAGATCAGACTGAAAATCAAACTCATCTGAGATCCCATGGTCCCCAACATTGTGTTAAAGTTTTGTCTTGATTGATGAATAATTGTAGATTCTAGAGTGTAAACAAGGTCGAAAACAGCTGAAAAGGACAATTTTGTCGAATTCAACGGCACATAACTCTAATCTTTCTAGTCAGATCAGACTGAAAATCAAACTCATCCAAGATCTTATGGTCTGCAATGTTATGTCCAAGATTTGTCTTGATTGATCAATAATTGTAGATGCTAGAGTGTAAACAATGTCAAAACTAGGTATTTTTCGCATTCAAGGGCAGATAACTCCTGACGTTCTGGTTCAATCTGACCCATATTCGAACTCATCCCAGAACTTATGGCCATACATGTTTTGACCAAGTTTGGTCAAGATTGGCTTATATTTGTAGATGCTAGAGTGTAAACACGAAATAGTGGACGGACGGACAAACAGACGGACAGACAGACGGACGACGGACAAAAAGTGACCACAATAGCTCACCTTGAGCACTTTGTGCTCAGGTGAGCTAAAAATATAGTAGATCTTAGGTCTAGGTGTAAGTTAAAGCAAGGGAAATTTTCAAGGAAAATGCCTTTCTTCTTTTGCATCAAAGTCTTACTCTTTTCCTGTTAGTTGTGTAAAAGCCATGATATATGGCTTGTTTGGAAAAGGGTTTGACTAAACAATGACACATGATATCCCTGAACGAAAAAGCTTGCAATGGAAAAAACAATTATGCAAAAGGAGAAAAATAATGATGAGTCCTATCTTTATCTGCATCCATTTTGATGTCTGCAGATGAGTTTTCAATTTGGACTTATCAAAATTTTAGTACCTCTAGTGCATGGTTGGGGTAAGGGTTAAATCAAGCTTTATTTTACCTTAATGAAGTAGTTTGTGCCTGCCACTACCTGGCTCTTGTATTTCAGAGGACTAAACATGTTGTATTGCTGGTTAACCTTCGCCTCAACATCGGCTTTGATCTGAGTTGAAAAACAAGAGTTAGACATTAGATGTGAACATGATTGATTGATGATTATTTTGGACAGGAAATGACCCAGCCAACAACAGACTTATTTGCCACAGATGAGCTGGCTCATTAAATTCCATTAAATCCAAAAATTAGGATTGGTAAAGTTAGAGGAATGGCAAATGGTACTTCTCTACAAAGTAATTTATAGCCCTGTGTATATTAGATAGTGTAGGTAATCACATGACTTGTTTTGATACACCTCATGGAAAAATAGTGTCCACCGGCATGCTACTGACATAAACAATAACGTCCAAATATGTAAAAAACATATGTTCTAGGTTGACTGCATCGATAAAGCGAAGGATAGTGCACTTGGCTTGTAACCTGGAGGACTCGATTTCGAGCCCTACCTGGGGAGGTGTGCCCTTGTGCAAGACACTTCTGATTGTCAATGCCTCAGTCTACCCAGTTTTATGGAGTGGGTAGCGGTGAGGTAAAGCTTACTGCCTGTTCTCTTAAAAAATAAATAAATAAAGGGCCAATAGAAGTTTTTACCCATTACCACACAGAGAGGTAGAGTCAAGGGTGGTTTTAAACTGTGTAGACATAAGAAATCTACCTCAACTGAACAGGCTCCATTGGATTTTTACACATTCCGACTGCAAATTGAATAGGGTCGATAGTTTCACACTTCTAATAAGGTCCCTTTCAGCATGACAGGACAAATATATCCAAAGCCAAATTCAAGTATTTTGACAGACCCCAGTCATTTTTCACTTCAAAAAACTCCCTTTTTAAAGAACAAAGTGCATATCTTCTTCTATAGTCTTAAAAAGTAATAATTGAAACTTTCACATCATATTCACAAAAACTTAAAATAATGGATTTGTTGATTTTTTCAATGTTTTAAAAATGAAAGGGGTTAAAAGCTTCTGTTTGTTCAAGATCAAGGCATTAAAAAAAGGAAGTGGCTAGAGATACGGGCCCGTATCTCTAGCCTATGGGGGCTAGAGATACGGACCCGTATCTCTAGCAAAAAACCCCATGTTTCACTAGAGATACGGGCCCGTATCCCTAGTGAAAACGAGGGGGTTGTGCTAGGGATACGGGTCAAACGACTTCCGGTCTAACTTACGGGTTATAACTAATCGCGTCAAACGGCCGAATCTTTCACTTTTATGCAGAAATTCAGCCAAAATTGTGTGATACTAGGAAAATAAACTCGGGATATGTGTACATTCGAATCCCCTGAGCCTCACAGAAACTCTGGATCTGCGGTAGTCAGAAATATGATTCAGTTGATCATATGCAGATTTAAGTCACATCTTATTTCATACAGTAACATCTAAGACTGACCAGTTGGAGGTCATCTTCACTGACCCCGGGATTTCCGAAAATATCTTTTTTCATCTGTCCAGTCAAAATTCTTGTTGTGTATGGTTGAAACCTAGCGCGTGCAAATGCGTAGTTCTGCACTAAATTAACGTTTCCAGAATCAAGTTGAAAGCGTTTTTATTGGTCAGAGGGAAAGGTCATTGAAAATGACCCCTTATGATTGGGTCGCAGATACTACTGAAAAGTAAATATCCAGTTTTAATCAGATTGCATGTATTTCTAATGTAATAAAATTGTTTGATTGAATACATTTATGCTTTGCGTCTTTCTTAAACTTCTATAAATGGTCAAATGTGCATGTATGGTGAAATTTAAATACATTTATGTTTACATGCAAGATTCTGTAAGTGAAAATTTATATTGCGAATAATTCAAAAACTGCGCTTTTGAAGCAGTCCGGATGACTGTACGGTTCATCAACATACGGTGACCTTTTTACACAGGCAATCGCTTGTTATATGATGTACATTTGGCCATCATTTCCATGTTTACGGTAAATAACCCTTTCCCAAACAGCAAAACTTTAGGGTGGTTCTACTCAAAAGCTTCTGAAAATAACAAAATGGATGTTAATACAAGCAGAATTTGAGTATAATCTAGCTCAGAAAATATTGAGGCAAAAGGAGAAACTGCTGGTTATCAGCAGTTTCTTCTTTTGTCTCAATATTTTCCTAAGCCATTTCTATTAGGGACTTTAAAACCAGGTTTTGTTTGGGAAAGGGTTAAAAACAGCTAACTATTTCCCAAACAGTGTATTGTTCGTTCCAACTTAATTGCTTCTAGGGGTATTTCACCGCTGAAGACATTCGCACGAGGTTGAACTTTTTTACGAGTTGTCGTTAACATTCGATATGAAGCTAGGCCTATCCAGATTTATTCGGGCGACGTCCCAACGCCGACCGAATGTTTACAACGTCGCCCTAATAATTCTGAAGTCGCGAGAATCTCATTAGGAGTTGACTCATGGTTGATATTGTGCATGATGGGATGGATAAATCTACGGACAAATTTGCCTCGCTTCAGGAAAGACATTTTACAGTTTCTTGCCAAACAAGAATAGCCCTTAGGCTAATATTAAAACAAACAAAAGGGTTAATAGGCCCTACACATGTCACATGTGTGAAACCATTGCCATTAATAAAGTTGCTAATAGTTAGCACCTTCTTGTCAAAAGATAATAAAAATAATATGAGATAAATCTAATAGACTATTGATTTAATATAAAGTTTCAATTTTTATACATTCCTTTTGACAGCAATTTCTTCATTCCTCCGACATTTCCCCTGTAATAGGCCTATCGCCCGTAATTTCAAAATGTATATATAGTCTAAATTTCACAGTTTGGGAAAGGATCGATATTATCGATTTTTCATAATTGACGCGATAAGTTAGCCCGTATGTAAGACTGGAAGTCGTTTGACCCGTATCCCTAGCGAAAACCCCTTGTTTTCACTAGAGATACGGGTCCGTATCTCTAGTGAAACATGGGGGGTTTTGCTAGAGATACGGGTCCGTATCTCTAGCCCCCATAGGCTAGAGATACGGGCCCGTATCTCTAGCCACTTCCTTAAAAAAAAGAGCTAGTAGCCTAAGGGCGTACTTGATTTGCCGTTCGGTGTACACCTTCCAGTGTTCTCTGGAATCAAGTGAGAGAGAACAATGTGCATACACCTTTTGACCCAACTGACAGGTAGGTGTGGATAACCCGGATGTTAGAACAAAGATGGCTTCCACTTACTAGGAAGTGCCGCAAATATTCAATTTTTTCTCTTCTCTTGCCCTTTTAAAGCAACATAGCTGTTGCGCAGCTGCATGTAAATACATATTATCCAAACAAAGAAACCTTGGCACAAATATTCTTGAATAAATGCCGCAGTTCTGGAATATTTGCTCTTTTGGGAATAGATGCAAAATTCTGGTGTATTAATGTACCATCAAATCAAGGATGGTGCAAAAATAAAAAGATGGTGTTGACCATTCCTTTGCTAACTCATGGACAAATTTAATATGAAAATGCTGAAACCCGCATTATTCAAGCTTCAGATGACGATTTCCTTACATTTGTAGATTTTCCAACAAATTGTTCCATACTTGATTCGCTGCTGAACTGGTGCAACGCTCCATTCCACTGCACCCAACTTGATTCAAAGCGGTGTAGTGTGACGTTCCAGAACGCTCTGGAACGTGCGAATCAAGCGCGCCCTAACTAAGTTAAACCTCACGAGAAATGACCTGGCAGAGTAGCCCATGCTAATCGAATGGAATGCTCGGCCAGGTCGTCCGCTATACCTTCTCACAAATCTGTTTCACATCATCTGTTATGTCTTTTTCCTCTGATGGTCCGCCACACATCATTTTGTATTCGTTTTGTTTCTTTTCCGTGTTTACAGTCAGAATCAGATGACAGTTGTTGCCCACCTAATAACGGAACCAGCATTTCTTGAATGATACGAATCAAATGCGACCTTAATGAATCGATTTTTTTTATGTGTTACTAGTTGGTGTCCATTCCTAGTCATATTAAAGTTTGTAAACGCAGTATCTGACTATATCCTCTATGTTTTATGAGAACCTTCTTAGATAACTATATGAACGAATCGGTCAAAAGACATAGAACAAAATTAGTCGAGGTTAGAACTTTGGTAAACAAACATATCAAGGCAACTCTCTAATTAGGAGATACAGAAGCGTGTTTTGGAAATTTGCTTGTCACCGGCATTCCACCAAAGATGGTAAACTATTCAATAAAAGGACTCTTTCTTGGTTTTATATCACAAAATGTTAAAACGACATAACTGTTGTGACCTAAGTTTCCCTTAAGATCTGTACAAAACAAATGTCATGGCTTAAATCCAGGCATTTCTGCAAACAAAATGTGGGTGGGGTAGATCATAACGATCTTTCATTTCTCAAGGGCCGAATTCGATTGAAACTAGGGGAGGTTCGGTATAACTCGGACACAAAACGTAGTCTCTGTCAGGACACCATGAATATCTCACTCTCTCGGACAGACAAGCTTCTGAATCAGTGATTATTTTACAAAATTGCAACAGTGAGTCCTGGGACTCGCTACCCCAAAATTTCATGAGTCCTCTTGGAAATTTATGAGTCCCACTATTTTGACAACTTTCGATAACTACCGAAAACAAAAGCAACAAATTAAAGTGTTTATTTAATATATAATTTTTTTCAGAACTATGCAAACATCTTAAAAACAGACTAGAATTCCACTAACATGAGTTTTAACTTGTAACAGTTGTGACACATGTATGAGTATGACTAGAAATTTGACATTATGACTAGAATGCATTCAGTCTCAGATGAAGTTTGACTTGTTGCAAGCTATTTCTTCATTTTCCACAATGTTTTCCAAAGCTATTTTCTTGAAGCTATTTTCTTGAGGGGAGTCTATAGAGTCAATGTGTGGTAATGGGTTAATAAATCTTTCCAAAGTAACAAAATTTCAGAGTGGTAATTCTGCTGCACTAAACAGAATGAATTTGAATAGAAAATATTGAGGGACAAGAAGAAATTGAATTATGATCGGAGAGTTCAATACATGACGCTGCAAGGTCGTCGTCATGAAATTGGTGCATTTTTAACTATCCCATTCTGTTTATTGGCGTCTGCGCAAATCTTACAAAACACGAACTTGTTATCTTTATCATATGCCAGCTAACTGTAAAGCGCCAACCAGTTTTGTTGAGAGGTACGAACCTTTTTTTGGGGCGGTGCTTGACTCGTTTTTCTGAACTGTCTTTCGAAGTGTTCTCATTCATCTGAGTACCATTTTTCGCGGCCGTTTCTACTTTCTACTGTCTGACCCTTATTAAACAGACCGCTGATCGTCCTTTGTTTGGCATCAGAGAGAGGTTTAAGTTTTTTTCGGGGGCATCGCTACTTTCGTTTTTAGCCCGCGTGAGTAAGAGATATCAACCGCAAGCGCTGATTGGCTGTAAATGCCTTGAAAGACCAATGAAAAATCGATTTGACTTTTTGGACTTGGGTCCCCGCGCTGCATTTGTATCATAATGCATCGTAGTTGAGGAAGGAAACCAGCCGAACCGGTGTTTAAATAAATTATTTTCGGTGTGCATTTGCTTCATTATACGATGTACGAATAATTTTCGAAGTTTTGTTTGACGACAGGACTCGTCGACTATAAAATGTTTGCGTCCGCGGGTTTCACATCTTTCAATAATATGCGTCCTCGGCGGATTTTGTGCGAGATAATCGCAGGACGCGCAGGTAAATGAATCACTGCTGAATCAACAACGAAAACAATAAAGCATTCCAATTCTACACTAATACACCGATAAACAGTTTTAAACCTGAAACCGGAAGTGGCGCAGGCGCAGAAAAAGTGCGAGTAAGAAATCAACTTGCCAATATAATTTCAATAGCGAGAGAACCAACAGTGACAAATTAAACCTTTTCTCTGCTTAAATATCATAAAAAATTTACACAAACAATTTTTCGTTGCTGTATGTTGATCGGAAATGCTGTAGTGATGTTGGGTAGAAACACGACCATGTGCCCGGCTAGCTCAGTGGTTAGAGCGTCCGACTAGTAATCCGGGGGTCGTGGGTTCGAGTCCCACGTCGGGTGCAGTTTTCCCTCTCAAATTTCAGGGGTTGAAAAATCCACTCGCCCGCTCGCATTGGCGAGTAGAAAATGCCGTAGGACGAGTAGATTTGGGGACGAACTAGTCCGACGGGCGAGTGCAAGTTTAGGACTTGAATCACGCTGATTGAGGGAAAAAATAAAGGATCGAAAAGAAAGTATTTATTTCAAACAACTTCATATAGGAAACAATAATATTCGCTGTAAAATAAGACCGTTCCCTGTTTATGTCGATCAATTTTCATAGACGCTTCTAAAGTAAATCTGTGTTACTCATATGCGACTATTTGAGCGAGATCAAAAACGCCGCAAACACAGTCAATTGATGACATAGTCATTCAAGTTTCAATATAATCACGTCATGATTTTTCCGCACCCAAATAAGGTCACGTTTTACTATGATTTGTTTACAAAAGTCGCGCGTGCCAGAAAGCGCGGGAAAATTGGATGAAGCAATGAAAACAAAACACAAAGAAATTCTTTCACATTTACCGGGTAGTTGTATATTAAACTGGTGTGCTTACTCGACCATTTCGACAGCTAATCTATCTTTCAAATTAAATAAAAAGTAAGTGTTTACAGTAATATTAATTGGCGATTGATTTATGGTAAAAGATGGAGTCAAGTCTGAGCCACATTCGATTTATTGACCATCTTTTTAATTAAAATTGTTTTCTTATTCGCCTATGACTTTTGAAGTGGCGATCGCCAGCGCGAGCCCTGTCTGTCATTTATACCGAAAAAACTTTATTTGTACATAAACATTAACAGAGTCAAAGAGTTATTTGCATAATAACGCATCCGTAAGAGCCAACAGTCTAAAATTGTCTTCATCTTTAAGGGCGAGTTGGGTTGCCTTAAGGGCGAGTAGAAATTCAGAGCTACTAGTCCTACAGGACTAGTAGGTTTGAAGAAATTTTTCAACCTCTGAATTTACTTTAATGGCGACGAGGTAAACTGGTGAGCGTGGGTAGGCGGCACCTGGTGGTCCTAGGGACCGGGGGAGTGGGAGACTCCCAAGAAATTATGAGGGGGAGGAGTGTAGTGACGTTGGGTAGAAACACGACCATGTGCCCGGCTAGCTCAGTGGTTAGAGCGTCCGACTAGTAATCCGGGGGTCGTGGGTTCGAGTCCCACGTCGGGTGCAGTGTTCCCTCTCAAATTTACTTTAATGCTAATTTAGTGCATGAAATATTATGTCACGCAAAATAATTACGAGAAAAAGAGAAATTGTTTCCAGCTAGCGGGCCCTTAGAAGTGCGAATGAACCAACCGTGATAAATTATGCATTTTCTCTATCTTTTCATAATAATTTCACATTTTCTTTTTTTTCTTATGTTGTACGATGATCGAACCTGCTGACTTCGTACATAGAATATTATGACACACAAAATATTTACCAGAAAAGGAGAAATTGTTTCCAGCTCAAGGACCTTTAGAACTATCTTCCATTTTTAAGCCATGATTTCCTATCTCGATACAAACATATACTTACTTTTTTCAAGCCATTATGTTGCAGACATGCGGTTATACCTAGATCTATGATTTTACAACCTTGACTGCCCCCTCCCCTCCCCCCAAAAAAAAGAAAAAAAAATGTAAATTTCAAAGCAATTCTATCATTTCTTTTATAAGAAAAACTCTTAAAATAATGTGAAGAAAACGAAAATATGTTTCTTTCTAGATTCGTAACATTCTTCGATTTACCATGTCATAGTTAGTGTACTTCAAGTATGTTGTTTGAAAAGGGATTAATTGTTTGACGATTGACATGTTATCCCAATCAAGTTGCCACCGTCTTTTAATTGCCCCGACCGTCATATAGCACAGGCGACACTAGATCACACGGAGCGGGTACCGCACAGATCTAAAGAACGGGGTCTGTCAACACGTGATGGATCTACAAATTACAAACCGACACCATATCTTTAATGATTTGCGGCTAACTACACATTTACTTTAAAATGAATTAGATTTGTTTTTGAAATGTTTTCGTATTTGATGATGTGTTTGGTTGAATAATAATTGGGAAATATTATATGCGGACACAGGTAGGACAGAAATTATTATTTCTCTTGAACCCATTCCCATATGATCATATAATCTCGATTTTTACGACCCACACGATGCTAGTTTGAAAATAATGTGGAAATGAAAGAAACGCTCGTGACAAGTTATTTATTCATTTTCCAAATTATTTTCTAATATCCCGATAGACCGATATGGGTTCTCAATGTTTATCTAGAGACTTTATCCGAAAGCAGGAATTTTTAATATAGAAAGACAAATTCTTGTATTACTTTTTATTCACATTCTGAGAACAACATTGCTGAATCAATGTAACAAATATCAATCATTGCATTGTCAAACGAATCTTTCCCATACACCAAAAACTCTGGAATAGCCGATTCATTCATTCAAGTTAGGTAGCTTGTCCCTTTCCCTCAGTTTCCCAAAGCAATTTCTGCATAGGATTTCAAATCTATACGTTTTTTGGGAAAACAATTAAAAGATGCATGTATTACATGAACACAAGAAGACAATTACGGATTTCAAATACGGGTTTCATGTAACCTAACGTTCTTACTTCAAGTGTGGAATGGGCTGCGTTAGCAATGAAATAAATATTGGGATAATTTCGATAATTACGGATTAAAAGCTAAAACCGCGGTGGACATTTCCAAATTTGTATTTGTTTTGATGAATCACATTTGTATTTTCCTTTAATTCAGCCAGTATACGCCGTTTGAAGCGTTATTTTGTACTACGCGTATATGAGATTATAGTGACTGTAGAAATTTTACTCATACTTTTATTTTACGGCTTGCGCATGCGCACTTCAAAACTGTCAGTTGGTGTATTTCATTGGCTAAAACAGTTAAAATAAAGCCAAGGCAGATAATTTTACGAAATAAAGTATACTTTCAGAGTAAGGTAAACTCGGACATTGAACAGGGAATCTCGGACTCACCTGTTGTTTTAACACATTCCAAAACAGTAAAGTTTTGCACACTGCTCCAATTTGAAAGCTGTTTCAGTCAACATCATTTATGTTGCTAATTCGCGCATGAAAATTGGGATTAGCATGGAGAAAACCTTAGTGTCCGAGTTTAAAATAGCTAAATACGATTTTATGTCGGGTAAAGTCGGACACTATGTCACAGAAATGAGTAAACTTCCCCACACGTCGCGATAGGTGTCACGTGGTGTCATCTATTCAGGCAATTTCGATTGATGACGCGTTATACCTATAAATGCAGCTGATTTTGGGAAATATTTGATAAAGACTCTTTATTTATAAAGAGAAACGTCTGGCTGTCCGAGATTACCCAAATGTCCGAGAAATCCCAAATCTCCCCTATAGATTGAGTCATTATTCGGAACCAGGAATCTTCTATCCGTTTGATTCCATGCATAGTCTGTGTCTATTAAAATCTTCGTTTAACTCTACTGGCTGGCGACTAGCTGCGATATTGTAGCCACAAACTTGACGATGGGTATTGGTTTGTGGCTACGAGTCCACCCTATTCCTTCTAGCTGTGGAGCAAGACAAAAGAGTGGAAAATACATTTTCTTGCTTAAATTTTTGAATACTAACATATCTAATCAGATGTGTATCCCATAAAAAGATATTCCATGGCACAAATTCAGGTAAAAAGTATCAACAAAAATTGTTATCAATTATTTCTTCCAGCGGAAAATTCAAGTCTCAGTAGAATAAAATGGGTGGGTATCGTATCACTGTAAAGGCGTGATATAATTTAATATGATTTATTTTCGGAATAAAAGAAGTTGATGTCAACTCAACTTGTTTGTGGGAAAGGACTCTTTCAGTTTTTACCATGAAATTGATTAGATGGCGAGAACTGGTACGCGGCAAGAACTGCTTGCCAGCCATTACACTTTTTGGTCCACTGTTTTCTCCCTAGTGTAATGGGAGTCCGCGTAATGGTTCCAAAATGCAAATTGAGGTAGACTGTCGCATTATTGTAGGATGGTTTGTTAAAGTATGTATAAGGGGAAATAAACACCTCTCAGTGTGAGCTCAAGCTATGCATCAACAGGGTTTGTTTCTTGCCTTGAGCCTCTGCATTTTACACTGATTAAGGGACAATGCTCCAGTATTACTATTTTTTAGCTCCACTGGCCGAAAGGTTCGGCCAGCGGGCTATTGTCATGGCGGTGTGTCCGTCGTGCGTGCATCCGTCCGTCCGTCCGTCCGTAAACTTTTTCTTTAAAAATCTTCTTCTCAGAAACTACTTGATGGATTTCAATGAAACTTTACAAGAATGATCCTTGGGTGACCCTCTCTCAGATTCCTTCAAAGAATTAGGATTGAGTTATCTGCCCTTGAATGTCAAAAATAGCTGGTTTTGACTTTTCTAAAATCCACAAATATTAACCAATCAAGACAAAACTAGTACAGAATGTTGGTGACTATAAGATCTTGCCTTGGTATAATTTTCAGCTTGATTTGAATTGTACCTCATGAGTTATGTGCCCTTGAAATTGACAAAATTGCCATTTTCGGCTCTATTTTGACTTTGTTTTCACTCTAGCAACTATGAATATTGACCAATCAAGACAGACCTTGTACAGAATGTTGGTGACTATAAGATCTTGCCTTGGTTCAATTTTCAGCTTGATCTGACTGAATTTTATATGATTTATGTGCCATTGTTATTGACAAAATTGCCATTTTTGGCTTTATTTTCACTTTTACAACCATTAGTATTAACTAATCAATACAGAACTTTCACTTAAATCTTACTGACCATATGATCTTACTTGCTTATAATTTTCAGCTTGGGAATGCATTTGCTTGTATGCGCAGCCTGAACCTTTGAAATTGCATTCAACAAGACAAACAATCAGGCCTGTGGAGCGCCTCCAGGCCGCCGCCCGCCAGGGCTGTCTAGTTTTCCCAATAATATAATTGTATTATATTTATAACCCCCATATACAAAGAAGAGGGGGGGACGGATATTGGTTTCGCCATGTCTGTCTGTCCGTCCATCCGTCTGTCTGTCCGTCCGTAGACTTTTGTTTACGTGCTCTAACTCGAGAACCAGTTGACCTAGGATCATGAAACTCTACACAGTTCTTCCCCATGACCCAAGGAGGTGTTTTGGGGTCACAAGGCGAGAATTTTTTTATTTTCTGGTTCTCGGGAGAGCCGACCCGATTTTTTCGAAAACCAGAAAAAAAAAATAAAAGTACCTAAGCTCAATTTTATTAGCTCCACTGGCCTTTCAGGCCAGCGGGCTATTGTCATGGCGTGTCCGTCGTGCGTCCGTCCGTCCGTCCGGTCGTCAACTTTTTCTTTAAAAATCTTCGACTCAGAAACTACTGGATGGATTTCAATCAAACTTCACATGAATGATTCTTGGGTGACCCTCTCTCAGATTCCTGGAAATAATTCAGATTGAACAAGAAAGTTTGGAGTTATCTGCCCTTGAATATCAAAATGTCCGTTTTGGCTTTTTATCACTCTAGCAACAACAAATATCGACCAATCAATAGAAAATGTGGACAGAATGTTGGTGAATGGTAGACCTTACATGAGTGTATATTTCAGTTTGATCGGAATTTCACTGCCTGAGTTAAGAGCTCATTTATATGGCATAAACTCAGCCAGGTAATGAGTAAAGTGTGAAATGGGTGGAAGGGTTACTGATTGCTGTATATGATTATCTCTTAGACAGGGCTACAGATAAGTGGGGGTGAAGACATTATAACTTCATTATACCCCCCAAATTCAATTTGGGGGGTATATAGGAGTCAGCTTGTCCGTTGGTCTGTCTGTCTGTCGGTCGGTCGGTCGGTCTGTAGCTTTTTTGTCCGCTCTATTTCTCCTAAACTGCAGGTCCAGTTTTGTTCAAACTTCACATGTGAACTCATTACCAAGTGCAGATGTGCATATGAACTTTTTGTCACGGTTCATTGATTTTTGACGGAGTTACAGCCCTTGAATGAATTTTCTTGTCCGCTCAATTTCTCAGATACTAATGGACGGATTTCAAAAAAACTTTACAGTTATGCTTAGTAGCTCTCAAATATGTGCATATCAAATTTTGGTGATGATTCATTGATTTTTGACTGAGTTATGGCCAGGGTGGGGGTTTGATTACAGTCACCTGTAATCGATTATTAATCAATTACATTGGGAAAAACATGTAATTGATTAATAATTGATTACTCTAATTTTCACATGTAATTGAATACATTCGATTACTTTTGCTAAAATAATCATGATTACAGGACGATTACATTCGATTACTTGCTTATCCTTTCCCAAACATGACCTGATTTTGACATCTTTAATAGACAATGCTTTTGAAAACATTGAGTCAAAAGAAGAAAATGCTGAGAATCACTATTTTCTCCTTAAGCCTCAATATTTTCTCTGCCAAATTGTACATGAACACTATCTTTATAAACATCCATTTTGTAATCTACATCAGCTGCCAAAATGGAACTGTTTAACCTTCTGTTGCTTGGGAAAGGATAAAAAATCAAAACATGTGTAGCACTGCCAAATCTTTTCAGAAAATAACATGCAATGTTGAATCACAATATTATACAATGTTGTTAAAGAATAGTTTTATTGCAAAACTTTATTTATGGTTTAAAGGGCGACGGTAACAGATGGTCTAATTGCAAAAAATGAAATTTTTTGAAAAAATATGCAAAACTTTTGTGTTGACAACCTCGGGATGGTTAATAATATGCGATTCAGACAGAGAATGAGCCGAAATTACAAGACAGATAGCTGAATTTAGGGAGAATCCAAACCTAAATTCAACCCCATCACTGATGGGGTTAGAATTATTTTGAAATTGTTGCACATGCGCATACAGCGCGGACCATGATTCAAACGAGATTCATACTTGAATTTCAATATGACGTCATCATGTATGTTGTGACGTCATTTAAGAAAGTCGCATGTCCTACTGTTTTGACCTACTTTCGATATCGCTTCATGAATTTGGTATCAAATTGCGAAAAAATGAGTCGTTGCTTCCATAGTTTGTCGTAATCATTTAATCAGGTCATATAAAGCTTAAAAAGTGTACATTTCGTTTGTATTTGACAATTTTTGGGTCCAAATCTGGGAAATAGTAGCTTTAAATAGTGCATGAATATTACGGTCCTATTAAAACTATACAGTTCAGTTTATAAAACATATAATATTATTTAAATATTTAAAACTATTCTAAAATAGTGACACACTTTGATAACCTCTGTAGATATGGCGAGTTCAAAAGGCCTTAACAGAAAATGGCCATAATCAGCACTTTCTCCTGGTTATTTCTATGTGAAACAGGATCAATTTTGCTATATACAAATTTCCTTTTGTTTTAGAAAAAAATGTTGTTTGGAAAAGGGTTTATTCTATAATTAGTATTGCATCTTATCATGAATAGTTTCTGGAAAGTTGAGAGATTGTGGTCAAAGTCTCCTCATTAGGAAAGGAGTCAGGAACTTCAAAATAGCCCATGAAGGACATAGCTCTTGTCACAATGTCAGATCCCAAGAACATTTGCATCCAGAATAATCCCTGAACCTTCATATTAACTTCATCAAATCTCTCAAAGTTGCCAAATTGTATAATACTAAAATTAGCCTGGGGGAAATAAACACCTTTTGTTTAGGTTTCACACTATAGCAATCACTATTGTTCTTCGTGTAAAAAGGTGTGAAGTACATGTTCTTTTCAACCCAAACAACAGTAGTCATTTTAATTCTCTCCCAAATGATGCACTTCTATGTATGCACTTTCTTCTTTTCTCTAAATGTTTCCAAAACAATTCCTATCAGGTATGTCGAAACCTGATCTTGTTTGGGAAAGGATCTCCAAAACAAACTTTTTACTTATCATTAGCAGTCCAAAATTTGGACTATATTATGTTTTACAGATTAATTGCAATTATAAAGAGTTTTTACTTTTGTCTTAACTTAAAATGATGTCATGTATTTTCAATAGACAAATATTGATTTTTCTGAAATTCATGTGGGGTACTTCCTAACATTTCTATGTTCCTTGAAAACAATTTTTAGCTCCACTGGCCGAAGGCCAGCGAGCTATTGTCATGGCGTTGTGTCCGTCGTGCGTGCGTGCGTCCGTCCGTCCGTGCGTCCGTCCGTCCGTTAACTTTTTCTTTAAAAATCTTCTTCTCAGAAACTACTGGACCAATTTTAATTAAATTTCACAGAAATGTTCCTTGCATAGCCCTCTTTCAAATTCCTTCAAAGAATTCAATTCCATTGAAAACTCTGGTTGCTATGGTAACAAATACGAATTTTTAGAAAAAACTTAAAAAATCTTCTTCTCCCAAACAACTTATCAGATTTCTTTGAAATTTGACAGGCATGTTCCTTTGGTGACCCTTTTTCAGATTCCTTGAAGAAATTTTGATAATTCGAAAAACATGGCCGCTGTGGGCGGGGCTTATTTTCCATATATGGCGCATAGTGTAATTTTAAAAAATCTTCTTCTCAAAAACTACTGGACCAATTTTAATTAAATTTCACAGAAATGTTCCTTGCATAGCCCTCTTTCAAATTCCTTCAAAGAATTCAATTCCATTGAAAACTCTGGTTGCTATGGTAACAAATACGAATTTTTAGAAAAAACTTAAAAAATCTTCTTCTCCCAAACAACTTATCAGATTTCTTTGAAATTTGACAGGCATGTTCCTTTGGTGACCCTTTTTCAGATTCCTTGAAGAAATTTTGATAATTCGAAAAACATGGCCACTGTGGGCGGGGCTTATTTTCCATTATTCGGCCAGTGAGCTATTGTCATGGCGTTGTGTCCGTCGTGCGTGCGTGCGTCCGTCCGTCCGTGCGTTCAACTTTTAGCTCACGTGAAGACAAAGTACTCAAGGTGAGCTATTGTAATCGGTGAATGTCCGTTGTCCGTCTGTCTGTTGTCTATCGTCCAACAATTGCTTTAAAAGTCTTTTCCTAAATCACAAGGCCAAACGACCTGAAACTTTGCAGGGATCTTCTTTGGGTTAAGCTCTACCAAAGTTTTAAAAGGAATTTTATTCCTTTTGAAAACACAGGAAAAGGGGCCTTATTTACATTTTCACTGTTTCACTCTAGTGGCCACAAATTTGGCTCAATCCTATTGAAACTTGGTCATAATTAAACTGGTCAAAATAATTGTTTAAGCATACAGAGATCTTAATGACATTTCCAATGTTTATATACTGAAGGCCACAAATTCAGCTCAATCTGAAAAAACAACTGGTCAAAATAATTGTTTCAGCATACAGAATGAACCTTTTTGAACATGGAAAGGTTTTGTGTTAAAACATGGGAAAAGGGGTCTTTATGACATTTTCTTACACTGAATTTGATTGAGTCAAAGTGTTTGTCACTTAAAAAGAGAAGCTTGTCTTGAATTGGGCAGATCTAGACTAAGAAAGGGGGTCTTAATGATTTTTAGCTCCACTGGCCGAAGGCCAGCGAGCTATTGTCATGGCGTTGTGTCCGTCGTGCGTGCGTGCCTGCGTGCGTGCGTCCGTGCGTGCGTCCGTTAACTTTTTCTTTAAAAATCTTCTCCTCTCAAACCAGTGGGCCAATTTTGACCAAACTTTGCAGGAATGTTCCTTGGGTGACCCTTTACTTAAATTGTTCAAAGAATTTTGATTGGTCAATAAATGTGGGCGTGGCAGGGCGGGGCTTATCAGACTAAGAGAAATCACAAAATAATTCTTTAAAAATCAACCATGTGGCCAATTTTGACCAAACTTGGCAGAAATGTACCTTGGGTGACTCTTTACTTAAATTGTCCGTTAAATTTTGATTGGTCCATAAATGTGGGCGTGGCAGGGCGGGGCTTATCAGACTTGGAGAAATCACAAAATATTTTTTTAAAAATCTTCTCCTCTCAAACCAATAGGCCAATTTTGACTAAATTTTGCAGGAATGTTCCTTGGGTGACCCTTTACTTAAATTGTTCAAAGAATTTTGATTGGTTTATAAATGTGGGTGTGGCAGGGTGGGGCTTATCAGACTTAGAGAAATCACAAAATAATTCTTTAAAAATCAACCATGTGGCCAATTTTGACCAAATTTGGCAGAAATGTACCTTAGATGACTCTTCACTTGAATTGTCTGTGAAATTTTAACTGGTCCATAAATGTGGGCGTGGCAGGGCGGGGCTTATCAGACTTAGAGAAATCACAAAATAATTCTTTAAAAATCAACCATTGGGCAAATTTTGACCAAACTTGGCAGAAATGTACCTTGGTTGACTCTTTACTTTACTTGTCCATGAAATTTTGATTGGTCTATAAATTTGGGCGTGGCAGGGTGGGGCTTATTTGACTTAGAAAAATCACAAAATAATTCTTTAAAAATTAACCATAGGGCCAATTTCAATTAAACTTGGCACAAATGCACCTTAAGTGACCCTATACTTAAATTGTCAGTGAAATTTTGATTGGTCCATAAATGTGGGCATGGCAGGGCTTATCAGAATGGCAGAAATCATGAAAAATTCTTTACAAAATCAACCACAAGGCCAATTTTGACCACACTCGGTTGAAATGTTCCATGGGTGTCAAATTACTTCAATTGGTAGTAAAATTTTGATTGGTCCATAAATGTTGGCAAAGCAGGACGGGGCTTATCAGAATGGGAGAAATCAGGAACTAATTCTTTAAAAACAACCAATGGGTCAATTTAGTACAAACTTGGCAGAAATGTTCCTTGGGTAATACTTTGTCAGTGAAATTTTGATTGGTCTATAAATATGGATGTGGCCAGGCAGGGCTTATCAGAATTGGATAAACCATGAAATAATTCTTTAAAAATAAATCAATGGGCCAATTCAGACTAAACTTGGCAGAAATGTTCCATAGATGACCCTTTTTAAGATTTGGCAGTGCAAGGCTTACAAGAAATCATGAGATTATTCTTTTACTTTAGCCAGTGGAGCGAATCAGGCCCTCTTGGGCCTCTTGTTATATCTTAATTTGATTCATAATTTTTCTGCAAGTAATTGAAAATGTAATCGATGATTACATCAATTTTTAAGCCTGTAATCGATTAAATTACGATTACATGTAATCGAAACTCCCTTCGATTACAGATTACTGTCGATTACTTGAGAAAATGTAATTGATTACAATCGATTACGATTACAGATTACGATTACCTCAACCCTGGTTATGGCCCTTTGCTGAAAATTGCCATTTAACGCAAAATCAATGTTTGTTGATCGGTTTTTCAATTTTTTGTCCACTCTATTTCTCATAAACTATTGGACCAATTTTGTTCAAACTTCACATGTGAACTCATTACTAAGTTGAGATGTGCATACTAAAAAATTTTTACGGTCCATTGATTTTTGACGGAGTTACGGCCCTTGAGTGAATTTTCTTGTCCGCTCAATTTCTCGGAAACTAAAGGACGGATTTAAAAAAAAAACTTTACAGTTATGCTTAGTAGCTCTCTCAAATATGTGCATATCAAATTTTGGTGATGATTCATTGATTTTTGACTGAGTTATGGCCCTTTGCTGAAAATTGCCATTTAACGCAAAATCAATGTGTGTTGATCGGTTTCTCAATTTTTTGTCCACTCTATTTCTCATAAACTATTGGACCAATTTTGTTCAAACATCACTTGTGAACTCATTACTAAGTTGAGATGTGCATACTAAATTTTTTTCATGGTCCATAGATTTTTGACGGAGTTACGGCCCTTGAGTGAATTTTGTTGTCCGCTCAATTTCTCGGAAACTAATGGACGAATTTCAAAAAGACTTTACAGTTATGCTTAGTAGCTCTCAAATATGTGCATATTAAATTCTTGTGATGTTTCATTGATTTTTGACTGAGTTATGGCCTTTTGCTGAAAATTGCCATTTTACGCGAAATCAACGTGTGTTTATCGGTTTTTCAATTTTTTGTCCACTCTATTTCTCATAAACTTCTGAATCAATTTTGTTCAAACTTCACATGTGAACTCATTACTACGTTGAGATGTGCATATGTATATTTTGGTCATGGTCCATTGATTTTTGACGGAGTTACGGTCCTTGAGTGAATTTTTTTGTCCGCTCAATTTCTCGAAAATTAATGGATGGATTTAAAAAAAACCTTTACAGTTGGGTAATTTCAAAAATAATGCATCCAAAACGTGACATAGGGGGTCCAAAATGAAGTTGTTGATATTGAAATATTATTCGTCAAAAGCACATCCCAATATGTCAAATTTTTATAAACCAGACACGAAAATATAAATACTTAACATTTTTTTTTCAAATTTCAAAGGTTTTATTTGAAACAGTGGAGAATTTTTAAACAAATACGTTTGCCTTATATCGCTCCTTTAATTCTATTAAATGTATAAATTTCATCTCCTATATCACTTAATATTGTTACAAGAACGTTAAGGTAAAATTTGATGTATAACATGGCTAACTAATGTGAATATACCAACTTTATGGCAATTTTTAGTGATGTTTTAGTAAAAAAATTATCAATTACCTAGGAAAGTTTACATAAAATGTTCCATACATGATATACAAAGCCAATACTTAATCTGTTACATAAGGAGGGTACTTGCAGCCAGCATACAAAAAGCTATTTGGGTACAATAACTTGAAATGTGATGAGAACACATCAAAAATCAAATTTCAGCAAAACCGTTACACTTGGGACAAACTAATGACATAAATAGCTCTCAGAAAATCCATTTTCTAGTTACAATTCATGTTTGCTTTTGATAATATAGATAAGAACACACCTGGATGCGATTGTAAAAGTAGCTGTTTGGATACAGATGGGTGCCATTTTCCAAAATAAGCTTCATAAATCACTGGAATTTGTTTAAAAACTCCAAGAAGTCTCTTATTTGTTGAAATCATTTATGATTTTTAACATTTTGTATTAGGTATTACCAAGATGTAAGTGGGTATCAAAATTTGACACGTTAAAGGTGTAATATATATATAACTTTTAAGTGTTTTGGATTTAGTTTCAAAGATAAAGAAAAAAAATACACTTTTCTTGAAACAAAAATCATTAATGTGAATTTCTTTTGAAAGAGACTTTGCTGTTACAAAATGGTTGTATTAGTGAAAACTGACATTAAAACATTGTGAATTGATGTTATTCTTGTTTTCCTCACAAAGACACACAGTTTCATTACCGTAATCACCACATTTTATATGTAAAATACTTTGCTCCAAATATTTCCCATGGCATATCAAATTTGTTGTTTTTAACCCAAAGAGTCTCATTAAGTCAATATATAATTACTTTACTTGGTTTCCAAGAAACACAAATGAAAAAACACTTTCCAAACTATCACAGAATAAGATTTTGCTGAATTTTTTCAAAGCTCTACGCCGTTACACTTGGGACAAACATTTTAAATACTTTTAAGATGGATTTAAAGGACATTAAACGAATTAAACTGTATATGTTGATTAAGGATGTTCAAATAACTCATACAGATCCAAAGAAGTCAATGATATGTATTTCTGCTAGATAATTGGTATGAGCCAGACAATAAATTAAATTGACACATAATTCAATCATTTCTGAACAATAATTGTTTTCTGAACAAAATTCAGACAGAATCGTACATGTTTTGCAATATTTTGATCGAACTTTCTGTGCAACTTAAATATTTAAGCATTTCTACTGGATCACTCTAAATCGCAAAAATAGCGTTACACTTGGGACAATGAATTTTGGTTGATTAAGTTCATAGTAACAATTCTTTTTAGATTTAACTATTACTGATCTTTCATGGGGCCGATGCGCATCTGTAAAAAAGAAATCAAAATAAGTTTCAATATCACATGACAAAAATACAGGCTTTCTAACACAAAACGTTACACTTGGGACATTTTTTGGTGTCCATAGACATGGCATCAGGATAACTTGATTATATGAAAGTAATTACATAAAATCATACTAACATTGCACCAATGATATTTGTCTAACAAAAGATACCTATTTTGAGACATAAAGATGTCTAGTAGCAAAATAATAACCTTTGATTGTCCAGAGTATTGTATTTTTATGCCTCTATGTTTTTTGAGGGTGTGTCATTTTCTGGGCATGGTTCATGGACAATATATATGTTGTCCATTAAACGACTATTGAAAAACTGTTGTATTGTTGCAACACTTTGTATAATTGTATGTTGTGGGGTCTTTCAAATCCCGTAGTTTTAATGATTGCCACTTAAAAATTGAATTTTTATACAAATGTCACACTAAAAGCGTTACACTTGGGACAATTTTTGACACTAAAAATGCTGTAAAATTGAAACGAAAGTAGATATTCTCTTAAAATTTTGTACACATTTTAGCAATAACAGAATACATATTATGGAGTAAGACAATCAATAAAAAAACTTTTCACCCGCACTGTATATCAGTTTTTAAAAAAGGATGCATTATTTTTGAAATTACCCAGTTATGCTTAGTAGCTCTCAAGTATGTGCATATCAAATTTTGGTGATGATTCATTGATTTTTGAATGAGTTATGGCCTTTTGCTGAAAATTGCCATTTTACGCAAAATTAAAGGGATAATAGCTGTGAAAAAGGAAGAAATACCACAAAAAAAAATTTTTTTTGTGTTATCGAGGTCTAATCATCTGATATTATGAAAGAAGTCTTTTCCGCCTGTAACTGAAATGTGTATTTGCGTATTTTCCCCCTTTTACAATGTATGTCAGTAGGTAATGTTTACAATTTCAAGTGCGAGTCGGAATTATCCGAGTTCTGAACGGTAAAATACGAAAATCAACGGAATTTATTTTCAAATCGTGTGCACCTATTGAAATGACGTCAGAGAATATAAACAGTAACATTGCAAAATGTGACCTGTCTCGGTAAAAGGGATCTTCTGGTAATTGTTAAAGTACCAGTCCTTGTCAATCTATGAAGACTGCAAAGACTACCCAGGATCGGAACTTTTTACTCTAATTTAGTTTTCTGAATCAAGATTGTTCTTCCTATCTACCTATAATATATTAAATATCCGATTTCAAAATTCGAATGAGGTTGGTGTCCGATAGATGTTATCTCAAAATTCAGTTTTCAACTAACTTCATAGAAGCACGCCTTTAGCGTGACGGGACACGTTAATACGGATGAGCACTGACTCTTTCCCAAACATGACCTTGTTTGAATGCCCTTACTAAAAAGAGTTCAAAAAGCATTCGTGCAATCTGAGGAAACGCTGATAACCAACATTTCCCCCTATTGCCTAGATATTTCACCAGCAGTATTTTACTAAACCCTATGTTTATATACTCATTTTTTCGTCTACAAAACATTCAATATTCCAATTTATGAAAAGTTAAAATTATTGCCGCATGGGAAAGGGTTAAGTACAACAATTTACTACAATTTGAGGATAACCCTTTCCCATACAAAACCTGATTCGGACGCCCCTATTTGCTAAAGCTGAGGAACCACCGTGACAAAAGAAAGGAATGCTTATTATTAGCAGTTTCTCCTTTTGCCTTTATATTGTCTAAGCTATTTCTTAAATATTTTACATTTTCAATGCCATTTATTTTGCAGTTTGGATCCGATTTCAATTGGAAATGGAAACAGTTATTTTTTGTCGTTTTGGGAAAGGGTTTAACATTATTCATAAGAAAGCACGCACTGGAATCCCGTGGAAATCGAAATGTTTCAAATTTGTGACCCGTCATGTTAAAAGGGACCGTATGGGAAGCGTGGAAAGTATCGACCTTGGTCAGTCTGATCTGACTGCGCATACTGACTAGGATCGGAACTTTTGATTCAAAGGTTATTTTCTGAATCTAGAATGGTTTATACATCTTACCTTATTTACATTTTCCAGAAGCAAAAAATGATTGACATCTGTTGAGTCTGGTTCATTTCGCGAAATTTGATTTTATAGACTTCCCATTAGGCCCTTTTCTGAGTGACGGGCAACATTCATAACGGGAACTCATTTAAATATGTGACGCACACTTTCCTGTGTATCACATGATCAACCGACTGTATACGGATGTTCACGGCTGTGACAAGTACCCGTTATGCTATATTTAGCCACGAATGTAAACATATTTTGAGCGCCGTGGAAATGTGAGAATACCAACATTTATACGCTTGTTGTGGGTAAACCGCGCATGGTTACTCGCTTGAAATACGGTCTTTCTGCATCTTTTTGTTCATACTTTAAAAAGGTAAACCTTTTTTGAGGCAAATAGACAGTTTTTTCACAGCTATTATCCCTTTAATGTGTGTTGATTGTTTTTTCAATTTTTTGTCCACTCTATTTCTCATAAACTGCTGGACCAATTTTATTCAAACTTCACATGTGAACTCATTACTAATTGTAGATGTGCATATTTTATTTTGGTTATGGTCCATTGATTTTTGACCGAATTATGGCCCTTGAGTGAATTTTCTTGTCCGTTCAATTTCTAGAAAAGTGATAGATGGATTTCAAAGATGTTTTACAGTAATGCTTAGTAGCTCTCAAGTATGTGCATACGAAATATTTGTAATGGTTCATTGATTTTTGACTGAGTTATGGCCCTTTGTTGAAAACTGGCATTTTTCGCAACATTAACATGTGTTGATCAGTTTGTTGATTTTTTGTCTGCTCTATTTCTCCTTAACTACTGGACGAATTTTGTTCAAAGTTCACATGTGAACTTATTACAAAGTGAAGATTTGCATCTTCTATTTTGGTCATGGTCTATTGATTTTTCACAGAGTTATGGCCTTTGAGTGAATTTTCTTGTCCGCTTCAACTCTTGGTAAATAATGAATAGATTTTATTAATTATAACTTTACAAGTATGCTTACTAGCTCTCAAATATGTGCATATCAAATATTGGTTTTGGTTCATTGTTGTTGTTTTTTTTACTGAATTATGGCCCTTTGTTAAAATTAGTAAATTTTGCAACATTAACATATGTTGGTCAGTCTGTTTTTATAGTGTTTGCTCTTTTTCTCAATTGATCAGATCACAGTTCATAGGAAATATACATTTCTAAAATGAAAATGCACAACACTGTGCTGTTGGGGGGTATGATCACTTTCAGTGATATTCTAGTTATTTCAATTCCAAACTCTATGTTGTGGGTATTCATTTGAATTGTCTCGACAAGACAATACGAATGAGTACCCACAACATAGAGTTTGATGAACAATAAGAGAATATTGCAGTTTGAAAAGTCATCACTCCCTCTTATCTGGGGCTCTGCTTAGAGGTTGTTAAGTTACAAGTTAACCCATTACCAGAGGGCAAAATTTTAAGCTAGCCTAAATTCTAAGACCTTGCAGACAACAATTTTAGGTTAATTTTTGGTCTCTTGGGGAAGTTAACATTGTGGAAAATGAAGAAAGTGATAGTCACATGCAATTTCTTCATTTTCCACAATGTTTTCAAAGTATCTTTGTGTGGAAATGGGTTAAACTAGCTATAGATAGTTTCAATTGATCATTGAGCAATTTTATGGACTATGTATCTGTTAAGATTGCCAGTATCATCCTAAGCTGGAATTTCCACTCTTTCCTTTACTTTCTTCTTGTTTTAGAGTCACTGTGTGGTAATGAGTTAAGGGTATACTTAGAAGCAGGGGTAAAAGTTTTCCGGCATGTGCCGGAAGTTCCGTTTTTCGTGATCGCCATGGGTCATTTTTCCAAATCGCGTAAATCCGTTGAGATTTTCAAGGGGGGGGGGGGGGGGGGGGGGGGGGGGAGCACAGATATGTGCCGGCCAAATCGGTCTTGGTTTGTGACTACAAATCTTTTCCCGCAATATTAATGAATATTTTATTGCTTAGTGCAATTTACAAAAATAACAAAATGGCACAAACGGCGGGACACACTTTCCTAGCATATTGTCAGAATGGCGGACATTTTGATGTACGATTAGTATTGTTTAATAAATACATGTAGTGCAAAACCCTACTCACAACGTTTCACTGTTACTGATTTTCATAGGAATCCCCGTCAATCGCACTATTCATGGATGTTATTGGCAAAAACCACTCTGTTTTCAGAAATTTCAAAGCTAAAATCTTCCTTTCCTTTCAGATCAGAATGAATATCCAGCACCGACAACGTAGTTCTGTTTCTTTGATCATTGTTAGTCCCTAAACAAGTCTACTTCATAGATGTGCAATTCATGAATGTTGTAACAGTTGAACTTATGTTATTTGATGAATGAAAACGAATGATGAACATGTTGAATGTTCTTCGTTTAATTTAAAATGACAAAGGATATCGACGATCGTCCACAAGCACTTACCATATACCCAAGTCACAAAAATATACTGCCACCGGACAATGGATTTTTAGCTCACCTGAGCACGAATGTGCTCATGGTGAGCTATTGTGATACCGCTGTGTCCGGCGTCCGGCGTCCGGCGTCCGTCGTCCGTCGTCCGTCGTCCGTCAAACTTTGCCTTGTGTGCACTCTAGAGGCCACATTTTTTGCCCAATCAACCTGAAATTTGCTCAGAATGATTGTCTTGATGAAATCTCGGACAAGTTCGAAATTGGGTCATCTGGGGTCAAAAACTAGGTCACGGGGTCAAATCTTAGAAAAACCTTGTGTGCACTCTAGAGGCCACATTTTTTGCCCAATCAACCTGAAATTTGCTCAGAATGATTGTCTTGATAAAATCTCGGACAAGTTTGAAATTGGGTCATCTGGGGTCAAAAACTAGGTCACGGGGTCAAATCTTAGAAAAACCTTGTGTGCACTCTAGAGGCCACATTTTTTGCCCAATTAACTTAAAATTTGCTCAGAATAATTGTCTTGATAAAATCTCGGACAAGTTCGAAATTGGGTCATCTTGGGTCAAAAACTAGGTCACTGGGTCAAATCTTAGAAAAACCTTGTGTGCACTATAGAGGTCACATTTTTTGCCCAATCAACCTGAAATTTGCTCAGAATGATTGTTTTGGTGAAATCTTGTACAAGTTTGAAATTGGGTCATCTGGGGTCAAAAACTAGGTCACGGGGTCAAATCTTAGAAAAACCTTGTGTGCACTCTAGAGGCCACATTTTTTGCCCAATCAACCTGAAAATTGATCAGAATTATTGTCTGGATAAAATCTCGGACAAGTTTGAAATTGGGTCATCTGGGGTCAAAAACTAGGTCACTTGGGTCAAATCTTAGAAAAACCTTGTGTGCACTCTAGAGGCCCCATCTTTTGCCCAATCAACCTGAAATTTGCTCAGAATGATTGTCTTGATGAAAGCTCGGACAAGTTTTAAATTGGGTCATCTGGGGTCAAAAACTAGGTCATGGGGTCAAATCTTAGAAAAACCTTGTGTGCACTCTAGAGGCCCCATCTTTTGCCCAATCAACCTGAAATTTGCTCAGAATGATTGTCTTGATGAAAGCTCGGACAAGTTTTAAATTGGGTCATCTGGGGTCAAAAACTAGGTCACGGGGTCAAATCTTAGAAAAACCTTGTGTGCACTCTAGAGGCCACATTTTTTGCCCAATCAACCTGAAAATTGCTCAGAATGATTGACTTGATAAAATCTCGCACAAGTTTGATATAGGGTCATCTGGGGTCTAAAACTAGGTCACAGGGTCAAATCTTAGAAAAACCTTGTGTGCACGCTAGAGGCCACATTTTTTGCCCAATCAACCTGAAAATTGCTCAGAATGATTGGCTTGATAAAATCTCGCACAATTTTGAAATTGGGTCATACGTGGTCAAAAATTAGGTCATGGGGTCAAATCTTAGAAAAACCTTGTGTGCACTCTAGAGGCCACATTTGTTGCCCAATCAACCTGAAAATTGATCAGAATGATTGTCTTTGTGAAATCTCGGACAAGTTTGAAATTGGGTCATCTGGAGTCAAAAACTAGGTCACTGGGGCAAATCTTAGAAAAACCTTGTGTGCACTCTAGAGGCCACATTTTTTACCCAATCACCCTGAAAATTGATCAGAATGATTGTCTTGATCAATTTTCAGACAAGATTGAAATTGGGTCATCTGGGGTCATAAACTAGGTCATGAGGTAAAATCTTTGTAAAACCTTGTGTGCACTCTAGAGGCCACATTTTTTGCCCAATCAACCTGAAAATTGATCAGAATGATTGTCTTGATCAATTCTAGGTCACGAGGTCAAATCTTAGATAAACCTTGTGTGCACCCTAGAGGTCACATTTTTTGTCCAATCAACCTGAAAATTGGTTTACAAAAAAAAGTTATTATATCAGGTGAGCGCTTCAGGGCCAATGGCCCTCTTGTTTCTGGAGATGTTTGAACAATCCGGCGACTGAACGGTTATCGTCGGATGGCACCTCAATTTACACGACGGGTGTTCAAGTTTGAGACCCCGTCCTGCGCCCATTTAATGTTTATAAAAAGTTATGCGGAAAGCCCCTTAATTCAACACCAGGCACTGTTCAAGCCCTGTCCGTTGAACGGACGTTTACCGGTTTGTATCCGTACGATTTTTATGAAAATAATCATCTCAAAATCTCCATATGACCGAAATGCCTCCGTTCTTGCGCATATTTGAGGACAAGCGAGGCACGGATGGCTAGTACTGCCCTATTACAGATAGTATTCCTGTTAACTTAATATACTGTGAATTTTATTACCCGACGATTTTCTTTAAGAGTCTTACTACAAAACAATCTTTCACTCTGTATCCATTGGTTGTTTAAAAAATATTACCGTCCCTTCCTTGACAGGCAAGCTGATTGACTTGCTTCCAATCGTGTATTCGATGATGATATTTAAAAAGAATTTCTCCAATTCCAACAGAAATGACCAGAATTTTGTTTTCATGAATGACCCGTAAAACCTCTCGACATAATGGAAATCATGTTTTTTTTTTTTTAAAATGTGCATACAAAAAAGAAAGGGTCACTGATTAGGACAGTCACCGTCTACGATTACGTCATTGTCACTGAATCATTGTGACGTAGCATCTTCTCTGTGTCGGCACGGAAATAGACATAAACAGAATACACGGTAACACCTGTTCAATAACTTTACACAATGTTTTATAACGTGTTTAAAACTCGGATTATTACCTTAAGGGGCGTCCGTGGCCGAGTGGTTAGAGTCGCTGACTTAGGATCACTTGCCCCTCACCTCTGTGGGTTCGAATCCCGCCAGGGACGTATGAACTTTCATGTGAGGAAGCTATCCAGCTGGCTTGCGGAACGTCGGTGGTTCTACCCAGGTGCTCACTTGGGGTCTTCCTCCACCATTCAAAGCTGGAAACAGGTCAAAAGAAGGGATTTCCTTCCTGGGCACGCCCAGTCTACTACTCGGTCATATGGGCAACCGGCAACCGAGGATAAATAACCTAAAAACATACATACGATTATTACCACTTAAATTTTGGACAACATAGAAAGGTAATAGCCTACATTTCTATGTCTATAGAGGAAAAAAAAAACTTCACAAAGGGTTTGGTGTTTTGCCGACCAAAATGTTAGATCTAGATCTATATGAATTTGAATTTTAAACTTCATCAAATTAAACGAACATTGAGGCAGGCATAGTTGACGCAAACTTGCGCAGTATTTCATATTTTAAAGTCCATAGAGTATCTTCTGAAAGGTCTCGACTGTTTCATCTTTTATTCTCCCAACTGTCTCAATATGATCACGTGACGTTTTCCAAGCGAGCGCGTGCCTTCGTATAACTGGGTTAGATCGATGTTTTTCGTCTGCTGATTGCAAAATACCGTATAGTACTTATTTGAAAGGTTTTCATACATGATTTTAGTTCTGATGTGAGGCGAGACGGCGATTTCTTCGGGATCAAAGGGGAAGACCGAAAGCCCAATCGTCATCAGATGACGTAGTCAAGTTTTTCTTCTCTTTTTCTTTACACATATGCGTGAGCTTTGTTTAAAATAATTTGATTTTGGATACAAGGAAACTGGAATAACATTGTATATCTACCCGGTAAGAATTTACATTCCGAAAATCTAATGACTGCACTTGCATGCACGCGACTTACTAGCTGCGATATCGTAGCCACAAACCTGATGATGGCCCATGGGTTTTGGAAACCCAGATCAAAATTCAAAAAAGTTTTCGGTTACATTGCAACTAACCACTGACCGCGAACTGCTAGATATCTAATTCCCTTTATTGTTATCAACTGAACGTTTCCATAAATAGATCGTATTTTTAAACCAGAAAAGTCACTGAGGTGTCTGATCTCGCCAGGAAAAAAATAGAAAGATTTGTAATCGAGTCGGCATTTCGAGTCGGCCAATTTTATGCCCCATACCGAAAGACACAAACACATCTTATTTTCAGATAAATTTTATGGTTTCAAATTGGGTTTTAATAATTTTAGCGTGTTTTTCACACGCCACCAATTTATATACAGTACCTTGAATGAAAACACCAAAATCTATTTGGACTAAACTAGGGTAGAGATCTACTCGTCTCAGAAATTTGAACATTGTACTGATCTTGAACAAAATTTGTTTTGCTGATTATGAAAATTCCTAAATGTAAAATGCTTACATTTGGTGCAGAGAAATGAAATTTTTGCTGTGTGAAATAGCTCAAATCCAGATGCTTCCGGGGGCCTCCGGCCCTCTGGACCCCTGGCCAGGGCCTTGCCCTGGACCCACCGGGGGCCCTGCGGCCCCCTGGCCCCCACCTTAAAAGTTCAGGTTTTTCAAATGTTTCAACTTTTACCCCTGTAGAAGTGCACACTGTGTGTTCCCAAATGTGTTAACTAAATAAAAGAGTGGGTCATAGTGAAGTGTTAACCCATTAGCAGATGGTTAATTTTTAGACTGGGTAAATTCAAAGACCTTAACAGTGAATGGAATTTCACCCTGTCCCAAATGGCAAAACATTTATTAGCTCACCTGAGCACGAAGTGCTCATGGGGAGCTATTGTGGTCACTCACCGTCCGTCGTCCATCTGTCCGTCAGTCCGTCTGTCCGTTCACATTTCTTTAAATATCTTCTCCTCCTAAACCATTTGGTCAATTTTGACCAAACTTAGCAGGAATGTTCCTTGGGTGACCCTTTTCAAATTTGTTCGCGGATTTTTGATTTGTCAAATAATGTGGGCGTGGCAGGGCGTGGCTTATCGGACTTAGAGAAATCCTAAGAAAATTCTTTAAAAATCAACTATTGGGCAAATTTGAACCTTACTTGGCAGAAATGTTCCTTGGGTGACCCTTTTCAAAAATTGTTCGCAAATTGTTGATTCGTCAAAAAATGTGGGCGTGGCAGGACATGGCTTCTCTGACTTAGAGAAATCCTAAGAAATTTCTTCAAAAATCAACCGTTGGCCAAATTTGAACCAAACTTGACAGAATTATTCTTTGGGTGACTCTTTTTAAAATTTGTTTGCGGATTTTGATTCGTCAGATAAAGCGGGCGTGGCAGGGCGTGGCTTATCGAAGTTAGAGACACCCTAAGAAAATTCTTTAAAAACACATTGGGCCAATTTGAACGAAACTTAGCAAGAATTTTCTTTGAGTGACTTTTAAAAATGCGTACACAAATTTTCTTTGTCGTCTAAAAATGTGGGTGTGGAAGGGCAGTGTTATCAGACTTAGAGAAATCATACGAAAACTCTTTAAAAATGAAGCATTGGGCCAATTTGAACCAAACTTGGCAACAATGTTCCTTGAGTGACCCTTTTCAAAATTTGTTCACGAATTTATGATTTGTACAAAAAAGTGGGCATGTCACAAACTTCTTTCAGGTGAGCGATATAGGGCCATTCTGGCCCTCTTGTTAGAAATATGGTATATTTAGGAAGATCTACAGTTCATGAGTAAATTTAGATCTATTTGGCACAAGGAATGTTTTCATTACTAGTATTGCCAAGCCCGGATAGCTCAGTCGGTTACGTCGAAGTCTTTCAATCCAGGGGTCTGGAGTTTGAACCCTGGCTCGGCCAGTATCCATTCTGACATTTGACAAAAGTCATTTGTCTCTAACCAATGGGTATGAATCATCTCTGTGAGAGAGCAGCTGGAGGCTCGGTTTGGATATTTTGGTTGTACTGGTGTGAGAAATACCAGGAACCCACGTTAGGTGCTCCAGCCGCCGTGATATGACCATAGAAGTTGAAAACGGCATAAAACCTAAACTTGAATTATCCCCCATTTCATTTAACCCTTTCCGAAATGGTAATTATCTGGTTAGAAACGTAGGATATTAAGGAGTATTTGATAAACAAATTTAGATCTGTTTGGAAGAAGGAAAATATTCATTGCTAATATTGACCTAAGCTGGAATTTCCTTCAACCCTTTCCCAAGTAGCAAACATTCTTCTTGCTCTAAGAACCACAGGTCAGTGCTTCTGAAATAAGTTGCCCGAGTTGTCCGACTTGTCCATTTAGTGGCGTTTACCTGTACGGACAAGCAGATTTTGAAAGCTAGGTTGTCCGTGGACAAGTGAAAAATCTGGTTATAATAAAAAAATGTTTTCTTTCTTTTTCTCACAATTTTTTCATACAATAATAACTGATAGTTAAATGTTCAAATTTTGTTGTAGGCAATAGTTAGACTGTCATAGTAGAAATGCAATAAACAAATGAAGTTATGGAAAAGTAAATGGGTTTTGTACGGACAAGTTGATTTTTGATACGGACAAGTCAATTTTTGATCAAGACTTGTCCATGGACAAGTAGATTTTCAAAATATTTCAGAAGCACTGCAGGTATTGAACATTCTAATCAAAATTTGGATTAAATATTAAATGAAGCTCAGGCCTGAGGAGCGACTCAAGACCTTCAGGTCTTTCTAGTTTCTTTTATTTTCCCCGACTGCAATTATCCGCCTCTTAATGAAATAAAAATCCGGACATTTCTTGAGGGAGAGTTTTGTGCCGCCAGAATTTAGGGAGGTCCAATTTGAAAGCTGCTGCAGACTTCAATTTTGGAGTTATTATTTATTACAGTGTTGAATCTAGCTTGGCCTTCAACGGGGCCCAATGGGCCCACAGTTCTTGGTCCAGGGGGTCATCCAACACAAACACTTAGCCAAATTATTGAATAACTAAATGTTATGTGAATAAACATTATATTATATGATAATAGGCCTTTTACACAACTTAAGACATTTTATGCATGTTTTCATTCAGAAAAGACTTAACCCATTACCAGACGACGAAATTTCAAACTAGTCCAAATTCAAAGATGTTGCAGAAGACAAATTCAAGTGAATAAAATTTTACATTTTTTGTTATTTTGTATAGAAAACATTGTGAGAAATGAAGAAATTGCTTGTCACAAGCAATTTCTTCATTTTCCACAATGTTTTCTAAAGCCTTTATCTTGTGGGAAGTCAAAAGGCGTCACTGTGTGGTAATGGGTTAAGGAGCGTTTGACCTAAGTTAGCCATTTGAGCCCAGACTCCCTTCTGAAAGAGGCCATTTTGGATTTTAGGGGTTCAATTTGGCCATAGCTCCCTCTAGATTCAACCTTGTTATTATTTATCAAATATAAATTTATTCAGAATTATAGCATAGAAAACAATGACGCAAAGGAGAAAATCCTCATTATCAGCATTTTGTTCTTTTGTCTCAGTGTTTTCTTTATCATTTTCTTTTAGGGACGTCAAAATCTGGTCTTGTTTGGGAAAGGATTATCAGTTTTCATTGATGCAGAGATCACTGGTGGTGAACTCGGACAAAGCGAAGAACATTTTTCATGAACACAAGGTACAGATACTTCATTGCACATACGGATTTTTGTAAACAATACACGTGGCATTTTGTTTTACTTCTTTTTCCGTCTCTTTTTAAAGGATGCACTCAAATGGAAGTTACTAAGGTATGTAGATATGATTTATAATACGCACGAAAATATCAGTTTTATCGATCATTATTTTCATTTGGTATAAACGGATTGCAAGTGCACAAAGCGCATATTGAGATCATGTGGGTTGATCTTAATCGCCCGAACGAAATGGTACGATGTCACTGTTTATGTTTATCTATTTGCATTGCAAGTATACAAAAAAGACATATAAATGTACAAATAAAGGCTGTAAATGGCAGTTTTCGGTGTCATGTCATTGAAAATCATTGTGCGGTTTCTTCGTGACAACGTTACAGCATGTTTCCGATGTTATCTTTTCCAGCTACGGTGTTTTATGAGCACATGTTTGATAAATTAATCGATTGCACTGGACTTAACGGCACATTTAAACATTTATTCGGTAATATCGCATCATCATCATCATCATCATCATCATCATCATCATCATCATCATCATCATCATTTTTATCGTTACCTTGGAGTTTCACCGGTAAGATTTTCGTTATGCCTTCTTAAATTTGGTACAGGTGGAGATAAGCTATTAAATGAGAACAAGATGGATCTTGATCAGACAGTGCACATGCAAAGTCCGATCTGGATCCATGTTGGTCGCAAAAGCCTAAATGAACGTATCCAGATCTATACTGTAATATTTGTCATTACCATTATCACCATTTATTCTAAGGAGGATCCACTGCTTCACACATCCCAGGTCCGTACGAACAAAGGGAATCTGGAACCACCCCCCCCCCCCTCATAGTTGGCAAAAATGCCGAATTTTCATCATTTCACATTTAAAACTTATGGCAAATCTAATTTAGTCCCCCCCCCCCCCAAATATTAGACACTGGACTAGACAGGGCCCATATGGAATTGCTTTCTACGGGCATGCATTCTAAAGTATACTAACGGGAAAAGTTAACAGTGCGCATTTCCTTTGTAATTAACACCCTGATTGCATGCGGTACATGAATAAAATTTTACAAATGCACATTTAATCTTTTACTTTCAATAATTGTCAATTTATCACTATACTTGTTATTACCGTAACAATTCCTGAAAGTGGATAAGGATAAGATTCGCGTTTACAAGACATTTTCGAGTGTGAACACCGTTGGTATTAATACATGCTATGCAATTGTCCTTAGAAAACAATAGATGCTGTCTAAACCACTGAAGGTAATGTTGTCAATAACATCGTAACAAGACTATGGGTATCGCAAGACGTCTGAAACGGATGGTCTTATACGTTAATCAGCCTCTACTGTTGATAGAACTCAACCCAGGAAGCAATCTATCTGTAACGTTTGCCTTTTTCTGTCGATTTCACAGGTAGTAGTCCCGATAATGGTTGTCTTGTCGGAATGACGTCACGTGTAGACGTTGGATGTGTTGGAATCGTCTCAAAATTGTAGCATGGCAAGAAAATCGAAACAGTCTAATTAATGGGGTAATTCGACTGTTTTCGATTTACTTGCCATGCTTCAATATCTTGTATTTATTTCGGTACATTTATGAATAATTCTAAAATTGGCGACCATTTGCATTAGACAGGTGGCTACTTTCTTATGACGGGGAGTATATTTGTGCTAATATGATTAAATCCATTTGTTTCAATATTTTAGATTTCTGGAAGATAAAATGTTAAAAAAGACGTTTCACTACATTTCTCCTGAAACAAAAGTTTACGTTCATGATCTGTTTTCATGACTTTATAACATCGCCGCCAAACAATACGACGTTGTTCCCGCGTTTTGTGTAATTGGCGTTGAAGAACGTATAGCTTATCGTCATACAACTTCTACTTTTTCAATTTTCAGTTTAACCTCTTAACAATACAATGTCCAATAGGATATACAAACTAAAATCAAAATTGAAATTAGCATATTTTTGTGTATATTATTATACGCTTGTGGCATGTTTCCATGGTGATTTCTTTAATTTAGGACGGTGGAACTTTCCTATTTCTATATATTTAATTCTTATACCTATGTTTATATATTTTTTAAGTTCTGCTTCGAAAGGCCACACTTATACTTAATGTACAATGACTTTGTAAATATGACAGTCCAAAAAACTTTCAGACAGTTTTCAAGAGAATTTTCGTCGCTATGCATTCCGACTTTTGTATTTTCCCCAATATTATTGTTGACAGATTACGTCAAAATCATTGTTTGGGAAAGGGTTAAAATGTTTCACTCATCAATAGGAAGAACACATGAATAAGAGATATCGGTTATGGCAATCAATTGTGTGCTAAAATAGACTTGGTTACTGTTCTGTTTTTATAAACCGTTGGTATTGGTATAAAATGTCGTAACTACAGCTTCAAACAAGCTCTAGTTGCGACGTTTTACATTTACATTTACGGAATGCCATCGTAGTCCGAAATTAATCACTGCTTTCTTGATAAAATTGATCCATATTCAAAGACGAAGCAATGAAATACATTATGTATTTCCGAAACAGTTTCCCCCATTTAGAAAGGTTTGGAAAAACATTGAATCAAAAGAAGAATAGATCTATACTGAAAATAATTTGACTCTTTTTTTCTTAATATTTTCCTTTCATATTTTCTTATTTAGTACACACATTTAAACTCTCAACATAATAAATTAATGTATTTTGACACCCAGAGCAGTCAGCTAGAGAACTTGGCGGACGGGTAGAAAAACGGACGGACGGGCAAACGAAGCACTTTCTATATGGTGGTCATTACTGAAAGCCTTCTAATTGGGGGCTGCAATACCAGATAGGCCTATTGTTTTGGAAATGATTATTGTATACCATTTATTCGTCTTTGAAAAAGAATAATTTTTATCTACTATATATAGACCTAGTGACGTTTTTTCGGACAAACACTAATGCTTCGTCGGTGTAAATCTAAAACGTCACAAACTCAACTTTATTGAAGCTGTAGTTACGGGATTTTATAACAACACCTACGATTTATCCATATTTAACCGAAAACCCATTCTATTGTTAGGACAAAAGTCGTTGCAATTCGAACAGCCATTGAAAATGTTCACGGTGTCATGAATAAACCGTACAAGTCCCCTTCAAAAAACGTTAACTACGATTTTCACATCGGAAAAAAACTTCTACTCCAAGAATTGTAATACCAACTTCAGAATCAGTCAGAGAAATGAAATAAAAAAAATTACAATAGCCTCTAAGTGTCTCTCCAATTCGTCCATATTGTTTTGGGCGGATAAACACGTGCAAATCGTTGTGTACATGCTCAAACTAGTAAAACTGGTTTTTAAACGCGCATTTAAACATGAAGTATCTGTACCTTGTGTTCATGAAAAATGTTCCTCGCTTTGTCCGAGTTCACCACCAGTGGAGATTAGTTTGAAAAATAAAAAAAAATGTGAACATTTTTAGTTTTATTTTTATTTTTATTCCGACTGGAGGATTTTAGGCATTTTATTTTTATTTTTTATTTCCTCCTCCGACCCTATGTCTAGCCTGAATTTTCTCGAGAACCAGAAAATAAAAAAATTCTGGCCCAAAGGTAACAGGTCAATTCCACAATTAGACTTTGTTTAAAATCTGTTTCCGTGCTCTAAGTCAAGAACCGGTTGACCTAGGACCTTGAAACTTAATACATTTATAGACCATAACCTAAGGAGGTGCCCTATTGTTTTGGGGCCATGAAGATCAAAGGTCAAGGTCACAATCTGACTTTGTTTAAAATCTGTTCCTGTGCTCCAACTAAAGAACCTTATGACTTATAGCACTTTACAGTGACAAGGCGCTAGTGGGGGGTTATTTGTCTGCTTTGCGACAGTTCTCGTGGTTACAGTCTGTGAATATTTTCCTAATTTATGACAAAACAACACTTTTTTCCCTATTTGTTCGGTTTTGGACCTGTTCCCAAGTCGACTTAAACAAAACACTAGAAACATAGAAGGCTGCTTGCAAAAATAAGGTTCAATTTGAGGGTGAAAAACCCCCATCTGGTTTTTTGGGAACCCTTGCCCATTATGAGTGCCTGTGAGATGTTACTTCAAAGTTAACATCAGGCTTTAATCAGATTGGCCAGAACAGGTCTTCTGGAAGAGGAAGATTGTTAGTTCCATTCGATTTTGGTCTTCTAAATTAACCCTTTCCCAAACGGCAAGATTTTAGGATGGCCCAATTTGGAAGTTGATACAGATGACAAAGGGATGCTGTAAAAGATAGAATTTGTGTATAATACAATATTGAAAATATTGAGACAAAAGGAGAAACTGCTGGTTATCAGCAGTTTCTTCTTTTGTTTCAATGTTTTCCCAAGCCATTTCTTTTAGAGATGTCGAAACCAAGTCTTGTTTAGGAAAGGGTTAAATATGAGGAAAAAAACATGTACCCGTACCTGACTGGACTAGAACCCACAATCTATGGATCACTTTAGGACGCTCTAAGCCTCCAACCACTGAGATAGCCAGGTACCTGGCTTTGAGCCTACCCTATGTCATGAATGTCAGGAAACATCCCCCCCTGCCGGATGGCATCTACCCTAGCACAACCATTGCCTCCTTACTATTTTTAAATGTAAATATGATGAGAAAAGCATGTACATGTAAACATTGGACTGTCACTGGAATCCATGACACCCAGATCACTTTTGATATATGCTCAAACTACTGAAATAGCCAGACACTTGATTGTTAGACTATCCAACAGCACTACACTTCCGAAGACAGAGATGACATCATCACATGTCATTGTGACTCCCACTTCGGGTTGGATTGAACGGGACTCTTCTGAGGACTCTTCTGTTTCGGGAATACAGGAGAGATCATGTGATCGCTCACTTGACAACTTCAAGATGAAGATCATCTCATGGGAAGCATAGAGGGAAAATTCGAAAATGCTGTTCACTGCAGATTTATATAAAGTTTTTGGTTATAATATGGTAGTTAGTGTATTCTTAGTATGTTCTCTGGATCCATGATCCATGTTTTGAAGTAGCATATTTTATTATAAAGAAGATTGTTGTTTATTTCAGTTTCGGAACCAGTATGATAATGATGTGACTGTGTGGAGCCCACAGGTATGTAGTCTAGCCATACATTGTAATAAGTACAGAGCAGGGGTTTCCATGACAAGTACAGGAATTTACAATGTTAACCCATTACTAGACTGCAAAATTTTGGATTGTCCCAATATGAAGGATGATGCAGAAGAACATCAAAATAAAGATTTTGGAAAACTCTGTGGGAAATGAAGAAATTGCTTGTGACAAGGAATTTCTTTGTTTTCCACAATAATTTTTACCTGTACAGATATAAAATGTAAAATTTCATGCATTTGAAATTGACTTCTGAGAAATCTTTGAATTTGGTCAAATTTAAAATTCTGCCTTCTCATGGTAATGGCTTACTCTTTTTAGCTCCACTGGCCTTTCAGGCCAGCGGGCTATTGTCATGGCGGTGTGTCCGTCGTGCGTGCGTGCGTCCGTAAACTTTTTCTTTAAAAATGGATGGATTTCAACCAAACTTCACAGGAATGATCATTGGGTGACCCTCTCTCAGATTCCTACAAAGAGTTTGGATTGAACCAGAATAACTTGAGTTATCTGCCCTTGAACGTCAAAAAAAGCTGGTTTTGACTCTAAAATCTACAAATATCAACCAATCTAGACAAAACTTGGACAAAATATATATAAGCATGATATCCTGCCTGGGTTCAATTTTCAGCTTGATCGGAATTTTACATCATGAGTTGTGTGCCCTTGAATTTGACAAAATTTCAATTTTTGACTTTTTAGCTCACCTGAGCACAAGCTCAAGTGAGCTATTGTGATCACCTTTTGTCCGGCGTCCGTCCGTCGTCCGTCGTTCGTCGTCCGTCGTCCGTCGTCCGTCAACAATTTCTTTAAATGACATCTCCTCCTAAACTACATGGCCAATTTCAACCAAACTTGGCAGGAATGTTCCTTAGGTGACCCCCTTTCAGAATTGCTAAAAGAATTGAAATCCATGAAAAACTCTGGTTGCCATGGCAACAGAAAAGGAGAAATTTGACTGAATCTCTATACTATCTTTGAACAACATCTCCTCCTAAACTACTGGGCCAATTTCAACCAAACTTGGCAGGAATGTTCCTTAGGTGACCCCCTTTCAGAATTGCTAAAAGAATTGAAATCCATGAAAAACTCTGGTTGCCATGGCAACAGAAAAGGAGAAATTTGACTGAATCTCTATACTATCTTTGAACGACATCTCCTCCTAAACTACTGGGCCAATTTCAACCAAACTTGGCAGGAATGTTCCTTAGGTGACCCCCTTTCAGAATTGCTAAAAGAATTGAAATTCATGAAAAACTCTGGTTGAAAAGGAGAAATTTGACTGAATCTCAATACTATCTTTGAACGACATCTCCTCCGAAACTACTCGGCAAATTTCAACTAAACTTGACAGGAATGTTCATTAGGTGACCCCCTTTCAGAATTGCTAAAAGAATTGAAATCCATAAAAAACTCTGGTTGCCATAGCAACAGAAAAGGAGAAATTTGACTGAATCTCAATACTATCTGTGAACAACATCTCCTCCTAAACTACCAAGCCAATTTCAACCAAACTTGGCAGGAATGTTCCTTAGATGACCCCCTTTCAGAATTGCTAAAAGAATTGAAATCCATAAAAAAACTCTGGTTGCCATGGCAACAGAAAAGGAGAAATTTGACTGAATCTCAATACTATCTTTGAACGACATCTCCTCCTAAACTACCAGGCCAATTTCAACTAAACTTGGCAAAAATATTCCTTAGGAGGTCCTCTTTAAGAATTGCTAAAAGAATTGAAATTGACTGAAAACTCTGGTTGCCATGGCACCAGAAAAGGAGAAATTTGACTAATTCTCAATAATGTCTTTGAACAACATCTCCTCCTAAACTACTCGGCCAATTTCAACCAAACTTGGCAGAAATATTTCTGAGGAGGTTCCTTTTAAAAATTGCTAAAAGAATTGAAATCTTTTAAAAGCTCTAGTGGCCATGGCAACAGAAAAGGAGATTTTCCACCAAATCTCAATGACATCGTTGAATGATATCTCCTCCTAAAAAAAAAAACCCAACTCTGGTTGCCATGGCAACAGAAAAAGAGAAATTACACGAAATCTGTCGGAAGCAATTTCTCAATAACCGCAGAGCCAAATTTGACAAAACTTAATATTTGCATTGCTTATGATATTGCTAAGAGGTACTTTTTTTTGCTTTTCAATATAAAACCTTGTTACAGAAAAAGGGGACTTCTAGTAAAAATCTGCTTATCAGGCGCATAGCATAGATCTACATTTATGCATGGATTTAAAAAAATGTATGGGTAAATGTGTTCTTTATCATGAGTAGATGTTCTATTTGAAAAATATATTTAGGTAGGTTCAAGGTCATAGATCTAGGTCAATTTGTAAATTTCTGTTTGTCAGTCTGTATGTTTTATTTTAATTCCATCTGTCCAAAGCAATTTCTCCATAACCAAATAGCCGAATTGGATGAAACACCATATTTGAGTTACATATGATATTACACTAAGGTAGTTTTCTGGGTTTTCTATGGTTTGAAATCGCATAACGGCGTTCATATGATCTTTGACCCTCTATTGCATTACCTGTAAGAAATCTGATCTGTTATAAAACCCCATCTCAGGTGAGCGACCTAGGGCCAACGGCCCTCTTGTTTTTCACTCTAACAACCATAATTGTTAACCAATCAAGATGATATTTGGACAGAATCTTGTTGACAACAAGATCTTGCTTTTGTGTAATTTTCAGGATGATTGCATTGCTACAATCTGAGTTATGTGCCCTAGAAATTGACAAAATTTCAGTTTTCGACACTTTTTTCACTTTTGTGGCCACATATATAGATTAATACTGACAAAATTTGGACAGACCATAAGATCTTGCTTGAGTTTGATATTCAGCTTGATTATTGTGGTGTTCAAGACATAAATTATCAAGTCAAAATCATATTTTTAGATCAGAATGTATCTTTATTTTCATGACCACTATGTTACATGCACAATGGCAACTTCTTGAACTAATTATCATAAAGAAAAACAACTCTTACTGAACTTTAAATTGCTCCTATCAAAAGTTACTTCCCTTAGTCTACCACAATTATTAACTCACATATTGAATTATGTGTCCTTGAATTTGGCATAATGACAGTTTTCAACTTTATCATCACTCTAAAAATCTCCAAAATATTAGTCAATCATTTACCTTCTTTTCTCTTTGACCACATAATTGCTTCTCTTTACTTTGTTTCTGCTCTAAGAATCACAAGAATTTAAAAATATATCGGTTTAAGCATTTAGATAAATTTGTCAAATTTTTTATATAGTAAACCACAAGAAATTCAGGCCTGTGGAGCGACTCAAGACCTTCAGGTCTTTCTAGTTTAAACAAAAAAATCAAAATCAGAATTTGAATTGCTGTTATCAGACAAAATCAGTGCTTCTAATCATTTTAAGAAAGTCTGGAAAAGATTTCAAGGCATTATGCATTCATGTATTTATATTGTTTCATAATCAATGATTCATGCATGTCAACTCAAACCATTAGTTGTTTTGAAAACCATGCCTAAATCCCTTAAATCAACACAATTTTGAATTAGCCGGAAGACATATGATGTGAAATAATAAATGCTTACAAAGATATTAAACTTAAAAAATCATATATCTGCCTGTCTGTAAACAAAGTTATAATTTCAAATGTATAATTAATATATCTAATACATATAGTGTCTGTTTTGTATTACAGGGTAGAATCCATCAGATTGAGTATGCTATGGAAGCTGTCAAACAAGGGTCAGCCACAGTTGGTCTCAAGTCTAAAACACACGCAATATTGGTCGCATTAAAGGTAATCATTATGGATTTATACTTGTATAATTATTAATCAAACCTTTTAGGCTTGTCCAAACTGAAATATGTTGAACGAAAGAAGAGTGAAATGATTCCATATCTGCAGCCAATATGTAGAAACAAAACAACTAGGATATTGTTTTAGCTATATAATATTGTACACAAATAATATCTTTATCAACACCTGTTTTGTGATTTGCATCAGCTTTTAAATTGGACAGTCTAAATTTGTTCTGTTTTCAAAAGTGTTAAGAAGAAATAAAAGATAATTCTACTGCAGTAAAAGGAAATGTTTGTACTTGTACTATTGATGGGATTCACTTGTCATGCTGATTCACTTTGAACATGTATCCTCACAGAGAGCAGTATCAGAACTGGCATCAGACAGTGTCACTGAAATATTTGACAAAATAAATCATTTTGATTGACAGCTAAGCTTTAACCCTTTCCCAAACGGCAAACTTTTAGTCTGGTCCAAATTCTAAGATGTTGCAGACGAAAATATCAAGTGAATGTAATTCAACATTTTTTGGTCTTTTTGGGTTGAAAACATGGTGGGAAATGAAAAAAAAAAAATTGCTTATCACAAGCAATTTCTTAATTTTACTGAATGTTTTTCAAAGCCATTATCTTGTGGGGAGTCAAAAATGGTTACTGTGTAGTAATGGGTGAATTGACAGTTCTAGATAAAACACACTTTTTGATTGCCATTGTTATCTTCCAGAGAGCTCCATCAGAACTTTCATCCTACCAGAAGAAGATTTTACCCATAGATGATCATATTGGTATTGCTATAGCAGGACTCACCGCTGATGCTAGAGTTCTCAGGTGAATGTACAATCTTTGAGAACAACAATCTATAAATTGAAGGATCTTACCTTAGTCTGGGGCTCTTTTTTTCCCTTAACAGTCAAATATTCAAAGATTTTTCTGGCAACATTTTGTTTGATTTAATAATTTACAAGTTTGGAATAAATTATGTATCTGTATATGCATATTTACCAACTATATCTTCTTGTGTCTCAAGTCAGCTGAAAACAGTCTGCACTTCTTGTAGCCATTGTACTATAGGTTTCTTTGCTCCTGAAATTCCCTATAACCTCTGGATTGAAATCAGAACCTTTCAGTTCTGAAGCATGCATTTTAGGCAATGAGACAATTCCAATGAGTACCCACAATATATGGCTTGATAAACTCGCAAAATATTGCATTATGAAAGGCCAATGCCCTCTCTTATCTCTAACTATGTGATAATTTTTATCGACAACAATATTGATATTTTTCAGTAACTACATGAGGTCCGAGTGTTTGAATTCCAGATATGCGTATGATCAAGCATTACCGATATCCAGACTGGTGTCATCTATAGGAAACAGTATCCTTACAGTTATTAATCCATTACCAGATGGCAAAATTTTGTGTAAAGTTAAAGATGTTGCAGACAAGTCAATTTCATGTGAAAGAAATTGGTCTTTCTGGATAGAAAACATTGTTTCAAGCAGTTTTGTTATTTTCCACTATTTTTTCAAAGCCTTTTTGGGTGTCAAAAATCATCAGTATATGAGAATAGGATAAGTGACCATCTTATTCCTTAACTCTATAAAGTTACTACAATTGATATGTTTGATTCATAAACTTACTGATTACCATTAGTGTTGTAACGATAATCGGAAATAATCGATTAATCGTCGTTGAAGCCCAAAATCGGTGACAATCGATTATGAGTATGAAAAATCGATGTCGTTAACGTCTTTGGTTTTTACCGGAAAATCAGCTCCAAATTATTGATGGCAATGTTTGTTTCGTTTTTTTAGTTTCCTAAGGAAAGAATCGAGACTAAACCAAATGTTAAAGACAGAAATTGTATTAGCAGATATTAATTCAGGTGTAAAAAGACCACATTTTGCTCATAGTCAAATAAATTTGTAATAAAAAATGTTTTGCAGTGGCGGAATTCCATCCTTTCTAACAATCATCGGCACCATTTTCATAACATGATTTTGGCGAAAAACATTCATGTAACGGAAGGAAAATGGGCAAATAAAGCCATTTCACTTCAAAACAGACCACTCATTTCATTTTATGACATTAAAAACAAACAAAAGAGTCTAAATAGAGCTTTTTAAACAACCTCTATATTCGTAATCAAGTGTACCAGTTACCGGCCATATGCCTAAATCCGGATACGAAAAAATACGGTTTTTGCCACCAATACACTTTATTTTAGACAGATGATGTGAATTTTGGAAAGAGAGTTGGATTTTTGATACCTGCATCATTTATCTCCAACTCCTTAGCTCTTAGAATACAAAAAATTGTCCAGCTGTTCTTTGAGAAAGGACTAGAGTTAATGGATGGGACTAAAACACTGACACTTATTGCAGAGTCCGACACTCCAGACGTTTGCTACAAATTCAAATTATGAAGTACATTATAACTTTGTTCCATGTGGATGGCTTGTGGAAGACCCTTACCCTCCACCGCAACCCCCCCCCCCCCACACACACACACATTGAAAGAAAGAAATACATCTTATGTAGGAAACCAAAGTTTAAATGAATATATAATAGTATAGCTTTAATAAAATCAATGAAATCGAAGACAAAATCACTTAGCTTGCACATTTCATTTGCTAGAGACTTATAATTATTGTTGTCAGCGTAAAATACTTGCACATTTCATTTGCTAGAGACTTATAATTATTGTTGTCAGCGTAAAATACTTTAGATTTTTTGAGTACACCCATCAACACAAAAGTGTTTTATTACAGAAAATGAAGTTTTGATTATAAATCGATAATTGAATCGAAACCAATTCCCGTTTCAATTCGATTATCTATTATGATTTGAGTCCGATTTTACAACACTAATTACCATAATAGACTTCAGAATTGTTAAAACATTTGTTTACGATTTTCATTCTTTTATAACAGTTTATAACAACTGTTAAAACCTGTAATGTAGAATTAAGAAGTAAAGTCTGATTTTAGAGATTCAGTTGTAAAGATATGGACTGACCAAGTTACATTTGAACTAGGAAGTGTCTATTGAATCAATTTCATCATCTATAAATGATCCCTTCAAGTCAGGATTTCAACTCTTAACCCTTTCCCTTGCTAAACAATTTTAGTGTAATCCAATTTGAATGTGGTTGAAGCGACAGAATATATTTTGATAAAGGCAGGATTTCTGTACAGTTTACCACAGAAAATATTGAGGCAAAAGGAGAAAACTTAAGCATTTCCATCTTTTGTACCAATAGACTATTGTTTTAAGTATTTTTAGCAGGGACCTTAAAACCTGAGGCACGTTCCTTAAAGCGAGATTTTTTAAGATTTCTTAAGATGTTTTTGATACAGCATTTTTAAGACCGAGATTATAGCGAAGTGTTCCGAATGTTCCATGCTTCATACAAATGATGTCATTATGATGTCATTTGTATGAAGTACGGAGCATTCCGAACTCCGCCGTTTATGAATCATTGAGCATTCAGAATAACTCGGTCAATTGTCTCCCATATAGATTCTACAGAATTTACTGAGGTGTTCCGAAAGAAGTGTAGAACAATGGCGGCTCCCAGTGATCATCTTAAAAATCTTGCTCAGAAAAACGCTTTATCCTAAAACATGGTAAGAAATCTCAAGAAATCTCGCTCTAAAGAACGCACCTCTGGTTTTGTTTGGGAATGGATCCAAAATTGTCCAGTGGTAGATTGTTTTGACCTTACTTTCAAAATGGTAAATAGAAATGAATAATTACATTCTTTTATATTATGATTTTTTTTGGGGGAGTCAGGGTGGAGCCTAGTAAAAGGTTCATTACATTTAAGCTTGAGGAGAAACAGCCTTCTCGCTTAGCGGTGCATCGTCGGTATTATTGCAAAACATTTTAACCACAGGGTGAATAAGGCTGTAGTTACAAGGTTTTATAACAACTCATTTTACAATCGAATGTTCTTTCAAATTTCGAAATGTGTTCATGCTCGTGCCGCACGTTTTTCTCTTATATCATCAACCAAGATATCAAGAAGTAAACTGGTCGAATAATCTCTTCGCTTAGCCACACCCTGAAAGGTGAATAAAAATGGATTATATCTGGATAAAAGCTAGGGTTTACTGTGATAGTTTTACATAATATTCTCTGATACATGTTTGTTGTGCTGTTATAATAAGTTGTACACACCAGTTGGTGATTTAGTTTACCTTAACCTCTGCTAGAATCCCAAATACTAACACAGAGATATGGCAGAAGACCGTTTGGTGTTGGTTTGTTGATAGCAGGATATGATGTAAGTTTCATGGGAAGATACATTGATAAACAGAACAGACTAATGTAACCTAAGATCTTTTCTTAAAATGAAAAAAGATTTTGTACTATGTACTTTTGATTAACTATGAATTTCATTTGGATTAGATACTTAAAGATATTTCATTGGAATGGAATCATCATTTCTACAGACAACTACATGTAAATCAAATATATGGTTAATTAGACATACATGTATTTAAGATCATATGACATTTTCCAATAGAATTGAAAAACCATTGTCATTGTCGATTTATTAGCTCACCTGAGCACGAAGTGCTCAAGGTGAGCTATTGTGATCGCTTTTTGTCCGTCGTCCGTCTGTCCGTATGTCCGTCCGTCCGTCTGTCCGTCCGTCCGTCCGTCGGTCTGTCAACAATTTGGTGTTTACACTCTAGCATCTACAAATATAAGCCAATCTTAACTAAACTTGGTCAAAACATGTATGACCATGAGCTCTCGGATGAGTTCGAATTTGGGTCAGATCAGACCAGAAAGTCCGGAGTTATCTGCCCTTGAATGTAAAAAATAGCTACTTTTGACATTGTTTACACTCTAGCATCTACAAATATTGACCAATCAATACAAAAGTTGGACATAATGTTGGTGACCATAAGATCTCGGATGAGTTCGATTTTGGGTCAGATCGGACCAGAAAGTCAGGAGTTATCTGCCCTCAAATTTGACAAAATTGTCGTTTTTGACCGTTTTCGACTTTGTTTACACTATAGCATCTACAAATATTGACCAATCAAGACAAAACTTTAACACAATGTTAGTAACCGTAAGATCTTGGATGACTTTGATTTTGGGTGAGATCGGACCAGAAAGTCGGGAGTTATCTGCCCATGAATGTAAAAAATAGCTACTTTTGACATTGTTTACACGCTAGCATCTACAAATATTGACCAATCAATACAAAAGTTGGACACAATGTTGGTGACTACAAGATCTCGGATGAGTTTGAATTTTGGTCTGATCGGACCGGAAAGTCCTGAGTTATCTGCCCTTGAATTTGACAAAATTGTAGTTTTTGACTGTTTTCAACTTTGTTTACACTATAGCATCTACAATTATTGACCAATCAAGACAAAACTTTAAGACAATATTAGTGACCATAAGATCTTGGATGAGATTGATTTTGGGTCAGATCGGACCAGAAAGTCAGGAGTTATCTGCCCTTGAAAGAAAAAAAAGCTACTTTTGACATTGTTTTAACACTCTGGCATAGATCTACAAATATTGACCAATATATACAAAAAATTGACACAATGTTGGTGACCTTATATAAGATTTTTGATGAGTTTTTGTTTTGGTTTGATCGGACCAGAATGTCCTGAATATCTGCCCTTGAATTTGACAAAATTGCTGTTTTCGACTTTGTTTTTACTCTAACAACCACAAAATTAATGGTGACCAATCAAGACAAAACTTTGATCTTGGATGTGATGGTTAATCACCATAAGATCATTTATGAGTTTGAACTTCAGCACAATTAGACAAGCAGTTGCTGAATTATCTGCCCTTGAAATGGACAAAATTCTTGTTTTTGACTTTGTTTTCACTCTTTACAACCAGATATATTGACCTATAAAGAGGAAACAGGGACATAATGTTGATGACCATAAGTTTGATTTCTGTCTTCATGCCACAAATATTATTTGATTCAAACATAACTGTGGCTCATATCATCTTGGTTCAGGTGAGCGATATAGGACCATCATGGTCCTCTTGTTTTGTATGTCCTAGATCTTGCCTAATTGATGTGGTAAATAAAATGGCTCTGATTTATGTCGTCCCAGTGTTATTATTTTGTCATTTATGTAAATAAATGATATTGATAGCGTTTATCAGAAAACGAATAAACTATGTCCTGATCCAAGACTGACATAGGTGATGCATTTTTTTAACCGTTTCATAGGACAATTGTAAAACAAGATTCTTTGGGAGAGTGTTAAATGAATAGTGTCATGATTTTACTTGCAATAATATGAAAAAGAAATTAAAAAAAATAAGTAGACTTTCAAAATGAAACGTTCTGTAAGTATCATAGTAGGTTTTCATAAGCAAGGGATTGGCTACTTTGTGGCATTTTGTGAATGCCTTGTGTGCAGTGCAGCACTGTTGAATTTAGGAATGTAATTCAGTGATTAAATTGACTTCAGTTGTTTATCTGTTATAACATGTAACTTTACAGACACAGGGTCCCCACATCTACCAGACCTGTCCCTCAGCTAACTACTATGATTGTAAAGCTATGGCTATTGGTGCAAGATCTCAGTCAGCCAGGACATATGTGGAGAAACATCTTGATAAATTCCTTGATTGTAAGTAGAAAACACACATACAGGGTTGCCACGCGTCAGGGAAAAGTCAGGGAAATTTAAATTTTTTCAAGGTCAGGGAATTGTCAGGGAATTTTGTGAACTGTCAGGGAAATTTGAAAATACTGGCAAATGTCAGGGAATTGTCAGGGAATTTTGAAAATATAAGATGCAGTGTCGTATAATTCATGATTTCAACATCTCCTTTTAAAATTGTCTCGAGACATCGCGAGTTGCCGCGAAATTAACGCGATGAAACCTGTCAGGGAATTTTCCAATTTTGTCAGGGAAATGTCAGGGAATTGTCAGGGAATTTTGTTTCCGATGACTAGTGGCAACCCTGCACATAACAAACCTTAATCCATTACCACATAATGATGGTTTTGACTCCCCATAAGATAAAGGCTTTGTAAAACTTTGTGTAAAAGTAAGAAATTACTTGTGACAAGTAATTTCTTCATTTCTCTCAATGCTCTCTACCCAGAAAGACAAACATAAAAGTGAAATTGTCTTTATCTGCAACATCTTTAGATTTGGTCAAGTCTAATATTTTGCTGTCTGGTAATTGATTTACAGTGCTTCAGCTTGATGATTGCGGTTCCAATAAGAAGACATGATATACATGTCACAAAGATTGCTTTACTAGGGTTTAACACTTTTCAACTGCTATGGTCATATTGCGGCAGCTGGAGCACCAAACTATGGATTCCTGTTGTTTCTCATACCAGTACTACCACAACATCCTTACTGAGCCCCCAGCTGCTCACCCGCATATGTTAACAATTATCAAACCATTGGTGGGAGAGAAATTTGTTAGAAAGATGTTTTCTGCAGCTGGGGATCGACCTCCGGACCTCTCAAGTGAGAGGCATATGTGCTACCAACTGAGCTATGGCCACAATCAACATGTTACTGAGAACTATATATGAAATATTTAACATGCTTGATGATTTGAAAATAAAAAGATCATAGTAATTCTGATATGTTCACTTGATAGTACAGTATATGGATAATGGTATTAGTGGTACAATATTTTTGTACCCAGTATGCAGTGATACAATTTAGGATTATATCAGGAATATCACCAACCTTGATTCTGAATGCTGACTGAACTAATATTCATTTAAAAAAGTCACTTTGTCACTCACTAATAGATAAATTGGCCATGTTAGATTAGTACCTGGTTGCTTTGATTGGTGTTTGTTCTTAAGAAAGAAATACATGGTCAGCTGCTCCTGTCACCAGTATCATGGAAAGTTACAGATCACTGAATGTATTGTGTGTGATTGTAGGTACTCTAGATGAGTTGATAGCTCATGGATTGAGGTCACTGAGAGATACACTGCCTGCAGAAATCAACCTTACCAGCAAGGTAAATAAACCAGGGCTGCATTCAGTAGACAAAACATTAGCTAAGGTTAGCAACAGTCGCAACTTTTTTGACACAAATTTCACAGAATTGACCAAGTATTCCAAATGGAACGGCCAACGTTAGCTAATGTTTTTTCTAACTGAACGCAGAGCAGGATTTGTTGTTCTTTTGTAGATTTGTGTTGAGGATAAGTTAGATACAAGCTATGTATGTGATATATTGATGATGCTTTTAAACACTAATATAAACAAGATGAGAGGACTACATGGATCTTGATCTTAACAATTAGAATAGGTATAAACCCATAGTTTGATGTGGATCCATGTTGGTCCTAACCCTTTCACAAGCAACAAAATTGACTGCTCCAGTTTGAAAAGAGTTGCAGACAACAAAATAATAGATATCAAAAGTAGAAAAAAATGTATTTTGGACTCCAAAACATAGAGGGAAAGTGTTTTTCTAAGCCTTTCTAATAGGGATATTAAAACCAGGTTTTGCCATGAGAGATCTTTTTGCCATGATGGCCCTATTCCAGATCCTGTCTTATATTCTTTTAAAGTATTGTCATGTTCTTTTTAACTTTCTTTCAATTTCTCTTTTTGTTCGCTGAGATTCTAAACTCTTTCCCACACAGTGGAGCTACTGTATGCAGTTGTGAAGAGTTCATAGTCATACATAGATATAGATTGTTATGTATTTCTATTTTAGAATTGTTCACTTGGAGTTGTTGGAAAAGACACAGACTTTACCATCTACGATGATGAAAAGATAGAACCATATGTATCCTTCTGTTTATGGAATGCTTGATCTCAAGTTTTAACTAACATATTATTGATATTCTATCAAAAAAATTATATTGGGGTAGTGTAAATCACGTGTTCATTTCAAAAAGTAGTATGATGAGTAAATTGTATCTAAATAAAAGTATTTGTTTGTAAGCACACATTTGTATAAGAATATAGAATACATATAAAATTGTATGTTATTGAGGACATTTCCTTGACATATGTTGAGTTATCTATGATTGAAGGAGAGGAGAGATCATCTAGACCTACAGCACCATCTGAAGATGCACAGGAGGGGGGAGATGTAAGTGTAATGGGGGACTTTCAGGGTTCACCCCAGAATGATTTGAAGCTGTAGTCGCAGTATCCTTGGAAGCTTACTATACAGTGTTTATGCAAATAATTGTGCATGAAAACATAATGAGGAAAGACGAAATTGCTCATTTTGAGCAATTTTGTCTTTTCCCATAATGTTTTTATGCATATTTATTGTACAAAATAAATTCATCAGTTTTTGACATAAAATAACTCAAATTCCTCTATTTGGTGACCATTTTGAAGAATTTAAGCTGTATGGTGCTTTTGAAGCTGAAGGGGCATGATATTGATTTACATGAAGCTGTAGTGGGGCGGATACAGCTTACTGGGCTGGGGAAAACACTGACTTTACACACAGCTACAGATTAGAGGGGGTGATGGATTTTTAAAAATGCAGATTTTCATTTAATGTTCTCCAAACCATATGATATGTTATGGGTACTCATTGGAATGTTCTCCTTGAGACAATTCCAATGAGTACTCGCAACATCTGTTTTGGATTTGAAATTACTAATACATGTATAGAATGTTTTTACCCCCTCTTATCTGTAGCTCTGTATCAGAATTATCATTTATAAACTTGCCTCATTATGAATAGCTCAGGTCAATATGACTTTTACAAATTTTACTTGTCAATGGTCAAAATATTTACCAGTCAAGACAAAATTTAAATTTGTACTTTAACATTTTGATCAGGATTCTTTATGAGTTTGATAGGAAAGGGGAACTTAAATGGATCATATACATGCCTGCAATATGAATTTTTTATTTACAATCTATCGATTGAAAATGTTTAGAGAAAAGAAGAAAGTTATGACTACTGGCGCTTTTTCTTTGATCCTGAAAACTTTTCACCCTCTTGAATCAAGCTTACAAATTTTTGTTCATTCTCTTATTTTTATTATACGCCCAAAGGGTCGTATTATGTTATGGCCCCGGTGGTCCGTCCATCTGTCAGTCTGATAGCAATTTCTTGTGTGCCCAACTCCTCCTACAGATATGATAGGAATTCAGGAATCTCCTTTGTTTCTAGTTGTGCACAACACTTTCTGAATGCAGATAAATCTTTTGGTTCTTGAATTTTCTGCCCTTGAAAAAAAAATGCCCATTTTCTTGAGTGCGCAACTCTTGCTACAGTTTTGATCAGAATTTGATCAATCTTGCTACAATGAATCTCAATGGTGTATAGTTGTGCACATCGCTTACGGAATTCAGATAACTCATTTCGTTCTTGAATTATCTGTCCCTGAATTTAAAAAAATGCCCATTTTCTTTTGTAAGCAACTCCTACAGATTCAAGCAGACGTTAATCAATCTTGCCTCAATGAATCTCTATTGTGTCTGTCTATGGTCTCTATGGTCAGAATTTAGATAACTTTACATATTTGAATTATCTGTCCTTGAATGGGAAAAAGATGGCCAATTTTACTGACAAGCCCCTCTTGGTCGTATATGCCCCACTTTGCGAAGCTCTTGTTAAAGGGCCATTTCATTCCAATTTCAAATTTTTAAAGTATGTCTTGATGCCAAGATTGGTTATTCTAATGAGTATAAATACTATTAGTTTTTTTAAGTTATTGCCAATAAGCGAGAAACACGCATTTAAGGACAGATCCTCCATTTATTTCCCACGGTAAGAATTTTTTTATTTTTTCTGTACTGATATTTAAATATATGAGAAGTAAAAAAATGACTTAAAAACTATAGGTCACCAAGCGAATTAAAAAGTTGTTGAATTTCAAGGGAGACTACTCTTGTCTAAAATTGCAAAAATGAGGTGTCACTTAAATACCCACAAAAAAGGTGTTCGAAATGACTAGGATTATATAAATAAGTCTTATTGTGTTCAATATGTTTTATTCTGTCTAAATGAGTATCAATTTGGGAAAATTTAGTGATGATTTTGAAATTTTTAGTAAAACATTCTTCCAAAAGTAGCTGAAACTGCTCTTTTTTCGCAACGTTTCTGATAATAAAAAATATTCCAGCGGTAAGAATTTTTTCTTTTTTGGTATAGACATACTGTTCGGTCATACCTACAAAAACAAAAAAAGAAAAATATATCAAACCAAGCGTTTTTCTTAGTTATAAGTAAAATTTGGTTTACTTTTTACAGCTCTGTCCGAAATTGTTTCACTACTTTTATCCATTTTCTTCCTTATTACCAGCTTTAGATAATAAAACGTGTCATCTTTTGTGTCCATCTGAAGCGGACTATCTCATAAAGACACCACGTTGCTTTTGTTGCTCCGTTTCCTATCGCTAACGCCACATTTTGAACGCGTAACAGAAAGCGAAATGTACCATCCGAGTACTATTACACTTAAATTGACCAAACAGAGAAAATTGAAATAACCGAAAAGGGTCTTGTCATTTATCAACCAAACATTAACTAAATGTAAGAAATACACTTGCTGAAAAAGGCCAATTACTGAAACAGCTTTATTTCGTTATTTAGGATATGCGCAGTAAGTTGCGCAGTAACAACTGGAGGATCTGTCCTTAAAGTTGAGACATAATCGATAAATTGCATATAAATCCGAACTGTTGTCCACAACAATTTGTTTAATTTTAACACAAAAATATAAAATTCTCGTAAAGGGCGCAATATTTTGGCTTGAAATTTTCAGAATTTACATAAGGAAATATGCTCTTTCAGATAAAAATAAAAGTAAAATTTATGACAAAAAATTCTGAAATGTCACTTTAACTTGTTTAGATTTGTGCCAGTCAGTAGATTTAATGGTTGAATAAAGTAAAGATAGAATCTATATGAGGCCAAAGCAGGTCTTCTAGGACTTCACAAAAGTTCAACACTTTCCCAAACCTGATTTCGACATCACTTAAAAAGGCTTTGGGACACATTGAGGCAAAAGAAGAAAATGCTGATAATCAGATTTTTCTCCTTTTGCCTTTATATTTTCTTTGATCTGTTGTACATCTATCCTGTAAACTCTACTTTTGGCATCATCAGCACCTTGTACTATTTTGACAAAGGCTAATGGTAATTTTCCTTCATTTTCTTGCAGCAGGAGCCCATGCAACAGGATGACGCCCAACAAGATCCACAAGTAGCTGGACCAGAGGTGCAGGATAGAATGGACCAATGAGAGAGCCTGTTACATAATGACTGACAAATGAGATACACTCTTATATTGTGATTGACAGATTGTAGGGATGTCCAAATGAGACCCGCCAATGAGAGGCTTGTGAACAGTTCTGACTGACCAATGAACTTCTCTATATTAATTTTGAATGTTATTGGAATAAACTCATAAGTGCTAACTTTCTACCTTTTCCACTAAGTGTTTTATTCAACTTACTACACATGTTTTCAACATTTCCTTTTCTGTTATTGTAGCCTGAATAAGCACTGGTCGCTAAAAGTAATCTCAAGATGGTCATATTGTTGGCTTTTACTCTACAAATTTGGTCATATGAAAATCTTAGGATTGGTCTGGCGCAACTATTATTTTATTAGCCCAAATTGACTGTCTTTTGTTTTAAAAAAAATATCTGCAACAATACATAGTATACTCCACCCAAATTAACACAGGATAACTTAAATTTCGTGTGCAAAGTCCATTAGTTGAGCCTCTTTGCAAAACATTGCTGAAGTATTATGCAGATGTCTTTGGTCAATGTTGCTAGGCCATACATGAATTGAAGGTAATGCTATGAAAATTATGCAAATATATGTGACTTTATGTTTACACTGACATAGCTTTATATATATTCGAGTTGTGTGCATGGTTAAAATATTCTTTCAGACTATTTGTTTATGGTAAACTTAACAAAATTTGCCATCTCCCTTCTAGCTGACAATGAGATGAACATGACTTAGGTTGGTTATGTATCTGTTAACACTTTAAAACTTTCTAAAAAATGAGGATATTCAACATTTTTGTCTTTTCTCACAATGCTTTTCAAACTCAAAGAGACGATTCCCATGACTGCCGACAATATAGGGTTTGATGAAAATTCAATATTTTGCATTTGGAAATACACCCTCTTATCTGTAGCCCAGACTGGTTGCTACATGAATAGTGTGCTACTAATGACTGTTAATTGTTTGTTATAGCACAAAGAATGAATGGAGAGAAAATACTGAGCATTGTTATTTTCTTCTTTTCAATCAGTGTTTAAAGATGGTGTTATTGATGTCAAACTGTCAGGAGTGTTTGGGAAAGGTTCAAGTCACTAAACATACTCTGATTCTGAATGTCACATTTGTTGATATGTCGTTGTGACCTTTACTCTATAAACTATAATAGATTCGCTATTAAACAAGAATGATTACAGTTGTGTTGATAAAGCAATTCAACTGTAAAAATTCTCGTTTAATAGTGAATCTATTATATCATTTCTCACGATGTCTTTGTTATTATTGTTGCGGGATCAATTGACTAATAGACAGAGTGACACTCGAAGATATTTTGAATCACTTAGAAAAAGTATATTTTAGCAATGGTGTCACATTATTTTAAAGGTCAATGAAAGTATGTATTAGATTTTTAGCTCACCTGAGCACGAAGTGCTCAAGGTGAGCTATTGTGATCGCCTTTTGTCCGTCGTCCGTCCGTCCGTCTGTATGTCCGTCCGTCCGTCTGTCAACAATTTGGTGTTTACTCTCTAGCATCTACAAATATAAGCCAATCTTAACCAAACTTGGTCAAAACCTGTATGACCATGAGCTCTCGGATGAGTTCGAATTTAGGTCAGATCAGACCGGAAAGTCCGGAGTTATCTGCCCTTGAACGTAAAAAATAGCTACTTTTGACATTGTTTACACTCTAGCATCTACAAATATTGACCAATCAATACAAAAAATGGACACAATGTTTGTGACCATAAGATCTCGGATGAGTCTGATTATGGGTCAGATCGGATCAGAAAGTCAGGAGTTATCTGCCCTCAAATTTGACAAAATTGTCGTTTTTGACCGTTTTCGACTTTGTTTACACTATAGCTTCTACAAATATTGACCAATCAAGACAAAACTTAAACACAATATTAGTGACTGTAAGATCTTGGATGAGTTGGATTTTGGGTGAGATCGGACCAGAAAGTCGGGAGTTATCTGCCCTTGAATGTAAGAAATAGCTACTTTTGACATTGTTTACACTCTAGCATCTACAAATATTGACCAATCAATACAAAAGTTGGACACAATGTTGGTGACCATAAAAACTGGGATGAGTTTGAATTTTGGTTTGATCAGAATAGAAAGTCCTGAGTTATCTGCCCTTGAATTTGACAAAATTGTCATTTTATGACCGTTTTCGACTTTGTTTACACTATAGCATCTGCAATTATTGACCAATCAAGACAAAACTTTTACACAATATTAGTGACCATAAGCTCTTGCATGAGTTCGATTTTGGGTGAGATCGGACTAGAAAGTCAGGAGTTATCTGCCATTGAAAGAAAAAAAGTTACTTTTGACATTGTTTACACTCTAGCATAGATCTACAAATATTGACCAATATATACAAAAAATGGACACAATGTTGGTGACTTTGTATAAGATTTTGGATGAGTTTTTGGTTTTGTTTGGTCGGACCAGAATGTCCTGAGTTATCTGCCCTTGAATTTGACAAAATTGCTGTTTTCGACTTTGTTTTTAGCTGCACTGGCCTTCAGGCCAGCGGGCTATTGTCATGGCTTTGTGTCTGTCGTGCGTGCGTCCGTCCGTGCGTCCGGTCGTCAACTTTTTCTTTAAAAATTTTCTCCTCAGAAACTACTTGATGGATTTCAATCAAACTTAACAGGAATAATCCTTAGGTGATCCTCTATCAGATCCCTTCAATTAATTCTGATTGAACCATAAAGTCTGGAGTTATCTGCCCTTGAATTAAAAAAGGGATGTTTTCACTTGTTTTCACTCTAGCCACTACAAATATTGATCAATCAAGACAAAACTTGATAAGAATGTTGGTGCTGATAAGATCTTGCCTTAGCGCAATTTTCAGCTTGATCTGAATATTACGTCTTGAGTTATGTGCCCTTGAAATTGGCAAAACTACCATTTTTAACCTTATTTTTAGCTCCACTGGCCTTCAGGCCAGCGGGCTATTGTCATGGCGTTGTGTCCGTCGTGCGTGCGTGCGTTCGTCCGGTCGTCAACTTTTTCTTTAAAAATCTTCTCCTCAGAAACTACTTTATGGATTTCAATCAAACTTCACAGGAATGATCCTTAGGTGGTCCTCTATCAGATTCCTTCAATTAATTCTGATTGAACCATAAAGTCTGGAGTTATCTGCCCTTGAACTAAAAAACAGCTGTTTTCACTTGTTTTCACACTAGCCACTACAAATATTGATCAATCAAAACAAAACTTGGTCAGAATGTTGGTGCTGATAAGATCTTGCCTGAGTGCAATTTTCAGCTTGATCTGAATATTACATCTTGAGTTATGTGCCCTTGAAATTGGCAAAACTACCATTTTTGACCTTATTTTTACTCAAACAACCATAAATATCCACCAATCAACATAAAACTTTCACATTATCTTACTGGCCATAAGATCTTGTGTTGGTGTAATTTTCAGCTTCATATGAATCTTAAATCATGATTTATCTGCCCTTGAATTTGACAAAATTGTTGTTTTCGACTTTGATTTTACACTCTTTACACCCTCAAATATTGAATAATCAGGTCAAAAATTAAACAAGATGTAGGTGAAGTTAGGATCTTGCTTTAGTGTGATTCTTAGCTAGATAGGAATATAAAATCATCAGTTATATGCCTTTCAATTTGACAAAATTGCTAATTGTGACTTTTTTTCACTCTAACAGCCAAACTCACTCTAATAAAGACTGTTGCAAAGCTTGATAACTAATAGATCTTATATGAATGTATTTTCAGCTTTCTAGTTACTTTGTAATTGTTTTAAGAGCAACACGTATTGAAAAATCTAGTGAAAACTTGTACTTGATATTACAATAAATTCAGGTTTGACAGCCATTTGCATTATTTTTGGAAAAGGGTTTTTCCCAGAATCTATTTTTAGCTCAGAATCTATTTTTGGAATATGAAATATTTTGGAGTAATCAATGTTCTGTTAATTTAGATCTGCTGGGAAGAAGGAAAATTTTGATTGCTTGTGACATCCTAAGCTAGAATGTTCTCCCATTTCCTTTTACCCTTTCTCAAATGGCAAACATGTAATTTTACTTTCTTTGCTTCAAGAACCACACATTTTGAACAATCTAGTTTTGTTACTTTCTTTTAGCTCTATGAACCACAAGCATTGAACAATCGAATAAAAAAAACTTGGATTAAATATTACATGACATTCAGGCCTGACACGGAGCGACTCAAGACCTTCAGGTCTTCTAGTTACTCAAATAACCATAAATATCCACCAATCAACATAAAACTTTCACATTATCTTGCTGGCCATAAGATCTTGTGTTGGTGTAATTTTCAGCTTCATATGAATCTTAAATCGTGATTTATCTGCCCTTGAATTTGACAAAATTGTTGTTTTCGACTTTGATTTTACACTCTTTACACCCACAAATATTGAATAATCAGGTCAAAACTAAAACAAGATGTAGGTGAAGTTAGGATCTTGCTTTTGTGTGATTCTTAGCTATACTCAGTTCCAAAAGAAAGTGTGCACTTTTAAATTTTGAATATCTCGAAAAGTATACCGTCTACTGTCAGGAAATTTTGTACGACATATCTTAAGGCTATTGACAAACGATGTACAGATGAAGGAATCACATAGGTTTCGACTTTTGCATTTTTAGTGTTTGACGTACGCCTCACGCGCTGGCTGCGTTATTGATCTGTAATTACACTCACTGCATTTCTTTCGGCCTACCTTAGCATAAAATCACATTTTCATTACACTCGTACATATCGCATTAGCGTGAAACGAATTACAATTAACGTAGGTGAGCAAGACCGAACTTGGTGAAAACAAAAGTCCTCAACAACTTTGAATGTGTACGGCATTTTTGGTCTTATAGCACGTGTCCATTTGTACGGCGTCTTAACCCATTCCCAAACGGCAAATTTTTTACTGGTCGAATTTGAAAGGTGTTGCAGGGGACAATTTCAAGCTGATGAAATTTTAAAAATATTTCTATTTTGGGTTAGAAAACATTATGGAAAATAAAGAAATTGCTTGTCACAAGCAATTTCTTCATTTTCCACAATCTTTTCCGAAGCCTTCATTTTTTGGGGAGTCAAAAGGCGTCGCTGTGTGAAAATGGGTTAAAGGCATACACATTTGTTGTAGAACGTTGTTGCATCGCCCGACGATAATTTACTAGACTACTAACGTAGCGATTACTAACGTTGACGCATACGTAACGTCTACAGGAAAGTTCAAACTTTAACGTGGAAATGGCTTTGAAGGCTTGGTCAAACCCTACAACGGCATATTATGAGCGTGTATCTCTTTCCACAGAAGAAACTGTAAGCAGTGCAAATCTCAACACCATCAATTCCATAATGATCTGAATGCGTGTATGTAGTATGAGCAATTCTATTGACATCTGTTCCGATGCCAATTTTTAGCTCCACTGGCCGAAGGCCAGCGAGCTATTGTCATGGCGGTGTGTCCGTCGTGCGTGCGTCCGTGCGTCCGTGCGTCCGTTAACTTTTTCTTTAAAAATCTTCTCCTCTCAAACCAGTGGGCCAATTTTGACCAAACTTTGCAGGAATGTTCCTTGGGTGACCCTTTACTTAAATTGTTCAAAGAATTTTGATTGGTCCATAAATGTGGGCGTGGCAGGGCGGGGCTTATCAGACTTAGAGAAATCACAAAATAATTCTTTAAAAATCAACCATTTGGCCAACTTTGACCAAACTTGGCAGAAATGTACCTTGGGTGACTCTTTACTTAACTTGTCAGTGAAATTTTGATTGGCCTATAAATGTGGGCGTGGCAGGGCGGAGCTTATCAAATTTTGAGAAATCACAAAATAATTCTTTGAAAATCTTCTCCTCTCAAACCAGTTGGTCAATTTTGACCAAACTTTGAAGGAATGTTCCTTAGGTGACCCTATACTAAAATTGTTTAAAGAACTTTGATTGGTCCATAAATGTGGGCGTGGCAGGGCGGGGCTTATCAGACTTAGAGAAATCACAAAATAATTCTTTAAAAATCAACCATTCGGCCAATTTTGACCAAACTTGGCAGAAATGTACATCGGGTGACCCTTTACTTAGATTGTTCAAAGAATTTTGATTGGTCCATAAATGTGGGCGTGGCAGGGAGGGGCTTATCAGACTTAGAGAAATCACAAAATAATTCTTTAAAAATCAACCATTTGGCCAACTTTGACCAAACTTGGCAGAAATGTACCTTGGGTGACTCTTTACTTAACTTGTCAGCGAAATTTTGATTGGTCTATAAATGTGGGTGTGGCAGGGCGGGGCTTATCAAATTTCGAGAAATCACAAAATAATTCTTTGAAAATCTTCTCCTCTCAAACCAGTTGGTCAATTTTGACCAAACTTTGAAGGAATGTTCCTTAGGTGACCCTATACTTAAATTGTTTAAAGAACTTTGATTGCTCCATAAATGTGGGCGTGGCCAGGCTGGGCTTATCAGACTTAGAGAAATCACAAAATAATTCTTTAAAAATCTACCATTCGGCCAATTTTGACCAAAATTGGCAGAAATGTACATCGGGTGAGTCTTTACTTAACTTGTTCGTGAAATTTTTATTAGTCCATAAATTTGAGTGTGGCAGGGCCGGGCTTATCTGACTTAGAAAAATCACAAAATAATTGTTAAATTCTTTAAAAATCAACGATTGGGCCAATTTCAATTAAACTTGGTAGAAATGCACCTTAAGTGACCCTATACTTAACTTGTTCATGAAATTTTGATTGGTCCATAAATGTGGGCATTGCAGGGCGTGGCTTATCAGAATGGGAGAAATCACGAGAAATTCTTAAAATCAACCATACTTTGTTACTTTCGACCATACTTTGTTATTCAATAATACTTTGTTAGTAAAATTTTAATTGGTCTATAAATTTGGGTGCGGCAGGGTAGGGCTTATCAGAATATGACAAACCATGAAAAAGTTCTTTAATTAAACATAAATCTTTATTAGGTCAAATCTTAGAAAAACCTTGTATGCCCTTCAGAGGTCATATTTTCTGCCCAGTCAATCTGAAAAGAGGTCAGAGTGATTGTTTTGATGAAATCATTGAAGGATTGAAATTGGGTCACTGGGGTTGAAAACTAGGTCAAGCGGTCAAATGTTAGAAAAAAACTGTTTTTTGTCCAAAAATGGGTGCATGGCAGGATGGGGCTTATCAGAAATCATTAGAAAATTTTTCATTGATTGCCGCTTCTGTAATCACTGGACATATTATGAGTGTACTTTGCCAGAATGTTCCTTAGGTGACTTTTTGCAATTTTTAGCTCCACTGGCCGAAGGCCAGCGAGCTATTGTCATGGCGTTGTGTCCGTCGTGCGTGCGTGCGTCCGTCCGTCCGTGCGTCCGTCCGTCCGTCCGTTAACTTTTTCTTTAAAAATCTTCTCCTCAGAAACTACTGGATGTATTTCAACCAAACTTCACAGGAATGATCCTTGGGTGACCCTTTCTCAGATTCCTTCAAAGAATTTTGATCGAACCAGAATAACCTGAGTTATCTGCCCTTGAATGTCAAAAATAGCTGGTTTTGACTTTATTTTTACTCTAAAATCTACAAATATCAACTAATCAAGACAAAACTTGGACAGAATATATATAAGCATAATATCCTGCCTGGGTATAATTTTTAGCTTGATCGGAATTATATATCATGAGTTATGTGCCCTTGAATTTGACAAAATTGCCATTTTCAACTCTATTTTGACTTTGATTTCACTCTAGCAACTACAAATATTGACAAATCTAAACAAAACTTTCACAAAATGTTGGTGACTATAAGATCTTGCCTTGGTGTAATTTTCAGCTTGTTTACATTTGTCAAAAAATGTGGCCATGGCAGGGAGGAAGGGGCTTATCAGACTTAAAGAAATCATAAGAAAATTCTTAAAAAATCAACCAGTGTGCCCAATTGAACCAAACTTTGCAGGAATGAGCCTTTAGTCGTTCTTTTTAAAATTTGTTCACAAATTTTTATATTTGTCAAAAAAATGTGGCTGTGGCAGGGAGAAAGGGGCTTATCAGACTTACAGAAATCATAAGAAAATTCTTTAAAAATCAACCATAAGGCCAATTGTAACCAGACTTTGCAAGAATGTTCTTTGAGTCTCTTTTCAAAATTTATTCACAAATATCAAGATTTGGCTGCCCCTGTGTAAGGCTTACAAGAAATCGTGGGATAATTCTTCCACTTTAACCAGTGGAGCGATTCAGGCCCTCCTGGGCCTCTTGTTTTTAAGGTCTAATCTGAAGTATGATATCACTTTTACACCCTAAATTGTCATAACCTTTGTGAAAATAAAGATAAAAGAAAAAGGCGAGAGTGCACACTTTCTTTTGGAACTGAGTATAGATAGGAATATAAAATCATCAGTTATATGCCTTTCAATTTGACAAAATTGCTAATAGTGACTTTTTTTTCATTCTAACAGCCAAACTCACTCTAATAAAGACTGTTGCAAAGCTTGGTAACTAATAGATCTTATATGAATGTATTTTCAGCTTTCTAGTTACTTTGTAATTGGTTTAAGAGCAACACATATTGATCTATCTAGTGAAAACTTGTACTTGATATTACAAGAAATTCAGGTTTGACAGCCATTTGCATTATTTTTGGAAAAGGGTTTTCCCAGAATCTATTTTTAGCTCAAAATCTATTTTTAGAAATATGAAATATTTTGGAGTAATCAATGTTCTGTTAATTTAGATCTGTTGGGAAGAAGGAAAATTTTAATTGCTTGCGACATCCTAAGCTAGAATGTTCTCCCATTTCCTTTTACCATTTCTCAAATGGCAAACATGTAATTTTACTTTCTTTGCTTCAAGAACCACACATTTTGAACAATCTAGTTTTGTTACTTTCTTTTAGTTCTATGAAACACAAGCATTGAACAATCTAATCAAAACTTGGATTAAATATTACATGAAATTCAGGCCTGTGGAGCGACTCAAGACCTTCAGGTCTTCTAGTTACTCTAACAACCACAAAATTAATGGTGACCAATCAAGACAAAACTTTGATCTTGGATATAATGGTTAATCACCATAAGATCATGGATGAGTTTGAACTTCAGCACAATTAGACAAGCAGTTGCTGAGTTATCTGCCCTTGAAATGGAAAAAATTCTCGTTTTTGACTTTGTTTTCACTCTTTACAACCAGATATATTGACCTATAAAGAGGAAACAGGGACATAATGTTGATGACCATAAGTTTGTTTTCAGTCTTAATGTCACAAATATTAATTGACTCAAACATAACTGTGGCTCATATCATCTTGGTTCAGGTGAGCGATATAGGACCATCATGGTCCCCTTGTTTTCATTTGTAATGGTATCTGTGGTAAGCAATTGAGTAAGAAATTCTCGTAATCTGATTAAAATCCGATGTTAACTTTACTGTTACACCTGACAGAAACTAAAAGCATCTTCAATGTCCCCAGAGAAACCAATATCGTCATTTCAAAATTAAGTAGACTAATTTAATCTCTTGTTATGTGAAAAAGGCAGGTGCTTCTGCACTAAAATGTGATGTCCTCGTGGCATAGTTTTCGTTTTAAATCGCTTTTGGGATCTTGTTAGGGTATATTTGATTGGTTATGGATAGATGGAAATGTCATTGTGATGATGATACTGAATCGGCGCCTGTCGGATGTAACTGTAAAGTTAACATAGGAATTTAATCAGATTGGAGTTTTTGTAGAGGTCACGAGACTAGGCGCTATTGTGGTTCAATATTACAGATGGAAATCCTGTACGTAGTAAAAACGTCGCCTGGTGTGTAGAGAGTAGACATATTGTAGAGTAATGAATGTCACAAATAAGAGAATACTTCATAGACGACAAAACTGTAGACCGGTGTTAACCTGGTCCCAAACGACAATACGATAGATGGCCAGAATGTAACGGTCTACTAAAGTAAAACTTACACTCGTGGATTTGTTTTCGTCTACAAGTTGATATGATTCCAAACTGTAGATTGAGATGTGGTCGCCGCATTACAAAGTGTACTTACACAACTGTCAACGTTCATTTTTTGGAAACACAACCATTTTAGGCTGATGACATAACCATTTCTAAGACGATTTTACTCAGAAACTGCTTTGAAATGAGATGGTCCTACTGGGTCAAAAGTATAATTATTGTCGGATGAATATGAATTATCGTCGGACGGTAATCAATTGTTTTCGGACGACAATCAGTGTTCGTCCAACGATAAATAATTTCGTCCGATGAATAAATACGTTTGACCATAAAGATATAAAATAATAGGTTACTGCCTGAAATGGATCAAGTTTTTTCTGGCAAGCCGTAGGAATTTATTGGGTGAGTCGAAAAGCGATATTCTGTGACTTAAACATTTTGCACTAAAGAATAAACACAATTTACACGTCATGTGACCATCCATGTCAAGGTCATCTTGGCTTTGAATGAGGTATGATAATAAGAATTACTTTCCTAAATAACGTTTCCGATCAGCCCAGATTACCAACTGTTTCAAATGGAAGAATTATATACACAGTAAAAAAAAGTTTTGCAGCAAAATGTAAAACACTGTAGTAACCAAAATAGTTTTGCTTTAACATGAAATCAAACGTTCACACACTAGATTATAGCTAGAGAACACAAACAAATGAATTTTATACCGCCATCGCGTGCGTCTCGCACTCCAGGTGCGCATTTCCGGTTTTCATGTCTGCCATGGCATTCATGTGTATGGAGCAAAATTCTAGAAAACATTTAGGTAGGAACATAATTGTCTTTGCCCAGCATGAAAAAGGCCAATAAAAAGAGTTTTCTGCATTGTTGTGGGGCTACGCCATGGACTTGCGTAAGAACGACGTTATATCGCTAATGTGTTCCTTCGTGGCAGAACAGGCGATAAAGATGTCTTTTTAATTTTGCGCATCTCAAAGCATAAGTAACAGCTTGAGGATGCTATATGAGCCATTTTTGTGTGGTTTGAGATAGTCCCGGTCAAGGATGTCGTAGAAAAAGGCCACAAGAAGATCACCGTCATAATTTCGTAACGTCACGGCAAAGATGTTCCATATTGACACCAAAACTTCCGGGTGACTTCCAGAGGAATTTCAACATAGAGTATCCACACTTACCATCCGTGATCGTCTCCACAGATGAACGGTTACTAGACGTTGACCATACGTTGTAATTTCCCTGGCGCTACATCATGAACGCACCAGACTTGACTGGCATAGAGTCCTAAATGCTTTAAGCCAAATTAAGCGTATACAACATTGATGTGCTCCCATTATCATCCCTTTCTTTCTGATTTGTCACCCATAGAGCACACACGGATCATTAACGAAGACGTGAGCTTGATCGTATTGACACGAATGACGTTCAATCTCTTGATAAAGTAGTGAATGTTGATACTGTGTAGAAACAATGTATTGTCCAACAAGGTTAACCCGGGACAGCTTAATTTTCGTGCGCAAAGTCCGTTAGTTGAGCGTCTAAACAAAACAAAGCCGAAGTGGGGTCATTACATATGCAGATGTCCCGGGTTAATCTTGTTGGACAATAAGTGGATTAGAAATCGTTTCACTGCTGTTCTTGCTCGAAAATGGCATCATAATCGATACAGAATTTTATTGTAACTTTTTTTGACCCCTCACCTACGTCAAGACAATGTTTCTATCACAATATTTAACGTTACCACAAAGCGACCTATGAATGTCGTGCGTAAATGCATATGCTATAGTGTATATACCTGTTGTGAAATAAATATCACAGAAAATACATATTTTCAATTAACAAAGTCAGTGTTGCTAAACTTTTTTTACATGGTATATTATGTAGCGCTGAATATGAAGAGAAACTGCCATGATCATTTTATTCGTTTCTCTCTCTGTGTTTTCCCGAGTTTTGTATATGTGACTCGTCACGCTAAAAGGGACGTTATCCGAACTCCAAAAATCTAAATTTTGACAGACTTGTCAGACCCAGCACAGGCCAACCAGATCCCGTATGCGAAAAATGAACATAGAGTAAGATATGGGAAACATTCCGGGTTTAGAAAATTACATAGAAGTGAAAAGTGTCGGCCCTAGTCTGGCTGCGCAGACTGACTAGGGTCGACATTTTTCACACATCCGATAATATCCCTTTTAGCGTGATGGGTCATATATCAGAAAAGTTTGTGGGAAACGAAAAAGCCTTTGCTGAATAAGTCGGGTGTTAACGTCTCTAGATTAGCGATACATTGAGAGAAAAAAGGAAATGTTGATAACCAGCAATTTACACCTATTGTTCCAATATTTTGTACAATATTGTACTCTATGTTATCTAAATCAACACACATTTTTATTCACCGGAAGGGTCCTATTATGTTATGGCACTGGTCCTTTGTCCGTCCGTCTGTTCCTCCGTTAGCTATTTCCTTTGTGTGCAACTATTCCTTCAGTTTCAATCTTAATTGTATCAAACTTTCCGCAATGATTCCACATGGTTTGTGTTGCTTATGAAATTCAGAATATTGAATTGAGAAAAACATTTTCAAGGAAAATCCTCTTTTATGTGCCACTCAGGGAAGATCTTGAATTTCAAATCGGACCAGTTAGCTTTGATAACGGTATTTGGGAAAGAGTTAAACTACTTACAGAAAGAAACATTAGTGTTTCACGAATGCATTTTTTTGCTAACATCAATAGGCTAGCGAACATCTGTTTTTGACATTTTTAGCCGTGGTGTGAGAAAAAAGTCATTAACCCTTTCAAAACAAAACATGTTTGCACTTATCTAAAGGAAAGGGTCCATTAAAACATTTTGTTAAAGGAAGATAAAACCAGCTAATAACCATCATTTTCTTTTGTCTCAATATTTTCAAAGCTATATTGTATTCAAATCCTATCTAATCCTATTTATAATCATATGAACATTCATTTTGTCGATTGCAGCATAATATTATTTCAAATGATCTAATTTTGTTGTCATTTTGTGAAAGGGTTAACGCATTTTAGAACAAAATGGACCCAGACCAAGTTCCAAATTATTTATAGAACATATGAATAATTTTAAGTAACTGTAATGCATGAGCTCGTAACTTTAACAAACTGTGCTGTGTTACATGCTGATCTGGATCATGGATAGTCTAAACGGTTATTTAACCCATTACCAAAGGACAGACTATTAAGCTTGTCCAAAATTGAGAGAAGTAACAGATGACATGACATTTTCAACAGGATGAAATTTTGAAATTTTACAGGGGGGGGGGGGGGGGGGGGGGGGGGGGAGTCTTTGGTATGAGTCGGAAACATTTTGGAAAATTAAGCAATGACTTGTCACAAGCAATTTCTTCATTTTCCACAAAATTCCAAAGCCTTCATCCATTGAGGCGTCGAAATACATCATTTTGTGGATGTGGGTAAAGGTTTCTTTTTTACGCCATGGCGCATTTCTGATGAAAGAATTTCTATAACTAGTCACTCATGATTTGAAAGTCACTGAAGCGGGAGTAAATTGGGGTTTTGTGGCCCCTGATTTCTCACAAAGGATAGGGAGGGCACCCATTCGTGTAGTTCACATGAAAACTATACTGACGTCAAATAAAAACGCTCCAATGAAATCTGTCGTTATTTTCCTTATGCCTATTACAATATTGTTGAAATGAATACTGTATATCATCATTTTGACCGACAATTACGGCAAATGAAAAAATATGCGTTTCTATCCATTAATATTGCCATTTCCGGTGACTGGTCACGTTTTCTACGTGCGCTTCGTGTATGTACATCACGTGATGAAATTTGTCACATTTTATACAGTAACATGTGTTAGTGGATAGGCAACCGTGAATTTAAAGATTTCCTAATGAAACATCCGAATTGAAGGATTCCAAGACTGAATTCTAAAACAGGAGCTCGTAATAAAGCCATTTTTGTATGCGACGAATGCACAAACAAGTCGCGTGACAGTTTAACATATTTTGTTTCTCGATTCGGTGTCTTGATCAACGCGTCAGAATTATGCGAACGTTTATTGATCGGCCACGCTCAACTAGACCGCAAGTAACGCCTGTAAAGCAAAATAATTCTCCACGTTAACGTCATGTACGTTTCAGCTTTGTGACGTTTTGATCCACGTTCTGTCGAATAGTCGGTAAATGTGGTGGCAAAATAAATGTTTTTCTGGCAACTGTTGTTGCTGCAAGTAACGTTTGAAATAGACACACTGCTTGGAAAATAGAGCTCGTAGATTAGCCATTTTCGAATACAGGAAAATCAAGAACAAGCCGCCTGACGTTTTGACGTCTTGCACTGCACGATTGTGCATCTTGGTCGACGAGTAAGAGTTACAGAAACATTTGCCAATCGGTCAAAGTCAGATAGACCTCATGTAACACCTGTTATACAGGAAGCTGTTTTACATTAAAGTCATATGCGTTTTAGGCTTGAGACGTTGAAATCGACGTCGGGTTTAGTATTCACTAACTGTGGTCACCAAATAAGACGTTTTACAGCATATTTTGTCGTCGCAAGTAAAGTTTGAACCACGCGCTACTGCTTTTCAAATGGAAATTCTGATACAGCTCTGTTTAAATGTGCCGTTTTTTTTGTAAACTGTAACAATTTGATAATTTCTTTATCATCATTTTTCAACAACAGATAATCAATTTTACAGATGGGAATCAGTATTTGTTATTTCAAATCAGATTTACTGAATTATCGGACATTTATTAGTGCTGAGGCGTTTCTATTTGACGCCAGTATAGTTTAACATTTATAACCTTTCTCACCTGAACAGGAGCTACGCGGACTTTGTCCTTCATTTAGGAAAATATATTTTATGAATAAATACAGGCTTTTCTTCACCAAAATAAAGAAGAATGATAAATGAGCGAAATGCCTTTTAAGTTATTTAATTGATTTAATTCCTTTAACCCTTTCCCGAGCGACAAAATTTTAGGGTCATCAACTTCAAAAACTACCACAAATGACAATATGCATGTTATTAAAGATGGAATTTGTGTAAGATATGGCATAGAAAATATTGAGACAAAAGGAGAAACTGCTGATTATCAGCAGTTTCTTCTTTTGTTTCAATCTTTTCCCAAGCCTTTTCTACTAGGGACGTCAAAATCAGGTCTTGTTTGGGAAATGGTTAAGAAATAACTCTTTTTTGCTGCATTTTTATACCACAGACGGTTCGTTGACAGCAAATGGAGTTCAGTATGGTAAAAGGGCCTTTAAGGTATCCAGCCCCTTAAAACCACCAAGGAGCCAGAGGCGAAATTTGAAAAGTGCAAATAATTCCTAAACTGTGTCACATTTTCATTCTACATACAAAAATAAGCATTTTGGACAGAATAGAATTTTGAATTAATGCATACTTTTGGAAATATTTGACAAAAAAGTTCAAAATTACCTCCCTTGCATATGAATATAGAGTAAAATATTTTTTATTAATCATTTTCTTCTTGAAGCATAATCTTGTAATATGACACGGTGAATCAACTTATGTTAAGTGTATATTGCAAGTGTGTGTAATTTGATGCATTTCGTGTGGCTAGAAAGTGGTGATTTTTTCAGGGTCCGTAAACCTTAAATTAACTGTAGATTACAATATTTCGGCGATGTGCGTGGCTGACAGATAGAGCGTCGACTTCACGATCAAGAGTTTGATCCCCGTAGAGGAGATTGTTCCTGGCTTATCATAGATCCACACATTCGGCGCAAGAACTGATGTGTTTACCAGGAAGCAGAATCGAGAGGGAATTGAACAGGCTTCTAGCTTCCGTCACAACTGATATTAAATAAATAAGTTTATACTAAAACATACAGATCATTATCGATCAATTGCAGATTCTTATGTATCAAATAGAATACATATCATGGTATATGAGACTAGCACGAAACAAGAAAGGTCTGCGTTGTTCAGTCTTTTGGTGATCAATTCTGATGTCGTCGTCTATATTATAAAGAAGATTAATAAAGAAGTGATCAAAGAACAACATGGATTCAAATCAGACTTGGTCTAAGCACACGTCAATCTGAATACATTTCAGTCTCAAATACAGACCTCTTTACAAACCTTCACCTCAAATATTCAATCAGATTATCAGACTGAAGTAACTTGATTTTGCGTATAGTCCGTAAATATTGACCTGAACCCGACGAGTATGCTGCGAGTATGCATTGCAATGAGTAATTGTTACACGGAATAATCAATACTCGCCAGAAATCCTCACTGTCGAGCAGAGTCGATAGTTTCCATAAGCATTGTGACTTTGTATTCTGTACACGCTTCTCGTGTGAATATGTGTCGGAAAATGGTAATTCCGTCTCACAATCACTTATTTCATATTCCGCAGGTTCAGGTCAATATTTACGGACTATAGAATAATTTAATATTATTATACGGAATGTCGATTGTATGAATAAGCTCCATTCTGTCATGACATTAGCAAACTGTGAAATATCAAAATAGTTGGCATTGGCATTATGACTTGAAACATATACGCAATATTTCCCAAATAGTCAAAGGTTTGCCTACCCTAACCGAGACAGATTCCGAAAATATTTAAGAAAAAGAGAACGTGTTGATTTTGATAGATCTATACACTGACAAAATGTCTCCATAAATCGGCATGTGTCTAGTTTTCAGCTGTACTGCGGTTTTAAGAAGAAACAAATCATTTATCTCATTAGACGCAGGATATCACTGCTTTTCAACGTAAATCTAGTAACTGCAGACTATATATTTTTGGCTAAAATTTAACCAATTGTCGTTTACCACAATTCAGATGTAAATAGAATTTGTCATTTCCGTCTCAACTTTCTTCTTCTTCTTCTTCTTCTTCTTCTTCTTCTTCTTCTTCTTCTTCTTCTTCTTCTTCAGACGTTCCTTTGAACGTATTTATTTTACATCGATTGGGAAGCAAGTTTTTTCAACTTATTTTAATCCCTCTCGATTCTGCTTCCTGGAAATACACTGACCAGTACTCGCGCCGAATGTGTGGGCCAATGAGAAGCCTCGAACAACCTCCGCTACCGGGGATCGAACTCGGAACCTCTTAGTCGCTAGGCCGACGCTCTACCTCTCGACTACGGACACCACACTTAAATGTGTTTTTCGGCTTATCATTTACAATTTCTGAAAACAGATACATGTATCATTTAAACGCATTAGAATAACCAATCTTGGCATTAAGACGTGTTTTTTTTAAATGAAATGGGAATGCGATGTCACTGTAAAGGTATTTGGTTGAAAGTATCCTTGCGCCATAGTATAAAATTAATATGAAATATAGATTAACATTCTTTGGGTTAGGCTACTCGTATAGCTATTCAAGAGACATGGTTAGTATCTATATAAATTTGGATATTTTTGGTGTGACTCCATTTTAAAAGCTAAAACAGCAAGATTAAGCAGACGACAAAAGCGCCTGAAAAGGGCGGGATTTTGAAATCTGAAGTATCATGAGTGTATGTTGTTCACGAGTGAACCACGCTAGATACTGGCTATATAATGCCCCGATGCTCAGCCCTCGGTGTAATCTTTATCCAGAGGTTCTCAAGTGTGTTTAGAAGCTGAGCCGAGATTAAGCTTACATTGCTGAGTTCGAATCTGTTGACTCCACACGTCTTTTGTGATTTTGTCAGCAGTTTTCTTCTGAGGTGTAACCCGGTGTATTGGAATGGTCAAATATTGGTTGGTGATCAGCTGCGTTAGTGTATTGGTTTTTGGTGAGTGTCTTTTCTTCACAATACTCTCTTCTCCGCTATATTATTGTTATAATAATTATTTATCTATTTCTTTTGATAGTTTCGTTTTCTATTAATTCAGTCATTTACATTCTTTCTTTTTTTTTCTTTTATTTGAACGCCATCTTTCTTTATATAGTGATTTATTTCTCTATCGTTCTCACTTTCTTTCTGTTTGTCTGTCATTCTTTCTTTTTCTTTTTTTTTCACTCTCTTACTTTCTTTCTCCCTTTCTATCTGTCTGTGATTTCTTTATTTTTTGCTTCCTTTGTATTCTTTCTTTGATTTTATTTTTCAACTGAATGTTTTCTTTGTTTCTTTTGTTCTATCTTTCTTTAATATGATTGTTATGTGTGTTTTTTTTTTAACTGATTGCATTCTTCCTTTTTGATAATTTTTCTTTCTTTGATAGAATTTGTTTAACTGACTTCTTTCTTTTTATTTCTTCCTGCCCTTTCCTTCTTTCTCTCTCTTTCTATTTTTCTTTATTATAGATCTAATTGTTTTTAAACTGAAATGCTTTCTTTCTTTTTCTTCTTTCTTTCTTTATTAGGATTGTTTTTTAAAACTGGTTGCTTTGTTTCTTTCTTTTCCTTTTTTCTTTCTTTAAAAGGATTGTGTTGTTTGGTTTTTTTTCAATTGATTGCTTTTTTTTTTCTTTTTTTCCATTTTTCTTTCTTTAATACTTATGGGATTGTTTTACCAACTGATTGCTTTCTTACTTTTTAGTTATTTTGTCTTTCTTTCTCTTTCTTTTTATCTTTCTTTCTTAAATATGATTTTCCGACTGATTACTTAAAAATAATCGTTTGTTTGTTTTAGACAGAAAATTGAGAAACGTTTCTTTACTTGTCATATTTTGCAGGCTTCCCAGACCGCAAGGGCCCTTAATTTGACTCTACACTCAGATACTAAAATACATAAACGTTTGAATGTACCATGGTATCTGAGTGAAGAGAGTCAAATTAAGGGCCCTATGTCCTGGACGACCTTTCTGATTTTAGGGTGATTCAACTTGAAGATGCATCCCCAGCATGTAATAATAAGTAAAGTACCGTGTTTAGTCTGTCACGTGATACTGTGGGAAATGAAAAGTAGGCCTAATAGAAACAACATGAATTTAAATAATACATTTTGGGAATTTCTCATCTTGATTTTTGGAAAAAGAGACACTTTTCGACATTTGGAACGGTTCCATTTTACGGGCCCGTTCAAAGAAGGGAAATGGTAAAGGACGACAAAACCAGGGTTTGGTCTAGGTATACCTACCACAGAACTTAGGTAGGCGTATCGACATAAATCTCTATTTTGTTGTTTGTGATTTCAGGTGTTCTGTGTGATCACCTGGACCCCTGCCCACAACATAGGGGTTTACCTGATGGTTGGAGACGAGCAGATAATCTGATTGATGGTCGATCCCTGTATAGACTTGATCTGAGAAGCGCCATACGTGGATACCAGCCAAACAGAATATACAGACGTGAGTAGTAAACTCTGTCTTAACCTAATGACAAAATTTTGAACTATGCCAATTTGAAAAGAGTTGCAGGTGAAAAAAATAAGCATGAAGCATAGAAAACATTAAGACAACAGAAGAAAATGCTGATCATCTTCTTTTGCATCAAGCCTTTTTCAATAGGGACGACAAAATAAGGTATTGTTTGGGAAAGAGTTAACCTTTACGTAAATGACAAAATTTTACGTTGGTCCAAATTCATAAAAATGTTGCAAACAATTATTTCAAGGGAATAGCCTAACGTTTCACGGTATTTTTTTTTCTTTTTGGGTAGAAAACATTGTGAGAAATACAGAAATTTCCAAATACTTTATCATGTTCGATACCAAAAAGCACCACACAGAGGTAGTAGGTTCGATCCTCCAACAACTCCAGTCTTTCAGATGAGACTTTAAACCGAGCTTCCGTCTCCATATGACGTTAGGTGTTGAGTGGGACGTAATTTAACTCCATTTAATCCAATTCAATCTAATCCGTTTCAGTGCGTGTACACACGACATCACGACGACACAAGTTTAACGATGCTAGTCTCATGCTCGATCCCCTCGACCCGGACTGTGGTATAGGACGTCTGATCGTAGACGATCAACATTATTCACCCAAGGACTGTCCTGATTTTGTATCCACTCAACAAAAAGAGCCGATGGGTCGGGCACACTTTAAGTGGGAGGCACCGTCTTGTGGATGCGTACATATCAGGTACGTTTCTTTAATTCTTGGGCGGAGTTGATGCAGTAGTAACGCACTGGATTACGTGTCCGAACCTATTCGGGCGACGTCGTAAACATTTGGCGGTGGGACGTTCCATGACCGAATGTTGAAGGCGTCGCCGGAATGATTCCGACAAGCATGAAGTTTATTAGGGGTGGATTACTTTACACTATATTTTACTTTTTCGTTATCTTGATACATTTATTTGCCTTCTTTTTCCGAACGTGAATGTTTATGACTAAGTTTTGACACTAAAATCTTCAGAGACAATTGATGAATAAACTTGATAGGTAGCAAAAAAATATGTCCAAGTGATCACTCCAAGTCATCTTACTCATTGTAGGATTCGTGTTCACGCCAATTCAAGTTACTACATTGAAGACGAGTACACATCAAACGGTCCTCTAGCTAGAACTATCTGTCCAAAAGGTGAGCCACAAATTAATATTTCCTTTCCATATGCTTTTTTCTAACTGTTTGATTTATTGCTATCTAATTTTGCTAATACTAAATCGAAACAAAATTTAAAGATATTCGCTGATATTGCGAACTTCGTTCAACCATGTCGATATCGTCCAATTTCAAAAGAAAGCACTTAAGGATAACAACACATCATTGACTACAAAACACTTCGTGCATCTTCAAGTGTCATTCGTAGCAACGGGAATTTGTGAGAGATGCCTTCGCCAGTTTCCGTTACCACGAATGACAATCGGACATTGATGATTATTATCTTTCGTTAATTAACGTTTTAACTGATGACACCGAAGATGTACGTTTGGTATCTAATGATGGGTGGTAATCCTTAAATTGGGTTATTGTAGTTCATTAGTGATTGAGAAAAACACTAAAAGTACAGGAAAGTTACCGTTTATAGATTGCTTTATTACACAGTCATCTCTAATATCATTTACAGCCGATGCTCGTGTGACGACAACAACAATAACAACTACGACTGCTTCGGTTGCAATACAGGTATTATACGTTTAATATTAAAAGAGAATCGTTATAGTTGTTTTATTTATCAAAACAACTCTAACAATTCTCGTTTAATCTAAAACGTATAATAAGTTTAGATCAATAGTCTTAAAACCACGATACACGTTTTTATTCCAAATACAAAATTAATGTATTGTAATGCATATCATTACGTACGATCATCTTACATTGATGTTTATTGATGTAAAAAGAAAAGAAACAGTTTCGTGTTAAGGGGGAATGCTCCAGTTTTTCGGAACACTCGGTTATTACTGCAGACAATTTAATGTTTCGTACCAATATGTTTCGCTACCATATTTTCAATAATATAACACATCATTACGATTTACCATTTTCGACGGTAAAAGAGTATTTATTATGCGAACTGGTTTCCTCAAGATGGAAATCGATTATTTAGAGCAAGACAGTCGTAAGTGTGTATGCAGTTACCACTGTTTTGCGTCACTTTATTCATGTGTAGCTGATAAAAATTGCTGTAATTCACTAATAAGTGCGCTGGCCTATACATTTTCTTTTTGAATTATTACCAGGGCATGTTGCTTAATACAATGAGGGAGTTTTATCAAATTCTATTATGTAGAACTTGAAATATTTCCAATAATATACAAATTTTGACATAAAACACTCCAGCTTCGTTGATCTAACCGAATACGTGAGCGTGCTGTTTTACACATTTACCTGTTTATAATAGCACATAATTTGGGTTTTCTGTTCTTATCATATGTAAGACGTTACTTTAAATCCGTTTTCGGGACTAAACGATGAATATACAGCATTTTATTAGCATTTTAGTGACCTTGGACAGGAGCTAGAAATTGTGCATTTTTCGATGTAGGGGTATGTGATACGAATGCATATAAAATTAAAACAAGATCGCTGACCATCCATTTTTATTTCATTTTTCAATTGGTAATAACATGTAATTTCAACATACAAAATATAAATAAATTCTTTTATGGGGAAAAATTTTAGGAAACTGGAGCATTCCCCCTTAAAACTAGCATGCGTGTTAAAACATCCGGTACATTGCCACTTTCATTTTACAAATACATGTATGCTGTTTTTGTTATAGCGTTCAAGAACAGAAAAGTTGACTGAGTTATGCACGCTGAACAGGGATCAGCCAATGAGTGTGTTCGTGAAGGGAAAACGATTCATGGAAAATCGTCAAATGCGGTTTGAAAGTGAATATGAGAAGGAGCGCCTTGCTATTGCTCTAGAACAACGACAGTATGATACGGAAAGATGCTGTGTGTTAGAGGTAGTTATAGCTTGTTTACATTGGAACTTATCATTCTTTTAATGTATCTAATTTTTAATTTCATATTATGCACGATAAAACTTGCATAATGAGAAAAAAAGATACAAAACTTTACTCGTGCTTGCTAGAATCAAATTAATACGATAGCAAATGCCGCTAAGATTGATTTATGATATTTGATTCTTGCAAAGGATCAGATTAAATCCACATTGTATGTGTTTTACGTGTATGTCTGTTATCTTATTTGACTTGTCAAAAACCGATCCATCTGAAATGGGCAGAATAGTATGTACGTCGAACTACTTTCAATACGCCAGTGCATGTGACATGTTTAGTAATATTGTCCTAATCTGGATAAATCGACGTATCCAATTAGACAGGTCAATCATTCACAGAATGTGATATATTCCCACAAAGCATGTACATGTACAAGATTCAATGTGTTATACTGCTCTCCACACCGAAGAACGGACAATTTTACGGTGCGCCGCAATTTTTAGCAACGTCGTCTTTTTACGTCAACGACATTGCTATTCATTTTCTTTTAAATCATATTAGTTGGAAAACGAATAACGTCAATGCTTTGACATTTTGCAAAATTACAAAACATAATTTACTCGATGCGGCTGTGTAACTTTTTTGACTGAAAATAGAAACTAATTTTTTTTATTACGACAGTTAATCAGGAACGACAAGCGGGAAAGGCATTATTTTTTACGTGCGCCGCACGACCATTATGCACTTAAAATAATTGGGTAAAACTGGGTGTAAAGGAAATATATGAAAACCTAATGAATGAAAATCAAGTCAAAAATAGACAAACAATGGTCATACGGAAAATAAACATTGTGCAACGTTGATAAGACAAGTTATCGAATGTGTCTACGATTTATTGGGACAACCCTCGTATTCTACATCTATTTATCCGCTGTCATTTTATTTCCAGGATACTGCCATGTTGGAATGTTTTGGAGACATCCGTCGACGTCGTATAGACCAGTTTTGTGGGACGGGTCAGCCAGATGTACCCTTCACTACAACAAGATTCGACTGGATTAAACAGAAAGAGTCCGAGTGCTGCTGGCAAATAGGTGAGTAGTCTACAGGCATTACTAGTCTAGTTTAACCCTTTTCCAAACGGGAAACTTTTTGACCAGTTTGATTCAAACGCTGATTAAAAACCTGCTGAGGAAGTCAAAAAGTATGCTCAAAAAGGTTGTATTTGTGTACAAAGTAGCATAGAAAATATTGAGGCAAAAACGGAAATGCTGACTATCAGCATTTTCGCTCTTTGTCTCAATGCATTCCCAAGCCATTTCTGTTAGGGACGTCAGATTCAGGTCTTGTTTGGGAAAGGGTCAAAAGGGATTGCAAAGGGCAAAAAAAATTATGTCAAAAGTAGAACAATGACATGTTATTAAACAAAAATACTGATTGCAAAAGGGAAATTGCTGATCATCAGTAGTATCTTCTTTCCTCTCAATGATTACCTAAATTTATGACGAAGGACGTCAAATCCATGTCTTGTCTGGGAAAGGGATAAGGGTCTTGTTTTTTTTCTGAAAACACTGAATTGTCAAGATGCCTTTGTAGCCTTATAAATGGAAGCAAGCGTTTCCGAGTTTTTGAGTTCCAACTTATTTGAAATCAAGTTCGAAGTTGTAGTGTTCATAGAATAAAATACTTTAGGCATGATATAGAGTCGGGATGGACTTAAATTCATTTCTTTAACATTTATATTGCCACAGATGATATTTCGATGACCATATTTTATTCAACATATTTATATTTTGTTTACAGGTGAGGATCGTTATCACTGTTTTAACTATACACATGACTTACAGCGAATGATCAACGATGGTAGCGGTCACGTGGCACATGAGAACGGTCAAGATCTGGACGACTTTGATCCCGCTAATGATATTGGTGACTTTGAAATGGCAGAACAGGCAAGTTATACTTCTGTTCTATCACAGTGAGTTCAAGATAAACTGCAGTTAGATTGTTCCATTTTGTTTATTTAGAAAAGGATCTGTATATACATGTCGGCTGTCACGTGTCGGAGAATGGTCAGGAAAATTTACCATGTAAAAAGGAAGTTAATTAATAAAATAGTTATTTCGCAAATGCCCACTTACCGATCCTCTGTCATTGTATAGCTTTACAGAAGCCCTCAAGCCTGTAACTGGGCAAATACGAACTCGGTTGATTTATAACACTAAATTACTGTATCAGTGATTTATTTTGAACGCATTCTAAATACAGGATGAAGGAGAGCACAACGACGACGAATCACACAGACAGGACAATCAGGATAACGAATATGCTGAAGCTGATGATAACAAGCAGGACAATGATGAAGGTGATGATGATGATGATGATGATGATGATAGTCACGAAAAACACATGGAAGCAGAAGATGACGACGAGCGAGTTCAACAGAAGGGCACTAAATTGTCTAAAGCCCTTATTAGGGAGAGCAAACCAGTTAAAGACAAAGAAGGTGGTGAAAAACCTGGAAGAGATGAAGTTAAGAAATCCGACGTTGTTGATGCTGCTGCTGCTGACGATGATGATGATGAGGAGGAGGATGACGATGAGGATCACGAGGATGGTGATAGTTATGAAGTTGATAACAGCCAGGACAACGTGGAGGCACCGAAAAGTAAGTCAAACCAGAATTTGCTGATAAATATGTCTGACTTACCGATATTCACTTACTGAAAAAATAACACGACGATGGGCTCTATTAAAAGCAACATGAAAAAGGTGTTGTATTGTACATTGTATAAATTGTTTCAATAAATCGGACAACCTTCTAATTTTATATTACAACTCTTCAAACAAGGCGTCACGTTAGAATCGTCTAGTCAATGATAAATCACATTTTGCTTTTTATAACACATTTCTCCCCTCTTTTATGTAGCTCCGATGTACGCTTGAATAAGGTCTAAGAACGTTTCTGGTCGACTGAAAGACCATGTAGTATCATGATTTGGCCTAGATGTACAGATTCATGATCGCTTAATACTATACAATGGTGTTTATACGAATATCTTAATCATATGTTTAATCTTACGTTTACTGCATTCTTTGTTTAGCTCGAGGTGTGGACAACAGAAAACTGAACCCTGACATTTGTTGTTTTAACGGGATCACCGCGGGTACACGGGTAGCAGATAAAGGCGTGAATGGTTGTTTTGAGATGGCGGATCGGTTCAACGCCATATTTACACGCTGGAACAAGAACTGTGATAGAAACTTTGTGGTCTGCTGTATGAGAGTAGTTGAAGGGTATGTACGGGTACACCATATTCACGGTGGTTAATCAAGTGACTCAGAATTTCAGAAAATCATCAATATTTTTGTTAATATTTGACAAATTTGAATTTGGTTCGAAGCAGAGAAGGTAGGAAAATGTTAGGAATAAGCTGGATGTGGTGGACTTTTCAAAAATCAACTGATTAAAAGTTATCGAAGATCAACCAAAATTTTGGTTGATCTTCAATAACTTTTTTAATCAGTTCATTTTCAAAAATCCTTTACATCCTTCTAATGCGTGAGGTCTGTCCACCTTCTCTGCTTCAAACCGAACTCAAACCGGTCTCGTATTAACAAAGTTATTGAAGATTTCATGAAATTGTTGTATCACGATATTATCCAACCTGATATTAGTCGTAACACATACCGGTAAGAGGGGATGATGGCTTTTCATTTTGCGATATTTCTTTTGTTGTTCATCAAACCCTTTGTTGTCGGTGCTCATTTAAATCGTCTCGATAAGACATTTAGATTTCACCAAACATTATGTTGTGGGTTTGGATTTCAAATAACAAATTTACAATGCCTTTATCCCTTTTATCTGTTGCCCTGGATTAAAAATTAGCTATAAAATTTAGTGATTTAAGATAGAACTGAAGCTATGCAGTTTTGACTTATTGTAATTCATATTGAATATCTTTCTTATTACTTCAATGGTCGGTAAAAATGAAAGAAATATAAGAAATATTTTAATTAATGATAACGTCAACCTTTTAATTGTGGAGTCACATTTGTATTCAGGTTTTTTACATACCTTGCGCGTAAATAGTTTGTCCTGCTTTTTTCACCTACGCTATGGCACGATATATCATTCTACTTTCAGGATGAGTAAACGTCCCTGGCTGTTAGAGACGTAGTAAGGATGCCAGGACAAGCTTTAAAACATCCCTAGTAGTGCTTTACTGTTTATAGAGGACAACTTGTGCTGGGTTACATACTCAACTCGAAAGGATTTGGTTCATTTATGGGGTTAAGCTATCAATAATACTTGTGCCGGGATATAGAAAATGATCCTTTATGACAACTCCGATCTTATCAGTCTGTACATTAGCACAGTCTGATCTAGTCCCATGATGTTCTCAAATAGCTTCATGGTGAACTGAAGAAACTGTTAGAGAACAATATGGATCTTAATCAGACTACAAATATGCACCATCGAATCTGAATCTTTGCTTGTGTGAAATGTTATATCTATAAGGACCCTATTTCTAATACTTGGTTTGTTTAATGATAAAAACCCTATCAATAAACCAAATTTCTTTGATCAAACTCAGGAACACATAATATTTTCGTTGAATTGTCCTAGCAAATTCTATTATCCTAAGACTGATATAATTTTTACCTCACTATTTTGGTTTTATGATTATGATCTTGAAATATAATTATCATGAATAATAATTACATGTTTCAGAAGTACATGAAAAATGTATGTGTAGAATTGTAGAGAAGTATGTCACTTATTTATTTTTATACGCCGCCGGAGGCGGACGTATATTGGCGTCATCTTCTCCGTCTGTCCGTCCGTCCATCCGTCCATCCGTCCATCCGTCCGTACGTCCGTCCACTTTTCTTGTCAACGCAACTCCTCCTAAGTTTCTGGCTGGATCTTCTTGAAACTTGGTCAATGTTATCACCTCAATTGGTAGATGTGCATGAAGGAAGGATTTTATGGTTCATTGATTTTTGCCTGAGTTATGCCCCCTTAAAACTTAGTCTCTGGAGCGGCGTATATTGTGACCATGGCACTCTTGTTATCTGTATTTTTCAAAAATGAAAATATCCTCAAAGATGTATCTTCTTCCAGTGCATGTACACCATTTCCAATTTCCACAAATACTCTATAAACGAAGAAAATACCAAGGTGCTTCTTAACACATTTGAGTAGGTTTCTCGCCATCTTCATATCACAACATGAATCCAGGCATAGAGCGTACATTTTTTTCAATAAATTGTAACCACATATCGCTGCTTTTTCAACAAAAAACCCGTAACTACAGCTTAAAACAAACTGCAGTTACGAGGTTTTTGTTGAAGCGGAGATAAAGTCCTACTATCATGTGCAGTTGCAATAATTTTGCATAAAGCCATCGAAATACATGTATATTCTTTCATTTCCTTACATGTGTAGTACATCGAATGTACACGAATATTTATTTTTTCTTCTATCAGTCAAAAAGGAAAATATGTTTGTACCACATGATAAAAATGGAAATGTTTTGAAATAAGCTATAATAAATCACTCGATTCGATATTTCGGCAAAAATTGCCTTTTTCAAGAGGTTGAAAAATTTAATCACACTACATAATAATTTCGCAAACTATCTCAGCCATTTTGTTCTAGTCGAGTTAGAAAGGTCAAATACACTTTTTCTCTAATTCCTCATAGTCTAATAGTCAGAATTTGATGAAATTTCATATTTGAGTAGCAAATCAGATGCCCTTGACAATAAATTGCTCTCCATGGCATACATTTATTGTGACAATGCCTTATTCGGGGAGCATTGTCCGTCTCTGGCGGCTCTTGTTTTCCTTTTTGACTGAAAATAACATCTCAAAATATGCTCAAAGCAAAATAAATTGTTGAAATTCAACTGTTGTTAGTGGTTTTTATCAACTGGTATAAACTGTTCAAGTATCTACGTCTCTGCCCAATGACAACTGTTTTAGCTACATAATAAAGGACGCTTTAGAAATCAATTGATGAAAGGAAAAACTGCTTGTCACAAGTTGGTTTTTTTTTGTTGTTGTTGTTTTTTTTCAGTCTCGAGAAACTTCAAAAATATATTAGCCCGTCATGCGAAAAGGGGTAGTAAAGTAGAAATTTCAAGATGCAGAAAATCGGCCTAGAACGAAAGGTTTCAACCCTAGTCAATACGCACAGATTGATAAGAAACAATATGTTTCTCACTTTCCAGATTGCCTCTTTATGCGCGACAAGTCACACATATCTGTTACTATATAGTCGGTGTCATATTTTCATATCGATAAACTACCTGACAGAACATCCCTAGCTATCAGCTAGAGATGCTCTGCCAGGTCATTTATCGGGACCTACACTACATGTACATAGGGATAAAGAGCAAATAAATCAGAGACTCGTTTTTCCTTTATCTAAAGCCCAATTTGTTTTTACTACTTTCGACTTCGCAGTCCCACCGTCTGGGCCTCGTTGTTGCCGATCAAACAATTGAAACAGCAAGTAGATCTAGTATGGCTTCTTGTATCAGCGCGATCTTCTGCACAGAAATGTCACTGGTGGTGAACTCGGCCAAATCGAGGGACGAATTTTTCGCGATCAATGTATTACGTCGGTGTTGTTATAAAATATCGTAAATACGGCTCTATCGAAGCCGTATTTACGAGATTTTATAACAACACCGACAGTTTGTCAATACAAAACGGTAAACCCGGTCTGTTTTAGAACAAATTCATTGTTATTAGAAAAAAATCTATAAACTCACATTTAAACGCAAAATATCTATACCTTGTTGTAGCGAAAATTGTTTTAGTTCACCACCAGTGCATGTATTCCATCCATCATTGGATAACAAATACTTCGTGCCATTTCGCCGTCACCTGTCACAACGAACAATTGTGAGGTTACCCGAATTTTTCAAAACCGGAGCCGCGTTCTTTAGAGCGAGATTTTTTAAGATCTCTTAAGATGTTTTGGATAAAGCGTTATTAAGATCGAGACTTTGACCAAGCTGTTCCGAATGCTCCATATTTATACAAATGACGTCATTATGACGTCATTTGTATAAAGTATGGAGCATTCGGAACACCGCGGTTTATGAATTATGGAGTGTTCGGAACAACTCGGTCAAATTTCTTTTACAGTTTGTACAGAGTTGACCGAGGGGTTCCGCACGAAGTATAGGGAAATGGCGCCTCCCATTGAGCGTTTCAAAAATCTTGCTCTAAAGAACGCTTTATCCTAAAATATCTTAAAAAAATCTCAAGATATCTCAAGAAATCTCGCTCTAAAGAACGCGGCTCGGGTCACCTCGTCAATCTCACTAACAACAGACGATGCACCAAGTGTTTGGTAGCTTATGATGGATGGAATATCTTTAGAGTCTCTTTTGTTTTCGAAATAACAAATAAAATATCAGTGATAGAGATTTTTGGCAAAAAGGTGAATGGAAAGTGGGATACACTTACAAACGCCATTGTTATGTCTCAGTAATTGTCATTGCTTTATAGTGCACACATTATATCTTTTTATTGACATCCATTTTGTCTTCCACCTTGAAAATGTGTCGTTTTGGAAATGGTTAAATCGACACTATACAGGTTTGGAGTGGTAAAATTAATAATTGAATCAAGCCAATAATGTGCTTATGTTGGTTATGATATAAACAAAAGCAAAAATCTTTGTTTGCTCTAATAAATTTTAATAAAAAGTGCGATTTTGTATCACAATAAATTTGTGGAGAATATTTTAACAGTTCAAACGAAACGAAATGTACAAAACGAATATAACAATTATCAACAAATAAAAAAAAAATATGTAGATGTATTTCTAAAACTATCAAAATGTGCTCGATGTAAAAGAATGATTGGAAGGTAATGAAGGATGTTTGGAACACTGTTAACCATGAAAGAACATTTTTGTGTATTTGGTTTGTCAACATCTTATTAATGAAGAATACTCGTAATGTGGCCACTTCGAGATTCATAAAACATCGGATTGTTTCGAGCCCCGTTGTTACGTACCCGAACTTATTCGGGCGCCATCGTAAACATACGGCGGTGGAAAGTTCCACCGCCGAATGTTTTCGACGTCGCAAGAAATAATAATTCCGTTGTCGCGCGAATCTCATTAGGGGTAGACTACCTTAATGTTACACAAGGGTGTCCTTACTTATTTACATTTACCGAGAGGGATGAAAAATGATGTCTATATGGCACCAGTTGCACAGATGAGTCAAATCATAATTTGTTAGTTTCGCGGATTTAAAAAAAAATACATAATGATTTACAATGGAAGTCAAAAATTCTGTCGTCGAAGATAAAAAAAGTTTCCTTGGAAAACGTGAAATATTTAAACATAGATGTTGTTATATTTACTTGCAATACGTTTACAGACTAGACTACTTTCTAATCCTGTGTGTACTCACTCTTTACTGTCCCATATTAGTGTAAAGTTGCTTTTTTGTGTTGTATGCTTTTTTAGATTTGTCTCTCTTCGTGCATCGTCAAAAAGATGTCATAATTTTTTCCAATAGTAGCCTATTATAATATTACGTATAAAGTTTGCAGAAGTTCATATAATTCTAAACCTTCAACATTGCGTTACAACATGACCTTTAAAAACAGGTTCAATATTGAGCATAAACAATCTCTCTTTTGATTTAAAGCATGCAATATATATTTACCAGATTTTATCAGTTTCTACTATTCAAATGTAAAGGCACTATCACTTGAAGGTGTGTATGTCGGATTTGATGAAGCGATGGAAGGTCCCGTTCCCCGGGGAGAGGGCGTGTTCATGTACCCTCCGTCCGCATTCATATATCCCCCGTCAGGATTCGACGACGCACTGATTCTACTTACGCTCGATTTAGGCTCGGTGGAATCCGAGTATGCGTTCGAATATCCTCCATCTGGGGTCTTGTCAATGACGCCATCTTTGATTTTGAAATAATGCCCGTTTTCACGATCAAAAACTTTGTCGTCCGCTTTGAGTTTAGCTTGGTCTATATAATCATAAGTGTCACTTTTATCACTGGCGAGTGTTCGACTTCTACTGTCTCGTGGAGCTAAATATTCAGGCTCATAACCAGGGTTGTGAACACCCATATCAGCGTCGCCATTGTCAATGTCACCATTTAGATCTACTTTCAACTTAGGTGTATCACCGTCGATTGAATCAACAGCTTTAAGGTCCGCTTGTATCAAATTTTCCTTGTCGTCTCCTTTACCACTATCAGAGAAAGTTGTTAAGCTTGGTCGTTCTTTTACTTTCGGTTTACTTCTCGTTGAGTCTACAATTACAGCGTAACGGTCACCAGTGTCCGTAGAGAAGTGAGGAATATAATCTGTTCCGTCACCGGCTGACTCGGGGATTCCGCCAATAAATAGCGCATTCACTGCTTGACTGGGGTTTTCCCCGTCGTAATTATATAGCTCGTTCTCCGTCACAGTGACGTCACCACGTGATGGGGTGTAACTTACGGATCTTTCTGTCTTACGAGGTTCTCTGTTTCTGCGACGTCTAAATACAAATGAAAAATAAAACGGTTATCATTAGGCCAACTTGAATAAGAATATTGAAAATGGACACAGTTAATAACATAGGCCTAACGGAGATCAATAATAGAAAAATGTTGCATTTCTTAATTCTATAAGTCAACAGGACAGAACAGCTCAGAGAGAAGACATTTCACCCTAGGAGGGTATCCATCGTCAATTTCTGTTGCCATGGATGACGCCCGGAAATTGACAAGGTTATCTCTCGTTAATTTCCGTTGTCACAAATAACGTCAGAAGATGCAAGAGGTGTTTGGTATAATGGTCGGTTGTAATGTTAAATTGACTAACCTGCATACTATGAAGACAATCAGCAGTATAATCAGAATAAGAACCAGTAGCCCAACAACCAGACCCACGATTAACTGCCACTCTACACCCGCTGTAATACATAGAGTAAACATGCTAGTCAACAGATTCATTAAGATAAATATTGTCACCTAGTCTGCATAATTCTATTTACAAAGAATACAACATTTAACACATTTAACAAGATGGAAGAATTATAGACTAGTCCGTGTTCAGAAATATTGCAGACAAACATTTTCAAGTGAATGAATCTTTTTCGTGAATTGCTTTTCACAAGTATTTTTTCATTTTCCGCTATGTTTTCCAAAGATATTTATCTTTAACCCATTACCAGACGGCAAAATTTAAGGCTTGTCCAAATTCAAAGATGTTGCAGACGACATGTTAAAGTGAATGAAATTATTCAGTTTTTGGTCTTTTTGTGAAGAAAATATTGTGGATAATGAAGAAATTGCTTGTGACAAGCAATTTCTTCATTTTCCACAACGTTTTCCGAAACCATTTTCGTATGAGGAGTCAAAAAGAGTCACTGAGTGGTAATGGGTTAATTATATTTTAACAGAGTCAAAGGGAAACAATTTAGGGGAATGGGTTAAAGGATTGTAAGTTCGAAGAGATTTCAAATTTTCAAATCATGTTTGAATTCCGGGAGTTTAGACAACCTAATCTGACTTGATTAGTACATGAACAATTGCTCTTGAATACAAAAACGCTCCATTATATTACATAAAAAGTCATGTAGAATGATTCAATATTGTGTGATCTATTTGACTGAATTAAAACGCATCTTAAAAGTAAATCTAAAATATCATTTTCCAAACACCAGTCGGGGACGTCAAGAAATAAAGACAATTACTAAATCATATAGAAAATCTTCCCGTTAAAAAATGTACATTATTTAAGTATTTGAGTAAATTGATAAAATAATGATTTCAACGTGACCATCATCTTCTACACATACTATCAGTAGAAATGAGTCCCTACGTAGGAAATGCTTAATGGAGGACTGTCGAAACTACATTGCGTATATTGATAAACAAGCGGATGGTTGTCACAGGAATTCGTCTTACCTTTAGCAACTCTTTGTCCGCTAGCCACTGGTTCTGTAACAGAAGGAAAATAGTTCTGTTGTAAATATATCGCATGCGGGTGGTTTTAGAATACGTTGAAAAGGTATAAAGCTTCCGATTAGAGTAAATGAAAATGCTAAAGATGGTATTGTTGGCACATTATACAATTGTTTTTAAGAATTATTCATTATTAGTATTAATTAATAAATAAATTGATTAATATAAATCAAAATTAGTTAGTTAATCAAAATGTATTGATCTATGTACTAATTAATCAATAGAATACGTTTGGAGTACTCGAGTATATTAATCAGTAAAGCCTATATCACAGTCAAATGTATTACCATTACTACTCGTAGGATTTATCAATCAATGAATCAATCACTGAGTTACCTGTAGAATCTTCACAAGTATCGCCAGTATATCCTGTAGCACAATTACACGTAAAGGCGTTAATCCCGTCATTACAGGTGGCGCCATTCTTACACGGCAGGTTAGCACACTCGTCTATATCTTATATAGAAATAAAGAGAAAATAAAGTGTACACAGAGAACATACAAGTACATGTATATTAAATTACATTGAATTTTAAAAACAAGAGGACCCTGAGGGCCCTAAATCGCTCACCTGAGTAATGTTTTAATAATGCCAAATAACTTTGCATATGTTACGCATTGTTGTCCCAGAGAAGAATTTGGCCATGTAGTTTAGGAGGACATGTTGTTTACAGAAATTGATCAGCTTTTATGAAATTTCCCATTTTCTGATGCCACAGCAACCATAGTTTTTCATAGATTTTAATTCTTTTAGCATTTTTTATAAGGGACCACCCAATGAACATTACTGCCAAGTTTGGTTGATTTTGACCCAGAAGTTAAGGAGGAGATGTCGTTAAAAGAAGTTGTTGAGCTTTTGTGAAAATTCCCATTTTCCGATGCCACGGCAACCATAGTTTTCCATGGATTTCAATTATTTAAGGGACCGCCCAAGGAACATCTCTGCAAAGTTTGGTTGATTTCAACCCAGAATTTAAGGAGGAGATGTCGCTTAAAGAAGTTGTTGAGCTTTTGTTAAATTTACCATTTTCCGATGCCACGGCAACCAGAGTTTTTCATGGATTTCAATTCTTTTAGCAATTTCTATAAGGGACCACCCAAGGAACATTTCTGCTAAGTTTGGTTGATTTTAACCTAGAAGTTAAGGAGGAGATGTCGTTTAAAGAAATTGTTGAGCTTTTGTAAAATTTCCCATTTTCCGATGCCAAGGCAATCAGAGTTTTTCATGGATTTCAATTATTTTAGCATTTTTATAAGGTTCCACCCAAGGAACATTTCTGCCAAGTTTGGTTGATTTTGACCCAGAAGTTAAGGTGGAGATGTCGTTTAAAGAAATAGTTGAGCTTTAGTGAATTTTCCCATTTTCTGATGCCACGGCAACCAGAGTTTTTCATGGATTTCAATTTTTATAGCAATTTTTATAAGGGACCACCCAAGGAACATTTTTGCCAAGTTTGGTTGATTTTGACCCAGTAGTTTAGGAGGAGTTGTCGTTTAAAGAAATTGTTGACGCCGTGACGGACAGACGGACAGACAGACAGACGGACAGGTGGACGCCGGACATTGATAGATCACAATACCTCATCTTGAGCACTTCGTGCTCAGGTGAGCTAAAAATAACGAGTTAAAATAATATAATTACCACTAGAATAATGATAAAGTACGTCAAGTATTATGGTTGATAAATATAACTTAGTCAAAGTCTAGAAACATATAGACAAAACAAATACTAGTTATCAACATTCTCTGCTTTCTTCTCAATATTTTAGGAAAAGGGAGATTGTTAATGAAAGAAGAAGCAAATCCGAATTTCTGATGGACCATAACAAAAGCTTTTTTTCAGGGAATTCAAAAAAAAAGTGGAACAAAAAACTTGCGCAAATAGGAAATTCTGCAAATCATTGTCTCGAAACATTATAATTACAGGCCGTGTTCAAATAATAAAATTGGATTATAGGAAGGTGGTGTATACTAAGACCAAACTACAACCATGGATGTATAGGCTGTTTGTCTTTTCTGTCTACTAAAATAAAAAAAAATATTCCATGATAAGCACGGTATTCAATGCTTTAGATGTAAGTCACTTTGAAATTAAAAATTCTTATCCGACAGTTCAAATCCTTAAAATATTTACAAGACATAAGAAAAATAATTATTTGCATCTTAATAGAACCTATTTAATAGGCAGGTGGTATAGACTAAGATCAGACTATCTGTATATAGGCTACAGACTGATCTTCTTCTTTGCCACCTGTCTAAGCTGTAATATTCGGGGACCAGTATTAGCATTTACATGTATATCGTCGCTTTACAACCGAAAACCTCGTAACTGCAGCTTGTTTCAAGCTGCAGTTACGAGATTTTTGTTGATAAGTAGCGATATATTCAATATGAAAGGAAAACGAAACTTACTAGTTCCACAGTTAACGCCCTCATACCCGTCAGCACACGTGCACGTGAAGGAGTTAAGGCCATCCTGACAGGAACCTTGATTGAGACACGGGTTACTCGAGCATTCGTCCACAGCTGATAATGTTATAATAATAAATATGCCTAATTTAGATCATCTTCGCAAGCCAAGGGTGACATCTACGACGTAACGTCGTTTCTGTATTCACCCTTGGCGTATTTAGTCCGATTTTCTTGGTCTCCTGGAAAGCGTTTTCATTGGTTCCAGCGAGGTCTCGCTGGAACCAATCAGATTGTCGACTGATACAATTGTTATGAGTAACCAAATCATGACAACGGGCGGGAAAAAGCATTGCATTTGCAACTCAAAAACGCGAAGATGGGCGATTTTTCCTAAGAATTTCACTGCAACAGACAGGAATTCCCTAATTTTAATCGACGAATTATTATACTTTCGACAATTCGACTAAAAAAGCAGCTAAATTTTACATAATCCGCATGACGTTTGACGCGAAAGACAACGCGCGTTAATGACGTCATCAATAATGGACGTAAACAACCAGCAGAACAACCGCTAGGCGGCGCTTCGCGATTTCAAGAAAATCGTACTAAATCCGCCAAGGGTGAATACAAACGTAGGTGGGTTCAACCTTGGCTAGCGAAGATGAATTTAGATGACATTGACCTCGAACTTTATGAAAAGAGTTAAATTGAAAACTTTGACAAATTAGGGAGAGATGTTGATCTTTGATGTGGCATTGATCAGAGCACTCTGCGTAAAACTAAGAAAGCCCTATCTGAAATTTATCAAAAAGTGGTTCATGATGCCCCGGTCTCCCCTAAATTAACGAGAAGAATCATACTGTGTCGAATATCTTTAAGATAGGCATATTTTCGAACAAAATATCCCTATTAAAAAGATGTGTATATCTTTGAGAATGCATTTATCGCTGCATTTCAACAAAACTTATGCGGATGCAGCTTAATACAAGCTGCAGTTACAAGTTTTTTTTTATTACAAGAGGACCATGATGGTCCTAAATCGCTCACCTGAACCAAAATGATATGAGCCATGGTTTTGTTCAATTCAATTGATATTTAAGACTTTAAGACTGAAAACAAACTTACGGTCAATAACATTGTGTCAAGTTTTGGCTTGATTAGTCACTATTTGAGATTGTTAGAGTAAAATTTGAAAGGCAGCTGACTGAGCAAACTCTATTCTGATTATTCTAAAATTCATTTTTAATAAAAGATCTTATGGTTATACACATCATAATCCAAATTTCTTCTTGATTGTTCATTATTTGTGGTTGTTTGAGTCAAAATAGCAAATCTGTCAGATTCAAAGGCACATGCATGACTGACCACTTTCTCATTCGATTGGAGTATAAAATTCAAACTCATGCAAGGTCTAATAATCAGCAGCAGAGTGTCAAAGTTTTGTCTTGGTTGATCAATAATTGTAGATGCTAGAGTGTAAACAAGGTTGAAAACAGTCAAAAACGGCAATTTTGTCAAATTCAAGGGCACATAACTTTCGACTCTCTGAACAGATCAGACTGAACATCTACCTCATCCAATAATCTTATGGTCCCAAACAATGTGTCTTAAGCGGCCCATACACGATCAATATCATTGACAATATTATTGTCAATATTTGGTATTGACAATAATATTGACCGTGAATGGGCAATATCGAATGATTGTCAATAGTATTGACGAATATCTGCGATCGCTGAAATATTTTCTTCAATATTTTTATTGACGTTATGTAACCCATGATTGATTGTTTTCTAAATTAACATTGTCAATAATATTGATCGTGTATGGGTGACTAGAAAAATATTGTCAATATTATGACTCAATAATATTGTCAATGTTATTGATCGTGTATGGGCCGCTTAAATTTTGTCCTGATCGATCAATAATTGTAGATTCTAGAGTGTAAACAAGGTCGAAAACAGCCGAAAACGCCAATTTTGTAAAATTCAAGGGTACATAACTCTCGTCTTTCTGCTTCAATCAGACCAAGGATCAAACTTATTCGAGATCTTATGGTCTCCAACATTATGTCCAAGTTGTGTCGTGATTGGTCAATATTTGTAGATTCTAGAGTGTAAACAAGCTTGAAAACAGTCAAAAACAGCAATTTCGTCATATTCAAGGGCACATAACTCTCAACAATCTATACAGATCAGACTGAAAATGCAACTCATCCGAAATCTTATGGTCCCCAACAATGTGTCCAAGTTTTGTATTGATTGATCAATAATTGTAGATTCTAGAGTGTAAACAAGGTCGAAAACAGCTGAAAACGGCAATTTTGTCACGTTCAAGGGCACATAACTCTCGTCTTTCTTGTCAGATCAAACTGAAAATTCAACTCATCCGATATCTAATGGTCTACAACATTATGTCCAAGTTTTGTTGTGATTGATAAATGATTGTAGATGCTAGAGTGTAAACAAAGTTAAAAACAGCAATTTTTTACATTCAAGGACAGATAATTCTGGTCCGATCAGGCCCATAATCAAACTCATCCAAGAACTTATGCTTATACTTGCTTTGACCAAGTTTGATCAAGATTGGACAATTTTTGTGGATGCTAGAGTGTAAACACCAAATTGTTGACAGACGAACATACAGACGGACGGACGGACAGACGGACGGACGGACGACGGACAGTGAGTGACCACAATAGCTCACCTTGAGCACTTCGTGCTCAGGTGAGCTAAAAACGGGAGGTTATTCAGACTATTGTTGATTTACCTTGTTCACAGTTCTCACTCGCGAATCCCGGCACACAGGTACATGTGTACCCGTTCACCAGGTTGGTGCAGTTAGCTCCGTTCTGACACGGGTTAGTCTCACATTCGTCCACGTCTGGAATATACACATGGTAAATATTGTCATCCATCACACGATAATCTAACATCCACCCCTTCCTATACGACATCATTTGAAATGTTTCAACCGAAAAGCTAATGCTTTATTTGTTCAGTATATCAAGTACTTTTCAGAATTGGTGCTTTTCGCAGTATCCTTTTCAAGGACGTCAAACCGGCACATTTATGAGAAAGAGCTTATAATCAATCAATATTCTTAATCAATGTAAAAATTGATTGTTCTGCATTGATTAGAACATCGGACAATCTTGTGTTCTTCCTGTTATACAGCGAAATTCATTGAAGTATAATTATGCCATGATTATTTACCTTAATTACGTACACATAGAACGGGTCGGTGGTGAGTCAGGAAGGATGTATAGTAATGATTTGTGGATGATTATGAACATGCAAGCGGTGTTAGTAAGACATCGTAAGTAAAAGCGTTATTCCAGCATTGAACCGTTGTTAAACCTTCCCACATGTTTAGACTGTACTGTAGTGTCTGGATTTCATTTCAACACAAGCAGTGCAATTTTAGTTAACCGATGTCGAAATATTTAGAAAACATACTTTCAAAGTCCAAACACTGTGTCACATTACGCTATTAGCAATTTATATCTATATTTATAATTTAGAAACAAAACCTTAAACATTTTAACTGCATGTCACTTACTTTTAAGTGGTATAACAAGAAACCAATGATATGTATATAAATTTTGCACAAAGTGTACACAGAGAACTTTTATAACTTTCAGTAGGGGTCGATTTTTATGAAGTATTCGGTAACGTCACCTAAAACCCTATCTACGCAGTGTAAATCGACCTTTTATAGAACCATATAATCACAAGAACAATCTCTCTTGTATTGACTGGATATACACTTCGGTTGTTTATTTAACAGTCTGCAATGACAAATCTCAGAACACATGATAATATATGCCCGGTATTGCAAAAGAATAGGATACCCCGTACTAAGAGAGTGTACGCCGAGACAAAAAGGTATATTAGATATATTTACATTAGGTGTAGGGGTGTGCTAGACCGATTACCTATTCAAAAATGCAAAATTTAAGTATCATCTAGTACGCAAGTACATAAGATTTATTTACTATTCATGGCATCAGGATATTCTTATGATGTACACAGAGAATGGGTCCGCGTTAGTGTTAGAATTGAATATTATGATATCAGTATTGTAAACTACGAATACATATCTGATACTTATTTAATACAAAGTATGGATGTATCTTTAATCAAGTTAGAGTAACAATGCATTAAATACCCCAAACTTCTCCAAGCGTGTACACAGAGAATCTATTTAGATTACATGTAATTATGTAAATAACACACACAACAAACAAATATTAGTTAACTAGTTCACATCTACATTATATTATGCTATATTCATTAATAACACATGCGTACAATTACCAGTTACCTTTTTCATACCTTATTAATAAATGTATCACCATACAAATATCACTATCCTATTTCCCACCGTATTAATAAATGTAACACCGTACAAATGTGAGTTACCTATTTCACACCTAGTGCCTGTATAACCTGGCGCACAAGAGCACGTGTACCCGTTTACTACATCAGCACAGGAGGCTCCATTCTCACACGGATTACTGTCACACTCATTTATCTCTGATAAAGAGAACTGAAGCTATCATTTTATTTCTTCGGAACACAAAGCGTAATACTTAAGCAAGGGTACGACTTGATAACCAAAATCGATGCTTATATTACAGAATTAGGCCATTTAACTAAAGTCGTACCAAGTGATTTAAGTCATTATAACAGAATGTATGAACTTTTTCATATTTAGTCATTTTCCTGATAAGACTTTTAAGCTTATTTCATCATTTTTACTGATGAAGATGAAACTCTGCGTGTAAGGTGTCAATAATTAGACTAATGACGTGAGTAGATCTATATCGAAATCCTTAAGAGACATGTTGTAACTAAACCATGTACTTTTCGTGCAATAAACTTACATATTGTTTACCTATTTGACAGTTTGATCCCTCATATCCCAGTAAACAAGTACAGTTGTAGCCGTTAACTTCGTCGTTACATATACCATTATTACGACATGGGTTAGAGGAACATTCGTTTATGTCTGATAAAAATATAACATTTAAAAAATAAAAATACAGTAATGCCAGAATTTTGTCAGCCTGTAAAGTAAGGGGTTTCATTTAAGAGACATTTCACAGATATTTGTTCATAAATTTGACTTTTATTTTTATCTGAAAGAGCATACTTTCTTATGAAAATTCTGAAAATTTCAAGCCAAAATAACCGTTTACAAAAAAAAAAAAAAAAAAAAAAAAAAGATTTTGTGCTAAAATTAAACAAATTTATGTCCACAGCAGTTCAGATTTATATGGAATTTGTCTTTGCTGTCTCGACTTTAAAGGCGTATTTTTCGCTTATAAACACCAACTAAAAAAACTGATAGCATTTGTACTCATTAGAATAACCAATCTTTGTATCAAGACATACTTTTAAAAAATGAAATTGAAATGTTATGCTCCTTTCAATAACATAATAACAACAAAATAACCTGCCTTTCACGTTAATGCCAATAGTCTAATATCAAAGAATGTGTGAACAAAACAAAGAGAACTTGAAGAATTGTAAAACTAATCTGATATTTACTGATACTTTGGATCACAGCAGAGTTTGAGCATTCTTTTAAGTTCTCATTTCCATATGAAAGTTGGATATTTATTCTTAAACACCTAAATAATATTTGTTTGTTAATAATTATGAAAAAATTAACTTGTAAGAATACAACACAGAAGAATGAGTTGATTCGTGTATAGTTCATTACCAATCTGGCAATATTTTCCACTGTATCCCTGTTTACAAACACAAGTGTAATCATTCACACCATCTTCACATGTAACTGCATTCAGGCAATTGTTATTTATACAATCGTCGATATCTGTAAAGCGAATTTAATGTGTCAGTATGGTACTATATGAATGAATTAATTGTAATTATCTATAATTTACTGTTTTGTATTCATTAGTTTTATGCTGTGATCTTTACTTTAGTTACATGAGCGAAAAAAGATTATGAGTTATCCGATTCTTATCATAACACGTATCTTATGCTCATATGTTTTAAAATTTCACAATCTTTTTACAGATACGTTATCAGCAATAATAATTACTATCTGCCACAAAAATTAAAACAATGTAACTTAAATCCAAACTTCAAAATCACTGACGGCATATGATGTTTTGTAGGGGTTAACAAAGTGGAATATAAACAGTTGAATTAAGCTGTCTTTAGTGTCAAAATTGTATACCTAATTCACAGAGTGATCCTGTGTACCCTTGTAAACACACACACATTCATATCCGTCTATACCATCTCGACAAGATGCGTTATGTCTGCAATCATTGTCCAAACAGTCGTTCACATCTGAATGGTAACACATTAATTGAGCAGTACACATTTAATATTTATCCATGTTTCATTCCTTTAGCAGAATCGTCAATGATAGTGATAGAATAAAATAATTGCTTTAAAAACTTATGAGTAAAATTTGTATTAAATCACCATAGTGTTTTCTTTTCAAAATGATATTAATGATATCAACTTTAAATCCAAAATGGAAAGATGTGATAACCTAAATCGAGAACTTGATTGAATCATTATTTTAATATCGATCATCTCAACATCACATTAAGTATTTTTTCTACATGAAAACATTGGAACTATCCCGTTTTTTAATTTCAAAATTTAGCAGATTTGTCAGTTGTTCTACCTGTTTGACAATATGTGTCTGTATATCCCTGTTTACACAGACATTCATACGAGTTTGTACCGTCTATACACGAAGCATTGTTCTGACAAACATTACCCACACAATCGTTTATATCTGCAACCAAAAACAAGTATCAAGATTGATTCTAGAATTTGTTCACTTGTGTAAATTTGCGAGTACGCTATTATTGAGAATTCTTTTTAATGTTTGCAACCCTTAGATACCCTTGATAACATTCAAGAAGGTTTTATTCAGTAGTCTTTGAATGCGTTCGGTCATCACCGATTTACTTTATTTTGGGGTTGATTATTCAATTTTTATTGCTTGTTTTCACCTTTGGTAGACATATATAAACATATATTCTAGATGACATATAATCTACATTTGTGATTGTCTATCATCGAAATGATCTTTGCATGCCCAAAAACGTATCGGCTGTTTTACATTTTAAAGGGATTGTTCTATTTCAACAGACACGATTTATTGTAAAATTGTAATATCTTACTCTGCCTTCAAAGAAGAAAATAAAGACACAACTAGTATTTGATTAAATTAAATGATTTATTGACAGTAATTATTTTCATACAGAAAATTAATATATCTTCTTCGCAATCTTTGTGTCTTACTAGGCAAATCACACCCTTTATTTAAATTCCGATTACATGTCATAGAAAAGGCAGTTTTAAAAGTCGAATATTTTAATAGACTACAGTCATTCAAATTTTCTAGCTTTTAAGAAAAGCAAAAGAATCAAAGGAAACAAAATATATTCAAAACTAGGAACCGCATTCAAATCTAGTTGATCTTTTCTTGAACTACATTGGGATTTGATCAAGACTAAATCATTTTAATAAAAAGTAGGGTTGGTATGTTAGAGTACCTTGTTCACACAACTGTCCGGTATATCCCTGTACACAGTTACAAGTGTAGGAGTTCTGTCCATCTACACAGTCAGCACCATTCTTACACAGGTTAGTCTCGCAATCATTTATATCTGACCACAAAACATACAAAGTTGTGTCGCTTTTCAACATAAAACTCGTAATTGCGGCTTATTTTAAAATGCAGTTACAAGGTTTTGTTGAAAAGCAGAGAAATTTGTTCACTTCTTTTCGTAAAATTACTTCAGGTATAATCTGGCGTGTAAATATATATGCTGCATACTTATCTCTATATAGTTGGAACTTATATCCCTTTAACTTTTTTTAAGTAGTAGCAAAGTATGCACCATAAGGTTGTTTGATCAGTACAATTAGCCCCTCTCTCTCCATAATTCTGGCATGATGAAGACAATTGCATTTATGTGCATTTCAAATAAGATATTAGATAAACAGCTACATTAGTAAACTGTGCAAATTTGTCATTTAAAATCTATTTATTAAAACCACTATATGTGAGTGTTGGAAACAATCGCGTGATCAAAAATAATTCAACATTGTAATTCTCAAAATAATTTGTTTTATTTAAAAGTTCTACATATTGTCCATACATTGACTTCGGACATGCAACCCCCCCCCCCCCCCCCAGTAAATCACATAAAGTTGGTGGTACTGGTGACAGAAATACCAGGAAACCACGGTTAGGTGCCCATGTCGCCGCAATATGACCATAAAAAACTTAATATTGATACCTTGATTACAAAAAGCCCCGGTATATCCCTGTACACAACTGCACGTGTAGGTGTTCACTCCGTCTATACATTCTGCACCATTAGCACACATATTGTTCTCACATTCATTGATTTCTGACACAGATAAATACAATGGCTAATTGAAAACTTTTTCTATACCATTGTTTTTATGGAATTTCTTTTTTTTACAAACACAAACTACTCGTATTTTATCTGTATTTAAAAATTGGGAAAATTCATTTAATAATCGGTGAAGACACCATACCTTCTTGGATTAATCTTTTCAGTGTTCCATCGTAAATGCGGTTCAAATGATCAAATTTTAAAGCAAGAAAATGCAGCAATATTTGAATACTCCCATTCTATGTTTACAAGTGTGTACTTTGCTGTTGAAATTAATAGTTGGTGTTTCAAGTCATATTAAAACAAAAAGTTAAAAAATGAACTTTTCATGCTAAGTACGTATCAAAATTTAACATTAATTAATTATGGAAAACATTGTGAATAAAAGACAAGTCCATATATGTACCTGTTTCACATGTCTGGCCTTGATAACCTGCTGTACAATTACAAGTAAATCCATTTATACCGTCTATACATTCTGCATTGTTCTTACACGGATTAGATGAACATTCATTTATGTCTGAAACCAATAGAGGAGGCGTTGTTTTCAAGGCCAGAAAATTAACAAATCGAGCAATATATTTCTGTATATTTAATGAATATTTCATATTCAAAAGCAGAAATCCCACAAACAGTGCATTGTTTTTCAATAGATTTAAGCTACAGTCGTTAATGACTGCATATTCACGTATTGTACACTTGTTAGCTACGATATTATTTAGCTTGTTCGGGTTATTGTAGTGATACTTTTAAGGCTGAATGAACCACAGGACAAAATATAGCATTTAAGTCTAGTAAAGTTACATATAAATCCATTCATGACATCTTTACATGGTACATATGTAGCGTAAAACATCAATCAAATCTTCAATTAAATTCTTTAATGAAGTATACGTGTAACTACAATCACAATGTTTGCCAATAATAGAAGATTCCATTTTGCTTAGTTCTTTATCATGGCTATATCTCTCTATATAACTTATGTTACCCCTAAGTGTTAGATGGGAAATAGTCCAAAATATCGTTACTGCAGCTCTCTTTCAAGCTATGTATTTCTAAATCGTAGTATTTCAAACGTGTAATAATTATTGCTACATGCTACATTTTATGATTCCAGCGTGAAACATGCTTTATATTTTGTTTATCATACATACACATAACATGATAAGTTTAAATTCAACTTCTCGAAGTATGTCTAAATTTGAAGACAGAGCGTGGCTGTAGATGTAATGAAGATCAAGTACCTGTTTCACATGTCTGGCCTTGATAACCTGCTGTACAATTACATGTAAATCCATTTATACCGTCAATACATTGTGCATTGTTCTTACACGGATTTGATAAACATTCGTCGATTTCTGTAAACAAAGGACGACTTCAGTAATTTATTGTATCCTGGACTCTCAAAATACCTATTGCTTTAGCATAAACGTCCTAAATGGTACAGGGATCTAAGGAACAGAAAACAAAAAAAGTGAATTTTAGGTACTTGTTTGTGGAAATTATGAGAATACTTATACATCGTCGCATGAGACTTTACTGGTGTTAAATGAATTGGATCGCTATTTTTTTCAAATCTGTTGAAGCGTCTAGAAAAAGGTGCCATGAGTTTTTACAATCCAGTTCTGTAATCTTTAAATGCATTATTCTACTATGGATTTGAAGCATATTCGCTAAAGACTGAATTCAATGACAAGTAACACTTAAGCATTAATGAGAATGTAATAATGCGACTTGAACTATAAACTTCGAAGTTTCAGGATTCTACCTGTTATACCGTTTGAGTTATGCAGCGTATAAGTGGCAAGTGCAAAGCAACATATCCCTCTTCTTCGAAGGGGCTATTATGATAATCGAATTCAGGACGGTTGCAAGAAGAAGTAAGTAATTCGAAAAAAGTAGGCATTTCAAAATGGTCGCTTGTCTAAAATAATACAACAATTATGCAATATACTATAAAGAGTTACAAAATGGCGGTGATTACGTCCTTTTCGTCTGCATGCATAGCGCCCACTATACTGCTAGTACAAAAAGTCGATGTACAAACTTTATACCTTATCAATATTACGTGTTGAAGCGTTTTTATTAGTTTGTTAATTTGTTTTTGTTGTTTTAATGAATCTTGTGTCGATGTTATTTTTGTTTTACGACAGAATGGTTTCTGATTTTTTATGATTTCAACTATATCTTTCCTTTTATTCCGAACTTGTAACGTATAAATACTCATTGCAACATGTTAGTCTTGACAGGATGTATAGAACTAATTGTTTATTCATGGAATGTACATGTATTAAACTGATATAATAAGAATCTTAAAGCAAAGGTTAATGCTGATTTTCTCTGATATATATTCAAATGACACGTTTTAGAATTTTGAATACTTCGTTTAGCACTCGACATAATTATATACAATTTAGAAGCGGTATCTTCATATCAAATACAGTTAAAATTCACTGTGTCGAAATAGGAAGAAACGTCATTTTACCTCGAGATTTTCGGAGTTCGACTCATCCGATTCAGTTTCAGTTTCGAAAGAAAGAAATTGCTCGAAATGAATTTCTCTTATTCTGTTATAATTGTATTGCTATATTTACTTAAAAATAATTTTATTAAGCATGTTTGATATCCACTTGCCTAGGCAGAAATTCAAATTATATCGACACAACGAGTGTTAACTTTACATGACTAAGATAACATTCTGAAGCACTCTTACATCACATGCATATTTGTAAACATTATACATATCGTATGTCTAAATAACGTGCAAAAATACATATAAGCTGTGTGCATTTTAAAAACATTTATCGTAAATTAGTAATACACTTCCCCAAACAAACAAAAAATGTGGTGCGCGAGGCAGTATGGGCTGTGAGGAAGCGATGATCAATCTAATTAAAATCCGGTTTTAACTGACAGTAACATCTGACAACACCAGTAACTGGTCATATTCAATGACCTTTCCTTATGGCCAATCAAATAAATGCTTTCAAGATTCCGAAAGCGATAAAAAGAAAGTAAAATAGGCCACGTGGACTTCAATTTTCAGCACAGAACCATTCTATTTGCATGCACTTGTCATTGAAAACCATGTAGGCTAAAAGAAGAAATCTGGTTGATTAGAGTAAAACAACCAATTTTGGTTTTCTCTATGGTCACCGAAAATGACCTCTAACTGGTGACTGTCAGATAGTAACTGTAAGATAACACCGGATGTTAATCAGATTGAAGCGATGATTGACATGAACATTGTAACAATATAAACAGGATAGGATGTGAGGGATGTAAATATATATTTCAAGGACATTATTCAACAGTTTTGAAAACAATGGCCTTTTTGCGACGATTGAAGATTGGGTATTTCTACAATTAACATAAATAATATTAGATTTAAATCTAATAAATCCGATTTAAAAAGCCTTCCCTTCACTGTGTATTTTCTATATTCTAACGTCAGCTAAAATTGGACACATTTTGCTATTAACCCTTTCAAAAAAAGTCGATGTAAATATACATAGGATATGTGTACAATAAAGTACAGAAAATATTGGGGCAAAAGGAGAAAATGTTGATTATAAGCATTTTCTTCTTTAGTATCAATAATTTTCTCAAGCCTGTTTTATTAGGGACGTTAAAACTAAATCTTATTTCAGAAAGAGTTAAATAGTGTACACCAAGCTTCATCTCACTTAGTCTCTTCCCATATCTCAAATGAAATACTCCTAGGATATTTGAGAGTCCCAGGATACAATGTAAACCCGATGACCAAAAAACTAAAGGACAAGTGGATAGCGTTGAAAATAGTTGGGATCAACTTTAAAAAGTAAATCGTGACTTAATTTCGGACAAACGGTATTTCGTCGGTGTAATTCTAAAATCTCGTAGACAACAACTTGATTCCCGCTGTTGCGAGATTTTTAATTGGACCGACGACTCATTAATAAATATACTGGGAAAATCAACATAATTCTAGTTAAAAACAAATCAATCTCACGACTTGCATATCTATTTCAGGATCAGGAAAAGCCCGTTAACGTTATTGGTTTTTACATCCCTGATATTGAAAGCTCGGAAAAAAACATTGATGCAAAAGAGGTACATTTTCTCCTTAGGCCATAATAGTAGGCCTACATTTTGCATAAAGTATGTCTTCATAAACACCAATTTTGTCGTCTGCAGCCGATATCGAATATGGAACGATTTTAACTAGTTGACTCTGACGTAATTTTCGGACAAACAAATGGTATTTCACAGGTGTTGTTTTAAAATCTCGTAACAACGGCTTGATTCAAGCCGTAGTTACGAAATTTTATAACAACACTGACTGTTTATCAACTTTAAAGTGACATTTCACAGAAATTTTTCATAAATGTTACTTTTTTTTATCTGAAAGAACACATTTCCTTATGAAAATTCTGAAAATTTCAAGCCCAAATATTGCGCCGTTTACGAAAAACATATATTTTTGTGTTAGAATTTAACAAATTGTTGTGGACAACAGTTCAGATTTATATGGATTTTGTCATATCTACCTCAACTTTAAAGGTGCATTTTTCGCTTATCAGCAACAACTTAAAAAAAACTGATTGTATTTATGCTCATAAGAATATCCAATCTTGGTATCAAGACAAACTTTTAAAAACTGAAATAAAAATGAAATGTCCCTTTAAACCAAGTCTATTTTTAGCACAAAATTAATTGCCATTGAAGTAATCCATTTTCTCGTGAAGGTTTAACCCTTTCCCAAACAAGACCTGGTTTTGACGTCCCTATTAGAAAAGGCTTGGGAAAACATTGAGACAAAAGAAGAAACTGCTGATAACCAGCAGTTTCTCCTTTTGTCTCAATGTTTTCTGTGCCATATGGTACACAAATCTTATCTTTAATAACATCAATTTTGTCATTTGTGGCAGTTTTTGAAGTGGATTACCCTAAATTTTTGTCGTTTGGGAAAGGGTTAAGTGTACTGAAAGGTGTACTCACCATCGGTGCAGGTCGGTCCCTGGTAGCCGTCAGTACAGCTGCACGTGAATCCATTAACACCGTCCGAGCACGTGCCACCATTCTGACATGGGTTAGATCCACACTCGTCAATATCTGAAAGATAAAAACCATCATAACACACTCATTCAAATAAAATGTATGTGCATATAAATAAAATCAACGCACCTATTTCTCAAATCCTCTTCAATTACAATTAAGGAAAATCTGGCTCCGAGAAATAGGTGAACATTTACCGATTCGCCGAAAAAAAGGTTTACATTATTAAAGTAAATATCCATTCATTCATTCACTAATTATTCAATAATTCAATATTGAGATATGCAACCCATCATTATCATCAAAGAGCCAGAGGCGAAATTTAAAAAGTGCAAGTGTGATCATTTCCAGTACAAATACAAACATTTGCAGCATTTCGAACGGTTTAGAATTTTGAATTAAAGCATACTTATGGAAAATTTGACAAAATAATAATGCTCAAAATTACATCCCTAGCATATGAATACAGAGTAAAATAATATTTGTAAATTATTTTCTTCTCTAAGCATAATTCGGCACGGTCAATCAACTTATGTGAAGCGTATTTAAAAGTATGTATAATTTGATGCGTTTCGTATAACAAAAAAATGTTTTTTATGATGGCCTGTATACCTTAATTGATTTCATTATGATTCGAGCTCTGATCGGCTGGAAAAAAAATCATAGCTCCATGATTTTTTGCCGGATCTACTTTACCTGTCAAACATCGTATTACGCCGCCTTATTAACCTGTCATTTTTGTTGTAATTTAATTATGAAAAATTGTGTTCTGTTGTTGTTTTATATCGTAGATTATTAGATTGTAAGAAATGAATGTGATTTTTTTGTGCGTGCATGTGAAAAATGTAATAAAATTACATTCATTTCTTAATAAAATCTTACCCGTGCATGTTATCCCATCACCCGAGAATCCATCTAGACAGACACAAGTAAATGAACCTTCACTGTTTGTACATGTAGCATTACCAGAACAGGACGAGTTATCATCACTTACCCGTGCATGTTATCCCGTCACCCGAGAATCCATCTAGACAGACACAAGTAAATGAACCTTCACTGTTTGTACATGTAGCATTACCAGAACAGGATGAGCTATCATCACTTACCCGTGCATGTTATCCCGTCACCCGAGAATCCATCTAGACAGACACAAGTAAATGAACCTTCACTGTTTGTACATGTAGCATTACCAGAACAGGACGAGCTGTCATCACTTACCCGTGCATGTTATCCCGTCACCAGAGAATCCATCTAGACAGACACAAGTAAATGAACCTTCACTATTTGTACATGTAGCATTACCAGAACAGGACGAGCTATCATCACTTACCCGTGCATGTTATCCCATCACCCGAGAACCCATCTAGACAGTCACAAGTAAATGAACCTTCACTGTTTGTACATGTAGCATTACCAGAACAGGACGAGTTATCATCACTTACCCGTGCATGTTATCCCATCACCCGAGAATCCATCTAGACAGACACAAGTAAATGAACCTTCACTGTTTGTACATGTAGCATTACCAGAACAGGACGAGCTGTCATCACTTACCCATGCATGTTATCCCGTCACCCGAGAACCCATCTAGACAGGCACAAGTAAATGAGCCTTCACTGTTTGTACATGTAGCATTACCAGAACAGGACGAGCTATCATCACTTACCCGTGCATGTTATACCGTCACCCGAGAACCCATCTAGACAGACACAAGTAAATGAACCTTCACTGTTTGTACATGTAGCATTACAAGAACAGGACGAGTTATCATCACTTACCCGTGCATGTTATCCCGTCACCCGAGAATCCATCTAGACAGACACAAGTAAATGAACCTTCACTGTTTGTACATGTAGCATTACCAGAACAGGACGAGCTGTCATCACTTACCCATGCATGTTATCCCGTCACCCGAGAACCCATCTAGACAGGCACAAGTAAATGAGCCTTCACTGTTTGTACATGTAGCATTACCAGAGCAGGACGAGCTATCATCACTTACCCGTGCATGTTATCCCGTCACCCGAGAACCCATCTAGACAGACACAAGTAAATGAACCTTCACTGTTTGTACATGTAGCATTACAAGAACAGGACGAGTTATCATCACTTACCCGTGCATGTTATCCCGTCACCCGAGAATCCATCTAGACAGACACAAGTAAATGAACCTTCACTGTTTGTACATGTAGCATTACCAGAACAGGACGAGCTGTCATCGCATTCATTCACATCTGTCAACAAGAATAAAATATTGATAAAGAATAGTTTTATAAATCATGGTGGGGATTATGGGGTGGATAACAAGTATATGGTAAAATTAGCCCCGCTGCGGGTAGAACATTTTCAATAACCTTCTTCTTTCTGCGTCAATTTTCAAAAGGTCTGTTGCATGAACATCGCCTCAAATAGGTCCTTCCACAGATAGATGACTTTTATAGAATCCTTGTCTTTTCACGAAAATTGATTCCAACCGATCAGAGAAAAAAACGACAAAAATCCGTTCGTTTTTCTTGTGGGTTGGGATCAACTTTTGGGAAAAGTACAATGAGTTTTGAATCTGTGGAAAGGACTCCGCAAGACGGGTTACATGCGATAAACCCTTTGAAAATTGGCGCAGAAATAACGGAATCGGGGCTAATTTGATGACCATGCTTGTTATCGATCCCATAATGCCCAACTCCCACCTAGCCCGAGTTTTCTCCGATGACATTCGCTCTTTGATATGTTGATGTCGCTCATAGAAATGAGCGACATCAACATATCAAAGAGCGAATTTCATCAGAGAAAACTCGGATTAGATCCCCACCGTATCAACAATGTCCTAAAACAGCGAAATATAAGAATGTGCTGCAGACCACAAAATGTTGTTCATTAATATGGATGTTTGTACATTTTAGCACAGAAATTTTTCATAGCATATCATATCGGGCAAATGCTGTTTATCAGTATTTTCTTCCTTTGTCTCAATGTTTTCTCAACCTCTTACCAAAAGCGTGTCTTGTTTCAGGAAAGCAGTTTAAAAGTTTCGTTATGTAATTAGAAGAATAATGATTATTGTCGAACCACTGACTTAAAGATCAATGTGATCAGGGATAAGAATATTCGACAAAGAGAAAGTCGAGATACAGAGATATGACTGGACCTACCATCACACGTTATCCCGTCCCCTTGAAAGCCGTTTTTACATGCACACGTGAATGCCCCCTGTGTATTAGTACAGTCAGCGTTATTCGAACATGGGTTAGAGGCGCAGGCGTCCGATGCTAAAATATAGTTAAACATTTGTGGTTTCATCCATTACCAGGCAGCAAAATTTTAGACGGGTCTAATGTCAAAGATGCTGCAGGCGACAATTTCAAATAGATGAAATTTTACATATTCTTTCTCTCTTTTTTCATTTGCATTTTCTTACATTTTTTAATCTTTCTGTGTAGAAAACATCTTTGAAAATGAAGAGATTGCTTGTCAAAAGCAATTTCTTCATTTTCAAAGATATTTTCAAGAGTCATTATCCTGTTCGTAAAGATAGGATATATACACAAAATAACATAGAAAATGCTGAGAAAAGAAGAGAAAATGTTGGTTCATATCATCATTTTCTTCTTTAGTCTCGGTGTTGTTTTTTTTTCGAGTATGTTTTATTAGGGACGTTAAAACCAGATTTTTATTTTGGAAATGGTTTCCATTCCATAATAATCACTGATCGCAATGAGAACGTATTTTTGAAAAAAAAAAATAAGACAAAAAATAAAATACTTAAGGGCCCTTATCAACATATTCTCCCTTTGTCCCGATAGTTTGTGTGCTACAATGGACGTACATTAATTTTATCTAAATTATTTTTTCTTGTCAGCATTACTTTTTCAAATTAGACTGATTATCAGCATATTCTACTACAGTTAATGCAATAGTGGAACTGTATTATCGTCGATCGTACAACAAATTTACCATTATGAATTCCCGTCTAATTTGGTCGAGAGATAATACATCTTTAAAGTCCACTTATAACCTATAATAGTGTGACATTTGGAATTGCAAGGCAATTGGTTCATTGAATTTGTCTAATCCTTGCACAATATCTGATTCTATATGCACTTCTCATCTTCAAACTCGAAACTGTAAGTTTTTGGCTTCAAATAAACTTTAAACTTTAAACTGTTTATATTTGATTAAACGCCTATTTTTACGACAGTTCATATTCAATGGCGTTTTACAAAAATGATTAAATATATATTGCTGATGGGGGTCAAAACCTCATAACTACAGATTAGAAAAGCTGTAGGTACGAGATTCTGACATCCCACCTACGATATATCTATACACAAAACACAGTGTTAAAAAGATAAGTCATATTTTCTGTTCACCCTTTCCCGAGTAAGACTAGGTTTTTTCGTCCAAAGTAGGTTATGAATAATGATGGAAAATATTGAGAGGAAAGAAGAATTCGCCGATATTTAACAATTTCCCTTTCCCCTTAAAATTTTCTATGCTATAATTTGCACTTAATATACTATGTGTGTAATTATTTTGTCGTCTACAACTGGTTTAAAGGCGAGCATTTCAAAATTGTGTCTTTCGGACAAGGGTTAAAACAGAGAATTAAAATTTGTGAAATAATGAGTTTTCAACTGTTTCTTGAAACTTTCGATTGTTTCACATGATTTCAAACTGACTGGAAGATTATTCCAAAGTTTCGGTCCTATTGTGCCGAAGCTTCTGTCACTGAACGTCTTTCTGTTGTTAAAGGGAACTTGATAACATTTGTCATTGGAATGTGACGATCTCAGTTCACGCCCGCTGGGTTTGGCCAAAAGCAGATCCGTTAAATATGTCGGAGCACGTCCAGTGGAGCACTTGTGCATAAACGTTAAGATTTTAAACGTTATTCTGGCCTTAATTGGTAGCCAGTGTAAGTCGTACAGAGCCTGCCTGGAACTGTCCATCTTTCTACGGTTCAACACAAGTTTGGCGCACATATTTTGTATCCTCTGTAGTTTACTTAATTCAGTTTGAGCGATTCCGTGTAAAATTCCATTGCAGTAGTCCAGATGGGAAATGACCAATGATAGCACAAGGATCTCAGTGGCTTCCTTCGTCAGATACTTCCGAATGCATTTGATTCTGAAATAGTTCAACATTGCCACCCTGCATTTTCTTTTCACATGTTCCTTAAAGTTAAGAGATTCGTCCAAGAATGCACCTAAATACCTGATACAATTCTGCAATTTAATTTGATCACCTGCAACATCAATTGATCTAGTGTAACACTTTTGCAATTGTTGTCGACTACCAAACATGATAAATTCAGTCTTTGATGCATTCATTTTGAGTTTGTTTTGATTCATCCAGTCATTAATTACAAGTGCACATTGCTCAAGATCTTTCACAGCCAATTTTTCACGGTCATTTTCGGGATTTGTAATTCTTTGATCTTCCTTGGATGGTTTAAAACGTGTATTCGCTATATGGTCGTCCGCAAACCCATACACAGAAATTGATGGTGAAATCACGTCAAATATAGTACCCGCATAGGTTAGAAAAAGCCAGGGACCAAGACAACTACCTTGGGGAACACTACACTGCAGAGTACGCGGTGATGACAACGTTGACTCGACACTCACACGACAGCTACGCGGACGCAAGTAGGAGTCTATCCAGTGTAGAGCTGTACCACAGACTCCATATTGGCTTTGAAGAACATCTATCAGAATGTCATGATCAACGGTGTCGAACGCTGCGCTAAGATCAGTGGCGATTAGTGCTGTTACTTCCTGGTTTTCCATCGCATTGAGCAGGTCATTCACAAGTCTAATTAAAGCTGATTCACAAGAGTGGAATTGTCTATATAAATAAGATTATACATACTAATTGAAAATATTCTGTTCTGAAGTTTCAGTTTGTCCTTTGTTCATTTTCTTTAAAAAATGCGGGAAAAAATCAGGATGTTCCAGCTTGGAATCTGCTGCAGACGCAAACGAAAAAAATGAGGGTTGCTGAAGATGACAGTATATAGTATATAAATTTAGAGTCAGTAGAAGAACATGGTGGTTATCAGCATTTACCTCTTCGTCTTTTGTCTCAAAGGTTTCGTAAGCCTTAAGTTTTTATTTGGGACTCAAAAATGTAGTCTTATTTAGGAAATGATTATTCAAAACGTTAAGACTAATAGTCTATAAAGATGAGTGTATCTTGTTTACTACTTACGAGTAGTTGAAGGTGTAGTAGTAGTAGTTGTTGTTGTTGTTGTTGTTGTTGTAGTTGTTGTTGTCGATGACGATGATGATGACGTTGACGTTGAAGACGAAGTTGATGTCGCGTTTATTTCCACAAAGTTGTAACAACTTACTGTTATACTCTTAGATGCTGAAAATACACGTGGTATACATGCGTCATTGTCCAGTCAAAACGACAGTAACAGCTCTTCGACATGTTGTTATTCCTGTTTTTTCTTCTTTTTCTATTACGTTAGTTATCTAAATTATGTTATTGCCTAGTTATAGTGTAATGTATATGCATACCATAAATAACAAATAAAACCGAACGAGCGAATGATCGTATTTTTCTAATAGTACATATTTCTATGATAACAACATGTTTTCTTGTTTGAAGCAGAGAAGCGGATTAACACCAGGCGATTTGCCGAATGCTACTCTTGTGGATCTTTTAAACAGCATCCCCGATGAAATGTTTTGACGATCAAACAAAACTTTGTTTGGTCGTTAAGAACAAAATTCCTGGATTTTCCATCTTCTCTTCTTCAAACTACTAAACACTAGAAGTACTCCATCCACTTTCAAATCTGACAAGTACTAACATAAAAATAATTTACGACTTTCTGCAATTGTTCTTCTTGTTGTTGTTGTTTTTGTAATTGTTGTGTCACGTGATTCCCACCGCGTTGTTTACTCACCGGATTTTAGACCTAGACAAGAACTCCAGTCCGGTATGCTGGTGTCGGTTTTGGTGTATTCCAGTTCGACTTGGGTAGACGCAATTACAGCGCTCGTTTTGTCGAGCTCACAGCCGAATGATTGAGAGCCAACCGTTACACTTATACCACAGGTGCTGACATTCTTGCTCCTGGTGAGGAAAATAGGGAACGATTTTATCCAGCTAATTGTGACGTAATTTCCGACACATGATATTATTTCCGTATTTCGTAGGTGTTGTTATACAATCTCGTAACTACGGCTTGATTAAACGCTCATTCTCAATAATAAGGAACAAAAAAATTTCGTAATATGCAAAAAATAAAAGTTTAAAAACTGTATTTTTTATTCTTTTTCTGGATTACACTATACCTCTTGCAACTTCTGGTAAAGTTTTGTGTACATAATTGAAGTAATTTGAAAGTTACGAGCTTTTGAAACTGTGTACTAAAACAACATAAATTTCTACGTTACCATTAAAATGTTGTCTTTAATAATCTTGCACATTTAATGCACCAAGTTCATTTTTAAGCCAATTAGTGTTAAACGTGTCACAGAATGTACGAAGATTTGCGAAATACTAACTTTTTCCGATTGAGAAAAGAAATTGTCTGTTTTTTGGGCCATTAAAAAGTAGAATCAGATTCTAAAAATGTGAGTTTTTCTTCCAAAACTTGTACATAGTTTTTTCAACTTTGGTCATTTTCTGCTACTTAAGTATACATGTATGTATTTAGTATGTTCAGAAAGTTCAACATCTCTGTTTAAAAAAAATACCCCTTTGAGACGTTTCATATTCTTTTTTAGGAAGATGTGAGTAAATTATGCTCTCAAGGGGTAACGTAACGTAGGCATCACACTGAACAAAATATAACCAACACATTGAAAAACTTAGTCTTTTGCGTTTCAAACAAGTTAAATAATTTAAATTCGTTTCGAAAATGACACGCCCTTTACTAAAGGAGACTAATAATCTTTTTTGACTAGAAATTGTTCACATATTCTGGTCATATGGTTGTGTAATGATATACACGTATTTTGGATTGTTCATACGTATCGTACGGATAAACGACGTCATAATAGATGAATTATTGTGACTGTAGTTTGAATTATTCATTTGTTATGTGATCTTTTATTCGCTGCACATAAACACTATCGATTTTAAAGATCAAATACCAATTATATGGTAACGTAGGTACCAGGGGCAAAGAAGGTGTAATTCATACGTGGATAATATTTGTGTGATATTCATTTTATATTTACAAATGTTTGTATATAGTTATTTTGAAGGACTTATTGATTTCTTTGAATGATATTCGTAGCCGGCCCTTTCTCGTTCTATACAAATATTAATCTCAACTATAACTTCCCTTCAATCAAAGTAATGGAATAACGGCCTTTCTGAATTCCACGTTGTTTGTTCGCTCATATTTCTTAAAACAGTTATTTCATTCCTAGGTTGTGTCTTCGAGATACACTTTTACTTTATGTTTGTGTTTGTCTTTGAATTGGGACATGCTACCCAAACTTTTAGCAAAATGGTGCATGAACACGATCCCTGTTCGACGCCCAGCTTAAAGATTTATATTGCATTTACATATTCCTAGATATTTGACATTCAAATAGTGTGTTTATTGTTTATTTATTAGAATACTTTTTATTTATTATCTTTCATACAAATAAACAAAAATATCTAATGTTTGTTTAGACAAGAAATGGTGATTTTCTTGGATATAATAGTCGTATGTATCCTTTAGAGACAACGAATTCGTGTTCACATCCATTGAAATAAAAAAAACGGCGTCATAAAAATATCTTAGATTATGATTTATTCAAACATGCTGTCTTTTTTTTCTAAGCATACAACTCTTGTTTTGCGGTGTTATAGTAAAATTTCGAAAAAAGTCATTCTTTCATTTTCAAATCTTTTGAAAAGCATTACGGTACCTACGTTACCTGCATGTAACGTAGGCATGACAATTAAACGGCCAGAAAAATTATCGAACGATACTGATTATGGTGAGTGTTTTCCTTTTTTCGTAGGGAAACAATATCCAACTATAGATCTACTGCTCGGAATCTTTAGTTGGATAACATATATCTACACTTTAACATCAATCTGTACAGTGGGGTCTACTTAAGTCTTTGATTAAAATGTAAAGATTCTACATCTATATCATGTAAGATCAAGTATTTTTGTATCATATTAGTATGGAGACAGTTAAATATGACGTCAAATGTATATTAAATCATCCAAAACAAAGATTTTTTGCAACACAATGTTTTTTTCGGTAACGTAAGCACCGGTAACGTAAGCATTTTCGTGACATTGTCTGAGAATATTTTTCATCTCTTACATTTTCATTGAAAGTAACAAATATCTGACTGTAGTTGACATGCTTATCTTTCATATTCAGTATCACATACCTCGGTCTTTCAAATAAATGAATCAAAAACCTATGTCACGTAGGTATCGCTTTAAAATCAAACCTATTTCCCACTGAAATAAATAATTACATGAAAATTATATTTTTGGTGCACGAACGTCAAAAACTGATTTATCTTACAAAAATATGGTTTGGCTAAATTTTAGTCAAAATATTTTACAATTTTATGTAAAATTCGGAAAAGTGGTGCATGAAAAAGGACGACGTAACGTAGGCACTCTAAATTTTGAGACAAGCGTTAATCGTATAATTTTAACAATAAAAGACACTGCATAAGAGTTTCAAGTATTTCTACAGGCAAACAAATATTTTAGTTTATATTTCCGAGGGTAAGGTCAAGTTACACTGGTATCCCCACTGAAAATTAGGGCATGCAATTAAGTACCTATGGCTTGAGACAGGTGAAATAGGCGTGAAATTACGACTTTGACACAATATATCTGACATGTAGGAATTTTTCTGGGGGCATTTTGTGTTTTAATCTTGAAAACAACTAGCAAACTATCAATTAAGCCAATCAAAGCCGAGTCAGTGCTGTCTGCTTAGAAAAAATATCACTGAGACATGACTTTTGATAAAATGTTCCTTATTATTGAGAATGAGCGTAAAGCAATAGTTACGAAATTTCATAACAACACTGACGGTTATCAATACATAACGATAAACCCAGTCTATCTTTAGCACAAAATGCATTGGCATTCAGTACATATATTCACCATTTTCTGAAACGACCAATTGTAAGATTGCTTCAATTTGTAAGTTTTTGCAGACGACAAAATAATTGATATCAAAAGAAGTTAACGGTTGCGGTATTGAGAGAAAGGTAAATGTGTATTTCGGACGGCGTCTCTCCCAGGTCTTGTTTCGGGAAATTGTTATAAAGTTAACCTGAATAATGTCATCACATTGAACGAACCGAGAGAAAGGGGAAATGGTTATTTTCTCATTTTCATTGGATTCTCTTCAAATTAATGCTTTCTTTAACCCTCAAAGACAATAAAGTGGCTTGTTTTGGGGAGGGTTTAACAGTTAATCGTGTCCTTGCTTGATATGTCAGGGATTAGAACAACATGGGGACAGCCAGACTTTGCTGGCATTGCCTTAGCTATGACAATAAAGAAAGGATTTTTAGCGCTGGTATCAAGTTTTTCATAGTCAATGTCCAGTTTCGTACCAGGTAGTTTCCTATGAATGTTAGCCTACTAAAAATAGAAAGTGTAGGTAGGCAAGTCAGATACAAACCTGATTTTGAAAAGCTTAAATGAACTTCATTCGTTTTTTATCTGGGACGGAAATGATTTAGCCGAAGAGGTTGATAAATCCCAACGATATTTGATAGTGTTTATCTGATCGTATCTTCGACAACATAGTTTAATGGTTTCATATAGAACCGTGCTTTGGGAGACCCTTTTTAAATCACACGCAGTTTGTTACAACACACTCGTTGAGATCCAATTAAGGTAAGGCATGCGTACTGCACTCTCTATATTATCGTTATAGTTCGACTTAACCTGTGATGTTCGTAAGTCCGAGCATACACCGAACATTTCCGACAATGTCCGATAGTAGTTCCCCGCTTTTAAAAGTACCGTTAGATGCAATATGTTTTCATAAAAACGGAAATAATTGAACGTACTCAGATTTCCGGGGAATATTCTAAACAATATTTGTGAAAATGTTTCTAAATTGTTTGAAGAGTAGATAACAAACCCAACAAAAGTCAAAACTTCAAATGTTGGGAGCAATGAAAATTACTTCCCTTTAAAATCGTTTAATTGCACCATACAGATTTCGTTCAATAACTGGTCGCATAGCCCATTACACAGACCTTACATTAAGTTAAGGATGGTAAGGATTAATTTAGAATACCCGCAATGTGGACATTTTTAGATACAACATTTTTAGATACCTACACTTTTTTATGCGACGTCAAAATTTTTCGGGCGACGTAAAAGGTCGGCATTGTCCGATCCACGATATCAATATGGTCTACGGATAAGCTACGAAGAGGAAAAATCCTCACTTTCTCTTGCCGAATGATTACGACGTAGTCCGACAATTACCGATCTCTAACTGGGATCGATCTACGACAAACAGATTACCTACTTGTAGGTTATTTCTAGAAGTCCCGACCCGCTACCGTCCAGTGTTATATCACACTCACATTCTACTAGAGTTGACTCCGGGGCACCCTCTGTATCTAAATATAGAAATTCGCCTGCCTGCACGGTGACATTGTTCAGCTGGCATATGTCGATATCTGCGAATAAAAAACAAACAAATAAACAAACAAATCATAGGATAATAATAATAATAATAATAATAATAATAATAATAATAATAATAATAATAATAATAATGATAATAATAATAATAATAATAATAATAATAATAATAATAATAATAATAATAATAATAATAATAATAATAATAATAATAATAATAATAATAATAATGATAATCTAGCTACAACCAAGTATTTAACTGTCAAGTTTCTTCTGTGTTTTAAAGTTCCTAGTTAGCCTGTGACATTGGTCTTCGTTTGGAAATCAAAATTTAAAGAGATCATCTACATTAGCGGAAGAATGTCCGTGCTGGTCATCCTAGTTTACACGGTGGATAATCACGTGATGCAATATTTTCAGAAAAGCTTCAATAATTTTGTAAATACTGGACCGATTTGAATTCGGTTTGAGGCAAAAAATGTGGACAGGCGTCACGCATTAAATGGACGAAGGTGGTTTTTGAAAAATCAACTGATAAAAAAGTTATTGAAGATAAACCAAGATGTTGGTTAATCTTCAATAACTTTTTTATCAGTTGATTTTTCAAAAATCTAACACGTCCAGTTTATTCTTGGAATTTTCCCACTTTCTCTGCCTCAAACCGAATTCAAATTGGTCAAGTATATATTAAAAAGATATTGAAGATTATCGGAAATTCTGAGTCACGTGATTATACACCGTGTTTATCTCGTTCAGGTTGGGACAAGTTTTACTCTACCGACAGACAAACCGGAAGATTGACAGACCGACAAACATGAGCAAAGCACTTCGTTGAAGGTTTAGGGGATATTAATACTTACTTGGAGTTCTGCTTAAAAAATCACAATATTCACCGTCTAGCGGGCCTTGTCCTAGTGCCACCCCTGTAATACACGAGAAATACAACATGCGCCAGGTAATTTCATACAAGAACAGAGTCACGGTGGAGATTGTGCATCATGGGATGGGTAAATTTACGGACTTTGCCTCGTTTCAGGAAAGACTTTTTGCAACATCTTGTCCGGTTCCGGTTATGGCGTCGTAAACATCACAATAAACCGCGTGTGAAGAAAAAGTACATACAGCGAATGTTATACTGAGTAAATATACTTATAACTTTGAGAGGATGTCTGTAAATCTCTGATTTATGAACTGCTGATACTATAGAGACAATTGGGAGTTTGGAAAAATCTTAAAAACTGATTGTTATTTGTAATGAGCTAATTTCTAGCTCGTCACGCTTGATTACACACGTTTAATTCCATTCACCTGTATAAAGGGTAAAACAATCAAGGTACAAACGAGTCACGCTCGACAGGATAACAAAGTATACTGACCGGAATAAGAAGGTATGAGCACGGGTTTTGCTGAATCCACACCAGTGTTATCTGAATCCGGCAAAGACAGTAAGAAAAGGACTTTGTCATCCCCAATAGATTTGTTTGACTCTAAAAAACCCAAATCAACAATGGCACAAAATCAAACGGAAAATTCAGACAATATGCTAAGTAGTGAGAGCACATCTGGATACCACACAGAAAGTTTGCCAATGGTTACGGCAACTGTTCCTGACGAGGTCATACAGCAGATCACAAATGTTATCCAGGCTTCCATCCGGGTCGAATTGCCGCTCATGGTATCTTCTATAATATCTGGGGTAATAAACGGTCTGCAAAGTAAAATATCCAACCTAGAGGAAGAAAATCACAAACTCAAATCACAGGTCTCGATACTTGAAAACAAAATTGATAAGGCCGAACAATACAGCCGTAGGAACTGCCTGAGGCTATCAGGCATTGCAGAAACAGAAGGGGAGTCGGTGGATGAAAAGGTACTTCAGGTAGCCGATGCCATCGGTGCCGAGATAGCCATAGATGAAATTGATAGAAGCCACAGACTCGGACAACAAAAGGACTCTGGTAAAGCTAGAGACATAATAATAAAATTCGTGAGCTACAGATCGCGCCAGAAATTGTTCATTAACAAAAAGAAACTCAAAGATAGTGGCTACGAAGGAGTATATCTTAATGAGGACTTGACATTTACCAGAGACAAAATTTTCTACCAGGCTAGAAAAATGGTGAAAGATAAACTAATTCTTGGAACCTGGACAAAGGATGGAATCATTGTGGTAAAAGACAGAGACAGTAAGTTTCATAGGGTTGAGACTTTGGACGCTCTCGATGAGCTTCGTAACGCCGCTCAATAAGGACTTTATGAAGGCCACAGTCAGTAATTGGAACCTGCACTGACGTCTCTTAATCCTGAGGCTTACTTATCTATGTCCACATATCACTGCTTTCAGCAAAAACCTCGTAACTGCAGCTTTAAATAAACTGCGGCTGCGGGGTTTCTGTTGATAAGCGACAATATATCATTTATTGTGAACACTAATAATGATTTCTAATGTTAAATCCTATCCTAACAATTCATGTTTTCAACATTCAGAATATGAAAAGAACGACAGAGCAATGATATGGAGGAGAAAATTGTTAAAAACTAACATTTTCCTCTTCATCCTCGTATGTTATTTACGCCATGTCCATTTGTCATGCCTGCTATCACAATACTTCAAAGCAGTCTGTTACATGATAGTTATGAATCTTGACATATCTTTTATATTAATGTCTTAATCCACTCTATTATGTAATAGTTATGAATCTTGTCGATCAAAAGATCATTTGATATATTATGCTATCTTAATAATTCGAATTAGTCTGCTAATGAATAGTTATGAATCTTGTCGGTCCAAAGATCATTTTTCAAATTTGTTATCTTAATTAATGTTTTAATTCCAGTCTGTTAATGAAAAGTTATAAATCTTGTCGGTCAAGTGATAATTTGTCATATAAGTTTTCCTATCGGAACCAGTCGGGTGTATCTTGTCTGTCTAATATGATCATCTGTTACTTATTGGCGCAATTCAGCAAGAGCCTCGTAACTGCAGCTTAAAACGAGCTGCAGTTTCGAGGTTTTCGTTGAAAGGCACCGATATGCTATCTTACTAATCCAAATCAGTCGGTTATATCATAGCTATGGATCTTGTCTGTCTAATGATCTTATTGTAATAATTCTATCTTACAACCGCTATTTCATTTGTTGGAATATTGTCTGGACAAATATCAATTGTCAATTACTAAAAACCCTTTCCCAAACGAGAACTGGTTTTGACGTCCATATTAACGAAAGATGGGGAGGCGTGGAAACAAAAGAAGAAAATGCTGGTAACCAGCATTTTCTTCTTTTGTCACATTACCTTCTCTGCCATTATATGCATGTTTAAAGTTTTGATATCATTTTTAGGCCGTCTGCAGGCCCTTCCAAATTACACCACCCCAAATACTTGTCGTTTGAGAAAGCACAAACTAATGTTTATGATTGTTAGGCTCAGTCTAAAAATAACATCACAGGCTTTGATCTTTCATTCTAATGTTGTTAATAATCTGAACTTAACTTAAATTGTGCAACCACAATCAAGATCTTTTATTTCATTCATCAATGCGAAATATTGGTAATGAGCGACATTTTGCCTCTTATTGGGATACTTTTCAAAAGTTCATAATGTTGACTTCTTATTTTTTGACAGGTCTAGTTGACAGATTTGATTTGATAATTCAGAACATTGTATCGGAATTGTTTATATTAGCCCCATTAATGTAAACCTGTGAGAGTTGTTCTTTTCAGTTTACCTTTTCCTGTACATATCAAATTCTAGGTTGAATTCTACAGACTGACCAAGTCATTTTCTCACAAACTGTAATCTTGCTTATGGCCTCTGATATTAGTTACATGCACTTTTTATCAAAGACAATGATCTAATATTCTAAATGCGTTTCCTCTATAGTCAAATTCGTTTTCGATGTTAATGTTACAGTCAATTGGCGAGAAGGGTAAATCCAGACTTCAAAGAATAGTTCCTAAAGGACAATGACAGATGACGAAACGTTTTGTTGTGTGAACGAAATGTTCTGTGTCACATTTTCTCAACACCTCGGTATATGAAATAAGAACAAATTATGAACATGATGTCGCTAAGTAGGTAAGAGGCTAGAGCCTCTTACCTATACTAAGAAAGTGTTAGATATTGCATTAAGTTACATAAAATATCTTTCTTTCGGACGGTCGGTTATTATGAAGTTGTATTCATGTAGAAAATAATAATTATAACAGTCTTTAAGCTTAAAAAAAACTCACGTATGTCTACTTTTACTTAATACTGCTTCCTATATAAAATTCGTTTTTAGTTACTAATTTAACCCTTTCCCAAACAAGACCTGTGAGAACATTGAGGCAAAAGAAGAAACTGCTGATAACCAGCAGTTTCTCCTTTTGTCTCAATATTTTCTGTGCCATGTTATACACAAATCCTATGTTAAATAACATCCATTTTGTCATGTGTCGCAGCTTTTGAATTGAACAAACCAAAAAAAATGTCGTTTGGGAAACGGTTAAGTCAGTAAACATTTTTTGCTGCTCACAATGCACAACTTTGTATAAATATAAATAGTGTAAATAATTGTACAATAATTTGGTCGTATCTGTATTTGTATTTATATATGTCTTAACCCTTTTCCAAACGAGACCTGATTTTGATTTCCAGAATAGAAAATGCTTGGGAAGGTATTGAAACAAAGGAAGAATATGCTGGTGACCAGCGTTTTGTCCTTTTGACTCAATATCTTCTTTATTGCATTTAACAAAAAATATTCATTTATTGTCATCCATTTTGTCCACGGTAGCAATTAGAACATCCTAACATTTTACTGTATGGGAAAGAGTTAAAATTTGAGAATTCCAAAATTTACTATCCCTGTTAAGCTTTTTCCATAACACTTTAGCAATAAGTGGTAAAAAGTCGCATATGACAAAACACTTGAGAAGTAACTACGTATGTTCTTCAACTTGAATGTAATGGTCATGCATAAATCAGACAGCGCTGATCAACAGCGATTTCTCCTTTATGAATGATTATTTCATATAGGTCTGTCGTTAGTCATTTTAATGACTAATAATTCTAGTAAAGGTTAAACTGACATTATTTTCAGCTGTTCATTTGATCCTTTCTCTGTTATTTCAATACATGCTAAATACATCCCGTAAACATAATCGCAAATTAAGTATTGGTTCATAGCTGCGTGATTAGAGCTTGATCAAGCTATATTCACGCTGCTCTGAAACAAGCACGATGCATCTTACCATTCTTCACTCCAAATCACTCTTGGCAATCCTAATTTTTTTGCTAATCAACATCATGCATTCGCTAATAGTACTATCCATGTACTATTCCTTTTTCATTATTTCCGAGTTTGCATTTAAGCTTTTAAAAGTTGTTTTTCATGTCAGTCAATTGTTTGAGAAGATAATGGTTGTTTACGTTTTGTTTCCACTGGCGGCGTACCATTTTGCCATTGTTAATTTTGATCCACCGTAGGTACTGATATAGCTGCCTGGCGCGCTGCCATTGGAGGCCATTACGCAAAAACACACTGCTACACCATGCGATACCGTTTTTTATTCAACCTATTTGGTACTCTGTTGACGGAAATAGAGATCTTATACAAAAACATTAAAGACTCTTGTAGTTTGAACAAGATAGCCTTAACATTTAAATGTTCTTTAATCATGTATGTCTTTATACAATTTATGCTCATCTTATCTGGTGATATCGAAACTAATCCCGGTCCATCTAATCATGATTCTTCGGCCAATACTGGATGTCTTACTATTTTTCATCTTAACATTCGTAGTATACGTAATAAACTAGAATATGTAAACGACTGTTTATCAGATTTCGATATAATGTGCTTTACGGAAACTCATCTAGACAGATCCATCTCAGATACTGACCTGACAATTGACGCATTCGACGGGACAATGTACAGACATGACAAGACTGCACATACAGGCGGACTTCTTGTGTATGTTTCAAACAACTTATATTCGAAGAGGAGACACGACTTGGAATTACCATCTATTCATTCTATATGGGTCGAGGTTAAATATAGAGCTTCGTCATTCCTTCTATGTACTGTTTACAGGTCTCCAAACACGCCTGTGGTCTTTTGGGAAGACTTTAATGTCTCCATCGAAAAAGCCTCTGAGTCAAATCAAAACATTATTATAGTTGGAGACCTTAACGAAGACTTACTCGACGGAAACAGAAATCATCTTGCCAATGTTATTTCAATCAATAGTCTAACAAATGTTATTAATAAACCTACTCGAGTGACCACTACTACTGCAACACTTATAGACCCTATATTGGTGTCAGAACAGACCAAAGTTATACAAGCAGACGTTATTACAGTTGAGCCTAACATTAGTGATCATAAAGCGACGGCTGTCATGATTGACTTTATCTACACACAAAAATCTTGTTTAAAAAGAAAGGTATATTATTATGACCGCGCAAACTCTGACGAACTAAATAGACTTATAAATACTGAGGATTGGGATTTTATTGACGAAACAGACATAGACGACGCATGTGAACGGTTCACAACAAAGCTCTCCGAAATAATGCAGCAATGCATACCCTTCAAAGAAGTCACTATAAGACCCAACGACAGACCATGGTATGACTCTAAAATTAGACGACTGAGTAGACAGCGCGATAGATTGAAAAAGCTAGTAAAAAGTCAAGGACGACAAAATGACTGGGCAAAATACAAATCTGCACGTAATAAGGTTAACAACTGTATCAAAGAAGCCAAACAACGGTATTTTAACAACATAGAAGAAACGTTATCTGATAATCGGAATGCATGTCCTAAAACATTTTGGAAACATATTCGTAGCTTGGTCAAATCTAACAAACAATGTGACACCATTCCGATCTTAAAAACATCTGAAAATGGTCAAGATACGTTTCATTATACTGACGACGAGAAAGCTGACTGCCTGAATGACTTCTTTTCTGATATTTCAACTATTGATGACTCAAATGCGATTTTACCTCAATTTTTATACAAAACCAATAGTAGGCTTAATCACATCAATATCAGTCATGAAGAAATAAAAAGTATTATCGAAACGTTATTCACAAACAAAGCTGTTGGGCCAGATCATTTTAGTCACAAACTGCTCAAGCTGAGTAAAGAATCTGTAGTAAAGCCTCTATCTAAACTTTTTAATAAATCACTCACAGAAGCAAAGTTTCCAAGTAAATGGAAAGAGTCAATAATTAACCCTCTTTTTAAAAAGGGTGACAAACATTCTGTAACCAATTATCGCCCTATCTCTTTACTTAGTTGTATTGGTAAGCTCATGGAAAGGTGCGTTTACAAACATGTTTATAACTATCTCTTCTCAAATAATCTAATCTATGAACGACAATCGGGTTTCTTGAAAGGACACTCGACTGTATATCAATTGCTTGAGATATATCACCAAAGCGTGTCGTCCCTAAATGCAAAACAAAGCACATGTATGGTATTTTGTGATATATCTAAAGCATTTGACAGAGTTTGGCATAAGGGTCTTATATTTAAATTACAACAATTAGGTATTAATGATTCCCTCCTTGAATGGTTTAATGACTATCTTTCTGAACGAACACAATCGGTAATTGTAAAAAGAGCCAGGTCAAGGTCAAGGTCAGTAAACGCTGGAGTACCTCAAGGCTCTGTGCTCGGTCCATTATTATTTCTAGTCTACGTAAATGACATCACTGACAACTTATTAAGTATTGCTAGGCTCTTTGCAGACGACACTTCTCTAGCATGTACTGCTACACATGTCCCTGACATAGATGGTATTCTTAATCATGATTTACAAATTATTTCTCAATGGGCTAGTCAATGGTTGGTAACATTTAATCCATCGAAAACAGTTGCTATGTTTCTCTCAAATACGAAAACTCAGCCTCCCAACCTATTATTCAATGATGTCCCAATCGAATTTGTAAGTAGTCATAAGCACTTAGGACTGACGTTGAGTAATAATGCTAAATGGGCTAAACATATAGATAACATCTCAAAATCGGCATCAAAACTTTTAGGAATAATGAGAAACCTGAAATTTAGATTGAAACGGGATTCACTCCATCAAATTTACTTATCCTATTTAAGGCCAGTTATAGAATACGCTGCTATCGTATGGGACAATTGCACTGCTAGAGAAAAGGAAACTCTTGAAAAAATCCAAATTGAGGCCGCACGGATAGTAACCGGTATCACCAGATCTGCTTCTCTACTTAATTTGTACAAAGAAATCGGATGGATGACACTTGCAGATCGGCGTAAATATCAGAAACTTATTTGCATCTATAAAATTATGAACGGTCTAACGCCAGATTATTTAATTGATATATTTCCACAGAGAGTCAACCAAAGAACTGATTACCCATTAAGAAATTCAAACGATATTGACATTGTCAATTGTAGAACAGAGCTTTTTGCTACATCATTTATTCCTTCAGCCGTATCTATTTGGAATGAACTTCCTGATAACGTCAAATCATTACCGTCTCTTAGACTATTTAAATCAAGTATATTACAACGTTTCCCAGTCGCTTCGGTACCTAAATACTACTTTGTAGGAGAAAGGAGACTTTCAGTTTTGCACACGAGGCTAAGAAACAACTGTAGTAACCTAAACTCTGACCTTTTCTCAAATCATATTTCTCAATCACCCAGATGCAGTTGTGGATACATTGAAGAAGATGCTGATCATTATTTATTTAAATGCCCAAACTTCGCAGAATCGCGCTTAACATTATTTAGAGGTCTACGTCAATTTCATCCACTTTCATTGAGATTATTGCTCTTTGGGTCTGATACACTGAATTTTGAGGAAAATTCTATCATTTTCAACTTGGTTCAAAAGTTCATTAAAGAAACTAAAAGGTTTGATGGGTAATGCTTGGTGGTAGCATAAGTAAATTTCTTAATGCATCCAGTATCCTCTTCAAACACTGACTGACATAATCCTTTTTTTTTTCTTTAGATTTTGAAATTTATTGCCATGCGAAATTTTAATTCTATAACTGGAACACATTTGTCTTCATATCTATCACTTAGTGGTTTTAATCAAGCAAATTTAAGTATTCGTGTTCTTGAAGACTGATCATTGTAAGTTTCAAAAGGGAACGGCCGATTCTAAGTTGATAGAACTTGTGGCCAAACCCTTTTGCCTAACTACTCGTATATGTATAATGTCATGTAACATATCTATTTTGTAAATTATTGTAATGTTTATGGCAATAAAATATGTTTAAATCAAAAATCAACATCTTTCTTATTTCTGTGTCAATTTCAAAACGGTTTTTTTGCATGTACATGTAATCCCGCCTTACTGAGTTATTTCCTCTGATGTTTGTACTTTTTGCAAAAATTGATCCCAACCGACAAAAAATTCAGATCGTTTTTCTGGTCGGTTTGGGAAAAAATATGACGAGTATTCAAATAAGTCATGCATCTGATGAAAGAGCTCAGTAAGTCGGGGTACATGCAACAAATTGCTTGAACGTTGACTTGTACATAAAAAGGTTATTGCACAATTTCTTACCTGAAGCGTGGATAATTTTGCCGTAGTTGTTATCATTTCGTTTTCTGGTCGGTTGGGATCAATTTTTGGGAAAACATATGACGAGTGTTTAAATAAGTCATGCATCTGATGTAAGAGCCTAGTAAGGCAGGGTACATGCAATAAACCGCTTGAACTTGTACATAAGAAAGTTATTACATAATTTCTTGCCTGACGCGTGGATAATTTGGCCGTAGTAGATATCACTTCTTTTTCCGGTCTGTTGGGACCAATTTTTGCAAAAAGTAAAATAATTCCACGAATTATTTATATATCCCAGAAAAGAGCTTAGTAAGGCGGGGTACATGCAACAAGCCTGTTAAAAATTGATGCAAAAATAAGAAGGTCAACGCAAAATATTTGACCAGAACCGAGATTATTTTGTCCGTAGTTGGTATACATCCCATGATGCACAATCTCCATGCACCGTGAGAGTTATAGGCATATTTTAGTGTAAAAAGTCATAAAGTAAAAAGTCAAATGCATATCTATTTATGGGTCGCTACATAAATACACCAAGCTCTTTCCAGAAAAGTCAACGGCAGCGTTTCTAAAAGAACATCTACTTTGACGTCTCCATTAAGTAACATTTAGACAAAAAAAGAATCATTGAAAACCAGCATTTTCTCGTTTTCAGCATGTTCTCCTCAAATTAAGTTTGTTTTCCGCAAAGTAACCAGTTCATTCTATTTTAGTAACATCTATTTTGTTCCACATCTTTGAATTTGGATCGTCCCAAAATTGTGTTGTTAAATGCAGATAACAAATAATATCTCCATTTCTCTAAACGCCACAGTTCGATTTTTTATCACGTGCATAAGGTAACGATAATTTTGCCATTTTCAACTCGTTGAAATTTGGACCAGACCAAACTTATGTTGTTTGAGAAAGGGTTAGATACCGGGCTGCCGTCCGAGATGGGTCTACGGTAACTACCCTGTAACTAGCTGGCAGGTCGTGGACTGAACAGGTCACTTCAAGTCTAATCCGAAATAGCACACGAACATTCGACCTCATCGCTTCAAGAAATCGAACGCTATATAACATCTCGGAGTTTTGATGTGTCAATATTAAAACAAGAGGGCCATTGGCCCTGAAGCGCTCACCTGAAATAATAGCCTTTTGAATATAGTGTGTCTGAGCCTCAAAAAATGATCACATTTTACTAATATTTGTGGCCTGTATAGTGCACATACTTTTTTTAAGATTTGACCCTGTGACCTTGTTTATGACGGTTGACCCAAAATGACCCAATTTCGAACTTGCCTGAGGTTGGATCAAGATAATCATTCTAACAAAGGGGGGTCTCACCCTATCAGAAATTCCGATAGGGTTTTGCCCACGCTCGGAATTTCATGAAATTTGGCATGAAGTTAGTATTCTGTATTACTGCATTATTTCCGAAATAATTTCCAAAAATCTATTCCGGAAAATAATTTTCTAATAACTTTAAGATTTTTGCTTAAAATGACATTTCAAATTTATTTCATTTTTTAAAAGTATGTCTTGATACAAAGATTGTCCATTCTAATGCGTAGAAATGCTATCAGTTTTTTGAAGTTGTTATTTATAAGCGAAAAATATGCCTTCAAAGTTGAGACAGAATTGACAATTTCTATATAAATCTGAACTGTTGTCCACAACAATTTGTTTAATTTTACCACTAAAATATATGTTTCTCGTAAACGGTTCAATATTTTGGCTTGAAATTTTCAGAATTTTCATAAGAAAACATGCTCTTTCAGATCGAATGAAAGTAAAATTTATGTGAAAATAATTCTGAAATGTCACTTTAAAAATGGGGGGGGGGGGGTATCCTAACTAAAAGAGGGCATATACCCCGAGGTTTGTTGTATTCGAGCCAATTTGTCCCCCAAAATAATGTCCAATAATTTCTCTTCATTTATGAAACAGAATAGTATATACTACTCAACAAAATACAATTTGCTAAAAGATTTTATATGACCTAATCGCCATTTTTTTAGTTTTTAAATTTTTTGAACAAATTCAGGTCTTAATTTGACCTAGTTCCAGTTTTTGTCAACCTATAAAAGTTACATTAAAATTGCCCTCATATATACCCATGCTTATGGTAAATATGAAGAAAAAATAAACCCGGTAACAGTGTTGTTTTTTTTTAATTTAAGCGTAAAGGGTCCAGATTTCCAGGAATGTAAAATCTAAGATTTTACTTGATACCTTTTTACATAGATTTGTAAATAGCCCATTATGCTTCGATGTGTCTTTATTTAACATAACCACCTTATACATGGTATTAATTTTAGCATTTTTCACACAAAAACATGATTATATAGAAAAAAATGACACCTTGTCTTGCCCCACCCACCAATGATAAAATTGAAGAAAAAATCCCAAACAGTGGAGTAAATCATACAATGCTGGGAAAAAATAAAGGAAATGCAATAATGTTACATATTCATTTTCCTTTGTGGCTTATCAGCACTAAGACTACTTTATTGTAAATACAAACATTTTTCTTTACTACACTGCTCAAGATGATAAAAAGAACACAAAAGCAGTTTTTATTGTACATCAATTGTGCCTTTTCAATGCAAAATTGCTAATATACTTAACCAAACTTATAAGTACTCCGTTTTATATTTTGCGCAAAATTTTTCCCGATAAAGGAATATCAAAAGTCGATACTGTTTTTTATTTCCTAACTTCATTACTTGACCGATATCATTTTCATTTTGCAAAATTATTGTGCAAAATGGTAACTTCCGGTCAACTATAGAAAATTCAAATACGCCTCCTGTGTTTCATACACGAATCCCATGTGCTTACTTAACAATTCATTCTTTTATCGATTGACGTGCCAAACATAAAAACATAAAATGCGTCGGAAATCTTTACAACAACAGCCAATAACAATGGGTGTTTGACAAGGTGGTGCAATTAAAGCGTAGGTAATATTCTCATACCCACATTTCCAGTCGTTCTATACAAATTTAATTCAAAATATCGTTCGTATCTGTCAAGCATCAACATTTTTGTTACATTTGTGCCATTTTTCTAAAGGAATTCAATCCGTATCATAAATGTACATGCAACTGCTGTCACCCAATTTGTGGCCGAGTACAGACGGACCGGAAGTGCTGCCAACCTACCAAGACAACCATGTGACAGGACAACAAACCGGAATTAGGACCGTAACATTTTTTTGTCTCGCCTACGTGAGTTGAAGAGTCCAGTGGCTGTCACAGAAAGGGATACATTATGCCTTCAAGGGAGACCATTCAGTGTCCAAACTATCCGATAGCGGCTCAATTCATCATGACAAGATGTACAAGATGCATAAAGCATGACCTCACAATTAACACATCAATATTCAGTTGCCAAGGATGCATTAAATTTGCTAACTGTGAAAATGAGTTTTACAGACTAACGACTTACTGTCCAGTATGATGATGATCCGGCACATGCTTAGCAAACATAGAGATTCTTACATCGACTCCTAAATTATTAAGAAGATATCCCTACAGCATAATTCATGTATTACAAAATGTTTATGCGTTCCTGGTACCATGCTTTTGTGTGAGCGAACAAGGAACGCACAAAATCTTGACTTTGTGACTTTTGCTACCAACAGTGGTCTCCGTTAGCTGCTTCTTGTGTAATTAATATTCTCCCGAAGTTTATGAAAATTCAATAGATGATTGTAATATGGTTAAAGTGAAGTTGTGTAAAATTTGATTAAGATATGTTAAGCCTGTCCAGAGATATGCTTAATGATATAGTCGGAGTACTTATAAGTTTTGAGTAGTGTAGTTCTATTGTAATGATGTTCAAGCCACTGCTTTGTTGACACATTAACTTTTTAATAATCCCAGATTTGTGAAGAACATGCATCATTTTCGCATGTTGGTATCAACAATATTGATACAAAAATGTTTTACAATGACTCCTCTTGCTATTTTGATTTAAAATTTTGGACTGATATGAAAACTATGTAGGTAACATTGAGCATTTGCTAGGTGGGTACCATTGAAATCTGGGAGCATTTTAAGGTGCTGTTGTTCACAATTTTCATTATTTGACAATGTTACCGGTTTCAACTTTTCGCCAAATTTTGCACATGACTAGGATACATATATAGCTAACCATTTTATCAATTTCATAGGTTGACAAAGACGGGAACACACAAAGGAATTTATTGAATTTAAGGTTTCGAAAATTTCTCGGTTGTTTTTCTAACAATTTCTGACTAAATAAATTTCTGAGAATTTGTTTGTGCATGTTGGTATCAACAATGTTGGTACCAAAATATTCTACAAGAACTCCTCTTGATATTCTGATTTAAAATGGGACTGATATCAAAACTGGGTAGGCAACATTGGGCATTTTGCTAGATGGGTACCATTGAAATCCGGGAGCATTTTAAGGTGCCATTGTTCACAATTTTCACTATTTGACAATGTTACCGGTTTCAAATTTTCACCAAATTTTGTATACAAACAGGGAACATATATGACCAACTTCCTCATTAATTTCATAGGTTGACAAACACGGGAACATACAAAAAATGTGATTGAATGTTAGGTTTAAAAAAAATTCTGGGTTGTTTATCTGACAATTTCTGACTAAATTGATTTCTGAGAAATTATTTGTGCATGTTGGTATCAACAATGTTGGTATCAAATTGTTTTACCAGGACTCTTCTTGCTATTCTGATCTAAAATTTGGGACTGATATCAAAACTATATAGGCAAAATTCGGCTTTTGCTAGACGGGTACCATAGAAATCCGGGAGCATCTTAAGGTGCCGTTTTTCACAATTTTCAACGTTACCGGTTTCACCAAATTTTGCATACAAACAGGGAACATATATGGCCAACTTTCGTATTGATTTCATAGGTTGACAAAGACGGGAACAAACAAAAAAGATTGATTGAATGTTAGGTTTAAAAAATTTCTGGGTTTTTTTTCTGACAATTTCTGACTAAATAAATTTCTGAGATTTTTTGTGCATGTTGGTATTGGTCAACAATGTTGGTACCAAAATGTTCTACAAGGACTCCACTTGCTATTCTGATCTAAAATTTGGGACTGATATCAAAACTATATAGGCAACATTCGGCTTTTGATTTGATCAAGACAATCATTCTGAGCCAATTACAGGTTTATTGGGCAAAAAATGTGGCCTCTAGAGTGCATACAAGGTTTTTCTAAGATTTGACTATGTGACCTAGTTTTTGACCCTAGATGACCCAATTTCGAACTTGTCCGGGATTTGATCAAGACAATCATTCTGATCAATTTTCAGGTTGATTAAGCAAAAAATCTGGCCTCTAGAGTGCACACAATGTTTTTCTAAGGTTTGAACCCGTGACCTAGTTTTTGACCCCCAGATGACTCAATTCCAAACTTGTCCGAGATTTCATCAAGACAACTATTCTGAGCAAATTTCAGGTTGATTGGGCAAAAAATGTGGCCTCTAGAGTGCACACAAGGTTCTTCTAAGATTTGACCCCGTGACCTAGTTTTTGACCCCAGATGACCCAATTTCAAACTTGTCCAAATTTTTATCAAGACAATCATTATGATCAATTTTCAGGTTGATTAGGCAAAAAATGTAGCCTCTAGAGTGCACACAAGGTTTTTCTAAGATTTGACCCTGTGACCTAGTTTTTGACCCCAGATAACCCAATTTCGAACTTGTCCGAGATTTCATCAAGACAATTATTCTGAGCGAATTTCAGGTTGATTGGGCAAAAAATGTGGCCTCTAGAGTGCACACAAGGTTTTTCTAAGATTTGACCCTGTGACCTAGTTTTTGACCCCAGATGATCCAATTTCAAACTTGTCCGAGATTTCATCATGACAATCATTCTAAGCAAATTTCAGGTTGATTGATCAAAAAATGTGGCCTCTAGAATGCACACAAGGTTTTTCTAAGATTTGACCCTTTGACCTAGTTTTTGACCCCAGATGATCCAATTTCAAACTTGTCCGAGATTTCATCATAACAATCATTCTAAGCAAATTTCAGGTTGATTGATCAAAAAATGTGGCCTCTAGAATGCACACAAGGTTTTTCTAAGATTTGACCCCGTGACCTAGTTTTTGACCCCAGATGACCCAATTTCGAACTTGTCCGATCTTTTATCAAGACAATCATTCTGAGCAAATTTCAGGTTGATTGGGCAAAAAATGTGGCCTCTAGAATGCACACAAGCCAAAGGTTGACGGACGACGGACACCGGACGACGGACACAGCGGTATCACAATACCTTAGCATGAGCACTAACGTTAAAGAGTGGTGCAAAATTATCTATATTGTACGACATTTTGCAAGATATAATTATAACTTTATGTAAATAGTTGAAGCTTTTCATAGTTATACTCCAGCGAAGCATATCGAAAAATGTTAAACCCGTTCCCAAACATACAAAAATAGATAATATTTTCGCCGAATTCGTGGAACAATAAAAGCATTAAAAAAGCATTAATTAAGTGACAAGAAGTCAGATGATTTTAGGCCTATATTGTCTGCAACATTTTTTTTTTCGCTTTCTATCAATGTTTTCTCGGTTAATATGTTATACAGATGTTGCATTTCTATCGAAAATAATTATTATTGTTTTTGCCATATCGTCGTTGTAAATGCAAAACCTCGTATCCCGTTTTTGGAAAATTTTAAAGGGAGGGGGGAGTGTTATAACTTTTCCCAAACTGAAATGTTTTGACATATTGTTCACAAATAATGTGTCATTAATACTGATAAATAAAGATATCTCAAAACATGCGAGAATTGTCTAAACAAGGCACACAAGTTTATATTGTTATTAAATAGAGAAAACTGTCAAATTCCTCACACCACCTCTCTTTAGATGGCTATATCTCAGTCATTTAATCGAATTTCTGTCTGAAATTTTCAGGAAATGTTGGGCAGATGTCAATCTGTTGTTTAATATATAATACTGCAAAGTTGATTATGTATTTTGCATATTATTGCCGGATGAACTTTAGTGATGCGTTTTAAAGTCAGTCAGTAAATATATATTAATCATCAATGTCAGGCCCGTAGGAAGCAATTTCATATGGGTGCTTTTCCCTAAATTTTCAGTGTAAAAAGGGAAAATTCGGTAATCCCCCTCCCTCTGTTTCTACGGGCCTGAATATCGTCGCTTTTCAAAGAAAACCTCGTAACTGCAGCTTATTTAAAGCTGCAGTTACGATGTTTTCGTTGAAAAACGACGATATACGGCATTTTACGATGGATCGTCTGCAGTAGCCTTCCGATAGTCTTGCAGTGAAGAGCTTTCACCGAGTGAAAGAGAGTGATTTTCACTGAGAAAATATTTTGAATTTAGTTTTCAATTTGTGCAAGTCTACATTATATCTATAGGGTCTATTGTTGAAATGTAGGGCCAGTATATCTATGCTTTCTTCGAAAACCTTGTAACTGCAGCTTAAAACAAGCTTCAGTTACGAGGTTTTAGAAGACCATGATGGTCCTATATATCGCTCACCTGAACCAAAATGATATGAGCCACAATTTTGTTCAATTCAATTAATATTTACGACTTTAAGACTGAAAACGAACTTATGGCCAATAACGTTGTGAAAAACGAACTCATCCGATATCTTATGGTGCCCAACATTGTGTCCAAGTTTTGTCTTGATTAATTAATAATTGTAAATTTTAGAGTGTAAACAAGGTCGAAAACAGCCGAAAAAGGAAATTTTGTCAAATTCAAGGGCAAGTAACTCTCGATTTTCTGATCAGATCAGACTGAAAATCAAAATGCTCAAAGATCTTATAATTCCCAACATTGTGTCAAAGTTTTGTCTTGATTGATTCATATTTGTTCATTCTAGAGTGTAAACGAGGTCAAAAACAGCCGAAAATGGCAATTTTGTCAAATTCAAGGGCACATAACTCTAAACTTTCTGAAAAAGATCAGACTGAAAATCGAACTCACCAAAGATCTTAGGGTCCCAAACATTTTGTCTAAGTTTTGTCTTCATTGATTTATAATTGTAGATTCTAGAGGGTAAACAAGGTCGAAAACAGCCTAAAATGGCAATTTTGTCAAATTCAAGGGCACATAATTCTTGTCTTTCTGATCAGATCACACTGAAAATCGAACTCATCCGAGATCTTATAGTCTTAAACATTATGTTCAAGTTTTGTCTTGATTGATCAATATTTGTAGATGCTAGAGTGTTAACAAATTAAAAAGTAGCTATTTTTGATGTTCAAGGGCACATAACTCCTGACTTCCTGGTCCGATCTGACCCAAAATCGAACTCATCTGAGAACTTATAGTCTCAAACATTATGTCTAAGTTTTGTCTTGATTGATCAATATTTGTAGATGCTAGAGTGTTAACAAGTCAAAAAGTAGCTATTTTTGACGTTCAAGGGCACATAACTCCTGACTTCCAGGTCCGATCTGACCCAAAATCGAACTCATCCGAGAACTTATGGTCATACATGTTTTGTTAAAGTTTGGTTAAGATTGGTCAATATTTGTGGATGCTAGAGTGTTAACAACAAATTGTGGACAGACGGAAAGACGGACGGACGGACGGACGGACGCCGACGGACAAAAAGCGACCACAATAGCTCACCTTGAGCACTTCGTGCTCAGGTGAGCTAAAAAGCAACGATACATTGAAATTTGCCTGCGGTTTTCCCCTGACAATTGACCTCCTTGGTCCACTGCTATTGTTGTTAACTTGCCTAGGTTATCATATAGCCTATATATCCGTTTTAATGAAGCGACCCATAAAATAGCAATGTCAATTCTAATTGCACCAATGCTAATCCGAGTTTTCTCTGGTGACATTCGCTCTTTGATGTGTTGATGTCGCTCATTTATCAACATGTACATATCAAAGAGCGAATTTCATCAGAGAAAACTCGGATTACACCAATGCCTGTCATGATTTGAGCCAGAAACGGATAAGAATTTTTTATGCAACCATGAATCCCAGTTCTGCATGTCCCTCCATGCAGTCTGATCAGGAACCGTAACGCTCAGGGCATCGTTGGTCCATTGTTATTAAAACATGATTAATCGTTAAAGTATCATGTATCCGTATACTGTTTAGCGGAGCATAGAACTTGTGATCCGGAACGCAACTAGAGTTTAACGCCCTATTCAACAACTATCACGGTGGGGATTGTGCATGATGGGATGGATAACGACTACCGACAATAGGGAACGATTTTATCAAGTAAACCGTGACGTAATTTCGGACAAATGAATAGTATTTCGTTGGTGTTGTTATAAAATCTCGTAACTACGGCTTGAATCAACCCGTAGTTACGAAATGTTATAACAACACCGACGGTTTATCAAAACATAACAGTAAACTCAGTCTATTTTTTGCACAAAATTTGATGCCAACTCGCCTCGCTTCAGGTAAGACATTTTACAATAACTCTGTTATTTCTGTATCAATTTTCAAGCGGTTTGCTGCATGTACCCCGCCTTATCGAGCTCTTTCATCGGATGTATGACATATTAGATAACTCATGATACTTTTTCCGAGATATTGTCCCAACCGACCAGAAAGCGAAATGGTAACGACTACGGCCAAATTAACCACGCTTCAGGTAAGAATTTGTGCAATAACTTTCTTATTTCTGCATCAATTTTCATGCGGTTTGTTGCATGTACTCCGTCTTACTGAGCCCTTTTCTCAGATGTATTATTTATCTGGAACTTCCCTGTACTTTTCTCAAAGACCGATCCCAACCGACTAGAAAAAGGGCCTGAATTTTTTGTCGTTTTTCTGGTCGGTTGGGATCAATTTTTGGACAAAGTACAAAGATTCTACAAACAAGTTATATATACGATACGAGGAAAGAGCTCACTAATGCGGGGTACATGCAACAAACCGCTTGAAAATTGGAGCAGAAATAAGAAAATTATTGCACAATTTCTTACCTGAAGCGAGGCAAAATTTGTCCGTATACTCCATATTCGTTATCCATCCCATCATGCACAATCCCCACCGTGACTATAATGACGGGGTTTCACTTTACAGTCTCATTCGAAACACCACATGGGTCTTGATCAACCACTGCAGTAGCATAAAGTTCGTCAATCAGCCTTTACAATTGTAATGATTTATGGACAGTCTCACGTCATAAGAGATTATTCGGATAAGGCTATTGAAACAAACAGATCAGGGCCGTAAGACGCAATTTTATAGGGGAAGGGTCTCAAGCCCCTGTCCGGGCTCATTCTGAATATTGGATGGATGTACATGCTTTCATGTACCGGCATCTTTTTGTACCCTAATTATTTTTCTATGTAGCATATATCTTTTAGGAACACCAAAAGCAGATCTTCCTTTGGACAAGCCCCTGTTCAGGCTAATTCTATATTCTCCCCTCCAATATTCAGAATTAGCCTGGACAGGGGCTTGAGTCCCCGATTTTCTCTAAATCTACATCTGCAAAAAAAGAAAAATTCGGCATTTTGGTCAACTTTGACTGGCTTATAACCCCCAGCCCCCTGTTCCTCGGGACCTGCAGGTACTACTGTGGACCCAGTTCCGCCTACCCCTAAATGCTCTCTAGTCCATATTACTGCGTGCCTCCTTGACTAAATGTGTTAAAGTAGCCCATACATTTCGATGAATATATCGTAATTTTTCGTCAAAACCCTCGTAACTGCAGCTTGTTTTAAGCTGCAGTTACGAGGCTTTTGTTGAAAAGCGACAATATACCATACTTTGGTTGTTTCTCTTTGTATTAAGATTGATTTAAACTGGGATATGGTAAGTCGATGGTTGATGTCATCGTGTATTCAGATCAACCCATGTTGTCTGATCAGAATCGACACTGCTCTTGATTCTATTGACAATACTTGTTGTTGTTAAAAAAGCAGAAATTCTGATATAATTGAATCGTAACGGTTATTATGCTACATTTTCTCGACCCTGATCAGACCGTGTAGACCAAAAAGCTTGATGCAAAATATTGCAACCGATAAAGCCCCAATCTCAAGCTTAACAACGTGATTCAACTTTCTCGCATTTGATGATCAACTGGAGAAGTCAAAACCGGTTTTACCATTGCAAGCAAAATTAGCTGAAACGTTTCGTTATAGTTCATAAATAATAGATATAGTATAATAAAATATTGGCCTAACCCCTATCTCAAACGGCGAAAAGTTCGATTAGTTTTAGAATTTTAAAGGAGTTGCAAACGTCAAAATAGTGTCAAGATTATAATTATGTATGTTATTGTATGGAAAAGCATTTAATGAAAATGAGAACTTGCTGATTATAAGTCATTTCTGTTTTAGTTCTCTACAATGCTGTCCAAAAAATACTCTTACTACGAACGTCAGGAAACCAGACCTTGTTTGAGACATGGTTAACGACGCACCTTTAATTGTGCATAGGCCTATTTTAGAAATATTTTACTATTTTGGGTCAAATTTGAAATGAATTTGATAAGCACCTCTTTAATTTATGTGTAACAAAACAGTGTTGGTTACAGAATTTTCAGAAAATGATACTCACCAGATATGATGACTAAAAGCACAGTAGTTAGAATTCCATTTTTCTGTATTTTCAAATCCATGGCAACGGTTTACTCCCAACACCCCATTTATCCTAAAGTCAAGTAAACATCCACAAATTGAAGCAATTATATCAAGTTTTTCGGTTCCACTTGAATGCAGTTTTAAAACCTTTCCCACACGACAAATTTTTGGGGCGGTCCTTTTCAAAAGATGCTGCAGATGACAATATTGGTGTTGTTAAAGATAGAATTTGTGTAAGAAAATAGCTAAGAAAATATTGAGACAAAAGGAGAAACTGCTGATTATCAGCAGTTTCTTCTTTTGTTTCAATGTTTTCTCAAGCATTTTCTTGTAGGGACGTCAAAACCATGTCTTGTTTGGGAAAGGATTAAATTCGTCACCATCACTTCATTATGAGTCGATTTTACACTCTCCACCGAACATACTCACGTAAGAATATTGTTAATGCCCATTTACAATTTTTACATTAAATGTGATGGTATATTAATTTATCATTTGATAATATATGCAAGCCTACACAAAAATGAAAGTTTAAAAAGAGGACACGGTTTGTAATTAACGAATGAACATAGTACCGATAGAATTCTCTGGCATTTTTCTACTTTTGGCCCAATCATTTCTTCTTTTGCAATTGATAGCAGACGATTAAGCCATTTATATTGTGTTCAAATCTTGTAACTGGCATATTTAAAAGGTTTGAAAGTTAACATCTCTCGTTTCAAACCAGTTTCCATTTTAGGGCATAGGCCTAAGTTTAACACACGTTCAAATGAAGAAACCCATTTACATAATCCTTTGACAGCTATTATGCAAAGGACGATCAACCAAATTCAAAAAGGTCACTTTGAATTTCAAAAAGAATCCCGTAGTTTCAACACAAATCATACAAACTACATCTTTAATATCCAAAGTTTAATGAAATGTAATTGTATACAAATGCCGTTCTTTTCAATTCACACAGGGTTTAGCATAATTAAAGTGTCGTATTCGTCAGTTTACACCTTGAAGGGATACGGTCCGATATCAGAATGTCATCTTGATTTTATCAGACCAACAAATCTTTTTTTATTCAGAAGTAGCCTACATATAGCATAAGATGCGGGTTTGGTTCAGTAATCTGGGAATCTCTATTTCACTGTTGGTGAACTCGGCCAAAGCGAAGGACTTTTTTCGCTACAACAAGGTACAGATATTTTGCGTAAAGATCTGATTTGATAGTTTTTCTAATAACAATGAATTTGTTCTAAAATACACCGGGTTTACCGATATGTATTGACAAACCGTCTGTGTTGTTATAAAATCTCGTAACTATGGCTTTATCGAAACCGTAGTTACGATATTCTATAACAACACCGACGGAATACTATGCTCGCGAAAAAATGTCCCACGCTTTGGCCGAGTTCACCACCAGTGTAGTTTGATTCTATCGTTCTCCGGGTACTCTCGCGTAATCCATAAACCGATCATACAATGCGCTAGCTTCATTACTCTTTCCCAAACGATACAACTATAGAATGGTCCAATTTATAGGGGTTACAGAAGACAACACGGATGCTGATAAAAAGAGGATTTGTGTAATTAGTATAGAAAATATTGAGGTAAAAGGAGAAAATGCTGGTTGTTAGCATTTTCTTCTTTTTTACACCAATGTTTCCCAAGCCCTTTGTACCAGGGAAGCCAAAATAAGGTCTTGTTTGGGAAAAGTTAATAATAATAAATATTATATTGAAATTAAAGCTTATCCCGGAAATATTTGATTTAAATGGAATTTAATGTCACTTTCAACGGTGTTTCAATAGAAGTGTTTCGCAAAGGATTACCTAACCGTGGATTCCTGATATAAGTGTCACAAGTACTACGCAGCGTACCACATCTTTTCTGAAACTGTAGGTCAGCTCAGTTCACAAAAGTTTACGTTGTTGTGAAATGTAAACCAATTTATATTCAGATATACACAAAGATTCTTTTTTGTGGTTTCATGATAATTTTGTTGTAGTTTATTGAAGTAATAAATGTGTAAAACTTTTAACACACATAAAATCTAAACATCTATTTAACCCTTTCCCAAACGATTCAATTCTTTGGTAAGCCTAGTTCATTTTCAAAGGTGATGCAGGCGGCAAAATTAATTCTACAGAAACAGGGTATTCAACATCATAACATGTAAGGCAAAGGAAGAAGATGCTGGTTATCGGCGTTTTCTTATGTTACACAATGTTTTTCCCAGGTTTTTCCGCTGATTTCGTCAAAACTAGGTCTTGTTTGAGAAAGGGTTAAACCAAAATCTATAGAAGATACTTCGTTATGTAGATGTTCTGCTTCGGTAGAGTTCAACTCTTTTCTTTTGATGTAGACCTATATAAAAACTTCCATCGCGATTTTGATTGTATACCTTAAATGCAACTCATTTAACATTTCCCCACGCGAACTTCTTTTTACAGACAGGTATAACTTATTAAAAGTAATTTAGATAGTAAAATGATAATAGGTCTAATAGAATTAGACAAATCTGTACAAACAGCTGAATGTAAACAGCATTTTATTCCTGTCCTGAAGGTTTTCCACTTCATCAGATACCAAACGTGCAACTTAGGGTGTCATCCGTGGTAACGGGTATCCCTCGTCAATTTTCGTTGCCACGGATGACGTCCGGAAATTGACGAGGAATATCATAGTTAATTTCTGTTGCCACGGATGACGCTCACGACGAAGTGCTATGTGTCTAATGATGGATGGAATACCTTTTATGGTTTATAAACTAATATTTTGATGGATTGTGGAGTGAGACATGGGAAATGGTTCATACGCCTACCCGAGCAAAAAGTGTTTGAATGAACAATCGTGAACAAGCGACAATAAAAAATGTCACAATTTCGTTTCAAAGGTGTATAGAAGTCATTTAGCGAAAAGGTAAAACTGATGCTCACCAACAATGTTCACTCCCGATCACGATGCAGGCGCCGCATCTGACTTCAGAAATAGAGAAATAGAATAATGTAACATTTTCCAAAAAAACGACAAAGTTTTGGGTTGGTCTAAATCAAAAGCTAATGCAGACATGATCATTATTATAATATTATGATTATATTGGGTGTTATGAAAGGAAACAATGTCTACATTACATCACTGAACATATTATTGATGCAAAAGGAGTAAAAGCTTTCCCAGTCCCATTCTATTAGGGACATCAAAACCAGGTCTTGTTAGGGAAAGGGTTATGTGACAAATAACGACAGGAAAAATGAGACAGACAGACAGACAGTCAGACAGACAGATAGATAGAAGGGTCAAGTCTAGAGAAAGTGGTATGTATGAGTCATTGTCAAAATTTGCAGGTTTTCTTGTCCAAAAGTGATAGACTGTACGTTAGAGTAGATATGTATGAGGCATTGTCAAAATTTGCAGGTTTTTTTTTTGTCCAAAAGTGATAGACTGTACGTTAGAGTAGTAAATGATACAAAGGAGTTGATATTAAAGTGACATTTCACAATCATTTTTACATAAATTTTACTTTTATTCTATATGAAAGAGCATGTTTTCTTATGAACATTCTGAAAATTTCAAGCCAAAATATTGAACCGTTTACGAGAAATATATATTTTTGTGCTAAAATTAAACAAATTGTTGTGGACAACAGTTCAGATTTGTATAGAATTTGTCATTTCTGTCTCAACTTTGAAGGCGTATTTTTCGCTTATAAATAACAACTTCAAAAAACTAATAGCATTTCTATGCATTAGAATAGACAATCTTTGCATCAAGACATACTTTTAAAAAATGAAATAAATGTGCAATGTCACTTTAATGTAATTGTGTGAAGCTAGCATCTTACTGGGTTTTGATGCGATATCTTACGTGTTATATGGCCTGAAATTGCTCTGTCCAATCCCTACCCTCATTGGTTTTCACCAACCTAAAGAACAATTTTAACCCTTATTAAATACCGTTTGGGTTATTTTGATTGACAAAGTGTTAAAAATTAAAATAAAGTAAATGGTATTAAAGTTACATTTCAGAATTTTTCGTCATTAATATTACTTTTATTTTATCTGAAAGAGCATATTTCCTTATGAAAATTCTGAAAATTTCAAGCCAAAATATTGCGCCATTTACGAGAAATTACTATTTTTGTGTTAAAATTGAACAAATTGTTGTGGACAACAGTTCGGATTTATATGCAATTTATCGATTATGTCTCAACTTTTAATGCGTGTTTCTCGCTAAACGGTTAAAACTTAAAAAAACTAATAGTATTTATGGTCATTACAATAACCAATCTTGGCATCAAGACATACTTTAAAAAATTGAAATTGGAATGAAATGTCCCTTTAAAAGTATCATACATCCTTGTCCAACACTTTGTATTTTGGTGTTCCAGTACCTATATAATGTCAGAACTTCAGAAGAGATGCATTTTTTTTGTGTAGACACAAGCCTTTCACCGCCTTTTGGAAAGCGATCTTTTATATCCATGATTATATTAAAATTGCAAAAAGATTCATTGTGTGTGAGCAAATTAATGATGTTATTGCTTTGAAACATTGGGGATATTCTAGAACCACAACAAAATATTTGAACACCAATAATACCCTTTTAACATTGACCCCAAATTAGCAATCTCCGATCAGAGTTGTCGTTCGTTACTCTCACCATACATTTCTGCAACGGGCTGACGCCATGTTTGACAAGAATCTTGTCAAACCGAGGAAAACGTGTACTATTACTGTTTAACTGTTTCATGTGTAACATATTAATAAAGTAGACAAAGAAATGATGATTCCGGGTAGGCCTACACTTGAAAGTTATTATAACGGATCCTTACCAATGGCAATGAATTTTATGCTAAAAATAGACTCGATTTATTGTTTTGTTTAGATAAACCGTCGGTGTTGTTATAAAATCTTGTATCTACGGCTTGAATCAAGTCGTAGTTGCAAGATTTTATAACAACACTTACGAAATACTGTACTATTGTTTGTCCAAAATTACGTCACGGTTAGCTGGATAAAATTGTTCCCTTTAGGATGAAATGTACAGAAAAATTACTGCGCCATTGAATGAATGACATCAGTTTAAATAGAAAATTTAAATCATTACCGTTGGAAAATGATATTAAATTTTAAGCAACGTGAAATATGATATATTTTTACGGTGGCACTAAGGTGACATGTGAGTTTTTCTTTTTTTGAAGAAAAAAGAAAAACGCAATAACAATGTTGGTGAGCGTTTTTCTTTTTTTTAGAGAAAAAAGAAAAACGCAAACACAATATTGGTGAGCGTTTTTCTTTTTTTTTGAAGATAAAAGAAAAACGCTAAAAACAATGTTGGCGAGCGTTTTTCTTTTTTTAGAGAAAAAAGAAAAACGCGACAACCTATATGGTTTTGCGTTTTTCTTTTTTTTACCCGGAAGTCGTGGCCACGTGACTTAATAAGCCAATCAAAACTGTGCAGCCTTATCGCGCTCCCGCCATTTTTCCAATGGGTGAAGATTATCGCTAGACGTACACCGCTTAGGCATGTACACCATTTGCGCACGATGTCAATTATCGCTATGCCCCGCCCCATTATTTTATCGCAGGGATAGTATAAAGGCAGATAAAAGCGAAATGTAGACACCAACATCGAATGTATTTAACACTGTCAAAAACGTTTTTTAACTTAAATAGAAACTTTTCCTTGTCCAGTGTTGTCGGTACATACTTCAATGGCAATAAATTTTGTGCTAAAAATAGACTTGGTTTATCATTGTGTTTTGATATAGGCATTCACCGTCGGTTGTTATAAAAACTCGTATAGCGGACGAGAATTGACCTGGCAGAGCATTCCATTCGATAAGCATGGGCTGCTCTGCCAGGTCATTTATCATGAGGTATAACTACGGCTTGATTCAAGCCGTAGTCACGAGATGTTATACCCACACCCTCGATTTATAGCTATTGTTTGTCAGAAATTACGTCACTGTTAACCCGGTAAAATCATTCATTATTGTGTAAGTCAGACAATTATCCTACCCACAACCTTAACATACCAATCGATCGGTCTAAGAATTGGAAAAGATATTTTTTAGGATACAAAATTAATCTAAGTCATTGTTCGTCAAACCCTATATTGTGCGACCTCAATGGAATTATCTCTTCGAAAAGAATTCAATGAATGTCCAAAACATAGGGTTTCGGTATGTAATTGTCAGATAGCTGATTTAAGTCTGCATTTTATGCATATGAACGATTTTCTCGTGAATATTGTTTGACCATATTGAACTGAGACTCCTTGCATATTCCGTTAATATTCGGGTCTTTCCGTATTTTCTACATCAGGACTATAATCTGTATAAGTTCTGTTATACACTTCGTAATATCTACCGAATAATAATGGCCTTGTGTGTAAGGCAACTCTCCTGTAAACCATATGTCCGTGGTTCGAATCACTATAGCGCTTTTGTTGAAATAATTTTACTTTCAACTTTTATTTATTTTTTACAGTTTTAAATGATTATTTACATGTACGATTCATGATAATGCACATCGTTTAGGCACGGTCCATAGAACGCTGATCTGGGTCTATAATTACAGTGTTAAATGCTTTTTAGCTCACCTGAGCACGTAGTGCTCGAGGTGAGGTATTGTGATCGGTCTGTTGTCCGGCGTCTGTCTGTCCATCTGTCCATCTATCCATCTGTCCATCTGTCTATCTGTCCATCTGTCCATCCGTCAACTTTTCAGAAAAAAATCTTCTCCTCCTAAAGTACTTGGCAGAATTGAATCATATTTCACACATATGATCTATGGGTCATGCTTTTTCAAAATACTTTAAAGAATTTTAATCAGGGCCATAATTGGGTAACAAAGTAGGTCACTAGGTCAAATCTTCTTTTTGCTCTAGGGGCCACATCTGTTGCTCAATCGTTGTGAAAATTATTCAGAATATTTGTCTTGATAATATCTAGGTCATGATAATAAAAAGGTCAAGCCAGGTCAAAAACTAGGTCACTTGGTCAAATATTGTAAAATCCATCTTTTTACTCTATAAGTGCCAATTTTGGCACAAACTTTGTCAAAATTGTACTGAATGTTTATCTTGATGATATTTAGGCTATGTCAAGTAGTGGGTCATTCCAGGTCATTAACTAGGTCATGAGGTCAAATCTTGTGAAATCCTTCCTTTTGCTCTGGAAGTGGCAATTTTGGTCCAAACTTTGTCAAAATTGTTCTAAATGTTTATCGTTATCATATCTGTGTCATGATCAAAGGAGGGTCATGCAAGGTCAAAAACTATGTCACAAGGTCAAATATTACAGATCCTTCCTTTTGCTCTAGAGATGCCAATTTTGCCCCAAAACTTTGTTAAAACTATCCTAAATACTTATCTTGATATCTAGGTTATGTACAAAGTGTGGGTCAAGTAAGGTCAAAAACTAGGTCATTGGGTCAAATCTTGGTGTTGCTTTAAGAAAGGAAATATATACTTAAACATTGTAAAAATTGTTCAGAATGTTTATCTTGACGAAATCTGGGTCATTTTAAAAGTGGGTCATGTGAGGTCCGAAACTAGGTCACTAGGTCAAATCTTGTTTTTCCTGTAAGAACCAAAATATTTACTCAATCATTGTGAAATTGTTCAGAATGTTTATGGTGACAAACTCTGAGTCATTTTAAAACTGGGTCATGTGAGGTCAGAAACTAGGTCACTAGGTCAAATTTTGTTTTTCCTCAAAGAACCAAAATATTTACTCAATCATTGTGAAAATTCAGAATGTTTATCTTGATGATATCTTGGTGATATGAATAGCAGGTCATTCGAGGTTAAAAACTAGGTCACTAGGTGAAATTTTGATTTTGCTCTAAGAACCAAAATATTTACTATATCATTGTGAAAATTTCCAGAATATTTATCCTGATGATTTCTTGGTGATGTGAAAAGTGGGTCATGCAAGATCTAAAACTAGGTCACTAGGTCAAATATGGTTTTTGCTCTTAGAACCAAAATATTTACTTTATCATTATGAAAATTGTGTAGAATGTTTATCTTGACGAAATTAAGGTCATTTGAAAAGTGGGTCATGTGAGGTCAGAAACTAGGTCACTAGGTCAAATTTTGTTTATGCTCTAAGAACCAAAATATTTACTTTATCATTGTGAAAATTGTTCATAATGTTTATCTTGACGAAATCTGGGCCATTTTAAAAGTGGGTCATGTGAGGTCAGAAACTAGGTCACTAGGTCAAATTTTGTTTTTCCTCTTAGAACCAAAATATTTACTCAATCATTGTGAAAATTCAGAATGTTTACCTTGATGATATGAATAGCAGGTCATTCGAGGTTAAAAACTAGGTCACCAGGTCAAATTTTGATTTTGCTCTAAGAACCAGAATATTTACTTTATCATTGTGAAAATTGTTCAGAATGTTTATCCTGAAGATATCTTGGTGATGTGAAAAGTGGGTCATGCGAGGTTTAAAATTAGGTCACTAGGTCAATTCCTGTTTTATTCTAGGAACCAAAATATTTACTTTATCGTTGTGAAAATTATCTTTATGATATCTGGTCAATGTTAAAAGGGGGCCATGTGAAGTAAAAAACTAGGTCACTAGGTCAAATTTTGATTTTGCTATAAGAACCAAAAATATTCACTTTATCATTGTGAAAATTTCCAGAATGTTTATCCTGATGATATCTTGGTGATGTGAAAAGAGGGTCATGGGAGGTCTAAAACTAGGTCACTAGGTCAAATTTTGTTTTTGCTCTAAGAACCAAAACATTTACTTTATCATTGTGAAAATTGTTCAGAATGTTTATTTTCACAATATCTGGGGCATGTTTAAAGTGGGTCATGGGCGGTCAAAACCTAGGTCAAATTTGTTTTTGCCCAAAAAAATCAAAATATTTATTCATCATTGTGAAAATAGTTCAGAATTGCTTATCTTGATGATAAATGGGTCATGTAGAAAGTGGCTATTGTTAGGTCAAAAACTAGGTCAAAAGGTCAAATCTTGTTTTTTGCTCTAAGAACCAAAATATTTGCTCATCATTGTGAAAATTGTTCTGAATGTTTATCTTGATGATGTCTAGGTCATGTAAAAAGTGGGTCATGCGAGTTTGAAGTTTTCAAGCTGTTTGTGCCAAAGTCCTCTCAGGTGAGCGATGCAGGGCCATCTTGGCCCTCTTGTTTAATATTGATAATGATGTGCTCCGTTTAGGCACAGTCCCAACAACGCTGATCTCGGTCTATTCTTACAGTGTAAATGCTTATTTACGATTTATAATGATTTATACGGTTTACGCACGGTCCCCAGAACGCTGATCTAGGTATATACTTGCAGTGTAAAATCGTTGGTGGGTAGTCAAAACCTCGTAACTACAGCTTGACAAAGCTGGAGTTAAGAGGTTTCGATCCCCCGCCGACTAAATGCTTATTTACGATTTATAATGATGTACACCATTTAGGCACGGTCCCTACAACACTGTTCTGGGTCTAATATTAAAGTTTTAACGATTAAATATGAAATACGGCGTTTTGTACACGGTCCCTAGAACGCTGATATGTGTTTTTATGCTCCCCGAAAAATTTCGGGGGAGCATATAGTCGCCACGCTGTCCGTCCGTCCGTCCGTCTGTCTGTCCGTCCGTCCGTCCGTCCGTGTGTCCGTCCGTCCACAGCCAGATCTCAGCAACCCTTGGGCCAAATTCAATGAAACTTCACATGTGGACTCCCTGGGATAATCCCTAGGGACCTTTTTCTCCGTTTCTCAATTCGAGGCTGCGTCATGGAAAAAGGGGCCTTAATGTAAAAATTAGTTTTTCTCTAATTTTTCTTCATCTAATGGACAGAATTTAATGAAATTTTGTAATTTTGTATTTTGTGAGATGTTCTAGATCATATTCTATAAATAATGTGTGTACAAAAAATCCGTCATGGGAAAAGGGGGCTTAATGTATGATAGTTTTTATTTTGTGTCAAACACTTATTCGGGGAGCATAATCCGTCTGTGACGGCTCTTGTTTTTATAGTTTTAAGGTATATGACCCATCATTAAAAACACCACTTTTTAGCCATGCAACATGCATCAAATTACGCACACTTATAAGTACACTTCAAATAAGTTGATTCACCGTGCCGGATTCAAAGATTATGGTTCAAGAAGAAAATAATTTACAAATATCTTTTTACTCTATATGCATATGAAAGGGAGGTAATTTTGAACATTTTTGTCAAATATTTTCATATGTATGCATCAATTCAAAATTCTAAACCGTTCAAAATGCTTATGTTTGTATTTGGAATAGAAATGCAACACAGTTAAGGAATTACTGGCACTTTTCAAATTTCGCCTCTGGCTCTTTGGTGCTAATGATGGGTTGTATACATTAAATGCTTATTTACAACTTGATATGATGTACACCGTTTAGGCACGGTCCCTAGAACGCTGATATGGATCTATATTGACAATCTTAAATGTTTATTTAAAATTTACTATGATGTACACCGTTTAGGCACGGTCTCTAAAACGCTGATCTGGGTGTATATTTGCAATTTTAAATGCTGATTTACGATTTGATATGACTAACACCGTTTAGGCACGATCCCTACAATGATGAACTATGTCTATACTTTCATTGCTATTGATAATGATGTACACCGTTTAGGCACGGTCCGTAGAAAGCTGATCTGGTTGTAAACTTACAGTTTCAATTGCTTATTTGCGATTTGATGTGATGTACACCATACAGGCATGGTCTCTAAAAAGTTGATCTGGGTCTATACTTAGTGTCCAATGCTTAATTTCGATTTGATATGATGTACCTCGTTTAGGCACGATCCCTAGAACGCTGATCTGGGTCTATACTTAGAGTGTTAAATGCTTATTTAATATTGATAATGATGTACTCCGTTTAGGCACGGTCCATAGAACGCTGATCTCGGTCTATTCTTAGTGTAAAATGCTTATTTACGATCATTAATAAAGATGTATACCGTTTACGCACGGTCCCTAGAACGCTGATCTAGGTCTATACTTACAGCGCTGGTTCAACACTGTTCTGGGTCTAATATTACAGTTTTAACGATTTAATATGAAATACGGCGTTTTGTACACGGTCCCTAGAACGCTGATATGGGTGTATTTTTACAGTTTTAAATGCTTATTTACAATTTGATATGATGTACACCGTTTAGGCACGCTCCGTAGAAAGCTGATCTGGTTGTAAACTTACAGCTTCAGTTGCTTATTTGCGATTTGATGTGATGTACACCATACAGGCATGGTCTCTAAAAAGTTGATCTGGGTCTATACTTACAGTGCCCAATGCTTAATTTCGATTTATTTTGATGTACCTCGTTTAGGCATGGTCCTATAGAATGCTGATCTGGGTCTATACTTACAGTTGTAAATCTTTATTTACAATTTAATATGATGTACTGCTTTTATGCACGGTCCCTAGAACGCCACTCATGCTCTAGAATTACAGCCTTAAAAGATTTTTTTCGATTAAATATGATGTACACCGTTTAGGCACGGCCCCTAAAACGCTGTTCTGGGTCTATACTTGCAGTTTAAATGCTTATGTTTGATTTATAGTGGTGTACACCGTTTAGGCACAGTCCCTAGAACGCTGATCTGGATCGATACGTACAGTTTTAAATATTTTTCGAAGATTCGACATGATACGTAGGCAAAGGAAGGTTTATAATATTTGGGGGTGGGGGAATGTTAAAGCGAATGGAACCCGACCGAGCGTATCGTTCCTAGAGGGACTTGAGGCATCCACCCCCCCCAGAAAATTTTGAATTGTTAGAAGCCATTCCTGCAATCTGAGCACTTTCAGACAGCATTTTATACCTGGACCTTTCTTGGGGGAAAACATGGGTGCATTATTGGGGGGCATAAGATATGCTGCCCAAATTAAATTATTTGGGGATCTGGCTCCCCCGCCTCCCTTTTTACGCCAGTGTGATGTACACCGTTTAGGCACGGTTGCTCGAATGCTGATCTGAGTATCTACTTACAGTTGTACATGCTTATTTATGATTTGTTCTAATGTACACCGTTTAGGCATATCCCTAGAACGCTAATCTGAGTCTATACTTACAGTTGTAAAGTTTAATGCTAATCTGCGATGTAATATGAAGTAAACCGTTTAGGCACGGAGGCATGGTCTCTTGAACGCTGATCCTTGTTTATATTTACGATTCATAGTAATGCAGTCTGTTTAGTTACCCTTTCGGAGTCTATACTTGCAATTATGAATGCTTGGTTACAATTTTGAATGATACGTACACAGCGCGATCTGCATCCGTATCTATATTCACAGTTGAATGTGCTTTTTGACCATTTTTAATGATGAAACCGTTTGTACACGCTATATCAGAAAGCCCTAGTCCATATTGACAGTCGAAGTGCTTATTATGTACATCGATTGGGCACGGCTTGTAGAAAGCTGATTTTTGGTATTAATCTATCGTTTTAAATGAGTATTGACGTTTTATGTGTACTCTTTAAGCACTGTCTTTTGAACGTGGATCTAAGTCTACGTATACCCAAACCGAAAACTCTTTTCAAAGAATATTATGATACGTAACCGCACTGGGGTAGGAAGTGGGGGCCAGGGGGCCAGGCCCCCAATAATTTAGAAGGGGGCAGCATAACCCATGCCCCCAATAATACACCCATATTTTCCTTCGAGAAAGGACCAGGTATGAAATGCTGTCTGAAAGTGCCCAGATTGCAGGAAATTACTTCTTTTGAATCGCCCTGCCCCAGACCCACCCACCCCAGCAACGCAAAAACTCGGTCAGGTTACATTCACTTAAACATCTGCCCCCTCCCCCATATTATAAACCTTTCTACGTCTATGAACCGTTCCAGGCAAAATCTCTACATCGTCGCTTTCAGCAAAAACCTCGTAACTGCAGCCTAAGAACAGCTGCAATTACAATGTTCTTGTAGAAAGATATCGATTTTTTTTAAATTTTCAGTCTTTATTCATATTAATTAATGCTTGTCAACTATATTTTATCATAAAAACCGGTAATACATGATCCCGATAAGCAAACATATTGCCTATATACGGTCTATTTTTAACGCGCATTACGCTTTCAAAGACGACTTTCGAAAATTAAATCCAATTCTATACTTTAAAAAAAACTGTCTACATTAAACAATTTTTACTGTCTATTTTCATTTGGGTAATTGTTCCAGGGATAGTACCTTAACGGTGTGTGTACACATCATTGAAATCCTAAATAAGCAGTTACAACTGAAAGTATAGACCCAGATTAGCGTTCTAGGGACCGTGCCTAAACGATGCACATCATATCAAAATATAAAGAAGCATTTCTAACTGAGAATATAGACCCAGACCAGTGTTCTAAGGACCGTGCCTAAATGTTGTCCATCATGATATCGTAAATAAGTATTTACAACAGTAAGTTTAGACTTAAATCAGCGTTTAAGATACCGTGTATATAACGCTGTACATTACTATAAATGGTAAATAAGCATTAAAGTCTGTAAGTGTAGATCCAGGTAAGCATTCTAGAGACCGTGCCTAAACGGTGTGCATCAGTATAAATAGTAAATTTCTAACATTTACAGCGGTAAGTATAGAACCAAATCAGCGTTTTAGAGACCGTGCATAAACGGTGTGTATATAATTATGATTATAAACAAATCATATTTATAACATTTACAAATGTAAGTATAGACACAGATCAGCGTTTTAGAGACCGTGCAAAAAGGTGTACATTTAACACTGTAAAATTAATATAGACCCAGATCAGGGTTCTAGGGACCGTGCCTAAACGGTGTACATCATTATAAATCGTAATTAGGCATTTAACACTGTAAGTAGGGTAAGGAGGGGCAAAACGCCCAGGTGGGGTCAAACGCCCACCCCTATTATTTCGTCTCTCATTATGTCAATTGATATTTGTCTTGATTTTACACTTCAAGTATTCTTTTAGAAAGATGCCCATGAAATTTTTACATCTAAACGTCATTCAATTATCAGTATGCGAATAATTGTTTATTTTGCATATGTTTGATCTAATATTTGGGTAATGGGTTTGCTTGTGTATCTTATTTCAGTCCGAGTATTCAATCAACCAAAATGCATTTTATATTTATATGTCCAATTGGTCGCCTACACAAAAAGATAAAAAGAAAAAAATATCAACACATTTTTTTCTCTGGCCAAATTAAATCACCCACCCCCTTTGGGGCAAAACGCCTATGCTGCTTTGGGGCAAAACGCCCAGACTGGACGTTTTGCCCCTTCCAAGGGCTAAATAGTGGGCGTTTTGCCCCTTGTATGGATAAGTAGGTATTCAGAAGTACTAAAATTTTCCTTTAAACTCAAAGAATGACTATGGTTGGTACATATGACGAAATCCATTTACATTTCGTTGTCTACAAAAGAAAAAACTGGCAAAAAAGACCGACTTTTCGCGAATATATCAAACGTTTGTGTCACCTGATGGATCCATGTGGGGCAAAACGCCCATGAAACGTCGATTTTGTGTTAAAATGAGACAATAAGACCATTTAATCTACTTTAAAGGGGCCTTATAAAGAACAAAACATCAGTATGTTTAATTTGACTGATATGAAGATGCTGCAGACAAAGGACAGTAAAACGTAACCACTTTTTAGACAAGTAAATTATGCCCAAATCTAGCCTTTAGGCTTGATACAAAATGTTGAAAATATGATGAAACCCACCCAAAATATATTTTTCCTAGTATATTAATTACAAACTAATTATATTCCTATTTTCCCCCAGGTATTTTCAAAATATATTTTTTTATTTTTCATATGGGGCATAAAGCCCACTGGTGGGCTTCATGCCCCACCCCCAAAGGCGTTTTGCCCCGAGGGTGGGGCAAAAGGGCCAAATTTCGAGAAAAATTGTTTTAACGACTGTCATTTTTTATATCAAATGACAAAGCTGTTTTGTGTATAGACATTTGGGACAAAGGGCAAAGTTTAATTTCACGTTGAAACATTTACATTATACCTTGTTTGTTTTGTGCTACAGCGCTCTTTCCTTAACGGGGGGGCGTTTTGCCCCTCCCTACCCTATAGACCCAGATCAGCGTTATACAGTGATATTGCCTAAACGGTGTAGCCTACATTTTTAAAACACTGTAAATATAGACCCAGATAAGGATTCTAGGGACCGTGCCTAAACTGTGCACATCATTATACATCGTTGATAAGCATTTAATATTGTAAATATCGACTCAGATCAGCGTTCTAGGGACCTTGCCTAAACGGTGTACATCATTATAAATCTTAGATAAGCATTTAAACACTGTAAGTATAGACCCAGATGAGCGTTCTAGGGACTGTGCCTAAACGGTGTACATCATTATAAAACGTAAATAAGCATTTAATGCTGTAAATATAGACCAAGATAAGCGTTCTAGGGACCGTGCCTAAACGGTGTACATCATTATAAATCGTAAATAAACATTTACAACTGTACGCATAGACTCAGATCAGCGTTCTAGGGGCCGTGCCTAAACGGCGTATATCGTTTTAACTCGTAAACAAGCATTTCAAACTTTAAGTATAGACCCAGATCATCGTTCTGGGACCGTTTCTGAACGGTGTACATCATTATAAATCGTTGATAAGCATTTACAACTGTCAACTCTTTTGTATAGGCTTATATCAGCGTTCTAGGGATCGTGCCTTTAGAAATGGTGTAGATCTACATTATTACATGTAAAGATCATACAAAAGCATTTATAACCGTAAGTAAATATACTAGCTTTCTAGAAACCGTGCCGTAACGGTATATATCACTAAAGAGTTCAATTTCAAATGAAATTAAATCATCAAATTATAAAATTAATAGTTTTGGATAATCTCCATTTCGCCGCCGTTCTTCACATTTCGCCCCATTTTGCCACAACAGTTCCATTTCCCTAGTTTAGGCCAACCCTGTTTTAATCATTTATAAGACAACTTTACAAGCAGAATATTTCTGTGGTCAATGTCAAATGTCTTCGAAAAAGATATTAGAAAATTCTTTGTGAAATATACAGTCAAGTTAATGTTTTTCAAGGCCTATAGTTTTAAGATTCTGGTAGGCATTTTATTCCATCCAATTCGAATTGTAAGGGAGGTAACACCTCTAAAAAACGCGAAAACTAGTTACTCTATTGAGTCACGTGGCCACGACTTCCGGGTAAAAAAAAGAAAAACGCAACACCAAAATAGGTTGTCGCGTTTTTCTTTTTTTTCTAAAAAAAGAAAAACGCCCACCAACATTGTTTATTGCGTTTTTTCTTTTTTCTTCAAAAAAAGAAAAAACTCATATGTCACCTTAGTGCCACCGTATATTTTGGACTTCCGAAGAGAAAAATTATTTGTTATTGCCATTTTGATGTGATTAAAAAGTGACGTAATCTAGCAGATGATGACGCAATACTCTCTGAGCCAACTACAGAGGTGAATGTAATGAATGAACCGTGTGCAAGAGAGTGCCAAATTAGATGTATGCTGACTTTGAATATTTGTCAGTATCAAACACTAAAATAGTAATGCGGATGTTCGGAGCACTGGTAGATAGGCAATTTTCCTTTTTTGTGGTGTCTGGTTCAACGTTTTCCTTACTCACACAGTCATGATCTAGAGTAAGCGGTTTTAAATAAGAATGTTTTATTCAGCATGTCCTCTAGAGCATGGGATCTCGGTGGGTTTGACATTATCTGGGCTGAAAGCATTGAATATATCAATTTAGTTGTACAAGTCGTGTGTATCCCCGCTGATATTTGGGTGTATATTTGTAAAAGTCAATCTGTCATTTGTCATAGAGTTATACAAAATGGTGCTTTCTGGGTATCTTGAACTATTTAGACTGACTGTAAAAGTTGGTTTGCCGCTGTTCAGATAAGACTTTGCGAAACATTGTTGAAAATGAAGAAATAACTTGTGACAGGCAATTTCTTCGTTCCGCACCATGCTTTTTACACAGAAAAACAAAACTGTAAAACAGCTGAATTTGCGGTCTACACCAATTTTGAATTTGGATCAGTTTAAAATATTGTCGATGGTAATGCGTTAAAGATTCATGCCAATGCAGGTAAATACTTTAGTAGGTCTACAGCAATGTCTTTAATTTCCTGACGTTTTCCAAACATGAATAATTCTATCCAGATCCGAACAGTGTTTTTATATATTAAGGTAGTCTATGCCTAATGAGATTCGGGCAACATCGGAATTATTCGGGTGACGTCGAAAACATTCGGCGGTGGAATCTTCCTCCGACAAATTTTACGACCGCGCAAGAATAAGTTCGTTCCCGACGTCGTTCGAAATAATCCGATGTTTTATGAAAATCAAAATGGCCAGATTACGGGTATTCTACCTTAACAAAATATTTCCTGAAGCCCAGACATGCGTCGTGTCTATTTGGGAAGAAAGAGACCATGTTGGTGGACGGCATTTTCTTCGCTAACGTATTTTACAAAGTCGTACACTACTATATTATGCAACTTAGAATAAGGCATATCCAAGTTACATAAGTAGGCCTAAGACAAGTTTGTCTTAGGCCTACTTATGCAACTTGGGTATACTTTATAGTCCATGAGCCAGGACCCGAATTTTGACCGATTGGTACCACTCGGAGGGAGTAATTCTTTTTGCACTTTTTGATTAGTCTGGTATCTATACTTCATGTTTCAGTATGATAGCAATCTCAGATCGGTAGCTTATGCCCCGAAAAACGCTTCTTTTCAAGGGTACCCTTTACACACAAAAATTTCATTGGTTTTCTAGTGAAACAACACATACATTTTTCCAACCCTTAAGCTCATTCAAATACAAAAGTCTTTATTCATAACCGAGATACAGTACAGAGTAGCATATTTTAAGGTTTTGTGTTAGTCTGAAATGTCATCTGTAGGAAGATTTTAGTGTACACAGAGAACTATCTATAGATGATACGAATTACAAGGGAAAAATGAAAATTATGGTATTTGTGGACACACAAAGTCTGCTTTCTGATGTAAATGAACTGTAATTAGCATTTTGATATCAGGTAATACTAAATAAATATACATATAACAAACTAGAATGGATAGCAATGTCGACTTTATTGCCGCTCATTATACTACCAGAAAGTAAAAAAAAGCATAAATGCTTATCATTTACATTTCATTCATTTTTAAATGTAAAACTAATTCGAACTACGATAAAAACAAATGAATAATGCTTACAAACACTTCTCTAAGGATACACATGAAGAAAACTAGGCCTGGTTTGAAAGTGTACGCAGAGAAGCTAATTTCTCACAAGATAAGAAAGGGGTGAGGGTTATAAGCTGGATATATTCATTGGCTCGAGAGGATGGCACAAAGTTATTGTTTTAATGTAATTCTACAGTCAGAAAGTCATTAGAATACATGTCCAGACAAATGTACATCCATAAAGCATTGAAGAATAACGTTTTTCCAGGTGCAGTTGATTCGTGAAGAAAGACAGGTTATCAATACTGCTATATAATGTATGATATTTCTTTGCTGAAATCAAATGCGATTATTCAAGTGAATTAGACATCCTTTACAAATAAAGAGTCCCTCTAGAGTGCACACCTTCGTCCTTTGCTTTTTGTTCGGATACATTTGCACAATGAAAACAAAAATTATAGGCTATTGGCCTGCTTTTAAAAACAATTATGAGGACTTCTGGTGTTAACACTGACATGCAAATTGGTAGTGTGTTCTAATATGTGTACAAATTCTTTCTACGTATATGTTGCTTAGTACATCCACTTGGATTGCAAATGAAACATGCATTCCAGGAAAAAGTATACAAAACATCGTATATGTATACAACATATTAAGAAACATGTGTAGTTAACTACAAGGCTATCGCTTTTCGTGTGTACGGATAAAAATGTTATAAAATGGAGGTATTTTCAGCAAAAGTGTCATGGAACTAATCTATAATTAGAGACCTAGCAAGAATTAAATACATCTTAAGTGTATTAAAACCATTGTTGTGCAACAGAATTAACATTAACCCAGGACATCTGAATATGTAATGATACTACTTCGGCTATGTTTTCTTAAAACGCTCAACTAACGGACGAAGATGCAGTTGTCCCGGGTTCACTTTAGTGCACTATACTCTGTAGCGTGGACATATCACTACAGCAGTATAGTCTTTTAGAATACAAGATATAATGCAGTACAAAAGAAATATTTACGAGTAAAAAATAAAGCAAGTGTTAAATAAACGATGAGACTAGAGATGAAATTGATTACATCGATACAAAGGCTGTTGAAAAAAAAAACTCACACTACGTTTCTGAAAAAGAATAACTATAATTCCATTGTCAAATCAACATAGCAAAGTTCAGTTGGAATCTTTCGTGAATGATGCATAATGTAAGTAAAATGGGCTAGAACGAAAGAAAGAATAACTACATGGACTGTTATACAATGTACATAGACAGTCACAATTTATTTATGCGAAGTAAACAATGATAAAAAAAAGAGTGTAACATATAAATGTAAGTATTTAGGCACCAAAACAGATGTGTTGAACTGCAATTACAACATAATGCAAGAATTACGACTTGATATTAATCAACTTCAACCCAAAGCTTGGAACTGTCATGAGCAAAGCCATTATTATAACCGAACAATCGAAATCACCCTAGCATCTAGCCTTACAGCAAATGGTATTTCAAATGAAGAAAAGCAGACATGTTGATATAAAGAAAAATGTAAGAAAGCTGTCTTGTATGCATAACAGGGAAGTGTAAATTATGATTTTTGAGCACTTCACAGTAATGGAGATTAGACATTTGAAGTTCGTTTATTAAATTATTCAAGCCTGTTATTAATTTATTGTAAATATGCAAATACGAGAGAGAATTGGATCACGATAAAAGTGGTCTCGATTATGAATATATGAAAGAATATGGTCAATCAGAGGTAGAGATTTTCCATGTATCGATACATGTTCATTGATAAATTAAGTACCTAATTTAATTAGCATCAATATTTTTTTTCAATGATTGAGGTGTTAATGTAAGAAAAGATATATAAACCGGTGATGGAAATGCTAACTGTTATAGCAGAATGAAATTTAATTTCTGTGCATCACGGGCATTATGAACTTGCAAACAAATTGTAGTATTTTAATCTTAATCAGATAAAAACCATCATTACTGAATCATAAGCAAAATGTGATTTGTGTCGTTGAAGAATGGCATATATCACCAGTTGGTATAAGTCCAATTACCCACGAGAATGGCAATTTCGAAATAATAAAGTTATGTAGACAACGAATTTGTTCGGCTGGTGCATTTACGTAACTAGTCAAGTTAAGGCAATTCATTAACATACCATATATTAGGGGATATCAAAACAATTTTGAGCTTCTGGTATTTACTCCCTTAAGGTAGTAAAGATTTTTACACCTTCGTGTAAATGAATGGTCCAAATACACTTTGTATGTAGGATAATATGGCTAGCTGCTACGAGCTTGTCCGAAACTTTTAAACCGACTTACCCCTCCCAGTGTTATTGACCAAAATGGATAATACTAAGAACACGGTTACACATGGTAACATGGTTTCTAGTCCTGGAGGCTTAAAGTGCTAAACAAGATTGCCTAAGTTTATGGGGAGTCTACCCCTTCTTTTGCAACAATATAATATTGGGAAAAGGAATTCCAGTGTGTCTGAGACAGTTAAGAATATTAGTTGGCTGCTGCCGAGGAGATTGGTTAGGGTAACAAGACGTTGATCCGGATATCAGTAAACTGTTAACAAGGTGGAAGGAATGTGTGGGGTTGGAAAGGCTACAGGGCTATTATATGAAAAATACAGCAGGTGTGAGAATCAAAAACCTTTGATATGCCCTCATAAACGACTTGTATTGAAACATGGGATCATAAACAAAACCGCTAAACAACCACAAACTTGCATTTTCTCCTACACAGATGAAAGCCACACCAGTAGTGACAAGGTATGGTAACTATTTAGAGGATTATTAAATCGAGTTTGCAAGTTATATTGATCTGATGAATCTGTTGCTCACAACGCAGATTCTATGAAACGTTTGCATTTGTCTAAAAGAGAGGGTGAATGAGATATGTTTGATTAAAAATTACGCCACTGTGATTATAAAGACAAATGGTGCCGTTTTTGCTTTTGTTACCACGACTTCAATCAATTTGACCATTAGTTATCAATTATATTCCAATCCAATCACTTTGTTGTTAACATGTGTGTGGTGATATGGATCTTATAAAACTTTCAGACTCTTACAAAATGAAAACAAAGATTTACCCAACCATTTGAGTATGTATCATACTGCATTTTGTTATGATTCATGCCAAATAAACTAGAACACATATACATCTGATTCACATTTTAATGCATATGTTCGACAGAAGAAGTTTAAATCTCTGTCAAATGATTATTTAAAGTATATATGCATACATGTAATTATTCTTATCTATATGTTTGTCATTTCTCCTAGTGAGCTGGACACATTTTACCCAACGTGATTTTCAGTGACAAAAAGCATTACACTAACAACAGGTATGTCTGGAACCATTGATTGAATCAAAATCACGAATACCAGAATCAGCACATGTATCCAATATGATTATATATAGCAGAAACTTTTAGAAATATTGCTATTGCAACTGTAGTAAAAATACGTACATACAGACAAGGAGACTTGGAAATGGGGAAAGGACGACACACATGTCATACAATCACCTGGCTTATAAAATTACATTGTTTTTGATAAATCTGTTCTGTAGGTATGCAATGTACATCTACGGACTTCGCTGTCGAAATACATATAGAATTTGTCTTTTAGGAGGCCAGGGGTTGCATTTATTCGTGGACACTGCAATATATTTTCTAAACGAAATAAAATTGCAAAAGTACTACATGTATCTAATTTCTATTTTGAACATAGAAATAAGTTCCATCCGTACACTTTGATTATCATCCTTTGCATAAGTAATCTTTGTCTAATCATCATAGTTTATACAAACTAGGTTTTGGAAATGAGAATGTTATAATCCTACTTAATAGCAGAAACAAATGTATTCTCTCATACTTACAAAATTGAGCGCGAATCTGGAAAAGGGTCCCTTATAGCATTTGAGGCAGTCACATTTCTTGAGATCAGTGCATGCTTTTAGTGAAGACAGGCAGACATCCATGCTGCTATATTACAATTGCAACATGTCATCAAGGATCTAGTGGAGAACAGCAATGGTTCTTGATCAGACTGCATGTATACGCAGGCTGATTTGGAACCATATTTGGTTCAAGAGCCTTAAGGGACCTTTTTCCGTATCCTGACTTATTATATTGTACATGTAAATATTGAGTTATGATTAGATATATATGCAGACCAATATATCCGACGAATAGAGTTTTTGTACTATATATGACAAAAGCAGCATTATTTTGTATATTCATTGTATCCTTGAATATGGGACGATCGGGTTTTACTTTGGTTGCCACATGAAGTACATTATATATCGTATAATCGTATATTGACATTGGGATATATTTTGTTGTAAAGTATAGCTTCATTTTTTTCATGTGGTCATTCAATTTAGTTACGAACCGTCGAATATTGTGCAGTTGATTATATTTCCAGTAATTATTTTCTAATTTGCATTGATTGGACATTCAACTGGACATATAAGGCCCTTCATTATTTTTAAAAGTGAAAATGCCTTTGAGTTCAGCATTCTTTCAGTAGGCCTAACGTAAGATTCTCCATTTCATATTCATATAACATATATATGCATGAAATAGTCACCTAAGAGGTAATCCAATTGTTTTGGATAAAAACACATTGCTGCCGATAGATTAGCAACAGCTAGAGGCCTTAGAACACTCATAGTATGCGTTTTAGTTTTTAGGTACGAACATTTCGGGGTCCGAATCGACCAAATGTTTTTGCCGTTTACAGCTTTTTCCGAGTGTTTTGTGTCACGAAACTGGTATGAATCGATGAATACGCATTTGAAAATATATTGAAGTGTAAAAATATGTTGCCACTTGCATTTCTGCTTCAAAGAATTGAAAAATTCACTTGAAAAAATTGTGCATTTCGTTCAGTGTAGGGGCCGACAAATTGTCTTCTATTTCACAGCCTACAGAGGCCTCGTACCTGGGAACAGATTTAATAGTACTCAAAACTAGTGTTTTAAGAATATTTTGGCAGAGAAAATAATCACGACAAGCCTTTTTATAAATCACACACAACCAAAAGAAATCGCAGCTACTGTCCCATTTGTGGACATGTGAAAAAGGGGTAGGTTAAGAAAACGGCGATTTTCTCAGCATAAGCTACCAATTTCAGACTGCTATCATATCAATTAGTTAACTACACATATAAAGCTGTTCAGAAAGTGCAATAATAATTACTCCCTCCGAGTGGTACCAAAAAAGTGTCTGGCTCATGGACTATTATTCAAAAGTTGCGCAAAACCCATAACACCCTTTTTTAGATATTTCGTTTTTGTGTTTATTTTATATTTGGGTGGGATGCAGTCATGCTCTAAATCTGATATGTTGAACTCGTCGTACTTTGAAAGGCATCTGAATACGTTTTGTCGATTAAGGGGGAATGCTCCAGTTTTTCGGAACACTCGACTATAGAAAATTAAATGTTTTGTACCATACATTCGTGTATATGTTTCGCTGCCATATACATTTTCTTTTTAAAGTATTACCCGGACATGTTGCTTAATATACAATGAGGGAGTTTTATCAAATTCTATTATGTAGAACTTGAAATATTACTAAAATATGCAAAATTTTGACATAACACACTTCAGCTTCGTTGATCTAACTGAACACGTGAGCATGCTGTTATATACATGTATATTTACGCGTTTATAATAGCACATATTTTGGCTTTTTCCCTTCTTATTAAATGTAAGACTTTACTGTAAATCCGTTTTCGGGATTAAACGATGATTATACAGCATTTTTTAGCATTTTAGTGACATAGGACACGTGCAGGAAATTGTGCATTTTTTTTTCACTGTAGGGGTATGTGATACGAATGCCTTTAAAATAAAACAAGATCGATGACCATCCATTTTTTTTATTTTTCAATTGTTAATAACATGTAATTTCAACATACAAAATATTAATGAATTCTAGGGAAATGTTTAGGAAACTGAAAACTGGGGCATTCTTCCTTAAAGGGATTCGTGATCCAGATCCACATTTGCAGTTGTTTGAGCGGTTGCGGATAGCTAACTAAATTATCGTTGCGTACGTTTTTACTATGTACAACTGATAATCTCTGCTGTTTGGTACCAATCGGTAGATAAACATATAACTAGGCTATTCTTGTCATAGAAAGCCAGACCGGGACACAACTGTTGTTTTTCTGCTAGATATACCATTTTTTGCAGACAACACTAATAAGGTCAGTAGCGGATAGCGTCCGGTAATAACGGATCGGTAGATGAGGGGATGTTGACAGCAATTCACTGCTTTAGGTCGCTGAATAATCTAATCACAATCAAGTCTGGTTCATCTATGCATGCAGCTCAGAGCCGATTCAAATAATCGAAAAAGAAGACTCAGGCTAAAAGAGTTTGAAAACAATGTGGAGAAGAAGAAAATCTAGCATTGGTTAGTTTACATGTGAGTAATCCGATAATGCCGGAATCGAGTGATGTGTTCAGGTACGGAATCCTATTACCGCCATCCACTTTTCTAAGAAAATTGAGTTTGTGAAAAGTCGAAAAGTCGAAATTAAGGCGACTAACTTCTACTTTTCTACCAAAATTTGACCTTGAAATGTAGAAAACTTGAAGTTTTGTCTGTGACAATTGTCAGAAGTTAGTGTGACTAACTTCAACTTTTCGACTTTTCACAAACTCAATTTTGGTAGAAAAGTGGAAGTTAGTCGCACTAATTTCAACTTTTCTATCAAAATTGAGTTTGTGAAAAGTCGAAAAGTTGAAGTTAGTCACACTAACTTCTGACAATTGTCACTAACTTCTGACAATTGTCACAAACAAAACTTCAACATTTCTACATTTCACAAACTCAATTTTCTTAGAAAAGTGGATGGCGGAAACAGGATTCCGTACTCAGGCAATATTTAACAAATGTGAAAATTATCTATCCAAATTTCTCAGTGTTTTAGAAAACATATTTGTCCTTAAAGAGACATTTTACGGATATTTTTCGTTAGTGTTTATTTTATTTTTTTTCCGAAATAGCATATTTTCCTGTGAAAAATCTGATTTCCACTTAAATGCGTGTTTTTCGCTTACCACTTATCAGCAACAACGTTATAGATCTATTCCAACAATAGTATTTCAAATGCAGATAGAATGTAGGATCATATTGCTAGCTGTTGGGATAAAGCCACACGAGGTTGTTACAAGGGCATACCATGATACCCCTAAACTTTCGACAAAATGAACGTTACTGAGAACAGGGTTGTGAAGAGATAACTCCTTGTCCTAGAGGCTATATCTGCTACTGAAATTGACGTCTGCATCATCTTTAAACTTGGACGGGTACAAAAGTAGGTTACGGGAGTATAGGAGTGATTACTACATGCTGAATACCGCAATTAAAATCGTTTAATGATATAATTTATGATTAGTTTGAGGATTGGCAAATATTTGAAAAGATGCGTAACCATGTCATAATATTTAAGTACTGTAACATGAATTTTACACATACACAAATGATAAATTACGTGAGTAATTCACGCTTCAAATCTTTTTCCAAATGAATACATTTCAAACTTGTTCAAATTTCAAAATTTTGTTTGATTTTCTACTTTTAAAAATCGTCGCGCATTTCTGAAAGTTATTACCTTATTTATAAATGCAGTAAATGTAGAGTCAATCTCCTTCGCAGTTGTACGCCCTGAATTGGGATTGGGTAGATCTCTGCAGGCATAGCTTGGGTTACCAAGATTTTATGTAATTGAACTTTCTTAATTTAGATTTTAATTTAAAAAAAGTAAACGCGTTTCTAGCAATATTTTAAGAATATGAGGTCTCAGATATGAATCCAAATAAAAGATAAAATTGGATTAAAAATGATTTCAGAAGCGCCGTTTAAATTTCCGACATATTTACGATATCACGTGACATTCGCCTTGGTCAAGTGATTGATATGCCTGCATGGTACTCATAAGCCGCGTGCGATTTAGGCCAGAAATGGTCTTCCGGAAGAGGTAGACCGTAAATTCTGTTCGTTTTACCTCTTCTGAAATCAGAAGAGTCACGTGACAAGCACTTCCGACTAAATCGAACGGTCCTCTTCTGTTTCTGGAAACTCTTCTAGCTCTTCCATTTTTGAGCAGAAGACAGAAGAGATCACGTGGTTGGCAACATGAGACCGTCTTTAGTTACAAATTACAGATTTTCTCAATTACTGAAAATCGCTTGTTTACAACTAGTTTGTTTTAATTTTGGGATCAAAACGAGAACAAAACTTGTGCTTTTGAAAAGGAAGTGCCATTATCAGTACATTGTAGTAGTATCAGGAACGGTACCCAGTCTACCGAATTGGAGCTGGCCATTCTAATTTCCTCTTTTTTGGAGAGCTTTTTGATAAAAGAGCCACTTCCGTTTTCAAGACATGTTCGATTTATTTTAGGTCGTCTGTCTTCTATCGCGTGACTTAGCCTATTCTATCACGTCTTCTTCTGGAAGAGGAAGATGTTATATCGCACATGCCTATAATGTAAGGCATTGTCGCTGTTTGGAGTTCGATGTAGAGTATGAATACCTTAGCGGGATCGAAAAACACAAACAAAAACATACAAACAAATTAAACAAACAAATAAAAACCAAAACATTCTACAGTATTTTACCAATTGCTTTATTAATGGAACATCCCAATAATATCATAGCAGAAAATGTTTGTCATCTTGTAGATCGATGCTGGTCGATTCACAATGTTAGTGTAGCAAACCGGAGATATGGTCTTCAGTGAAATCAGATACACAACATTTCTAGACTATATATAGATCTAACTCATTTTTTCTACTTTGCAAGACTTTAATAGTTAATATTTCTATATCTTCATTACAACCCTACCCTACATTCCTTTACATACGATCTACACCAGAATTGTGCCATCTAGTTATGGGTTAAATTGTCACCATTGAAGATATTTCGTTTTATGCTAATTCTAACAGGTAAGCTATTTCCAAAACGATAATATAAGCTTATTCATGAAATAAGTAATACATGTAGATCTACAGAAAACAATTAAATTGGATGCTTTAGTCTATGGCGCGCGAATCAACGGTCTAGCGATAAATCACCGGTAGACCGATAATTATGTTTGACCCTTCTGCTCGAAATCTCATTAGCCAATCAAATGGCTCGTTACATCCTCAACACACCGGGAATATCGACGACCGTATAGTAGAGATTTACGGATTAGTACGAAATGGAGTACGAAATGGAAATGGAAATGAAATCAGGGGGGTGGTATCAGGATACTTGGAATATGGTGGCAGGTCACTCATATTTGCATCTATGTAATTCTATGGAAAATCCAGTTTTTCATACAGTGTCAAACTTTGAATTGGAAAAAAGCCCTAAAAACTGGTTTTGACGCCACTAATAGAAAACGCACGGAACATAATTAGGACAAGATAATGAAATGCTGATAACCACAAGAAAGACATGACTTAGATGTCCCTAATAGAAAATGCGTGGAAAAACATCGGGACGAAAGAATAAAATGCTGATAACCACAAACCATATCTCTGTCAACATCAAATCTGTTGTCTTTAGCAGCTTTCATTATAGACGGCCCAAATATTCTGTCAAAAGGGTAAGTATTTGAAAAAATGTACTGTAGTAGCAATGGTCTGTGAAAAGTGTCAGAGATAAATTTGTCAATAGGTCATCGAAACTGGCACGATTTAAAAACGCAAAATGTACTTTAACAGATTGTTTCTACTAGATCTGCATAACGGATGCATAGTTATGTATAATTGTATATTTAACACTTGTAAACATAACAGGGAAGAAAATGACCTTTAAAGTCATGAATATTGTCTGAATGGACGTCAGTTAATACCCAAATGCGATGACGTCGGGTGAGAGTCTGGCACCAAGCAGTACGACGACAGCGAATCCTGGGTTCTCGCAGGCGATTTATCACCATTTTACGATGTATCGGCCACCCTCCATTACCAACCATAGCATTTGCTATAGACTGAGCCGTCATAAATCTGTTGCACAGGTGACTTTGACGTATATAATTGTCTTGACGTACAGTTGTTACATGCGGCTGACCGGGACGTGGGTTGTCTGCATTTGTTCTCTTGTCGTTTACACGTCTCATTAACCTTGAAAACACTACCTCAGCTACATTAAAACGTCTAGCTACCTACGTTTGCGAAACATTGCCGGTCAAAAGCCCAAAAACTTGGTTCCTGTCTGTCAAAATAATCCCAAAAATTAAATGCATACGAAAAGTATCCATAGTTGTCGTGTGTTTTCAATGAGTAAGTAAATCCATTAGGTAGTTTGTACAAAAAAAACTTAGTGATTTTGCACATAGTCTGAATGTACCAGGCACTAGAGCATTTTGTGATGGGAGGTTTAGATGTCCGGTTTGTTTACAGAAGACACTACAAAATCGCTGGGTTGTGAGGGGTATACATTGTCTTATACATGTCCCCAAATCATGGTGCCGATCGAGGCTGCAGGAAGAGAATGGTTAATAAAAATGTCTTTTGCGTTTTTAAATCATGCCAGTTTACAATAAAGAGAGCTACATAGCTACCAGGTGGAACAATTATACCCCCCACCCCCAACACACATACGAGTCAGAGAGTGGTATATCGCTGCTTTCTTCGAAAACCCTGTATCTGCAGCGTGTTTTAAACCGCAGATACGAGGTTTCCACAGAAAGCGACGATATTGATCTCGTAATATTTGTCCGTCCGTCTGTAGACCTTTTTTTTTTTATTTCTGTGCCCTAACTCAAGAATCGTTTGACATAGGCACATGAAGCTTTACAACATTGTTATAATTGTCCCAAGGAGAAGCCATATTGCTTTTGATCGCATAGCACTTTTTCAGTAACAAAGCACAGCGGGGACAGAAATGTCCGATTGGCGACAGTTTTAGGGCAGTCCGAGTCAAAAGGTGTTGCATAAAACTTAAAAATTCTCACCAAAGGCCGAATATTGCATTAAACAGCCAAGTAAATATTGAGCAGAAAGGAAAAAAATGTTGGTTGTAAGCAATTACTTCTTCTCTCTCAATGTTATTTTGTAATAAGTGTAAATTTAATGTACTCTGATTTTGTTTATATTCACCCACACTTCCAACACAAACTTATTTTTGTGAATATTTATGTACATACGAATACTTTTCAATTTCATTCTTCTAAAAAATCCCTATGCACGTTTAAATTATTATGACATTAACTTGTATATTTTTGCCGTGCTTCACCAGTGATCTCCGGAGTCGGTGTTAAAATCCATTAATTTGATGCCGCACGTGCAACTCGAACTCATTCCCCACTACCGATAGTAATCGGCGTTACCAACAAGTTTACAAAATGTATACTCGGTAAGATTTTAGACAAGATGAATATTTTAGACATTTTTTACTCGAAGTCCTCAAGCCAGATGATTGGTCTTTAAAACGGCCAAAGCTGTGGTGTTATTTGCTGCCGTAGTCCGTAATTTTAGCGCGGTGTGTCAACCATGCATAGATTCCACAATGTGAGACAAAAAATCTGCCAAGTAACGATTCTAAAACGACTTTTTTACCAGCAACAAATTCGAATTAATCTTTATCAAAATTTGCCCTTTTCCTTCAGGCATGCACGAGTGATTACCCTTTTCAGAGCGATTGGCTTTTTTCGACGCATCCATAGCTGGGTAACTAGTCAGGGTCAGTAACCTCTCATCTCTCAAGGAACGGATCATTTTTCAGCAACACAAATGGCAACCGTAACACCCGGCAAATGTTACTGTCCAATCAGTGTCCAGACTGCCTTCGGGAGCGGAGATTAGAGTCGGTCATATACTAGACACAAACATAGTCAGATCTTCGGATACAATTGTGTCAAGTACATCGAGGATGGCTGAACCCGCCAGTAGACGGATTTGTTCAGCGACGAATCACGCTTCAGACATTAAACAATCAAAGGACGTAAACGAATCGGTCAGAACTCTACCCTGGCGTTATCGAAGTCGACACCTTTCCGTCATTGGTCGGTCATAGTTTAGGGCAGGATCGAACATCTTGAAAGGCACAACTCGTCGTGTTTTCGTAATTGACACAAGAAGTCGATATCTTCTGATGTTAATTTGTTTTCAAATACACCCTTCTGTGACGTGAAGTTTAGCTCTTCTTCTTTGAATGAGATTTTTTCTGTACAGAAGCTGCAGTTTGTATATATGATCTAATTATCGGCTGCTCAAATTTCGTTTCTTTCGGTGAAATAGTAAATGTGATATACAAAATTAAACAAATATTTGCCTTTGAAGAGTATTTTAGCACATATATTTCAATGCTATCTATTATCAAAAGGGAAAACCGGTACATAAAAAGAAAAAAGAGAAAAGACAACGTAGGATTTGAACCCACCACCTCCGAATTTAGACACGATCACTCCACACAAAAATAGGGGAACTATCATCACGTATGCTGAGATGCTCCCTCCCCCCCTACAATTTATCTCAGTTTCGTATTCGTATTCCATTTCGTACTAATTCGTAAATCTCTAGTACAAGCTCTGCGATTTGCTATCGAAAAAAAATAGGGGTCTACCGATAAAAATAGCGGTCTACCGGTAATTTTATCGCTAGACCGTTGATTGAAATAGCGGTCTACCCTTATTTATGGGTAGACCGATATTTATCGGTAGACCGCTAAAATATAAGGGTAGACCGCTATTTTTAGCGGTCTACCCCTGTTTTAATTATAGGTCTAGCGCTATATTGACTTTAGACCCTTTTCGCGCGCCATATTAGTCAGCGTTGAAAGTAGGCCTATGCCTACATGCATCTAGATAAAAAGATCTTAAAAATACACGTTATGATTATTATTAGCATTTTATTTCCCTCCTTTCATTCTGATAGAAACGTCAAAACCAACAATTTTTTGGGAAGGGGTTTAAGGTAGAATACCCGTAATGTGGCCATTTTGAATTTAATAAAACATCGGATTTTTTCGAGCTGTGTCCTCACGTGTCCGAACCTATTCGAGCGCGGTCGTAAACATTCGATAGTGGAAAATTCCTCTGTCGAATGTTTTCGAGGTTGTCCGAATAATTCCGACGTCGTGCGAATCTCATTAGGGGTTTACTACCTTAGAAGCGTTGTCAAGTGAATATCCCGTTTGATGAGTGATACATACACAGTCAGGTAATTAATAAATGTTGAACAATGAATGAGTTATATTGTCTTTATAATGTTACGTCATATTTTGTGAATGAGTTTACTTCACATAATGTAGCCTATTTACACGAAGACCTGTACTTATTAACCTTTCTAAAACCTAAATTCGTAGGCGTCCAGACTATAAATGATTATTAAAACGAAAACAGAAATCGCTGACACGAATGTAGGAAACTCTGCGCCTAATTGTCAGTAAGTTGAAATGGGTTGCTTTTGTGCCTATACATTAATTTTCTTGTGGCATAGAAAGGATACATTGAAGTAGGCCTCTGTCTACCACGATGGGTAACCCACGTGACTTTTGGGAAGCGTTCACGCCGAAAAAAATGTCTGCTTCAAGTATATTTTGTGTAATTTCTCAGGCGATACTCTGTGGATTTTGACCATATAAATTGCACCTTACGCGCCATTGAGAGGTCCATTCCCATTCTTAACTCACTCTGCACCAAATCTGTTAGTTTAATTTCTTCAAACATTCAAGCGAACGCATTCATTTTGATGACGTGTTGATCGACGAACACATGTTTCCAAATACTATACAGAGACACTTCTTCATTTTGGCTGTGTTCTTCCCGTTAGTAATAAGAGAGGTCGTTCTCTGGGTTGCGAATAATCAAACCTTTTCAGCGAAATTCAATGTACTTGTAGGAAGAAAGATCGTCTAGCCTTGCAATTATGCAGCACCTTCACCACTCCCAAGATATCAATGTTGACGAGATTGTACAACGTTCTATTAAGAAATTTGAAAAGTTCCTGTAATTCCTAAACTGTGTTGCATTTCCATTCCAAATATAAACATAAGCGTTCTGTACGGTTTAGAAATATTTGACAAAAATGTTCAAAATTACCTCCCTTGCCTATGAATACAGAGTAAAATAATATTTGTAAATTATTTTCATCATGAAGCATAATCTTGAAATCCGGCATGGTGAATCAAGTTATATGTATAATTTGATGCATTTCGTATGGCTAGAAAGTGGTGTTTTAAATTATGGGCTGAATACCTTAAGTCAGGAAAGAGGCGAATGGACAATTAAAACAAGGAAAAAACAACAAATTAAAAAAAACTACAGGGTGTCCCAAAAAAACGTAACCCTAATTCAAAGTCAAATATTTTAAAGCGTAAGCAAAAAATCTAAATTTTGAATATTGTAATACTGAAGATACATCATTTTTGCATTTGAGTTCCAAATTTCACTTCAAAATATGTATTGGTTCAAAAGTTATATGCAATGTAATAATGGCACTAAAAACGCTTTAACATGATATCGTTTTTTGCGTCTTGTTTGTTCGTAAAAGCGCACTAGCGGTCAGCTGTTGAATTCTTTACTGTTGCACATGTACGTACCGATTTTCTCAAAATTTGATGTATACATGTGCTGCACATGCAAATTGAGTCTGTAGGGTGGTTGTTTGAAATAATTTTAAAGCACTCGTTTTTGGAAAGCAAATTTGCAAAATTTGCTTTTCATTGCAGTCGTGATTCTCTGCACTTTTACATTCTCTGCATACCACACAACATCTCCCGGTCCTCCTCACTATAAATAGTTCTATCAAAAGCAAAGGTCAATGACAAGAACAACCTTTCGAATATTCAATACTGAATTCTATAGTTGTACATAAGATATTCAATTGTGTGACCGATGATAAAACATTCAATTAAACATGTGTTAAAAGAGGAGAAACGATCACGTAGTAATTTGCTTTCATTACGGTTCAATAGCCAGTCCAATATCTTTCGTTGAAAATGGGTCAGTCAAGTTTACTGAACTATGAAATATGCGACCCACTTCAAGCGCTAAAAATAGGAACTAGGACACGTCTATTTTTAGAATCTTTCTATGCCCAAATTCTTACACATTTTGATGTCCGAAACTAAACAATGATTTTCGATAAGCCATGCATTTAATCGCGTTCACAATAATTGATTGAATAACTAAGTGGGTATTTTAAGGTTAATGACATAGACATCTTGTCTAATAGGCCTTGCTAGTATTCGCGTGTAGCTAGGCATTTCAAAGCGAAAGTAGAAATCTGGGAAACCAGAATATGTGATGATATGCTCAAAATGCATAGAAATCAGACTAGCAATCCTTTCACCACTTGGTTTAAAAAACGGTGTTAACTTTTTAATCTATAGATATAGATCTAGATGAATAGGCATACATAGAATCAAATCAATTTACATTGTTGGTATGTTAACCGTTTCCCAAATAGAAACATTTCAGATTGGTCAAAATAAAAAAAAAGCCGTAGCAGACGACAAAATTGGTATATACCTAGATAAAATTAGAACTATTTGTAGATAATACCAAAGACAATATCGAGGTTAAAGTAGAAAATTCTGATTATCAGCAGTTTCTTCTTTCATCCCAATATTCCCCCGAACATTTTCTTTACGGGCTGTCAAACCCGGTCTTATTTGGGAAAGGGATAAAGTAGTTACGGAACACATGTTTTAGCAAGTAAGACAAGTAGTTTTCAGAGATCAAATGCATTCTAATTAGGGTATAGACTCCTTTCATTTATGTTTTAGTCCGTACCCGCAGAACACTTCCGGTAATCCGAGACTTCTCTGATGAAAATTCGCTCGATGATACTTGGATGTCGCTATTTACAACGGAACGCTGTCCCAGTCAAACACAAAAGAAAATTCCGACACAGCGACATAACTTGTGTCGGAATTTTCTTTTGTTTTTGAATTGGACAGCGCTCTGATGTAAATAGCGACATCCAAAAATCGAAGAGCGAATTTTCATCAGAGAAGACTCTGATTAACTTCCGGAGGCAAACAATGGGTTTATGGGAAATTAACATTGTATACATGTGAATTGTTACTAAAAATAGTAACAAATCGACATTTTCAAAACGAGGCTCCCAAAAATGCGGAGAAATCGATGACGACGCACGTGCATTCAATATACAGCTATTAAGCGCACGTGCATTCAATATACAGTGATAAAGAGAAGTTTTAAGTGGAACAAAAACTATGAAATTGAATGAATTCGTTGATAGCCAGATAGCCGGTTATTTTATTTGATTTACAGTCAACCGTTCCCAGTTTAAAAATTTCGCCTTTTGCCTGTAAGGACGACTTCCGGAGGCTGTTGTGTGTGTGTGGGGGGGGGGGGGGGGTCTTAGTGGAAACTTGTCCATTGTACCGAATTTTGCAAAAGTTCACGTCATACATCAAATAGATTTATGAACCGTGACCTGTCGCACTAGTCTATTATACAAGAAAACCTACTTCAGAACATGACATTGGGTATAGGAGAACATATAGAGTGCTAGAATGCCTTATAGTCGTTTTCGGCTGGGAGAATTCGGCCCCCGGATAGGAGGCTCTGCTCTCCCAGTCCCTGTTTGGAGAGGACCCAAGACCACATGCCTTCCAATTTCTTGCTTTCTACATCATTTCCTTATAACATTTTATTGAAAATTAGTGCCCGAAATGAATTAAAACAGCACTATGTTTTCGGCAATTGGATTTTCCATAGAAACTTTATAGAACCTACCATAGTATACTGAACAAAAGTTAAAACTTTACACATACATTGCTTGTCATATTTCTTCTAAATTCAACAAGTAAAGAAATCAAATGAATGTGCTTCGCATCGTTCATTGACTTGGTTGTGCCAAACACTAAACGTTTTGTTGATCTTAATTATGGGGATGAAAAACGGACCCTTTAAGTGTGACAGGGGTCCGTTTTTCATGTGTGCAATTTATGAATATCAAACATTTTAAATTCCCTATTTGTTTATGTCAAAGGGGGGTAATTCACAAAATTGACAGATTAGACCTTTATTTTAGAGCTTGCTACAAGTGATAAGAGAGATGTTTTGTGGGTTTTTTGGCAACCCGGATATGACCAATTCCGTAAAAATAATGAATCGTTTATCGCGCGTATGTGGCATCAGATGAAATTAGTTGTAAATGCATTAAGGGCCGTAACTCTGACATTAAAGGAGACAAGGCAATGAAACTTCGACAAAACGATTGCCGAATGCCATGGAAATATTGTAAAAATAAAAGCAGGCTTTTAGTTCGATACTTTTTCAGAAACAAGAAATCTTGCAGCGTAAAGTTTTCTCTTTTGTTCAGTATATTGTGCTGATATGGAACAGACATTATCCTTTCATAATTTGTATTTTGTAACTTTCTAAAGAATCAAATTCAATTAATTACTTTTATCCAACTCCGTGTAATTCATGTTGCTAACAACTAGAAAGGCCTTTAGACATAACCAGCAAATTTGCTTTCCAACAGTACTTTCAGTACTTTGATTTATTTGTTAAATCAAAATTGGATTCTTCGTCCAGTTAGGTTATGTGCACTCGTATACGAGAATCTGCGATGCAATTTGATATTTTGTTTGTATTCATCTTGGTTACATCACAGCTCTAATTTAACAAATTATTTATCAGCAGAAAAGATGAAATAAAACGCACTTTTGTGAATATAATGTTTCAACATCACTTTTGTGTTGCATTGAAAATATAACCAATTGTGAAGCGTCAATTTATTCAATTAGTGTACGCGCGCTGCATACGAAAAGATCAATATCGTGTTAAAATAGTTTTTTGGGTACATTCATTTGAATTCCGATAGTTACAAAACTAATGGATATTTTTAAATCAAAATTTAACTGGTAATAGAAAACTGTAGTTTCTTTTGTATATCAAAATTTGGTGGGGACATATTGCTTGAAACATGAACAATTCACTTTCAAAAATGGATTCCGTTTTTATTGGTACACTCTGTATGTCATAATGTAGGGCCTATATCATTATTACATAAATAAGACAATTTAGAAAAATAATTGGTAAAATTGAAATTAACCATATGCTTATCTAAAACTAAAAAGAAATCTTTTGTGAAAGAAATTTAAAAAATATAGAAAAAATGCCCCCCCCCCCTCCAAAAAAATCATAAAATCATACATATTTCGGCAAATGAAAGGAAAATGAACGCCTACATGAGACAACACTTTAAATTATTTATAATGAACAAATATCTTTTGGTAAAATTAAAATAAAAACACCCGCATATTTATAACAAAAAGTCGGTTTCGAGAGGAATTCGATTCTGGAGCAGGTAATGCAAAGGTAGTTTTTATGAAAAGGCAGTTTTTCCTTCTTTAATGACAGGTCCTCCAGTTGTTACTGCGCAACTCACTGCGCATATCCTAAATAACGAAATAAAGCTGTTTCAGTAATTTGCCTTTTCAGCAAATGTTTTTTTTTTTTTTTTTTTTTTACATTTTGTTAATGTCTGGTTGATAAATGACAAGACCTTTTTCGGTTATTTCCATTTTCTATGTTTGGTCAATTAAAGTGTAATAGTACTCGGATGGTACATTTCGCTTTCTGTTACGCGTTCAACATGTGGCGTTAGTGATAAGAAACGGAGCAACAAAAGCAAGGTGGTGTCTTTATGAGCTAGTCCGCTTCAGATGGACGCAAAAGGCGACACTTTTTATTATCTAAAAATGGTAATAAGGAAGAAAATGGATAAAAGTGGTGAAACAATTTCGGACAGATCTGCAAAAAGTAAACCAAATTTTACTTATAACTAAGAAAAACGCTTGGTTTGATATATTTTTCTTCTTTTGTTTTTGTAGGTATAACTAACCACTATGTCTATACAAAAAGAAAAAAATCTTACCGCTGGAATATTTTTTATTTTCGGAAACGTTGCGAAAAAGAGCAATTTCAGCTACTTTTGAAAGGATATTTTACTAAAAATTTCAAAATCATCACTAAATTTTCCCAAATTGATACTCATTTAGACAGAATAAAACATATTGAACACAATAAAGACTTATTTATGTAATCCTAGTCATGTCGAACACCTTTTTTGTGGGTATTTAAGTGACACCTCATTTTTGCAATTTTAGACAAGAGTAGTCTCCCTTGAAATCCAATAACTTTTTAATTCGCTTGGTGACCTATAGTTTTTAAGTCATTTTTTTACTTCTCATATATCTAAATATCAGTACAGAAAAAAATAAAATCTTACCGTAGGAAATAAAATGGAGGATCTGTCCTTAATTGAGACCTATTTATGCAGGCCTACTAGGCCTACATAGCCTATTATGCAGGCCCTATGTAAGAAGTTTGAAACTTTCTCCATGCAGAACAAGACCCACCTTTTACATGACCTAGGTATCTCTAAGACAAGAACACGAAACTTAAGATGCGATATTATGATCCAGCTGAAAACAGCATTCTTAAAGTGACATTTCACAATTATTTTTACATAAATTTTACTTTTATTCTATCTGAAAGAGCATCTTTTCTAATGAAAATTCTGAAAATTTCAAGCCAAAATATTGAACCGTTTACGAGATATAAATATTTATGTGCTAAAATTAAACAAATTGTTGTGGACAACAGTTCAGATTTAAATAGAATTTGTCATTTCTGTCTCAACTTTAAAGACATATTTTTCGCTTGTAAATAAAAACTTAAAAAAACTGATTGCATTTCTAGGCATTAGAATAAACAATCTTTGCATCAAGACATACTTTTAAAAATTGAAATGAATGTGAAATGTCACTTTAATCTTTAATGATCAATATGTGTGGCTGTTAAAGTGAAAACCAAGTCGATAAAAAACATCAATTTTGTCATAATCCAGGGCACATAACTTTGTTCTGATAAAGATATTCTCATCAACCTTATGTCCAAGTTGTTTTTGATCGGTCAATATTTATTGTTGTTTGAGTGAAATTAAAAACGAATTGGCAATTTTGTCACCATCAAGGGCACACAACTCTGGTTTTTCTAGTCCGATCAATATGAAAAATGAAAAGATCTCATGGTCACCAATATTGTGACCAAGTTGTGTCTTGATTGGTCAATATTTGTGTTTTTTTAGAGTGAAAATAAAGTCGAAAACGGCAATTTTGTGAAATTCAAGGGCCAATAACTCTGTTTTTTTCTGGTCCGATCAAGCTGAATATTTAACTCATTCAGCATCTTATAGTTACCGACATTGTTGTCAAGTTTTGTCTTGATTGGTCAATAAATGTAGATGCTAAAGTGTAAACAAAGTCGAAAACGGCAAATTTGTCAAATTCAATGGCACATAACTCCAGACTTCCTACTTCGATGACACTGAAAATCGAACTCATTCATTATTGTATGGTTACCAACATTCTAGCCAAGTATTGTCTTGATTGGTCAATATTTGTAGATGCTAGAGTGGTAACAAAGTCGAAACTAGCTATTTTTGATATTCAAGGGCGCATAACTCCAGACTTCCTGATCCAATCTGACCAAAAATCAAACTCGTCCAAGAGCTTATTGTCATACATGTTTTGACCAAGTTTGGTTAAGACTGGTCAATATTTGTAGAAGTTAGAGTGGTAACAAAGTCAAAACTAGCAATTTTTTATATTCAAGGGCGCATAACTCCGGACTTCCTTATCCGATCTGACCCAAAATCAAAGTCATTCAAGAACTTATCGTCATACATGTTTTGACCAAGTTTGGTTAAGATTGGTCAATATTTGTAGATGCTAAAGTGGTAACAAAGTCAAAACTAGCTATTTTTGATATTCAAGGGCGCATAACTCCGGACTTCTTGATCCGATCTGACCCAAAATCTAACTCATCCGAGAACTTATGGTCATACATATTTGGCCAAGTTTTGTTAAGATTGGTCAATATTTGTGGGTGCTAGATTGGTAACAACAAAATGTGAACAGACGGACGGACCTGTAGACGGAGGGACGGACACAAGGACACCGACGGACAAAAAGCGACCACAATATTTAGCTCAACTTGAACACTTCGTGCTCAGGTGAGCTAAAAATGATGTTTTCCTCATTGGCAGAAGAAAAAAATCATAAAAAACCATCATAAATCACATAAAATGATGAAATAGACCCTAAAATATTAAAAAGATCTATAATTTCAAATATAATTTAGATATAGGTCTTATTTTATCATTTTAAATAGTGGGCCTTTTTGGACTGGGCCTTTTTGGTCAGTTTCAAAAGTGGGCATTTCTGGACCGGGCCTTTCTGGTTTTGGGCCTTTTTAACCCTATACCTTTTTCACAATGTTTTTCCGAAGCCATTACCTTGAAGGTAGTCTAAAAGAGTCTTTGTATGTCAAGAAAAACAAAAATTGCATATAATGGGCGAACCTTCCCGTCTAAAATTTCTAGTCTAGAAATTACACAACTCACGATTTGATGACGTAGAACACATCGCGAAAAAAAGAAAAGAAGGCAAACGCTGCGTGTTTTATAAAAATCTCCAAAATACAAGAACTTAAGAATGGCAGATGACGATCATGATATGGACAAGTAATTATCTATCCCTTTTGCCTAACATTACTGATATTTTTATTCTTTTAATTCTTTGCTAACTGTGTCGCAATTTTTTATGCCGGCTTACATTAGTGGGTGGGGTAAGATGAATTATCCTTTTCGCAAGTGTAAACAGCTTTACTTTTGAATTTTTTCGTGAAAGATAGATTTGATTTAACTGATATTTATCAGTGGAAACTTAACTCTTTCATATGACATAAATGACATTTTTCAAAGGCTGTTCAATTCGAAAGCAGTGGTGTCCGTAGTTGAGAGGTAAAGTGTCTGCCTATCGGCTAAGAGGTTCCGAGTTCGATCCCCGGTAGCAGAGGTTGTTCGAGGCTTCTCATTGGCCCACACATTCGGCGCGAGTACTGGTCAGTGTATTTCCAGGAAGCTGAATCGAGAGGGATTGAAATAAGTTGAAAAAACTTGCTTCCCATAAATACGTTCAAAGGAACAACTAAAGAAGAAGCTACTGTAGAATCAGTCGGCATGACGTCATAGCCTCCCTTTCATTTTTTCATCGCGGGTAGTTTCTTGGTCTTTATCGCTACGGGATACCATTTTTGAGGCAGAATATTTCAAAAATCCATCATTAAAATTCATAAACAGAACTCTTGCTTTGAAGAATGTGATGTAAACTTTCTAACTACCAACGCATTTTTATTATTCAGGCGTCTTGGCGTAATTGTCGAAATATTAATGCTGAAAGTTGGTAATGCTTTAGCGAAAAAAAACGAAGCTTTCACCTCCACCGAATGAGTGCAGGTCAGCACTTTTTGACTGACAACGTTTTTGATTGGCTGAAGCGATTGTGCCGACCGAATCAGTAGATGACAAAAGGCGAGCTACGTTGTCTGCGGACAACTCTTGTTGTATTGACCAGTTGAGAAATAACAGAATCATATTCATGACTAGAAGCACCACTTACTAATCTGCAATGTGATTTGACAGGAAGATTGTTGAATGTGGCGTCAACCTTTTCCCAAACAAGACCTGGTTTCGAAATCCCTAGAATATGTTTGGGAAAACATTTAGGCAAATGAAGAAAATGCTGGTAACCAGCATTTTCTCCTTTTGCCTCATTTGTTTTCTGACCAATATTGTAAATGTACACAAATCCTTTCTTTGTGAACATCAACAATGTAGTCTACGGCAGGCTTTTAATTGGGCCTCCTTAAATGTTTGCTATATAAGGGAAAGGGTGTAAGTTGTTGAGCAATCAGTTTGATAATACTGTAAACAATACTTTCAGCTTTGATGATGATGGAGATGACTTAGATGATGATGAACCACTAGATGAACATATACAGACACAAGATGTATGTCATACAGTAAACATTTAATATCACACACACAGGGTTAACCCATTACCACACACTGACTTTTTTTACTCCCCCACAAGTTACTGGCTTTGGAAAACGTAGTGGAAAATGAAGAAATTGCTTGTCACAAGCAATTTCTCCATTTCCCACAATGTTTTCTACTTAAAAAGACCAAAAAATGAAAAGTTTCATTCACTTGTCATTGTCGTCTGCATCATCTTTGAATTTGGAACAGACCAAAATTTTTCTGTCTGGTAATGGGTTAGAAAGCAAAATACTATTGTAAAATTGTTTATCAAACCCTATGTTGTGGGTACTCATTGGAATAATCTCCTTCAGATTATTAGAATGAGTACCCACAATATTAAAATGAGTACCCGCAACTTAGGGTTTGGAATAGAAATAAAAAAGTTAGAATCTCTTCACCCCCTTATCTGTTGCTCTGTAGACATTATAACTGACTCATTACATTCCAATCAATGTATTCCATTACAGTTTTACTGCTTTCGTCTATTCATCTGTAAATCTAGTCTTTCATTTTGATTCATTCTGATCACTCAAAACATTCAAATTACTCAATGAAAACGTCCACTTATTTTTGTTATTTATGTATAGCATACATTAGGCCCACAGAATATTTTAATCTGGGTGTCAGGGTTTTCATTAAGAAGCGGCAGGCGGCCAAATTGACCGCCTAATATCAAATTTCTGCCGCCTAGAATCGTTTGACAAGCAGTGCTGCCCCTTTGACCCCTGCTGAGGCAAGGACCCCCAGCCTCCTGCAGTTCCTCTTCAGCCTCCTACTTCAAATCTTATTGAAAACCCTGGGGTGTTAGTATTACACTTAAAATGCATATAGCTAAAAGCCATGGAAGACAAATAAAGTATGTTATTGAATTGGGGCAGTTACTATTTTGAAACCATGTTTTATCTCTGGAGGGAATGGCATGGGTAACATTCATTTAAAATGCTCAAAAAAGTAAATGAAAAAGGAAAGTTTTGAAATCTTCCATGACTTTATTTCAACTAGATTTACAAGCAATATTTGTAAAATGTTGAGTTATAAACAATAAGGGCAAACTGTTGTAAATGTATGAAATGTAATCCTAACACTGTTAGGTTAGTTCACCCCTTATGAGATTCATGTGACATCGAAAATTATTTGTGCGATGTCATTTAAACATTAGGTGGTGGACCATTCCACTGCGGAATGTATAGGACATCATTAAAATAGGTTTGAATACTTAACAAATGTCACATGAAACATACTGACATTGCGCAAATCTCATTAGGGATGGACTTCTTTTAACATTACTATTGATGTTTGTATTATATTACAGGGTGATGGGCAGCTCGAGATCCTGCCTGCAGATGCCTCCCAGCCCACAGCTCCACAAAAACGTATCACAACTCCGTATATGACCAAATATGAGAGGGCTAGGGTGCTTGGTACCAGGGCATTACAAATTGCGTAAGTTCTTCATACTTATTCAACTGTCCAACTGTTTGTTAGAACTGCTTTTTTGGAATACTGCTAAACCAAATAAATGCTGAGTCTACAATGATGTATACAAGACACAGCTGTTAGAATTTCATTTCAATGTTAATAGTGTGTAGGTGCTTGTGAGCGTAGTAACAGAGAGTGGGTAATAATAATAATAATAATAATAATAATAAAGACTTTATTTAAAGAGGCAACACAGTTGGGATAAACCCAGTCTTCCCTGTGGGCCTCTAGGATTACATATTTACAACAATTAATACAAACACATCTATACAACAAAGGTAAACAAACAATTAATATAGTTAACCCATTACTGCACAGTGACGCCTTCTGACTCCCTCACAAAAAGACTTGGGAAAACATTGTGGAAAATGAAGAAATTGCTTGCCACAAGCAATTTCTTCATTTTCCGTGTAATGTTTTCTAACTACAAATGGAAAGATTTTTAGATTTTCATCAACCTGAAATTGTGGTCTGCAATATCTTTCAAATTGGAACAGTCAAAATTTTTGCCATCTGGTAATGGGTTAAGTCCAATTGTGGGTGTATCCGTCAGGCTTTTCTGTCTGGTTCATGTTCTTTAGACCATACATACAGGTCATCCTTTGTGTTATCTATCCAGGTCTGTTACTTATAGATCCTGTGCACATACATTCTTCAACCATTGTGTTTTGCTTAACCCTCTCCCAAACGACCCAAATTTAGGGTGGTCCAATTTGAAAGCTGATGCAGACAACAAATGAATATCATTAAAGGTAAAAATTGAGAATGATATTGTACATAAAACATTGAGACAAAGGAGAAAATGCTGATTATCCCAAGCCTTTTCTATCAAGGACGTCAAAAGCAGGCCATGTTTGGGAAAGGGTTAACTTTTACTAAAAGACGAAAAATAGGAATGTCCAATTTGAAACCTGCTGCTAGCCACAGATTCAATGTGGACAAATAGGGGAATTGTCCGATTTGTGTAGAACAATGCACAGATAAAAATTGAGATCTCATGAGAAAGTGCTGATCATCAGCATTTTCTTCTTTTGCCTCACTGTTTTCACAAGCATATTTTTCTCGGGATGTCAAAACTAGACCTTGTTTTGGAAAGGGTTAACCACTGGTAGTTTTCATTTCTTTCTTGAATAGAAATTATTATTTCCCTGGCCTTGGTTTTGGTAAGCTCTATTTTTGCAACAGAAAGGTTCTATAAAGAGACATTAACCTATTTTCAGAATGTGTGCACCAGTGATGGTAGAATTGGAAGGTGAAACTGACCCGTTGATTATTGCCATGAAAGAACTAAAGTAAGTTATAATGTTTCAAAAACTTACAGCTTAACCATACATCTTCAATATAAGTGTATTTCTCATTATGTCATAATGTTAAACTTACTTTCAGTATATTAATAAATAAAATGTGTATTTATGAAGCAAAATAGCTAAAATTGTAAATTGCTTGCAAATGTCTTAGGTCTAAACTATCAGTTAAAGAAGTTTTACATGAAATGATGAAAATAGAATGAAACGGACATAGAAATGATTTGATATGTTCTCATCATTTCAGAGCAAGAAAGATTCCCATTATAATACGTCGATATTTACCGGATGGAAGTTTTGAAGATTGGGGTATAGATGAACTCATCATGACAGAATGAGGGAAAAGGAGTGTTTTAGATCTCATACTGTGATGGAACTGATCATAAATAGATCCCGCTTGAATTACACCAGAGCTCTAGATAAGAGGGGATGATGGGTTTTTAAACGGCAAAATATCTGGGAATATTCATCAAACTCTATGTTGTGTGTACTTATTGGAATCGTCTCATCCAGACGATTCCAATGAGTACCCACAACATAGGGTTTGGAATTGAAATATCAAAGTTAAAATGTCTTTAACTCCTCTCTTATCTGTTGTTCCGATTACATTGATAACTGTGCAATGTGAATACCTCACCTGGGAGCTGTAATCACCAACATTTCTAAATCGCTCTAAAGCAAAATTACATTATAAGCCGTCTGATTGGATGAGACACAATTCTCGGTCGATCAGATGAATTGTTGTGTAATTTTAAAGATAATGTTGGAATTAGAATGGTTGTTGAATACCAGCCATGGACTAGCATTTCTTGTTTAATATATGGTGAAAAGAAGTTTAATAAAAACTTTTTTTCTTCGAAAAAAAACCCCAAACAAAACCCTCAAATCCCAAAGTACCTAATTGTATAAACACTTGTTACATGTAACATTAACCTAGTGGTCATATACATGTCTTCAGTGTCTTGGTTAAATATTCTGACAGCTCACTCTGAAAATTTAACCAAAACGGGTATTTTTGACCTTTTGGTTAAAGATTACAAGTGCGTTCTTACAATCATGGCCCTGGGAACTTCTAAAACCTTAATTACATTGCCATTCTTACGATTCTTAAATTTTTTAATCTGAGTATTACTTTGTCATCTCTCAACAGCTTTCAACATTGAAGAGTCTAAAATAGTGTTGTTTGTTGCTGGGTTAACCCATTACCACACATTGATTTTTTTGATGCTCCACAGAGTCGAGCCCGGATAGCTCAGTTGGTTACGTTGGAGTTTGTCAATCCAGGGGTCTCGAGTTCGAACCCCGGCTCGGCCAGTATCCATTCTGACATTTGACGAGTCATTTGTCTCTCACCAATGGGTGTGAATCATCTATGTGAGAGAGCAGCTGGAGGCTCGGTTTGGATATTGTGGTTGTACTGGTGCGAGAAATACCAGGAACACACGGTTAGGTGCTCCAGCCGCCGCAATATGACCATAGAAGTTGAACACAGTGTAAAACCCCAATAAAATCAAATCAAATCAAATTGGATGCTCTTCAAGATAATGGCTTTGGAAAACATTGTAGAAAAGAAGAAATTGCTTGTGACAAGCAATTTCTTCATTTCCCACAATGTTTTCTATCCAAAAAGACAAAGAAATTTAAAATTTCATTCATTGCCAATTTGGAAATTGTCTTCTGCAGGATCTTTCAGTTTGGACCACCTTATAATTTTGTCGTCTAGGAAAGGGTTTATGTAATTATCACATCATTTCATAATTCACTTTTCCATAGTTAATATTGACAGCCTTTCAATTACATTCATTCATTATATTTCGCAAAATTATAATTTGGGTACATAGGAGTCTGCTTGTTGGTCTGTAAGTCAGGTGATAACTTTTTGTATGCCAATGGGTAAATATCATTCAAACTTCACAGTTAGGCTTGCTATCATTGATTTTGCATGACCCCATAGTAATTTTTTCTGCGACGTTCCTCATTGAATAATGGATTCCATTCATATTTCACAGGTAATCGTCCAATCAAGCTTTTGTTGCAATTTTCTAATCTTTAACATTAGCTTGTTTTCTTGCAAGGCGCTATTTGGGAGGGGTACATATGATCACATTCAATGATAACTAGTTTCATTTGAAAATATCAATCATGAATTTTATACCATGAAGAAATGTAAATATGCATAAATTGTTAATGTTTTATTAAAAGAATAATGAACTGAAGTCGCTTTTTGTTATTTTGGTATGGGCTGGGATCTAGAAAGGGTGCCCTTATATTATATTATAGACAACATTGTTTTCAGCTCCACTGGACTTTCAGGCCAGCGGGCTATTGTCATGGCGGTGTGTCTGTCGTGCGTGCGTGCGTTCGTGCGGCCGTAAACTTTTTCTTTAAAAATCTTCTCAGAAACTACTGGATGGATTTCAACCAAACTTCACAGGAATGATCCTTGGGTGACCCTCTCTCAGATTCCTACAAATAGTTTGGATTGAACCAGAATAACTTGAGTTATCTGCCCTTGAACATCAAAAAAAGCTGGTTTTGACCTTATTTTTACTCTATAATCTACAAATATTAACCAATCAAGACAAAACTTGGACAGAATATATATAAGCATGATATCCTGCCTCCGTTTAATTTTCAGCTTGATCGGAATTTTACATCATGAGTTATGTGCCCTTGAATTTGACAAAATTTCCATTTTTGACTTTGTTTTCACTCTAACAACCATAATTGTTAACCAATCAAGATGATATTTGAAGAGAATCTTGTTGACAACAAGATCTTGCTTTTGTGTAATTTTCAGGATGATTGCATTGCTACAAACTGAGTTATGTGCCCTAGAAATTGACAAAATTTCAGTTTTCAACACTTTTTTCACTTTTGTGGCCACATATATAAATTAATACTGACAAAATTTGGACAGACCATAAAATCTTGCTCAAGTTTAATATTCAGCTTGACTATTGTGGTGTTCAAGACATAAATTATCAAGTCAAAATCATATTTTAAGATCAGAATGTCTTTATTTTCATGACCACTATGGCCGACTTCGATTGGGACTATAGCTCGAGTCATTCAGAAGATAGCTCCAACCGAACACCGATAGAGCGAGCTATTGACGTCATTTCCGCAGCTATAGCTCCAATCGAACAGCAATGGCCCGAGCTATAGTCCGACCACCGGAAAAAGTGTGGTCCGACCATTCCCGCCATTTCGTCATTCGGAACACCTCGGATATCAGCGAACCAATCAGTGTCGAGGTAAACAAAGATTTTGATTGGCTGACTCAGAACGGGGAGGAATTCAATTGACGGAACAGCGCTGGTTCCCAATAATGGTTCCCGTCCTCGCGAGCTATAGTGCCAATCGAAGTCAGCCTTTGTTACATGAAAAATCACAACTTCTTGAACTAATTATCATTAAGAAAAACAACTCTTACTGAACTTTAAATTGCTCATATCAAAAGTTACTTCCCTTAGTCTACCACAATTATTAACTCACATATTGAATTATGTGCCTTTGAATTTGGCATAATGACAGTTTTCAACTTTATCATCACTCTAAAAATCTCCAAAATATTAATCAGTCATTTACCTTCTTTTCGCTTTGACCACATAATTGCTTCTCTTTACTTTGTTTCTGCTCTAAGAATCACAAGAATTTAAAAATATATCAGGTTAAGAATTTAGATAAATTTGTCAATTTTTATGCCCCCGATAGGGAGGCATCATAAATTTGACTTGTCCGTCTGTCCGTCATTCCGTCCAAAAACTTTAATATTGGCCATAACTTCCTTATTACTTAACATATTCACTTCATACTTTACCACAACATTCCTTGGTACATTACCTTTCTGTAGGCATATACTTTGGTGACCTTGACCCCTGGATGACCTTGACCTTGAACATAGATTGGCCATAATTTAAAATCAAAGCGGTGTCGGGGGCATTGTCATCTTACAGTGACAGCTCTTGTTTAATAGTAAACCACAAGAAATTCAGGCCTGTGGAGCGACTCAAGACCTTCAGGTCTTTCTAGTTAAATCAGCCGGAGCTGAATTTCAGTTTGATCAGGATCCATGTTGCTATTCAATGTTCTCTAGAGTTATAGAAATGCTACAAACATGCTGATCTGGACCCATGATGGTCCATTTACTATAAACATAAATCAGTATTGAAATGTCTTGGTTGGAGGTATCCATGTATGAAATATCAAGGCTCTATTGGTAATATTTCATGAGATAAAGGCCAGGTTAAAGTTGTTTAAAAGTAGGTCACTACTTCAAACTCAAGGTCATGAGGTCAAAGGTCATGGTCGCAAATGAAAGGTCTTGGCAGGAAGTATACATGTGTGTAGTATCAAGGCTGTATCTAATAGTGCCTGAGATATAAACCAGGTTAAAGTTTTTGAAGACGCGACGCCAATGGGACGCGACACCGGCACTAGGGCTGTGACATAAGCTCCCCTGACATAAAGTCCCAGCTTGCTAAAAATGGCTATAAAGGCCCTAGATATAGCTCGTCTGGCTAATGTCACAGCCCAAGTGTTGAAGTGTTGAAGCAGTGTCGGAGTCGCGTCTTCTTCTTAACTTTAGCATGGTCTATATCTCGCACACTATTATTGCTAGTACCTTTATATTTCACTCATGGATACCAAGGCCATGACCCTTGACCTTCAAAAAACTTAAACATGGACTCTATCTTTGGTACTATAACTGAAAGAGCTTTGATATTTCACACAGAGATACCTCCTGCCAACACCTTTCACTTGGGACCATGACAATTAACCTCGTGACCTTTACCTGTTTTTAGCTCCACTGGCCGAAGGCCAGCGGGGCTTATGTCATGGCCCTGTGTCCGTCGTGCGTGCGTGCGTGCGTCCGTGCGTCCGTCCGTCCGTGCGTAAACAATTTTCAAACATCTTCTTCTCCAAAACTACTGGACCAATTTCAACCAAACTTCACACTAATCATTCTTGCATGAATCTCTACCAAATTCCTTCAAAAGATTAAAATCCATGCAGAACTTGAATTTTAATTAATTTAATTGAATTAATTTTCGAAAAATCTTTAAAAATTCTTCTTCTCCAAAACTACCGGACCAATTTCAACCAATCTTCACAAAAATCTTCCTTGTATTGAATCTCTTCTTCAATTCCTTCAAGAAGATAAATTCTGTGTATAACTTAAATTTTAATTAATTTAATTGAATTAAATTTTCGAAAAATCTTTAAAAATACTTCTTCTCCAATACTACTGGACCAATTTCAACCAAACTTCACAGAAATCTTCCTTGCATGAATCTCTACCAAATTCCTTCAAAAGAATAAAATCTGCGTAGAACTTGAATTTTAATTAATCTAATTGATTTAGATTTTCGAAAAAATTTTAAAAAATTTTCTTCTCCAAAACTTCTGGACCAATTTCAACCAAACTTTACAGAAATCTTCCGTGTATGAATCTCTTCTTAATTCCTTCAAAAAGATAAATTCTGTGTATAACTTGAATTTTAATTAATTTAATTGAATTAAATTTTCGAAAAATCTTTAAAAATTCTTCTTCTCCGAAACTACTGGACCAATTTCAACCAAACTTTACAGAAATGTTCCTTGCATGAATCTCTTCTTAATTCCTTCAAAAAAATAAATTCTGTGTAAAACTTAAATTTTGATTAATTAAATTAGATTATTTTTTTGAAAAATCTTCTTTTCTAAAACTATTGGACCAATTTAACCAAACTTCACACGAATCTTCCTTGATGAATCTCCTTTATATTCCTTAAAAAAAATAATTTCCGTGTAGAACTTAAATTTTAATAGATTTAATTAAATTGAATTTTCGAAAAATTGTTAAACAATCTTCTTCACCAAAACTACAGGACCAATTTCAACCAAACTTCACAGGAATCTTCCTTGCATGAATCTCTCCCAAATTCCTTCACAATCGGATGAAAAGTTTGGCCGCTCATATTCTTTATTTCCTCAAAATTTTAAAAACATTTCTACCCCTTAATTACTTATTGGATTTCATTCTGGTGTAGCATGAATCTTCTTTGGATATACCCCTGTTGTATTCCTTGAAGAAGTTTGTAGTCTAAATGTCCAAAAGCCAGTGGAGCGATACAGGGCCATCTTGGCCCTCTTGTTGTGACAAGCGCCTCTATAGACAAGCTACATTGTCCGCCGTCAACCCTTGTTTTGCTTAAGATCTATCCAATCTCTAAGTCTGTCAAAGCGGACGAGAATTGACCTGGCAGAACATTCTATTCGATTAGCATGGGCTGCTCTGCCAGGTCATTTAGTATACATAAGAGATTGGATAGATTTAAAGCAAAACACATGTTGACAGCGGACAAGCCCCATTGAAAAGATGGTCCTGAATATATGAACATAATTATTTAGCCTTTTCCCAACAAGAGTGCCATAGTCACAATATATGCTGCTCCAGAGACTAAGTTTTAAGGGGGCATAACTCAGGCAAAAATCAATGGACCATAAAATCCTTCCTACATGGACATCTACCAATTGAGGTGATAACAATGACCAAGTTTCAAAAAGATCCAGCCAGAAATTTAGGAGTTGCGTTGACAAGAATAGTGGATGTACGGGCGGACGGATGGTCGGACAGAGATGACGCCAATATACGACCGCCTCCGGGGGTGTATAAAAAGCAAAATTTTGCGTCATCCCATTCAAAAGGTGCTGCAAATGACAAAATTGATGTTAAAAAGGAAGCAATTTTAGTACAATATAGCATAGAAAATATTGAGACAAAAGGAGAAACTGCTGGTTATCAGCAGTTTCTTCTTTTGCCTCAATGCTTTGCCAAGCCTTTTCTATTAGGACAACAAAACCAGGGCCGCGTTTTACTAACATAGATTTTTGTAAAAACCTTGTATAAACACATCTGATTGAAAGAGAAATAATAACAGTAATAATTCGGCCAATCAGATTTATTGTTGTTTCAAAAATGTTCGTAAGTTTGTTAGTAAAAAGGGCCCCAGGTCTTGTTTGGGAAAGGGTTAATGAAATAGACATTATAGTGCACGGACAAACGACAGGTGATGAGTGACCTGAAACCTCACCTTGGGCAAATTAAGCTCAGGTAAGCTAACAACAAGACAGCCATCAGGTTTCATTATTTTTAATTCTTTAAAAATCAAATATCAACAGGTACAAAAAAGTAGTGTCACATACATGTACAGTCTTATAGTACTGAAATTCAGATTAGAGCCGGTAATGAGGAAATTTGATGAAGCAAAAAAAAAATATTCATTTATTTCTAGAATAACTAAACTGGTTTGAATTGGAAGAAGTTTGGTAAATTGAGAGTATACTACATGTAGGAAATCTTTGAGCAGAAAGAAAAGTTACAAGTCCGCGAATCTTCTTTTCTTGACAGATTTTCAAAACAAGAGCTTCGCAGAGCGGCACATAATACACCTGAAAGGGGCTTGTCAGTAAAATTGGCCATTTTTTTTTTTTCAATTCAAGGGCAGAAAATTCAAACATGAAATATCAAAATTTTGTTCGCACAAAAGATTCATTGTGGCTAGTTTGATTAAATTCTGGTTGAAACTGTAGGAGTTGCGCATACGAGAAAATAGTCATTTTTGAGAAAACGGGCATTTTTCCTTAAATTTGAGGGCAGATAATCTTAAATTTGAGGGCAGATAATTCAAGAACGAAAACGGTTATCTGAATTCTGTAAGCAGTGTGCACAAGTAAACACCATTGAGATTCATTGTGGCACGTTTGATAAAATTGTGATCAAAACTGTAGGAGTTGCGTACACAAGAAAATGGGCATTTTTTTCATTCAAGGGCAGATAATTCAAGAACGAAAAGAGTTATCTGAATTCCGTAAGCTGTGTGCACAACTAGACACTATGGGGATTCATTGTGGCAAGTTTTATCAAATTCCGATCAAAACTGTAGGAGGAGTTGTGCACACATGAAAACAGACAGACAGAAGGACGGACGACCGGGACCATAATTATTATAATACGACCCTTCGAATGTATAAAAATTCCTAAAGTGAATAATCAAAGACTGCGGATCTGAGTGTTTATTCAACTGGTTTAAACTTGTGCTAATGGATTTCATCAAAATCTTACTAGTACACACAATATATAGTGTTCCATTACCGCCTCTAATCTGCATCTCAGAATCTATATATAGTAAGTCTTAATGTAAAAGAAAGACAACATGGATAAACAAAGCAACAGCTTGGCTAGTTTCTGCTCATCATGGACTTGTAGAGCATCTTATAAATTCCTTTTCCTAGGAAAGAAAGCCTCAGAAAACATTGTGAGAGAAAATTGGATTTAGACCTTTCACGAGACAAAAGATCAATTAAAGTATTTTATCCTCAGCAAATTCTTCTGACATTTGGATTGGGCATAAAAACTTCACCTTGTATATATATTCAAATCCTCAAGAAAAAGAGCAATTTCTCCTTTTCCATGATATTTTCTATTCTAAAATGTACACAAATTCCTATTTTATTATCCATTTCCTTGGCTGTGTCAGTTATAAATTGGGGTGGTCTAAAATTCCATCATATGGACAAAAGTTAAAGAATTCATTATTTGATTCATTCAAACAAAACACTACATAGAGTACATGCACTTGTTTAACTTAACAATCCTGATATATAATAACTTCACACTGATTTGGAACCCCGTAAAAATTAGAAGAACTAGTTGTAATGGTCAGACCCTGTAAAATGTTTATGACTTTCTAGATGTCCACACATGCCAAAATTCATTCACTGCAGATGAGCAGATGACAAGATATAAAGAAGACCCGCACAGCAGGCTTTTAACCACTGTAAGACTAAGAAATCCATGTTAGAGGCAAATAGGCCTTGCAATGCCAAATTAAGAAAATCGTCTTTGTATCAAAGCATCAACGTTTAAGGCAGATTAATCTTAAAATTTCTACTGGATCAATATAGCTATTAAACATCGAACTCCATAAGGACTAGCAGGTAGTACAGCCTTTTCCCAAAGAAGACCTGATCATGACGTCCCAGATAGGAAAAGCTTTGGAAAACATTTGACGTGATAACACACTTTTTGTTCTTTAGTACAAATATTTTCTGTTCTAGATCTATGTTGAATAATAATCTTTATGAATATCCATTTGTCATGTGCAGCAGTTTTCAATTGGACCACTCTGAATGGGATAGTTGCCTCTGGCATAGAACTCTTAAATGGTTCCAATAAATGGTTGGTGTAGTGTAAAATGTTGATGCAGGGATGTGAAAATGGGTCCTTCATTAACTCTTACCCAAATAACATGTAAGGACTGGTCCAAATTCACAGATGGACAAAACTAAATTGGCAAAAGCTTAAATTACAGAAATGGAAAATATGGAGACAAAAGAGAAAATGTTGGCCATCAACAATTTCTTCTTTTCTCTCGATAATGTCCAAACTGTTCTTCAATTTTGACCTGAAGCAACCCTAAGAGAGCAACAACTATCCCCATCAGACAACTGTGGCTGATCTGATTCTATGATGGCTAAAATGCTGTAAAGACCCTTTATCCAGATACCTACCAATCTGTAAGTACAAATGAGAATATTCCCACTTACAGGTTTTGCATTTCACACCCACACAGTGGGTTTTAATGAAGATTTTATTCTAAATGCTTGGAAGAGGAAAAACGTGTGGCGACTATAAAACACTCTAGGTTACTAAGACATATAAATAAATAAATTAATATTTTCCTCGTCTCTCCGCATATATTTGTGTTCGATTAACCACTCTATCTGTTCCTTGATTAACTTTTTTGACGGTAAAAACATGTTTTTGAGGATTTCTACAAGTTCAGTCTGTAAGGCTGCGTTTGTGATCTTTTTCCGCATCTTCATTATTTTCACTATGGCTTCCTGGAATGGATAGAAAAATGAAATGTGAACCGTCATAACAGCCAGCCCAATGGATATAAGGGAGTAAAGACATTCTGAATTTGTTATTTCAAATCCTATGATGTGGATACTCATTTGAATCGTCTCAACGAGACAATTCCAGTTGAGACGATTCCAAGGACTTCACAATATAGGCTTTGATGAATAATCAAGCATTTTGAAAAGAGAATACACCCTCTTATCTGTAGCTCTGATGCAAACTGTTTTAGCCTTTCTCAAACACAACAGTTATAACACATTTGTGGACTTGAATTTAAGGGCTGATGCAGATAACAAAGTAAATGTTGACACGCACAAACTTTATGTATTGTCCACCCAAATTAATCCGGGACAACTTAATTTTCATAGGCAAAATCTGTTAGTTGCGCGTCTGAACAAAACGTTGCAGAAGTGGGGTCATTACATATGCAGATGTCCCGGGTTAATCTTGCTTAGAGGAAATATGGAAGAAAAGTAGAAAATATTAATCAGTATTTTCATAATTTGCTCAATGTTTTCCAAAGCCTTTTCCTTTAAAAACATTGAGAGGAGAAAACAAGAAATACGGACAATTATTAATTATTCCATAATTAACCATGACAGTCCTTGTTTTCTCCTTTTCATACATGTTTTCTACATTATAAACTGAGATTTCTCTGAGAGTTAGCATTAATTTTTCTTCTGCAACACCTTTCAATTTAGATTGGTTTAGAACATTGTGGTTTGTGAAATGTTTGACTAAAGGTACCGTAGGTAACCCATAATGTGGCCATTTTGAGATTCATAAAACATCGGACTTTTTTGAGTGTCGTCATTAAGTATCAAAACTTATTTGGGCGCGGTCGTAAACATTCGGAGGTACAAAGTGCCACTGCCAAATGGTTTAGGCGTCGCCCAAATAATTCCGACGTTGCGAGAATCTCATTAATGGTAGACTACCTTCAGGTGCTTACCTGTACTCGTAATATTCTAAGCTGCATGATTCCTTCATTATCCTCTTCTTTACTCTTCTCTGTAGATAACTGTAGTCTTCCTATCAAGTTGATCTTACCTCGCTTTTGAACCTTCCCATTTTTGCTGAAATAGAAAAGATAAAGTAAATGTTCCACATCTAATTAAGATATGAACTACAAAATTATCAGAATTTCATATTGCTCTTCATAAACCTCATAACTACAGTTTTGAACAAGCTGTTTTGTGTGTGTTCTCAATTTATCATTCAGGATAGGACTAATAATACAGAATTCAAAATGTTTTACAAACACCCCCCCCCCCCAAAGTATGCTTTGGCATATGAAGTTCAATAATCTCCTTTGAATGACCTGACAAAACATATAATCTGACAAGTTTCCTGATATTGCAATATTCTGACAGGCAGAAATAGAAACTGTTCCCTGGAGTAAATTGGATTGAAAGGACTTTTACGTCCCACTCAACAGCTAAGGTTATATTGAGACGGTACCTTGGTTTAAAGTCTCATCCAAAAGACTGGAGAGGCGGGGGATCAAGCCAGCGACACCTGTGATACAAGTCCAGTGCGGTACCACTGCACCAAATTTGTCCCTTCTCTAGAGTAGATATAAAGGGAAAAGTTGTACTTACATTAAAGCAAATTCCTGATTTGTCCAGAACTCTGTATTGTCATCAAACTCTTTTGGAGATTTTATATCACCAGGACAACATAAAACTTGTCTCCTGATCTTTGGAAACGCTATCAAGGACTGAAAGAAAATTTTGATAAATAACATTAACCCTTTCACAAAAGGCAAAATTTTAGGTTGGTCCAATTTGAATGGCTTTAAGCCATTGACGGTAGACGAAAAATAGACCCTACGAAAAAGATAGGATTTGTAATCAATAGAGCTAAGAAAATATTGAGGCCAAAGGAGAAAATGCTGATTGTCAGCATTTTCTTCTTTCACCTCAATGTTTTCTTCAGCACTTTCTGTTTGGGACATACGGACCAGGGGCGTGTATTATCAACGATCGCACGATTATGATTTGCGTAATTACTTGTAACAACAAACCTGATTGGTCCAATCTGATTTCTCGTGCAATCAGATGTCTTCTTACACAGCTTACACAAAAACGTGGTCCTAAGATCGTTGATAATACAGGCCCCTGGACCTTGCTGGGAAGAATTAAAACAATATCTGAGTTATACTTAGTTACCTAATTCACTTTTCAAAATCAAACCTTGTGAAAGTTGTAACTTTGAGTAAAGAAACAAATTCTTTTTTAACCAGATTTGAATTTTCTACTTAAACAATCTCGGAACATGAACATTTATTTTCACTGACCCATAAAGTTCTTCTAAGTTCTGTGTCTGGTAATTCTGTGGCAAGTTTCAAACTTTCATATGAGATTTTGTCTTTCGGTCTCTGATTCCATGCGAATAATACTGTCATTTGAAATGTAGTCACTTCTAAATCAAAGCGACCAATATCATTGCTAAAAGTTATCTGCAAAGAAAGAAACAAGTTTGTTACAATGTAATTTGCGTGGCAATTGAAAAATTGCTGCTTTTCGTATTTATATCAATGAAAAGAACTTTCTGGTACAAGACATTTTCTTCAAGTTAGTTGAGGGCTTAAGTGTTTGAGAGCATTGGTAACATCACTTGTACTTTGTAGCACAAATCAAAGGAATACCTTACAATACTCCTTGACATAAGATTTCTGCTTCTGATTTTGTTTGTTGAAGCTTGCGATGGAATGTTCTTTTTTATTCTAAAGTTTGACTGTATGTGCAAATTCAATTATTCTAGGATTTGTTAGGAAAATTGTGAGAAAGACCAACTGCAATTTGTAAAGAGATGATGCCACTAAAGACTACAGTAAATATCTTGGAATATGAAAAACATATGAATATCAGGGAATTAATTATACAAATAGTTATCTGCATTTCCTTTACCAGACACAATGTTTATTTAAGCTTTAGGACAATAAAACTTGGTTATCGGGTAGATATTATAGATCCACATACAATGCCATTAGACATGAGATGATGCCACTGTAGTTTTCTGCCGCTGTGTTTGAGCTTGTAGAACTCCTCCACCTGGGGTATATAATCCTCCAGCTCCATCGGTAACGACACCGCCAGTCTGTCACTCGACCGCGCCCACGCACCAGCATTCAGGATCTTTATGTTTATTGAATCTGGATGAAATTTGTAAATAAACTCAATCAGTGGTACAATTAAGATCATCATATAATCGACATCCTGAGTGGAATGATTTTAGCAAGAGCATAATATATGTTTATGTGGAAAGATTTGAGCAATGTGAACAAAAGGTTAAAATATCAGAACACACACAAATGAAACTGTCCACCTGAGAAAAGTGTTATAAAAGTAATAACGGCATCAAAATTTACCATTAATATAGGTGCACAATTTTTCCAAAACACATGTAGATAATCAGCATTATCTTCTTTAGCCTCAATGTTTTCCAAAGCCAATTCTATTTCAGACATTATAACCAGGCCTTGTTTGGATAAAGGGTTTAACCCGTTCCCTCAAATAAATGCTTCTTAACGCTCATCAAGAAAATGGCATGGGAAAACATTGAAGCAAAAGAAGAAAATGCTGATTATCAGCATTTTCTCCTTTTTCTTCAATATTTTCCACACTATATTGTATGAAAATCCCATCTTTATCAACATCTATTTTGGGATCTGCATCAGCTTCAAAATTTGAGCACTCTAAAATGTTGCGGTCTGTTAGTGCATCACTCACCTGCAATATATTCATTATTATTTCTGTGAGCATCTTTAAATTCCTGGTTCAGATCTTCACTAACTTTTATATCCTGGAACATTCTAGCTAGCTTGTTTACATAATCTGCCGGCATACCAACCTCCTACACGAAATAAAATCAACCTTATAGTTATTAGGCCTTTCCCAAATGACATGATTTAGACCAGTTTGAAAGCTATCGATGACGGAAAGGATACACAGTATGGCACAGAAAATACTGGGGCAATTTTTGTTTGACTCTATGAACAATGGGTGATTTCAAACAGTTTAACACTTCTTTATTTTCAGACGTATCTGTATAAGGTATTGTCCCTTTATCATCACAGTGTAATCAAAATACTTGTTTAACATCGATATTTTAAAACAATTTTCCAAATATGTTTAGTATTGACTAAGTTATTTCCACAGCTCAGAAATAAAATCTTTATTGTAGCAAAGTGCAAGATCGCAGAAATATAGTACGCAGAAATTTAACCTGGCTTAATATGGGAAAACCCCAACAATTTGGACCCCGCACAAATAAAATGCTATACACTATTATATATGACCAATGATCTGAAAGAAAGTCCCTTAATCCATTACCAGACGGCAAAATTTTAGACTCTTCCAATTTGATAGGTGATGCAGACAACAATTGAAAGTATTTGAAATTTGAAAAATATTTCCATTTTGGATTAGATTACATTGTGGAAAATGAAGAAATTGCTTGTCACAAGCAATTTTTTTATTTTCCACTATGTTTTCCCAAGCCTTTACTTGCGAAGGAGTCAAAAGGCGTCATTGTGCAGTAATTGGTTAAGGCATTCAAGACAAACATGATTCAAGATCAGCCTGCATATACACAGTATAAAGGTTGTCCATCACCTACGGCACCAGTGAGAGCAACAAGGCTCCAAATTAGACTTCACTTAGGCACATGCTGGTCTTGAAACATGAGTGTGTCTGAAATGTTATTTATAAGGAACCTTTATCCAGATCATGGCTCATATAAGATTTGTTTATTATAGTGTCACCCCTATATGAAAGGGCCAGCCAGTTTTGGCTTATGAGACACTCTCTTTCTCAATACGCAGTATTGTTTATATATAAAGATAGAACTTACCCTCAACCACTCCACCATGTTTTCCTCTTTCTCATTATCTGCCGACGTGTCAAGTATCAACCGTCGTGTAAGATGAGCTTTGTGATATCTCATAAATACATCTTTATTCTGTACATACTTCAGCACCAATAACTGTTAACAGAAAACATGATAACTTAAACCCATAACCACACAGTGACTCTTTTTGACTCCTCACAATAAAATGACTATAGAAAAACATTGTGGAAAATGAAGAAATTGCTTGTGACAAGCAATTTCTCCATTTTCCACAATGTTTTCTCCCCAAAAAGACCAAAAAGATTTTAAATTTTCTTTGATTTAAATTGTCGTCTACAAAATCTTTGAATTTGGACCAGTCCAAAATTTGTCGTTTGGTAATGGGTTAACCCTAACGGCAAAAAACTGGACTGTTCCTATTTCAGAGTTGCTGTAGAGGACATAATTAGATATGAATAATGAAAGGGTTTATGTACAGTAAGGTAAAGATAATATTGATGCCAAAGAAGAAAATGATGTTCATCAGCATTTTCTTCTTTTGCCTCAATGCTTTTTCTGTAAGGGGCATCAAAACCAGGTCTGTTAAATATAGGGAAAGGATTAAACATTTATAAAGAATGATATAGGTACAGACATTTTTTTCCAGATCCTGGCTCAAATATGTATTAGTCATCGAACCCATTCCCAAATGTAAACATTTCGGGGTTGTCCAAATTCAAAGGTGTTGCAGACAACAATATCAGGTGCATTAAATTCAACATTGTTTAGTTATTATGAGTAGAAATCATTGTGGCAAATGAAGAAATTGCTTGTCACAAGCAATTTCTTCATTTTCCACAATGTTTTCCAAAGCCTTTATCTTGTGGGGCATCATAAAGCATCAATATGAGGGAATGGGTCAATCATAAGCTGACAATACCACAATATACTTACAACATCTTTAAGTTTCTTCTCCACCTCCTCTGAAGTTAGTTTTTTACTGAGCGGTGTTTTTCTCAGTAACATATCACAGTAGTTAGCCAGTAGCTCTGGACATTTAGACTCGGGCTGAGTTTTAGTTCCCATTCTGAAATGGAGATCAAAATTTGATTTTTGAATATCCATAATTTTTTTAGGAAAAAAAAATCCCCAAATACTGAAAATAGAGCAAAAACCAACATTCTGTAAATCTAAACTTGTCTTGAATGCAGATTTAATAAACACAATTGACAAAACATGTATAAAGTATAAAGAAGTTTAGAACAACCATCCTTACAAATAATCTTAATGAAAAATAAAGCTTAACGTTGCACGACCACACAAATCCAAATCATATCCAATTTAAGAAACCACTTTATGGATATAATCAATAATTCAGTAATGTATGCTTTCAATGTTTATGTAGCAAAGTTATACTCAGTTGTTATGTCTACTTCTTATTTAAGAAATGTAACAAATTGGTGCATATCAGAAAACAAAATATAGCCAAGGAATATTGTGCCTGACAACGCTCGAGGTTTGCCAAATGAAATATCAGTTTATGCTGTCTAGTCTATTATAACTTAATTTCCTTTAAAGTGACATTTCAGAATTTTTTGTCATAAATTTTACTTTTATTTTTATCTGAAAGAGCACATTTCCTTATGAAAATTTTGCAAATTTCAAGCCAAAATATTGCGCCGTTTACGAGAAATTTATATTTTTGTGTTAAAATTGAACAAATTGTTGTGGACAACAGTTCGGATTTATATATATGCAATTTATCGATTATGTCTCAACTTTAAATGCATGTTTCTCGCTTATTGGTAACAACTTCAAAAAACTAATAGTATTTCTACTCATTAGAATAACCAATCTTGGCATCAAGACATACTTTAAACAAGAGGGCCAAGATGGCCCTGTATCGCTCCACTGGCTTTTAGGCATTTAGACTACTAACTTCTTCAAGGAATACAATAGAGGTCTATTCAAAGAAGATTCATGCTACACCAGAATGAAATCCAATAAATGATTAAGGAACAGAAATGTTTTTAAAATTTTCTTAAAATTACACTGTTTCATATAGCGAAAAAAAATCCTAGCCCACAACGGCCATGCTTTTCATCCGATCGTTAAGGAATTTGGAAGAGATCCATGCAAGGAAGATTCCTGTGAAGTTCGGTTGAAATTGGTCCTGTAGTTTTGGAGAAGAAGATTGTTTAACAATTTTTCGAAAATTCAATTTAATTAAATCTATTAAAATTTAAGTTCTTCACAGAAATTATTTTTTTAAGGAATTTAGAGGAGATAAATGCAAGGAAGATTCGTGTGAAGTTTGGTAAAAATTGGTCCAGTAGTTTTGGAAAAGAAGTGTTTTTGAAAATTTAATTTAATTTATCAAAATTTAAGTTCTACATAGAATTTATTTTTTTAAGGAATTAAGAAGAGATTAAAGCAAGGAACATTTCTGTAAAAATTTGGTTGAAATTGATCCAGTAGTTTTGGAGAATAAGAATTTTTAAAGATTTTTTGAAAATTTGATTTAATTAAATTAATTAAAATTTAAGTTCTACATAGAATTTATTTTTTTTTGAAGGAATTAAGAAGAGATTAATGCAAGGAACATTTCTGTAAAGTTTGGTTGAAATTGGTTCAATTGTTTTGGAGAAGAATTTTTTTTAAAGATTTTTCGAAAATTTAAATTAACTAAATTATTTTAAATTCAAGTTCTGCGCGGATTTTATTCTTTTGAAGGAATTTGGTAGAGATTCATGCAAGGATGGTTCGTGTGAAGTTTGGTTGAAATTGGTCCAGTAGTTTTGGAGAAGAAGAAATTTTAAAGATTTTTCGAAAATTTCATTCAATTTAATTAATTAAAATTCCAGTTCTGCATAGATTTTATTCTTTTGAATAAATTTGGTAGAGATTCATGCAAGGATGATTGGTGTGAAGTTTGGTTGAAATTGGTCGAGTAGTTTTGGAGAAGAAGAAATTTTAAAGATTTTTCGAAAATTTAAATCAATTAAATTAATTTAAATTCAAGTTCTGTGCCAATTTTATTCTTTTGAAGGAATTTGGTAGAGATTCATGCAAGGAAGATTTCTGTGAAGTTTTGTTGAAATTGGTCCAGTAGTTTTGGAGAAGAAGAGTTTTTAAAGATTTTTCGAAAATTTAAATCAATTAAATAATTAAAATTCAAGTTCTGCATAGATTTTATTCTTTTGAAGGAATTTGGTAGAGATTCATGCAAGGAAGATTTCTGTGAAGTTTTGTTGAAATTGGTCCTGTAGTTTTGGAGAAGAAGAATTTTTAAAGATTTTTAGAAAATTAAATTCAATTAAATTAATTAAAATTCAAGTTCTGCATAGATTTTATTCTTTTGAAGGAATTTGGTAGAGATTCATGCAAGGATGGTTCATGTGAAGTTTTGTTGAAATTGGTCCAGTTGTTTTGGAGAAGAAGATGTTTAAAGAAAAAGTTTACGCACGGACGCACAGACGGACGACGGACACAGGGCCATGACATAAGCCCTGCTGGCCTTCGGCCAGTGGAGCTAAAAATTGAAATTGGAATGAAATGTCCCTTTAATGTCTTGTGGGTCTTCAAAAGGCGTCATTATGTGGTAACATGTAAACATATAAAACTAGAACTGTCACAGGATGTGACTTGATACCCCCCCCCCCCCCCCCCCCCCCCCGCACAAGCTTTCACTACAAAAAAGGGCAAAAAGGGTAACAAGTTTAAAGTTCCTAGCACTTATGGTTTAGAAGATATGGTCCGGACAAAGTTGTAAAGGTACAAACAACAAAGGGCAATAACTCAAAAAGTGGGTATGGCAGAGTTATGGTTATTGAACATGAGACTTTCCCACAATGAGATCTATAAGTGTATCAAGTTTGAAGTTGCTGGCACTTATGGTTTAGAAGATATGGTCTGAACAAAAATAAAAGGGGGAAAACAACAAAGGGCAATAACTCAAAAAGTGGGCGTGACAGCGTAACAGTTCTTGTACATGACACTTCTCCATAATGAGATCTATAAGTGTACCAAGTTTGAAGTTGCTAACAGATATGAATTAGAAGATATGTTCCGGACAAAAATGCAAGAGTATAAACAACTAAGGGCAATAACTCAAAAAGTGGGCGTGGCTGAGTAACAGTTATTTTACATGACACTTCCCCAAAATGAGATATATAAGTATACCAAGTTTGAAGTTTGCAGTTATGGTTTAGAAGATATGGTACGGACAAAAATGTGAGGGTACAAACAACAAAGTGCAAAAATAACTCAAAAAGTGGGCATGGCAGAGTAATGGTTATTGTACATGACAAATCCCCACAATGAGACGTATAAGTGTATCAAGTTTGAAATTGCTATCACTTATGGTTTAAAAGATTTGGTCGGGACAAAAATGTAAGGGTACAAACAACAAAGGGCAATAACTCAAAAAGTGGGCGTGGCAGAGTAACAGTTCTTGTACATGATACTTCCCCAAAATGAGATCTATAAGTGTACCATGTTTGAAGTTGCTAGCACTTATGATTCAAAAGATATATTCCAGACAAAAATGTAAGGGTACAAACAACAAAGGGCAATAACTCAAAAAGTGGGGGTGGCAGAGTAATGGTTATTGTACATGACAATTCCCCACAGTGAGATGTATAAGTGTACCAAGTTTGAAGTTGCTAGCACTTATGGTTTAGAAGATATGTCCTGGACAAAAATGCAAGGGTACAAACAACAAAGGGCAATAACCAAAAAAGTGGGCGTGGCAGAGTAATGGTTATTGTACATGACACTTCCCCACAATGAGATCTATAAGTGTACAAAGTTTGAAGATGGTAGCATATATGGTTTAGATCTATAAGTGTACAAAGTTTGAAGATGGTAGCATATATGGTTTAGAAGATATGCTCTGGAGAAATATTTGTCCACAGACAGACAGACATACATACAGACAGACATACATACAGACAGACAGGTTGATTCCAGTATACCCCCTAAAACATTCGTTTTGCGGGGGTATAATAAAACATTCGTTTTGCGGGGGTATAACAAAGCAGAGTTGCACACATGACATACTCACCCTTTATTTTTGAGAGGTATCTCTAGTTTAAATACACTGGTATCATTGACTACAGTTTTGTATGCCTTGTCTCGTGACGTCAGGAATCTGGGATCATCATTGAACGCGTCCTTCACTAGTTTACTGAATCTGTTAAACAGCTCTAACAACTGCTCTACATACTTCTCTGAATCCTGAATTAAGATAAATTTTTAACCCTTTCCCAAACGACAAAATTTTACGTTGTTCAAATTTGAAAGCCGAAACATGGGACAAAATGGGTGTTGATTAAGATATGATTTATGTACAAAAGAGCATAGAAAATATTGAGGCAAAAGGATAAAATGCTGATTACCAGCATTTTCTTCTTTTGTCTCAATGTTTTTCCAAACCTTTCCAGTATTGTTTGGGAAAGGGTTAACCTAAACCCAAATAACAAATTTGTGAGCTGGTCTAAATAGAAAGGAGTTGTGGATGACAAATAAATGCTAACACAAGAAGAAATCTCTATGTTACAGTTTGCAGAAACAAAATCCTTAGAAGAAAATGATAATTACTGGTATCTTCATTTTTTGGCAAGGATTTCTAAATCCATTTCTAGCAGGGTTGTCAAAAAGAGTCACTGTTTAGAAATAGACTACCGTAATATAAAAAAGATCTGATAAGAGTAGAAAGATGATGTTACAACAAGAGGGCCAAGATGGCCCTAGATCGCTCACCTGAATTCATAGTTGAGATACTGGCATGACCATGAAATCAATCTTATAACATTAGAAGGTTATAAAAGAATGACAATGGCAATTTTACCAAATTCAAAGGCATAAAACTAAGGACTTTCTGTTCTGAAACAATTTGGAAAGGGCTTAAACCTTGGCTGGGAAAGGGCTTTATCTTTACCAAGACAGAAAAGAAATAGACTGTTCAATTTTGAAATAGCGTGGCAAGATGAGAAAATAATGCTGATTATCAGTCTTTTCTTCATTTGACTCAATAATTCCCCAAGCCTTTTTTAATAGGGACATCATAGGAAAGGGTTAAGACATTAAGATTAAATGTAGCTCTATCATTCATCAGATAAGAGCTCCATTATCAGATAAGGCAGCCCTTTATTTATTTTGGACGGTCTATTATTGACTTTAGACAGTCTAACTATTTACTTAAGCAATGATTGCTGATAAGCTGATACCTGGTCAAAATAAATTTGTCTGAATTCCTCTCTTGAAAATTCCCAAACCCACAACATAGGGCTTCTTTGCTTGTAAAGTGATGGTTTGAACAAATTTCACAATGATTGAGCAAATATTGTAATAAATTCTTACATCAAAAACAAGATTTGACCCACTGACCCAGTTTTTGACCTTGCATGACCCAAGTTTTCAATGACCTACAGAGTACAGACATCATCAAAATAAACGTCCTGAGCAATTTTCAAATAATTGAGCCAAAATTAGAACTTCCACACCAAAAAGAAGTTTTCATTACCTTTGACCTTGACTAATAAATGGAATTCTTGATATTTGACCTTGTGCCCTAGTTTTTGACCTTGCATGACAAACTTTTTACATGACCTTTATATCATTAACCCTTTCCCAAACGACAAAAAATTAGGATCATCCAATTTGAAAGTTGCTGCAGACGACAAAATGGACATTGAAAAAAAGGATTTTTGTGCAATATAGCTAAGAATATATTGAGACAAAAGGAGAAACTGCTGGTTATCAGCAGTTTCTTCTTTTGTTTCAATGTTTTCTCAAGCCTTTCCTATCAGGGACGTCAAAACCAGGTCTTGTTTGGGAAAGGGTTAATAAAAACATTCTTAGCAATTTTCATACTAATTTGGCTAAAAATGGGCACTTCTGAGCAAAAAGAAGGAATTTATCAAACAGACCTAGTGACCTCATTTTTGACCTCACAAGACCCGATTTTTAAAAGAACCTAGATATCAACCAAAAATACATTCTGAGCAATTTTGACAAGATTTGAGCCAAAGGCAGCACTTTTAGAGCAAAAAGAAGGATTTTAAATCATTTGACCTAGTGACCTACATTTTGACCTGGCATGACCTACTTTTTAAGATGACCTAGATATCATCAAGAAAAAGATTCTGGTCAACTTTCACAATGGTTGAGCAAATACTGTGACTCCTAGAGCAAAAATAAGATTTGACCTAGTGACCTACTTTTTGAGCCCATTCTGACCCCGATCCCAATTCTTTGAAGTATTTTGAAAAAGGATGACCCAAGGATCATATCTGTGAAATTTAATCCAATTCTGCCCAGCACTTTAGGAGGAGAAGATTTTTTTATGATTGTGAACGGACGGACGGACAGACGGACAGACAGACAGACGCCGGACAACAGACCGATCACAATAGCTCACCTTGAGCACTTCGTGCTCAGGTGAGCTAAAAATTGACATCTACCCTCAAGAAAAACTTTGTAACTGTAACAAATGTGCAAAAGATTTTAAACCATTACCAATACAATCTTTATCATTCTATAAAACAATATCACATAGACTGGGTTCCACATTAACCCAACACTGACAGACACTGTCTGCTTGTTGTTTGTGCAGGTTATACCTGCTAGATGAAGGTCCAACTACCCATTCTTGATTCAAATCTGTTATCAAAGGAGTTACTTAGAGAAACAGATAAGAGAGGTTAAAGGCATTCTAAATTTATTTCAAATTCAAACCCTATGGTGTGGGTACTCATTGGAATCGTCTCAATGAGACAATTGTTATGAGTATCCACATCATAGGATTTGATAAATATTGAAATATATTTTGCATTTTCTAATTATCGCCTCTTTTCTGCAGCTCTGTCAACCCTTTCCCAAACAAAGAAAACTTAGACTGTTCCATATGGAAAACTGCAACAGACGACAAAATGGTTGTTCACAAAGATGAGATTAGTGTATGATATGGCAGAGAAAATATTGAGGCAAAAGGAGAAAATGCTGATGATCAGCATTTTCTTCTTTCGGCTAAATGTTTTCAGTCAAGCCTTTTTAATAAGGGTCATCAAAACTAGGGCCCCGTATTACTAAACATCTTACGATCAAGTTTTTGTGTAAACTGTCTAACAAGACATCTGATTGCACGAGAAATTCGACTGAGCCAATCAGGGCTGTTGTTACAAGTAATTATGCAACAAGAGTGCCATGGTCACAATATACGCCGCCACTTATAAAACTTGAGACAAAAAAATGACATTGACAAGGATTTATAAATATTCACTGAAAAACCTGTAAAAAATTGTGTTCACAAAAAGGTTTTTATAAATATCCAGTGAAAAACCTGGAAGGAATTGCGTTCACGAGGCTGAAATATCATTAAGCCCCAGAGGCTAAGATTGAAGGGGGCATAATTCAGGCAAAAATCAATGAACCATAAAATCCTTACTTCATGCACATCTACCAATTAAGATAATAACATCCACCAAGTTTCATTAGGATCCAGTCAGAATCTTAGGAGGAGTTGCGTTGACAAGGCTGCAATTTCAGAGACTAAGTTTTAAGGGGGCATAACTCTGGAAAAAATCAATGAACCATAAAATCCTTCCTTCATGCACATCTACTAATTGAGGTGATAACATTGACCAAGTGACATTAAGATCCAGCCAGAAACTTAGGAGGAGTTGCGTTGACAAGGCTGCAATTTCAATAAGCCCCAGAGACTAAGTTTTTAAGGGGCATAACTCAGGCAAAAATCGACGAACCATAAAATCCTTCCTTCATGCACATCTACCAATTGAGGTTATAACATGGACCAAGTTTCATTAAGATCCAGCAAGAAACTTAGGAGGAGTTGCGTTGACAAGGCTGCAATTTCAATAAGCCCCAGAGACTAAGTTTTTAAGGGGCATAACTCAGGCAAAAATCAACGAACAATAAAATCCTTCCTTCATGCACATCTACCAAGTGAGGTGATTACATTGACCAAGTTTCATTAAGATCCAGCCAGAAACTTAGGAGAAGTTGCGTTGACAAGGCTGCAGTTTCAATAAGCCCCAGAGACTAAGTTTTTAAGGGGCATAACTCAGGCAACAAGAGCCGTCATAGACGGATTATGCTCCCCGAATAAGTGTTTGTCACACAATAAAAACTATCATACGTTAAGCCCCCTTTTCCTATGACGGATTTCTTGTACACACATTATTAATAGAATATGGTCTAGAAAATACAAAATTACAAAATTTCATTAAATTCTGCCCATTGGATGAAGAGAAATTAGAGAAAAACTAATTTTTCCATTAAGGCCCCTTTTTCCATGACACAGCCTCAAATTGAGAAACGGAGAAAAAGGTCCCTAGGGATTATCCCAGGGAGTCCACATGTGAAGTTTCATTGAATTTGGTCCAAGGGTTGCTGAGATCTGGCTGTGGACGGACTGACACACGGACGGACGGACACACGGACCGACGGACGGACAGCGTGGCGACTATATGCTCCCCCGAAATTTTTTCGGGGAGCATAAAAATCGATGAACCATAAAATCCTTCCTTCATGCACATCTACCAATTGAGGTGATAACATTGACCAAGTTTCAAGAAGATCCAGCCAGAAACTTAGGAGGAGTTGCGTTGACAAGAAAAGTGGACGGACGTACGTACGGACGGACGGACAGACGGATGGACGGACGGACAGACGGAGAAGATGACGCCAATATAAGTCCGCCTCCGGCGGCATATAACAATCAAACGTACGATCGTTAGTAATACGGACCCCAGGTCTTGTTTGGAAGAGGGTTAAGTATATTTATATCTTTATTTGTATACTGACTGTAGTGATAATTTCTGCAGCTGCTATCATATCTGCGAGACCCTGGTTTATAACATGGGCTTCTAGAGATGACAACATAGGGGTGATACCGTCCGGTACTCGGTCCATCAGGTTAAACATGAGACGCAATTCTGTAACGAAACAAAAGTAACTTGTATCATAACTTGCCTTTTTTCTGATTTACATGACTGTATTATGAACTATAATTTGTACAACCTAAATGTAAGTTTGCGTTCCCGAACAAAATCAATGATTTGTGATAGTGCTTGACAAGAAACAAGATGTGTTTGTCAAACACCAATGCCCCCAAAATTGCCATTTTTCTAAAATGTTAAGTTTTCTTGTAAAGGGTTGATAAAGGTTTACAGATGACCTTGAGGAAGGTCAAATTGCATGTAACAGATATATATCATTGAAAGGAATTTGCATACCAAATTTGAGCTTTGTATGTCAAATACTTTTGGAGAAAAGGCAAATGTTAAGTTTTCAGACAGACAGAGAGACGGACAAACAGACAGACGGATGGATAGACAGACACGAGCAAAACAATATGCCCCCGATCATTCGGATACGGGGGCATAAAAATCCATTATGTTGCTTTTTACATTTTACATGTAAAAGTAGGAAGTCAATTTCCCATTTATGAAGGAGATATAAATGATGTTCTACAACAGATGAAATTCTATGACAGTGGCAATAGAAGATGGAATTTGTAAAATCTTTTTCTGGGACAAAATTTGCCTTACCTTTTAATGGTCACTTAATTTATGTGGTTTAAAAAAAAACAGGTGTGATTATCATTAATTATATTCATAGAGTAATATGATGGAGACTTACTTTCTGTTTCATTATTTCTAATCATACCAGGACATTCTTGTAGAATGGTTTCTTTAAATACAGTTACTAAAACATTCACACAACACTCCGTCAGCTGCAATAGAAAAATACAATAAGAAATATAAATTGTTTAACAAGAATTTTTGGATTTACAAAGTACTGTATTGACAATGGTTGAACCACAGAAGTTACTAAGGTTACATTGGCTCCTAGAGGGCCTTTACAGCTCAAAGGCCTTATAACACATCCAAAATTTGACCACAACTTGAAAAGGTAGCAAGCTGTTTCTTAATTTGACAGAAACAAATATATTCTGACCGATTTCAAGCTAATTAAGCAATATGCCGTTCAATAATTTTATTGTGTCCACAAAACACATTAAACATTTATCAAACGACAAAGGTTCTAGACAGTTCCAATCTGAAAGCTACTCAAGATGACTAAATGGATATTTTTAGAAATAAATTGTGTTTACTTTAAATCATAGAAAACATTGAGGCAAAAGTAGAAAATGTTTCTGATTTCGTCCCAGCGTTTTCTATAAACCCTTTTCTTCAAAAGAAACCCAAGCCATGGTCTTGTTGTGGCAATGTTTAATACACATATATGAAAAGCTTGACATGTATAGATTGAAGTCTACTTTTATTACTTACAGCACTAACAGACACACATCCCCAGCCTGTCTCTAGATATCTCATGGCACGAGCTTCTTCCTCCTTCAACTTGGCGTCTGCGTATCTCATATAGTTCTGTACACCGTTAGCGGCCAGGTACTGTGGGGCTTTTAGCTTGTAGAATGACTTGGTGGCCTCAAGATACGCTTTCTCAAAATTCTCCCTGTAGATCTTTAGTTTGTCTTCTGCTTCTGAACTCAGATTTACTGAAGGGAAACATAGAACATGTATTCAACTCTTTTTCTAAAAAGCTCTAGTTTTGACATTCCTAAAAGAAAAGGCATTAGAAAATATTTGAGACAAATGAAGAAAATGCTGATAACCACCATTTCTCCTTTTGCCTCAATATTTTCTGTGCTATATTGTACACAAATCCTAACTTTATTAACATCCATTTCTCTGTTGCAGCTTTTGAACTGGAACAGGCTAAAATTTTGCTTTTTGAAAAAGAGTTGAAATTAAATGATTTTATCTTGAAGTTTTGTTTCCTAAAAATTCAATGATATGCTAAAAAATATTCATTTATCTTTCCATAAGTGTATTCAGTCTATTACAAAAATTGATGTCCCATCATTGCTTACAGCTAATAAAAATATTTAGGCAAAAGGAGTAAATGCTGGCTATCAGCAATTTTCTTCTTTTGCCTCGATGTTTTCCCAAGCTTCCAAATTTGATGATAAGCAGCATTTTCTCCTTTTGCCTCAATATATTCTGTGCTATAATTCATATGAATTCCATTTTTATTAACATTCATTATGTTGTCCTCAGCCCCTTCCAAACTGGACCATTATGTTGTTTGTGAGAAGGTTGTAATGACACTCACCATATGATTCTCTGACGCCTATAACTAACTGTGAATCAAACGCCTCCCCATTCCGTTCAGCATGGACTAGCTTCATTGCACTATCCTGTAGCCTCTGTTTGATGTTCAGAAATATACTGTCATTCCAACTGTCTAGCATCAACTGCAAAGTCAGAACAACTTTACATAATTTCTGGGATAATTTTGGGCCAAGTAATCAGGCTGTTGCACTTAGTGGCAGATCCAGGGGGGTTTAGGGTGTTCACACAAACCTCCTCTCTGAAGCCTGATTATTTCATTTTTAAAAAGAAATTCAGTCTGAGTCAAAATTAAGTAATACTAGGAAAACGAACCCCCTATCTGTATGATTGAATTCCTTCTCAAATCCTGGACCCAAGACAGTGGTGGGCATTTTTTTCTTCTAAAAGATGGTCCAAGGACTTCAAGTTTTCAAACTATGTTTGTCTGGTCCAAAAAGAATGGAATTATTGAGTCATAGACAAAATTCATGCTTCCTCAATCATTTCATTTTGTTTTCAAGTTCAGTATTGACCAATCAACAATTCCTACCTTTCTTACAATACTCTCTTCTCCTTGATTCTTTTTCTGCATAGGTGTGTGTTGTTTGTTAGCCAGGGAAGTCTCTAGCTGCATGAATGGTTTGGGTAGATAGTCACACTGAGTGAAAAACTTGCCCCATTCTGCTATGTACGCCTTTAACAAGGCAGAGTCTTCTTGATTGTGTAAAACGCGCTGAAAAATAAAATTATTGTTTACCATTCTGAGCCATTTTTTTTATTATCAAATCGAACACTACAATTACTATTGCAAAAAGGTTTTAAATCTATATAGTCTCGTTGTTGTTCATTATAGCAGACTAGTCATCCAACCCGTGAATATGAACCTAAAACATGTAGCGTCCTTGGAAATGGTCAAGTAAACATATCTTCTTTCCTATTTCTTTTTAATTTTAATTCTTCGCAATAGCTGGTTAGGAAATTTTAAAGGTGTAGTGTCATTACCCTGATTTAGCCAAAGGTGTTGGCAGCCACTACAATTTACTGAGCTAAGAAGACCATGTTTCAACAATTACCCGCCCCATTTGGAAGCACCAGTTTGCTGACTTACATTTTGAGCGTGTATGATAAAGTCTAGAATATCTTCCTGTAATGCCTTGTAGACACTTTGTGGCCCTTTATCATCCCACAGACACACTGAATGAACAGCCCTGAAATGTAAAAATAAAGTAAGATTAGAATTTGCCCATTACCAGAGGGAGAAAATGGACTGTCTCAATTTGAAAAATGTTTCAGACATAAATTTCAAGTTGATGGAATTTTTAAAAATCTTTTCATTTTGGGGGGTTAGAAAACATTGTGGAAAATGTAGAAATTGCTTGTCACGAGCAATTTCTTCATTTTCCACAATGTTTTCACAAACCTTTTTTGTGTGGGAGTCAAAAAGCGTCAGTTACTGTGCAGTAATGGGTTAATATTATAAATACAGACCATAAGTCATTTTATTCATTAACCCTTTCACAAACAATCTGGTTATGATAATTTGACTTCTGTTGACAGCTTTGGAATTTACCTAAAACTATGACAAAAAATAGAAAAGGAAGCTCAAGAAAAGACAAGTTTCAGAGTTGCATGTTTTTCAACAAATGACACAATTTCCCGCAAAAAAATCTTATCTAGCTTTTTGAAAGTTCTAAAGAAACACAGTCTATCTCTTAAAATCAATTCTATAATGTCTATTGTTATTAATAGTCATAAAAGCAGAAATCTTACCAAAATAAATCATGCCACTCGGATCTTGATACTGGCTCTTGTTTCAATAGTTTCAACACAGACGGACGCATGGACGGCCATTTTTCATCAAACTGAAACTGTCCCTGCTGAAAATGTAAGATTTCAAATAATTTGTAAATTTCATGTACTTTTTATCAGTCAACAAAACAATGGTGACCAGCTTTTTCTCCCTTTGTCTCAATATTTTTTGAGCTTTAACAACATACTGTGATACACAAATAAGATTTGTAATAACTTTCATTTTCTCTTCTGTAGCAATTTTCAAGTGAATCACCCTATTATGAATTATATTTTGCCGTTTGAGGAAGGTTTTATAGCAATGTTACAAATAAAATGAGCCAATGTCTTGCAGTCAATCTGAAGACTACATGTAAAGGCAACATATGTACAAGTCAAATTACATGATTTATGTCATTTATATAATAATAAATATTGACCCTTTTCAAATGGCAAAATTTTGGCAATCTGACAGGGGTTTTCCTAACCATTTTGAGAAAAGGAGTCTCACTCTGGCCTAATTGGGAAATTGTTAAAGTGCAAAATAGCTAATTTCGGGCTAAAAGTGTCAGCGAAACGCTCATTTCTCAATTAATATTTTCAATAAATTGAGAAAAATGGAAGAAAATTTGCTTTGAGAACACAGCCTTTTTATTTTGGAAAGCTTTGGTTTTCAAGAGGCAAAGAAAGTGTAGGAAACCCCTTCGCAATTATTTATTTTTCAACCTCATCCTGGGACATTGAGAAGTAATTTGCAGTATTGCCATGATGCTGCGTTCTAGGCACAACAGTTTAGTTACACTGTATTTGTATACTTAAACAAAATAGAAACGCAACTTCCTTTTCAATTCCTTTTGAGGCAAAGACATGAAATCAGATTTAAACAAAATTTAATACATTTAAAGCAATAATATTTCACCTTGTACAGCTCACAAAATATTGTTTGTACTGAATTCCATTAATCAGAAAACACCCAGTTTACACCGGGCGGGCGTCAACACAATTTGATAAACAAGAGCTGTCCGAAGACAGCGCCCTCAACTTTCTAAGTTGCTTAGTATAAAGGGGGCATAACTCCAAATAGAGTGGTCCCAGGGTCATGGGCCCTGATAGTTAGGTAGAGGGTGTGATGGTGAATAAGTATACCAAGTTTAGGTTGAATCCCTTTGATAGTATGGAAGTTACTGATGTTTGAAAAAATTTTAACCCTGGTTGCAACGCCGACACCAACGCCAACGCCCGGGTGACAGTACAAGCTCTCATTTTCTTCGAAAAGTCGAGCTAAAAAAGTGTATGTAGCCTATGTCGAAAAATACAATCTGTTTCACTCAGTTTGGTTCGATATTTGAATGTTGTGAAGTCCATGCGATTTATTAGCGGTCTCTGTTGCAGTTTTAAATCTATCCCATAGGGGTGGTTCCAAAAAAAATGCCTCCTTTTTAATAAGAGAGAATAACTTTATGGTTTTGGCACAAAAATAACTGAATTATGCACCATCTGTGTATCTTGTAGTTCTCTATAAGTGTGGAAAATTTCATGCCTCTATCACAAGTCATTCAAAAGTTATGAGCAAAAAGGTGGTCAAAATGTCACAAGTGAAACACTTTTTGCGTGACATTTTGAAATTACTCCTCAATTCAACATTGGATTTTAAATGCACATATGGCTTTACTAGTATAATTTTCTTTGCAGTAAAACTTTAACATTTAAGCTGTAAGAGAGACTGGTTTTTATGGTAATATGGTGTGATATATTCACATATGTTGATATATCGTGAGCATACCCCTTGAACTTAAATTCATGTAAATTTTCCAATGGTTAGCATTGCAAGTGTCATATTTAAGCTATTATGCAGTATATGGCTAAAAGAATGGTTTTGATATAACTGATATTCACTTAGCTATGATGTAAATCTCACAAAGTATCAGAAATATAAAAAATCTTAACATGAGACACAATTCATTAGAGTATGGTGGAATTGTCACAAGTGAAACATTTGGTGTTTCAGGTGTCAGCATTTTGTTAATCATTGGTAGATTTATCTTCTTTTACTAGTTTCTAGATCCAGTAGGTTTAAAGAAAATCTGGAGAGAATATCAATAAATAACTTGAGGTAATAGCTTCACCATCTGAGTTTTTTGGCCGTCACAAGTGAAACGCTCTTTTGGCACCTTAATTAAACACATGTAATTTGAGTTTTTCCAAAAGATTTACAGTTTTCTTTCTTTCTAATTATTCAAATATGATAAAGGAATAGATTTAATACAATTCTAACCATGAAAACTTATTCAAGAAAAATATTTTAAGAAAAACATTGAAATTTTTCAATTATGTGATTTTAGACTAGCAAATTTAATTTGTGTGACATGTAATGTAAGCATATTTACCACCAAATGATAGTTTAGGATATTTATTTGCTGAATGTAATTAAAAGCACAAAATGAAAAACATGCAGGAAATATTGTACACAAGTATTGTACCTTACTATAAGTGTTTCACTTGTGACAAAAATTACAAAATTCTACTTTTTTTGCACAATTCTTTTTTATTTCTCTCAGACAAGATATATATTGAAAAGACAGTAAAGGCCCGAAATAAAATGTATCATTTGAAGGATTTCTTACAGAAATATTAGTGAAAATAGCAGGTATTTAAGCTCAAAGGGATTCTTTAAGAAAAAAAAAAACAGAAAAAAACTGATAAATCATAAGATAATGGTGGCCCTAAGTGGCTTACCTGACACCGACATGCTACATGGCATCAAGGTCATCAATAAAGAATATATTGGAATGCAGAATAAGAACAAATTTATGTTTAATAAACAGCAAATTTGTCTGATTCAAGGGCACTTATTTGTCTAAAACGATGAGATTCCTAGCAGACCAAAGAATCAATCTCATCAGAGGTCTTAGGCTTACAGATGTTTGGCTTGATTTGTCAATATCAATTTTCTAGATACTAAAGTGCAATCAAAGTAAAAAGGGAGAAATTTGTCATTCTAAGGCAAATAACTTAAGATACTTTCATGTATGATTCTAATCAGGCCATATATCAAACTTATCCAGGGTCTGGTCACTACTGGTCACTAATTTTTGTCAATAACTTTTTTTTTCTTGATCATCACTGGACATTATTTGAAGTTAGAGTAAAACAACAGTTTTGTCTCAAAGATTGTAATGATAAACTTTTTATGATAATTTGTGCACTTGTTTCTCCAAGGTTTTAATGTCAACACGTTACATAGAATTATTTTCTTAATTGGCCAATTTTGTGGGTGCTAGAGCAAAAACAAAATTAAAAAAATATTTTGTCAAAAATCTGTGCCTTTAAGTTAGGATATGTGTTTCTGATAAGGCTGAAAGTTTAAATCTTTTTGGAACTTTTTGTAATTTAATATTAGGTCCAATTTTTGACTTGGTTAATACTCCTTCGTGCTAGAGTCTTGGTGAAATAAAGTCAAAAACATAAGTTTTGTGTAAGCCAACCATGGTTCAACTTTCATGCTTTTCAGCTCTGATCCAGCCAGAATTGTCAAAGTCCACCAGATCTCATAGTCAAGCACATCTTGAATGATCAATATCTATGATTGCTAAATTACAGCATAGAGAAATTGAATTGCCGATATTTGTTATTGCAGCAATGAAAAAACGTCAATTCTGTCGTAATGTCAACGCAAGGGCCCATAACTCAGGAACTGCTAAATTTATCAGGCTGAAAGTGAAAAATCAGTCAGACTCAAAGTTAAGCTGATCAGAAATCTCAATGTGACCAAATATTCCAAGTTTAGTCTTGATTTCTCAATATTTAAGGGTGCTACCCGTGAAAACAGTCAAAAACAGCAATTTTGTCAAACTCAAGGGCAAATAACTCAGGATATGCAAATAAAAACAGGTCAAAAGTCAAACTCTTTTAAGATCTTAAAGTCACAAACATTTTGTTTAAGTTTTGTCTTGATAATATTCAATGTAAAGGAATTCTAGATTGACTTCACTGAAATTGTCACAAGTGAAACACATTCTGTGAAAACTTTGGCCACATAGTAACTTTAGTCACCCTGGTCCAATTCCTTTATAATTTAGCATATGATCTCAGAAAAGCCATAAGTTTAATAAAACTTACTTGTTTTTGCTGTAAGATGTGCATTTTTTCGTACAGAAAAACTTTTGTAAGTACACATGTAAAAAATTGGGCCAAATATTCAGGAAAAAAACTTGAAAAACATAAATAAGCATGTTATCTTTGAAAGATTTGTTTCAAAACATGTTTTCATATATCCCTCATTAATAGCAGGGGAAATTTTCATATTCTTCTTGATATTTGACTTCAGATATTGAGTTAAAATAATCTAAAGTCAGTGAAAATTTGACTTCAAAAATTGCTTAGAATCTAAAAATTTTAGTATCTTGCTCATTTTCTACCCTAAAACCATTACTAGTTTCTCAAAATTCAACATTTCCTGGATCAAATACAGTATAGAAAACTTTGACGAAATGGGTTTGAATTTCAACCCCCAATGTCACGCTTTTGCTGCATTTTTTTTGGAACTACCCATAGGTGGGGTTAATGTGATGATACAGTCCTGCCTTGACGTCATGATATCTCTTACACATCCACTTCGTGCTCGATCTGTTGTGGTCCCATTGAGAGCCAACAACGTACACAGTCGAAAATGTGTCGATTTGTTGCCCCATCAATGTCTTACGATAACATTTTGACTTTTTCCACTTAACAACATCCGTACTGCAGCCAGACTCTGGTTTTGGCGTAGCCGTGCTATGCGTGGGGGTAGTGAGTAGTGAGTGAACACTTTGGCCTCTTCTTTGTCTATGTTTTAGCTTGTGTTTGATGAAAGTTTGTTTTGATAGTAGTCATTTAGAAAACATGGCAGGGGATAATCAGTTTTTTAACAATTTACTATGTATCATGTGATGAATTAACGACATCTGAAGAAAATGACACTGTATTTATGCGTATAGATGCAGGTATATTAAACATGTATTCAATAGCCATTAAAAACATATTTTGTCGAAAATATTATACAAAATTGGGGTTGCATATCTTTTTTGTCCTAGTTTATATTCCAAACCCCTCACAGAAATCCTGGATCTGCTCATTCTGCTGCTGTCTCGGCCAGTTGCCAGTGTTGAGTCCAGGGATCAAATTTCAACTTTTTTGCCACTTGCTAATTTTAACGAGTGCTTATTTTTACAACTTGCTAAAATGGAAAGTCTATACCTGTTTCTCATATTATCGAGGTTTCCCAATTATCGAGGATTTCACTTGTTTTGCCGCTTTTGTCCACATCTAAATGTCACAGCGCCAGCTGGCATTCTAGCTATTATTCGTTCGAAGATACGACAACTTTATTCATAACAAATAAAACGACGAAAAGTGTCAAAAGAAAGTAATTATCCACTTTCATATTTGCTGTGCCACAAAAGTAAGAAAAATAATTACATATTAAAAACATGAAATTTGATTCAATATTTCAAAAATTTCATGAAAAAAACAACAACTGTTACAGTACTTTGTCAACTGCAAAATGATAATAGCTTTAACAACTTTGAAAAGTATTCACAATCCATAGCCTGATATATGACGTCATATAATGCAAATCCTCGATAATTAGGAAGTTTTCCAAATTTCAATGTAGGTCAACCAAGCAACTTCCGGGAAAGAATTTTGACATTTAAAATTCCTCAATTTTGACAAAAAATTCGCAGAAAGTACTCCTTGTCCTCTTGTTTTGTTTGAATAATTTGAATTATGAAAAGGTCCATTCCCTTGACAGCGCGAGATGCAATTCTCCTTATGTCCTTGATAATTGGAGAAAAGGGCATACTTGCTAAATGCAGTTTTGGAGAAAATCTTGTGATTTTGCTTAAAATGCGCAGAAACATACAAATTTGACTATTCATGTATTCCATGTCAATATTCGTTAAATCCTCGCTAAAACGAGACCTATTTTTGATGTTCTTAATAAAAATGCTTTGCAGTGACGGTGACCTAGTTTTATTCTGCCATTATGTTGTCCGATCTTGATCGCCAATTTTTCTGTCTAATGACCAAGTTACAAGTCAAAATTGCATAGCAATTCATTCTATGATCGTAAAATTTAACTCAGAAATAGTTGTAAATGACTGAGTGACACTCGCTGATTCTTGCATTATTCGGCGAAAATCAGTGTTTACTTGCAGTCACATTTTCCTACTTTCATGTCTATTATCTCAATCTTAGTAGGCCGTAAAGCGTCTGCTTGAATAGGTTTATTTACGTCACGTGATATCAAGGTCCAGTGTTCTCCCCAGCCCAATAAGCTGTATCGGCCCCACTACAGCTTCATGTAAATCAGGGTAATGCCACTACAGCTTCAAAAGCACCCCTCAGCTTAATTTCCTCTAAAAGGTCACCAATTAGGGGGATTGCTAGACAGTTTATGGCAAAAAGTGATATTTGATGCATTCTTATAAAATGAAATGTAATAATTATGTATATAGACATCATGGGAAATGAAGAAATTGCTCAAATTGAGCAATTTCTTCTTTTCCCATGATGTTTTTATTCAATGTTTTGCATGAACACAATGCGTTTCAAGGTTTACCAATGATTATGATTTGCCACTACGGCTTCAAATTATACTGGGGAGAACCCTAAGGTCAGTTTCACTATCGATCTTGTGAGGGCTAGACAGAATCTACGTCATTTTTGAACATAGCCAATCATAATTGTGTGACTTTATTCACGCGGTGAATTCTGTCCATATTTGGTTATGTTTACTACAGTTTGTTTACAAAAAGCCCGCGTGTCAGGCAAGCGCGCGGAAAAAGGATGACACAATAAACCATGCTCGATTTTGATTGGCCATATCCCTCTTTCACGAGTCAACAATGATGTAACTTCTTGTACATAGCGAGAGTCTCGAATCCAAAAAATGCAATTTTATAGGTCAACCTAGTGGTATGAAATGGAGACAAAAACAAAACCCCTTCGAAATGATGAGAACACCATCTTGACGCTGAGTGCTTTTAACATGTATGCTCTGAATATTCTGTTGAATTAGTTTTGTCTCATTTGGTATACCGGCCCCCAGAAGTGGTTTCAATAAATAGGACCCATATTTGAGGATTTTATGCAGGGGTCTCGTTTGCCAAAATTTGGGGCCGTTATTCGGCCCCATTCCCAATGGCAAAAAGTATCTTTTTTTCCCAATTCTCTGGTGAAAATTCCCAATGAGGACCCAAAATGCCCCATTTTAAGCTCTTCTTCAATTAAAAACATTTTGAAGACAGTTTTAGAGTAGATTCTTAAACAAGAGTATGTACAAATGTATTTTACACCACTACAGTCTAATTTGCAGCTGAAACAGAGTGACAGTATGAATACAAACTTGTTTTAGTTTTTCCCAATTTAGGTTAAAACGTCGCTATTTTTCCCAATTTCACTGGCTCCTGGCCCCAAACAAAACTTGGTAGCAAGACCCCTGTTATGAATTGCCTACTCCAGCTTCAAACGACGGCGGCGAGCCGCGAAGCCTTGACTTTCATTCATAATTCAAACCCTATTTCTAGAACAAAACATAAATTGGCTTTCGGGGACAGGCTAACTTAAAAGTTCCCTTATTTGTTTTTGAATTTTCTTTTTTCGTTTTAGGACTTTTGTACTTTCATTTTCACCTAACAAAGGTCAGCCAGAAAATCAGACTCGCAGGAAAAAGCAAGTGCTGATTTTCTCAACTCGCATTCCGGGAAATCCACTCGCGTTTTGCGAGTTAGCGAATGCGAAATTTGATCCCTGGAGTCAGTAATGACTTCAGGACCTTTGGCTTTGATGACCCAAATCTATTGATACGGTCGGCACAATTCTTTCAGCCAATCAAAAACGTCGTCAGCGGACCTGCACTCATTCGGTGGAGGTGAAAGCTTCGGTCTTTTTCGTTGAAGCATAACCAACTTTCAGCATTAATATCTCGACGACTACGCCTGATTATTAAAAATGTGTTGGTAGTTAGAAAGTTTAAATCACATTCTTTAAAGAAAGAGTTTTGTTTATGAATTTTAACGAAGGATTTTTGAAATAATCTGCCTCAAAGTTGGTATCCCGTAACGATAAAGACCGAGGTTGTACCCTCGATGAAAAAATGAAAGTGAGGCTATGACGTCATCCCGACTGATTCTATGGATCCGAGAAATCACCAATAATAATGATGCGAGTCACTGCTTCAAATCTCAGTTTTGTTGTTGGAGTTCTTACATTGAATAAGATATTCCTCTAAGAGTAACAAAACAACATATCAGTCTTGAGTCTTTATCCACAAATAAACAATCAAAAAATGACAAAGTAAAGTGAATGTCTCATTGAACACCACGAATTTGTGGTTTAAGAGTGAGAACTAAACAAAAAAATGATATATGCTGGTTTCCTAGAGAATAACGACATTTCCTGAAAAGCTTTCCACGCCATCAGACGGATCAGAATCAACTAAATTCTGATTTTTGGATAAAAATACAACAGTTACCTGCAACATTTCTCCAATTTTACAGGACACACTTGATTGGAGACTGTGGTTTAGCTTTCACTTTCTTCTAATCGAACACTATGAAAGCTGGGCCGATCATTTCCAAACTCTGGCGACCCCAGAAGACAAAGCGACATACGACAATAACCATCTTCTCCAAGCCAAGGAGTCCTGCAAACGAATAGAAACCCTCATTAATACCTACGGTGCCAAATCTGAAGATATCTCTCTGAAGGAAGTTAAAACAGCTCTGCATTTATAAACTAAACAACAATAAAGCCGCAGACATATTCGGTCTGTCCGCTGAACACCTCAAATTTGGTGGGAACCAGCTACACATTGTTATTAAAGACTTACTCAACTATATCCTATCTGAAAATAAGGTACCTGGAGCCTTGAAAAGAGGAATTATCACCCCTGTGTTCAAAAAAGGAGACGTGGCCCTCCCTGGTAACTACAGAGGCATCACTGTAACCCCAATTCTGTTAAAACTTCTTGAGCACGTACTCAACAGTAGACACAAACCCATTTTTAAACCAACCCAATCCAAACTACAATCAGGCTTTACTGAGAAGAAATCTTGTATTAACTCGGCACTTATTGTCTCCGAATGCCAAACGGAATCAAAGTCAACAAAGACACCCTTGTTCTTTACAACCTTGGATACAAGAAAAGCATTCGATGTTGTAAACCACGAGATACTACTCAAGAATCTGTACTATGATGGAATCACCAACAGTGACTGGTTACTCCTGAAAGACATGTATGACGAGACAACTTCTGTTGTGAAATGGGAAGGCTGTATCTCCAATCCAATAAACCTTCAGCAAGGAGTCAGACAGGGTGGGGTACTCTCAACCGAACATTATAAACGATATAACAATCCCCTCCTCCTGGAATTGGAAGACAAGTTTGCTGGAGCAAAGATTGGTACCATTAAGATCCCACACACAACATGTGCAGATGATTTAGCGCTCTTAACACACTTTCCCATGGAAATGAAAGCTATGCTAAAAACTGTGGAAAACTTCAGTGCCCGAAACAGATACGAAATCAATCCTTCCAAAAGTGCCTGTGTTCCTTTGAATAACAACTCAAAGATAGCCTCGAAAGAACTATCTCTAAATGATGTACCTATTCCGGTAGAATCGGCAACCACTCACTTAGGGCTGAACAGAACAACCAAGGGCGACGCCAAAATTGATGAAAAAATCACTTGTGGCAGAAAGACAGCATACTCCCTGCTAGGCGCTGGACTACATGGCAGAACTGGGTTAAAACAAGATGTTAAAGGGCATATATGGACCACTTTTGTTGTACCACGCACTATCTATGGCCTGGAGGCCCTTCATTATACAAACTGTGAACTTGGCAAGCTGGACGCCTTCCAAACAAAGGCAATAAAGCAAATACAATATCTTCCAGACAGAACTTCGAATACAGCAGCTTTAGCCCTAATGGGAATACTACCCCTCTCAAACATTGTTCACAAGAATACCCTAAACCTATTATTCAGAATACTACTTCAGAAAGACTCGGTTGAATTCGCCATTGCGGAAAGGCAGCTCGCCGTAAAGAGTCAACAGGACAAAAGTTTCTTCTCCCGTTGTAGGGTTCTACTTTCACACTATGGCCTCCCAACAGTCTACGACTTACTAAATTCTCCAATGGATCAACAGAGATGGAAACAAACACTAAACTCTGCAATATACACTACAGTCGAAAAATCTTGGACTGAGGACATCCAAAATAAACCAAGCCTCAAATATCTAAACCCACAGGCAGTCAAAATTGGTCAGGTACACCACATATACTCTACAGTCAATTGTAACCTGCAAGACATCCAGAGAGCAGAAACCAAAGCTAGACTCTTAACAGGAACCTATACCCTGCAGGCGAATAAAGCTGCCTTTAACCAGCACCGTGTTGACCCTACCTGTAAACTATGCAAACTTGAGCCTGAAAACAGAGAGCATTTCATCAGCAGATGCGCTATGACTCGTGATATCAGAGAGAGCTGCAAAGAAAAGATAATCAACTACGTCCCACTACATTCCAGACAAGAAACCAAGGAAATCCTAGGCGACAGTGAACTCTTCACACATCTGATACTTGACTGTACTCATCATAAACTGGGAACAGAACTTTTTCAACCAGATATTATCAACCGCCTTGAAATCCTGTCCAGACAATACATATGGAAGATCCACAGCTTCAGGGTCAGAACCCTAGCTCAGAGCGCCCCAACTCAGCAATAGTAATATTCTGTAATATCTATTTATCCTCCGCGACGTAAATAGTATTGTCATTAACACGTTTGTTATATTTATATAGCAGTGCAATTATTTAGAGGTAGTACCTATTAACATTATCGCTATTATTTACTGCGGTACCGTCAGTCTGACATTTTACCGAATTACTAGAGCACAAACTTTATAATAGACACTTGCGTATATATTAATAATCTGTACGTGGCGTAAATAAGTAGCAAAAAAACTAGTGTATCTTCAATATAATCAAGTGTGCAAGTGCTTAGTATTCCGGATTTTGGATTTAACCTCGACGGGATTTACCCGGGTGCTCCGACAATCAACGGAGGAATCGACCAACAACAACAACAACAATATGGCCTGCATTGCTATTCAAAGTCAGCTTTTAGGTATTTCATGCGCTATTGAAGTTTCATCTCTGAAAAATCACAGAACTTACACGAAAAAAAATCTCTATCCGTACTCACTTGATTTTGAAAGATATTATTATTGATTGTTTCTCAGATCTAAACAAGTACACCATAATTACGGAGAAATACGGAAACGCCCGAATCAACCGAAAGTAAATATCGATAATCCACGTAATCCTAACAAAATCAAGATGCAGGGAATGTACAGCATGAGAAGCCCAGGTAAGACAAAACCTTGATATAATGAAAATCAAATCTATAAGAATTAAATAAACTGATTTCTGAAAGATGCCATTCCAAAGATCTGATCCCGAGGAAATCATGAAATATCCGACTTTATGTGATAACCGAAACAAGGTAATTTAGTGTAATTGCATGAATTCGGATATCCTATAAAGTCGGATAGAGAAGTGTCAAATATCAAAAAGACTCTTATTTGGAACTACATTATGTAAAACAGCAGCATGTTTATAGTAAACAGTCAAATTTCAAATTGAAAGTAGTCGATAGTCACATGTAGAGTGACAGCTTGCAGATTCGTACAGTTTTGAGGGGTTTTAAATTATATAACTCTTACACTTGCAATTGTTCTTTTCATATTCTGCAGACAAAATAATACACCTTTCTTGATTCTTTTGCTGACCTACTTTTGATTTCAGCACTTATGATTTGTCAGGGAACCACCGTTATTCAACCATCATAAAAGTCATAAAATTTTACCTGGTACAGTTTGCAGATTCGTACACCACATTTTTGTAAAAATTACACTAAGTGATGATGAAAAATCACCATCTATCTAAAAAGTAACCAATTTTATCACGGCATGCAAAATTTCAGCATGATTTGTGGAAAAGTAACTTACTTTCAAGGTTTTGAAGACGACGGGTATGGACTGAACAGAATAGAATAGAATGGAACAGTTGGCTAATTTTAAATATCAAAATATGATATAAAATTACATTTTAACAAAAAAATTAGATCTATATTATATCTATATAAGATTTGCATATTGGGTATGACAAGACCTTGGGATGAACAAACTACTGTTCCAGCTAAAGGGGAATTACTCTTCTGTCGCCGGAATGACAGCGGTCAGAAGATCAATTCAAATGTAAACATTGGAGTAAATGACATCAATGTAAGCAGTTGGAATATAAAATAGGATAATTTTCTCACATTATACTGCCCTGACTAGGTTTTATAATGACTCGGCTAGCTTATTTTGAATAAACATAACTGCAACTCAGTGGAAATTCAGCTTCGTAAGTACGACAAAAATCGTCTGCATCGCGCTCGAGGTGTCAAAAACACACTCTTTGGCACCAAAATTGATAAAAGGACATACAAAAATAGTTAATTGAGCAACCATTCAGCATTGCTTAGCATATTCAATGCACCAGAGGCTAGAAACCGCCGAGTGTACGAATCTGCAAGCTGTACGAATCTGCAAGCTGTCACTCTACAACAAATATTGATTTTTAAATCGAAATAAAGTAAAAAAGATAGAACAGACAATGGAGTTTTAAATGCTCAAAATGATTCATTTGAAAAGATACAAGAAACCGAAAATTGATAATTGCTTGTTTCCTACAGAAAAACAACATTCCTTGAAAAGCTTTCGACACAGTCAGACAAATCAGTAATCCGAGTTTTCTGTGATGAAATTCACTTTTTGATGTGTTGATGTTGTTCATTTACATTAGAGGGCACTATCATTCAAAAACAACGGGAGGTTCAACACAAGTTGTGGCGCTTTGTTCACAGTCCGATCTTAAATGTTATCCTTAAAACGCCTTGTGATATAGATAATTATGAACCATTTATTGTCATGCCTGGTCAGGGGTTGAAAAATCCACTCGCCCGCTCGCATTGGCGAGTAGAAAATGCCATAGGACGAGTAGATTTGGGGACAAACTAGTCCGACGGGGTGAGTGCAAATTTAGGACTTGAATCACGCTGATTGAGGGAAAAAATAAAGGATCGAAAAGAAAGTATATATTTCAAACAACTTCATATATCGGAAACAATAATATTCGCTGTAAAATTAGACCATTCCCTGTTTATGTCGATCAATCCAGAAAGTAAAACTAAACAAGGAAACTAGAGTAAATCTGTGTTACTCATATGCGATGATTTGAGCGAGATCAAAAACGCCACAAATCAATTGATGACGTAGTCATTCCAGTTTCAATTTAATCAGGTGATTTTTCCGCACCCAAATAAGGTTACGTTTTACTATGATTTGTTTACAAAAGTCGCGCATGCCAGAAAGCGGGGGAAAATGGGATGAAGCAATGAAAACAAAACGCTAGCCTATCTACATCTATAGTAAATACACTGATGTTAGATGGTTTTAACACCGACCCGTTACCTCTTTCTGTCATGCCGCCTTGTGATTACACAAAGAAATTCCTTCACATTCATCGGGTAGTTGTACATGTATATTAAACTGGTGTGCTTACTCGACCATTTCGTCAGCTAATCTATCTTTCGAATTAGATAAAAAGTAAGTGTTTACAATAATGATAATCGGCAATTGATTTATGGTAAAAGATGGAGTCAAGTCTGAGCCACATTCGATTTATTGACCATCTTTTTTAATAAAATTGTTGCCTTATTAGTCCCCTACCGGTGTTCACACCGGAGGGGACTATAGGTTTGCCCTCCGTCTGTCCGTCCATCCGTCCGTCCGTCCGTCTGTCCATCCGTCTGTCCGCTCAAATCTGGATCCCGCGATAACTTAATAACTAAGCAAGCGTTTTTGATGAAAGTTGGTATATGACTAGATGGCAATGTGTAGATTATGCACATCATTTTATTTTTGTTTTTCGACTTAAATTGAGGTTGCTATGGTTACAGAAATAGTGAAAATATGGCCAAAAATGGGATCCTGCGATAAGATAATAATTAAGCAAGCTAGTTTGATGAGACTTGGTATATGACTATATGGCAATGTGTAGATTATGCACATCATTTTACATGTATTTTTGTTTCTAGACTAAAATTGTTGTTGCTATGGTTACGGAAATAGTGAAAATATGGCAAAAAATATTGGATCTTGCGATAAGTTAATAAGTAAGCAAGCTAATTTGATGAGACTTGGTATATGACTAGATGGCAATGTGTAGATTATGCACATCATTTTATCTTTGTTCTTTGACGAAAAGTGCGGTTGCTATGGTAACGGAAATAGTGAAAATATGGCAAAAAATGGATCCTGCAATAACTTATTCATCTTAATCTATTATTGATTACCATATTGAGTCAATGTGAAGCCGGTAGGGGACTTTATGTGTTGCTTACAACACCAGATACTTGTTCGCCTATGACTTTTGAAGTGGCGATCACCAGCGCGAGCCCTGTCTGTCATTTATATCGAAAAAACTTTATTTGTTACATAATTTGTACCTAAACATTGACAGAGTCAAAGAGTTATGTTATTTGCATAATAATGCATCCGTAAGAGCCAACAGTCTAAAATTTTCTTTATCTTTAAGGGCGAGTTGGGTTACCTTAAGGGCGAGTAGAAATTCAGAGCTACTAGTCCTACAGGACTAGTAGGTTTGAAGAAATTTTTCAACCCCTGCTGGTGAAATATTTAAGGACAGATCCTCCAGTTGTTACTGCGCAACTTACTGCGCATATTCTAAATAACGAAATATAGCTGTTTCAGTAATTGGTCTTTTCAGCAAATGTATTTTTCACATTTAGTTAATGTTTGGTTAATAAATAACAGACCCTTTTCGGTTATTTCAATTTTCTCTGTTTGGCCAATTAAAGTGTAATAGTACTCGGATGGTACATTTCGCTTTCTGTTACGCGTTCAACATGTGGCGTTAGCGATAGGAAACGGAGCAACAAGAGCAAAGTGGTGTCTTTATGAGCTAGTCCGCTTCAGATGGACACAAATGATGACACTTTTTATTATCTTAAGCTGGTAATAAGGAAGAAAATGGATAACCTCGATAGCGCAGTGGTTAGCGCACTCGGCTTGAAACCCGGAGGACCCGAGTTCGAGTCCCACCCGGGGAGGTGTGTCCTTGGGCAAGACACATAATTGTCAACGCCTCAGTCTACCCAGCTGAATGGAGTGGGTAGCAGTGAGGTAAAACTTGCTGCCTCTTCTCTTCCGCACGCCAAAAAAAAATGTTCCGAGTTAGAGTACTAGAATAGTTTCAAAGTTCATTGCACTGTAAATAGAGCACTTGTTACTTGTAGATTAGTAGGAACATGCACAAAAAAAATGTACGCTAGCTTAGCTAGTGGTGCCTCGAAAAATCATCGGGGGAATCTAATAGTACAAACAAAGTAGCGAAACAATTTCGGACAGAGCAGCAAAAAGTAAACCAATTTTCACTAATAACTAAGAAAAACGCTTGGTTTGATATATTTTTCTTTTTTTGTTTCTGTAGGTATGACCAAGCACTATGTCTATACCAAAAGAGAAAAAATTCTTACCGCTGGAATATTTTTTATTATCAGAAACGTTGCGAAAAAAGAGCAATTTCAGCTACTTTTGAAAGAATGTTTTACTAAAAATTTCAAAATCATCACTAAATTTTCCCAAATTGATACTCATTTGGACAGAATAAAACATATTGAACACAATAAAGACTTATTTATGTTATCCTAGTCATTTCGAACACCTTTATTGTGGGTATTTAAGTGACACCTCATTTTTGCAATTTTAGACAAGAGTAGCCTCCCTTGAAATCCAATAACTTTTTAATTCGCTTGGTGACCTATAGTTTTTAAGTCATTTTTTTACTTCTCATATATTTAAATATCAGTACAGAAAAAATAAAAAAAATCTTACCGTAGGAAATAAATGGAGGATCTGTCCTTAAGGCCAAAAAGTATTTCTAAAAGGTTTATAGGCAATGTTTTGCAACAACCCTCACCTGTACAGCTATTGATTACAATGACCTACTTTCCGTTGTTTTAGAGTTGTAGTGCGCTCTGATGTAAATGAGCGAATTCAACATATTAAAAAGCGAATTTCATCAGAGAAAACTCGGATTAACAATTCAGAATCTAAAAAATTCTGATTTTTACATGTGCAAATACCCCAGTTACTTGCAACATTTCTCCAATTTTACTGGACACACAAGTTTACTCCTGCAATTTCAGTAGTTTGTGTAATGTGGCAGATCCATGATTTCTGTTAGCGTGGGTGCTAATATACAAAAAGGGGTGTTTGTCACATTTTCCACAATGTTTTCTAACCTGAAATGGAAAGATTTTTAAGATCTTATCACCTTGAAAGTGTCGTCTGCAACACCTTCCTAAATTTGAACAGTCCAAAATTTTGCCGTCTGGTAATGGGTTAATTAATAATTAATTGTTTTTCGTGTTTGTATTGTTGCAGCTGTAAAAAGGCTGATGAAGGAGGCCCAGGAGTTGAGTGAGCCCACAGAACAGTATTATTGTCAACCTCTAGAGGTAAGCATTCATTGAGTCCAGGTCAGTGCTTTAGATTATTATGATAAGAGGCATTCTGACTTTTTTAACCCATTCCCATGCAGTAAGTCTTTTGACTCTCTAGGTGATAACAGCCTAGGAAAACATCATGGAAAATGAAGAAATTGCTTATTAAAAGCAATTTCTTCAATCATGATATTTTCTACAAAAAAAGCCCCTCAAATTAATCTAAAAGTTTATTCACTTGAAATTGTGATCTGCAACACCTTTGAATTTGGAAAAGTCTACTGTTTTGATGTCTGGTAATGGGTTAAATCTAAACCATATGTTGTGGGTACTCATTTTGATTGTCTGAATGAGACGATTCCAATGAATACCCACAACATAGGATTTGGTGAATAACCAATGACATATTGCACATTGAAAAGGGAATTTCCCCTCTTATCGTAATCTGCAGCTCTGATCCAGGCTCCTAATTTACTAAGGCCTTACTTGTAAACTTATGATCAACATGATTTATAAAAAGCAATAGAAAAATGGACATGCATTCCAGCGACGGATCCAGGATTTCTGTGAGGGGGTTTCGTTTTCACAAAAACACGGTGGTGGGGATTGTGCATGATGGGATGGATAACGACTACCGACAATAGGGAACGATTTTATCAAGTAAACCGTGACGTAATTTCGGACAAAAAATAGTATTTCGTTGGTGTTGTTATAAAATCTCGTAACTACGGCTTGAATCAAACCGTAGTTACGAGATGTTATAACAACACCGACGGTTTATCAAAACATAACGGTAAACTCAGTCTATTTTTTGCACAAAATTTGATGCCAACTCGCCTCACTTCAGGTAAGACATTTTGCAATAACTCTGTTATTTCTGTATCAATTTTCAAGCGGTTTGCTGCATGTACCCCGCCTTATCGAGCTCTTTCATCGGATGTATGACATATTAGATAACTCGTGATACTTTTTCCGAAATATTGTCCCAACTGACCAGAAAGCGAAATGGTAACGACTACGGCCAAATTAACCACGCTTCAGGTAAGAATTTGTGCAATAACTTTCTTATTTCTGCGTCAATTTTCATGCGGTTTGTTGCATGTACTCTGTCTTACTGAGCCCTTTTCTCAGATGTATTATCTTTCTGGAACTTCCATGTACTTTTCTCAAAAGCCGATCCCAACCGACTAGAAAAAGGGCCTGAATTTTTTGTCGTTTTTTCTGGTAGGTTGGGATGAATGTTTGGACAAAGTACAAAGAATCTTCAAACAAGTCATATATCCGAAGAAAGAGCTCAATAATGCGGGGTACATGCAACAAACCGCTTGAAAATTGGAGCAGAAATAAGAAAATTATTGCACAATTTCTTACCTGAAGCGAGGACAAATTTGTCCGTATACTCCGTTTTCGTTATCCATCCCATCATGCACAATCCCCACCGTGAAAAAGGGGGGTTCGTTTTACACGTAATACACAATTTTGATTGAATTTCTGCATGAAAATGACATAATCATGCTACATAGGGGGGTTCGTTTGAACCTCCCGAACCCCCTCTGGATCCGCCAGTGCATTCAAATGTACGAAGCCAAGCCTAGATAGCTTACTAGGTAACATCGAAGTCTGTCTATCCAGGGGTCGTGAGTTCGAACCCCAGCTCGGCCAATATCCATTCTGACATCTGACAAAAGTCGTTTGTCTCTTACCAATATGTGTGAATCATCTATGTGAGAGAGCAGCTTGAGGCTTGGGGTTGGATATTTTAGTAGTACTGGTGAGAGAAATACCAGGAATCCGTGCCACAATGTGATCATAACTTATTTAAAATTATCAAAAACTTTATTACTTGATTCCCCCCCAGTGATGCAGTTTATTTGTTTTTTGGAAAATTTCAGAACCTTGCTCTAAATAGAATGCATAATTTACGAACTAGACATTTATTTTTATTCAGGATAACTTGTTTGAATGGCACTTCACTATACGTGGTCCGGCTGACACAGAGTTTGATGGTGGATTGTATCATGGAAGGATTGTGTTACCCCCGGAGTACCCCATGAAACCCCCCAGCATTATCCTGCTTACAGTAGGTCTACTGGTTTAACCAGATTTGTTACTTTTTAACACATGATTACCAGAAGGCAAAATTTTAGACTCAAATAAAATTTGAGGCTAACATTGGCTTTTAGTACTACTTTTGCTGTGCAAAAGGTCAGATAGGGAAGCCCTGTCTGTAAACCAAAAATCAAAAACAATAGTGATCAAGATAAAATTATCGGCGAGTCACCATTTCTATCACCGCCTACCTGTCAGGAAAAACGCACCAAAAATCGAAATCAGATAGGGAAGCCCTGTCTAAATCCATACATAAATACAGAAAAAAAGAAATTAAAAAAAAAGCCTAAAAACATATCATCACATTCAAATTAAGATAGGGAAGCCCTGTCTTTAGCATCATCAAAATGGCTTACCGGCAAATTACATCAACACCAATACTAAAACGACCCCGCGCAGCTAGCAATACATGTCCAAAATGTGACAAAATTATAGACCAAAATGTTGAAACTATCAACTGCAGTGTATGTGAACTTATCTTTTGTATGAGTTGTACGAACATATCTCCATCCTTAGCAAAAGCTCTTGCAGAAGACACAACAAACAACTTTCAATGGACCTGCAACAACTGCAAACAAAATTTCCCTAGTATGTCAAATCTACATGCACATCTTCGTTCTATAGATGAGAAAACTGACAGAAGATTGACAAACTTAGAAAACCAGTTCACCCACATGAGGGACAACTTAGCTGAAAATATCAAGAAGGAAGTCCATACATTGAAGCCTGATTTGAAGGAAGAAATAGAGAAAGAGATCAAAGCCAGTCTACAGAAAGTAATACGTCAAGAGGTGAGAGAGGTGGAAGACCAAAAAACAAGAATGCTAAACCTTATTATCTTTAACTTACCCGAAAGTAAAAGGCATACGCCGATGTTGAAAATACAACACGACGAGAACAAATTTAAAGAAATCTGTCAGGCGATTGGAGTAGATTCACCAGATGTTAAAGTAATGTTCAGATTAGGTACACATGATCCTCAGAAATCAAGACCTATAAAAATTGTGTTTAACAACAAACAACAAAGAAAAACTATCCTGGATAATGCTAGAAATCTAAAAACATCAACAATATCAGCAGATCTAAAAGAATGTATAATACGAGGGACGGTCGGAAAGTAGTTGGACTTTTGACTAGTTCTCTAAAACCATTTAATTTTTTAACAAAATTCTTTCTACACTGTTTAAAACAATTATCCATCTATGTCTATGCATTTTTGCCATCTTCGTAGGGGCTTTGCTATTGCCACTATTAACCATGACATAGACCCACTGTATTAGGTACTGTGTAACCACCGGTATCAAAGGCGCCCTGGTCTCAAATTTCTTCTCAGCAAGCATTTTCATCAGTTCTAGACACAAATAAAAGTCGTGTGGTGTAGGGCCTGGGCTATAAGAAGAGTAAAACAACTTTTGTCATGGGTAATATTTGATAATCTCCACTGTAGATGCGTTGGTATGGGAGCGTGCGTAATCGTAAAGTAGAAAACATTTTTCTTTGCTAATCTGGGACGCGTTTAGTTCAGCATTTATACTTTGTTTTTTCTGAATTACTTCAGAATTGTACTTAGCAATGACAGTTTTTACCATTTGACATGAAATTACTAACTATCAGACCTCATGAATCCACAAAAGCAACAAACATGACTACCAGCCGAATGTAAAAGCTTAATCTATTCAGAGGTGGGGAACCAGCTCGTTTCTATGACTGCTGTGACTGAGTTTTTATCCCAAGTTCGGAATTATGAACCGTTATTCAATCTGCAGTGATAAAGTAGTTCAAAAACTTAAATTCTTCGCGATAAAATGACTAGACTGTTCTTTTGTTTTGGTTACCCTTGTTGTTCCTCTAACAAATAGCTTATGGTACATAAAACCCCTATCACATATAAGTGGACAGAATATTGCATATATTCAACTTTCTTTGAAAATAAACTGACCACATTAATGGCAAATGGATGTAGATTTCACCAATATATAATGTGTATGTACAGTTGCAAATGGAGAGACAGCAGCACGAAAAGTCCAACTACTTACCGACCGTCCCTCGTAGTGAAAGACCTGACCGTAGCACAAAGAAAAGAGAGTAAAAAGAGAAGACTAGCAAAGAGAGGACAAGAGAGGAAGAAAGATAAAGAAAAAGAGAACGTAGCGACAGATAATGAATACACTGATCCGGAAAGAACATTAACGCCGGAATTTAACAGAAACCGTGTGAGTACAATTAACAAAAATGACAACAGTGATGATATTACAGACTTGGATGTTACAGCAATTACAACTCCATCCAAATATGTACAACTACAAAACATGTCCGGGATTTTTGATTCACAGCTGATGTCACAGGACCTACTACTACCAGTTAGAAGTACCCATAAAGTGCCCACTGTTTTGTCCGGTGCGTCTGCAGATGGGGCGAAGAGCAGTAGCAGTCTTTTAACCCCTAACATGGACTAGGGAGCTAGTTTTATTTTTAAAGAAAATAAAATGAAATGTAATAAAAAAAAATGTTTTAACATTATGTACACAAATGCTGACAGTCTATTAAACAAAATAGATGAACTGAAAGCGCTTGTAAATAGCAATACATACGACATTATTGCGGTCACTGAGATGTTTCCCAAACAGAATTACGATCTGGAATACGATTCTCCAATATGGCACATTCCGGGGTACACAATGTTTCATCCCCCAGAAAAAACTTTTACAAAGCGTGGTTGTGTAATATATGTAAAAAATACTATCGGAGCATACCAAGTGAATGACTTGAAAACAACATTAGTGGAATATGTTCAAATAATGATCAATACTGAAGAGAGTAATATTTTATTAAGCTGTATCTATCGTAGCCCGAATGCAACTGACAACAGAGTGATCAACGAACTAACCCAAATACTATCATATAACAATAAAGATAGCCATCAATGTAACTTAAAAATACATGTAGGTGATTTCAATTTCAAAAACATCAACTGGGAAATGGAAAGATGTAATGAAGGTCAAAACAGCTTAACACAACAATTTCTTAACATAATCCAGGAGTCTTTTCTTCATCAACATATAACAAAACCAACACGCCACAAAGAGGGAAATACATCAAACATACTAGATCTCATCCTCACCACGGAAATTGGGATGGTGGATGGTGTAACCCATAACGCGCCATTTGGAAAAAGTGACCATGAATGTATAGAATTCAATCTGCTTGCTGGAAGTGACAGTAACAGCAATAGAGAATCACTAAGTAGACTCAACTACCACAAAGGAGACTATGAAAATATATGTTCTATACTCGGGGGAAAAAACTGGGATTTAGAATTTAGCCATTGTGATGCCCAGACAAGTTGGGGTAAATTTGCCGATATTATTATGAATTTAGCAAAAGAGAACATACCGGAGTGCAAATTTAATCCTAACAAGTCTGAGACACCATGGATGAACGCTGAAGCCCTCAAGGCCGTGAAAACAAAACGTTCAAGGTGGAAGAAATACAAATATTGCAGAACTACGCAAAATAGAACAAATTATAGTCATGCCAAATACAATGCTGTGAAGAAGGTCAGAGAAGCAAAATGAAACTATGAAAAAGATATTGTGTCAACCCTTAAATCCAATCCGAAAAAATTCTGGAAGTTTATAAAATCTAAAACAAAGGTAAAAGAACAAATCCCAGTCTTGAAGGACCAAAATGGTGATATACACACTGACAATAAAGAAAAGGCGGAGTTATTAAATAATCACTTCCAGAGTGTTTTTACAAAAGAGAACAATCTCATACCAGACTTCGCAAAAAGAACTGACAAGACAATAGACAATGTAATCTTCAATGAGGAGACCATAAATAAGCACTTAAAGGCCCTGAAAGATGGAAAAAGTATGGGACCTGATAATGTACACCCAAAATTCCTAAAAGAAGTAGCAGACTTGATAACAAAACCGCTAGCAACCATTTTTACCAAATCCATGACAGAAATGAAGTTACCTTCAGTGTGGAAAACATCCAATGTCACTCCACTATTCAAAAAAGGGTCCAAAGAAGACGCTGGTAATTACAGACCAATAAGCCTTACTAGCATAGTCTGCAAAATTATGGAAAGAATCATCAGAGATAATATAACAACACACATGGAAGAAAATAACCTTTTTTCAGAAAATCAGCATGGTTTTAGAAAAGGTAAATCATGTACCACCCAGCTTATTGAGACAATGGAAGATTGGACCAAAATGTTAGATGAAAACAAGGAGTTAGATGTCATTTATCTGGATTTCAAGAAGGCATTTGATACAGTACCACATAGAAGACTATTAAAGAAGATGGAAGGATATGGCATCACTGGAAATGTTTTAGGGTGGATTGAGGATTTCCTGACAGGTAGGATGCAAAGGGTTGTACTGAATGGTGTAAATTCAACATTTAAAGAAGTCACCAGCGGAATTCCTCAGGGAAGTGTGTTAGGACCTATACTCTTCACTATTTTCATAAACGATCTTCCAGACAATCTGAGTTGTAGTACCAAGCTGTTTGCCGATGATACAAAGATATACTCTCCCATCAAAATTGTTGCAGACCACGATAAGCTACAATCGGATATTGAAAAACTAGAGGTGTGGTCGAACAAGTGGCAATTACATTTTAATCAAGATAAATGCAAGCACATTCACATTGGTAAGAAGGATAAAACTAACTCAGCCTATACTCTCCTAAATAAGAATATCTCAAACGACACAACAGAAACGGATCTTGGCATTACTGTGGATAACAAACTCTTATTCCGTGAACATATCGATACAAAGATAAAAAAAAGCAAACCAAATGATTGGACTAATCAGAAGAAGTTTCACAGTCATCGATAAAGAAATGTTTTTGATTTTGTACAAAAGCCTTGTTAGACCTCATTTAGAATATGGGAGTTGCGTCTGGTTGACTATGTATAAAAATGAGAGAATAAAACTTGAAAATATACAAAGGCGTGCTACAAAATTAGTTCCTGAAGTTAGAGATAAAAGCTACCCAGAAAGACTCAAATTATTAGGACTTCCCTCATTAGAATACCGTAGATTAAGAGCAGACATGATTCAAACCTACAAAATAATCAATGATATCGATAAAGTAAACAAAGGGAAGCTTTTCTGCGTTAACAAATCAAGTAATAGACCAAATACCAGAGGTCACAAACATAAGCTTTACAAACCACAGTGTAAAACAAATTTGCGTAAAAATTCTTTCACTATGCGTATCATCACACCTTGGAACAACCTGCCTGAGGAGCTGATCAGTGCTAAAAATGTAAATAGTTTTAAGAGTGTTTTAAATAAAGTGTGGAAGCATATTTCTATCAAATTCAATCCCGAGTGCTACGGACCGGAAGCGGGCATTCAGGATATTAACAGAGTAAGACGGATCGAAGAGGCGCCAGCCTAAAGATGATCTCAACGCAAAGGTAAAAAGGTAAAAGGTAAATATATGTTGCAGACAACAATTTTAAGTTGATAACATTTTACATATTTATACCCCCACATACGAAGTAGAGGGGGTATATTGGTTTCACCATGTCTGTCTAACCATCAGTCGTCCGTCCGTAGACTTTTTCGTTTCTGTGCTCTAAGTCAAGAACCGTTTGACCTAGGATCATGAAACTTTACACAGTTGTTGCCCATGACCCAAGGAAGTTCCCTATTGTATTTGGGTCATGAAGATCAAAGGTCAAGGGCACAATTGGAGTTTGTTTAAAATCCATTTCCTTGCTCTAAATCAAGAGCTGTTTGACCTAGGATCATGAAACGTTATACAGTTGTTGCCCTTGAACCAAGGAGGTTAATTTAAAATCCGTTTCCGTGCACTAAGTCAAAAACGGTTTGACCTAGGATCATGAAACTTTACACAGTTCTTGTCCTTGATCGAAGGAGGTGTCCTATTGTTTTTGGGGTCATGTAGGTCAAAGGTCAAGGTCATGATTGGACTTTGTTAAAATCTGTTTCTGTGCTCTAAGTCAAGAACCATTCGAATGATAGCTCTTTTTCAGTGACAATGCGCTAGTGGGGGTATTTGTCCGCTTTGCTACAGTTCTAGTTCAGTCTTTCAACAATTTTTACTTTTTCTCAATTTTTTCTGTGGTACATTTTCACTTAAGCATGATTGAGGTCACAATATAGTAAAATAGGAATTTTTGAAAGCCTGACAACAGACTTTAGAATTTATCTCTAACAGATAATGAACAGGAATTAGCAATTATTGTGAATACTGGTATTTTTACGGACGAACATATTACTATACAACCCAGCACAGCTACAGATAAACAGGGTGAAGACATTCTAACTTTGTTATTTCAATTCCAACCCATATGTTGTGGGTACTCATTTGAATCGTCTCAACGAGACGATTCTAATGAGTAACCACAGCATAGGGTTTAGATTTGAAATAACAAAGGATGGGTTACAACATATGAATAACTAGGGAAAATTTACATTTTGAAAAGTCATCACTGCCTCTTATCTGTAGCTCTTACACAGAATCACTGTTTTCGCCTATATCTTGTTACAGCATAATGGTAGATTTGAGGTAAACAAGAAGATATGTTTAAGTATATCTGGACACCATCCTGAATCATGGCAGCCATCTTGGTCAAGTGAGTTATAGTCATGTAATCTGTCTTACTTTATTTTGGACTTCTTTCTGTTAACAAATATTGTATTTCAGTTCTCATGATTCTTTAAAGGTAAGACTTTGTTTCCAAAAATGAAGGTACTGAGCAATGGTCACAGCCTAAATGTTTATACTCATTATAAGTCAATGTCAGTGCTTGAAGAAGGAAAGATAAATAGAATCAAATTTTGGCTCAGACTGAGAGAAAAGAATTTCTGAATACTTTTGTTTAACCCTTTCCCTAACAAGACTTGAATTTGACATCCCTTTTATTAAAGGCAAGGGAAAACATTAAAGCAAAAGAAGAAAATGCTGATAAACAGTAATTTTTTCCCCTAATGTTTTATGTGCTATATTGTACATAAATATAGTACAGAAAATATTGATCGAGGCAATAGGGGAAACTATTGAGTTACATTAAACTGTTGCTTATCTTGGTTATTTGCTCTATTCCAGTTCGTACAGCCCTACTAGCCATTATAGGCTTCATGCCGACACATGGGGCGGGGGCACTCGGGTCTCTAGATTACTCACCAGATGAGAGAAAAGTGCTAGCTAGAAGGTAAATACTCTCTGTCATAAACATTTTACTTGGTGTTTTGGACTTTCCTACTATTATTTATTCTTTTTTAAAGTCACTATTTCGTAGTTAGCTGATCTATATACATGTTGGTCTCTAATGTCATATAGGACCTTTGTCACAATTTTTATACACCCGTCGAAGACGTGACATATTATGGGATCACCCTTGGCGTCCGGGCGTTGTCCACTTTTTTGTCCGGAGCATAACTCTGTTACCTTAAGTCAGATTGACTTTAAACTTGGCAGTTATATTCTTCTCATCATTACGGAGTGCAGTGCACAAGAACCATAACTCTACCTGGCCTATTTTTTGAGTTATTGCCCTTTGTTGTTTTTCATAAGCAGTGTTACGGGCATATCTTGTGACAGTTTGACACCTTGTTATCAAATAATGTAAGATCTAAGTAAAAAGTATTAAAAGATTTTAATTCATGAAAAGAGTGCTGAATTGGTCTTTAACCCATTACGAGATGGCAGGACTTTATATTGGTCCAAAGATGTTCCAGATGACAATTTCAAGTGAACAACAAAAATTGAAATGATTTTGGTCTTTTTGGGTAGAAAAAAATGTGAGAAATGAAGAAAAACCAAGCAATTTCTTTATATTCTACAATGCTTTCCAAAGTCTTTATCTTTTGGGGAGTCAATAAAGAATCAGTATGTGGGAATGTGTTAATGGACATTGTTTTCCTTGTTTTATTAGGTCTGTAGATTTCAAGTGTCCAGACTGTGGACCTATAAATTGTACACTGAAGGCTGTGACTGAGGCATCACTGAAAACAACAGAAGAGGCCAGACAGCTGGCTGCACAGATGGACTTTAAGGTAACCAGAGGCGCGTTCTTTAGAGCGAGATTTTTTAAGATTTCTTAAGATGTTTTTGATACAGCGTTTTTGAGACCGAGATTTTAAGCGAGGTGTTCCGAATGTTCCATACTTCATACAAATGACGTCATCATGACATCATTTGTATGAAGTATGGAGCATTGGGAACTCTGCGGTTTATGAATCATGGAGCATTCGGAACAACTCGGTCAATGCTCTCCTATATAGATTCTACAGAATTTACCGAAGGGTTCCGAAATAAGTATAGAGCAATGGCGGCTCGCAGTGATCGTCTTAAAAATCTTGGTCGAAAGAACGCTTTATCCTAAAATATCTTAAGAAATCTCAAAATATCTCAAGAAATCTCGCTCTAAAGAACGCGGCTCAGGTGTAACACTTTCCTAAATCAACCAAATTTTAGGGTAGTCCAATTGAAACCTGATACAGAAGACAATTGATGGTAATAAAGATTGGACAGTGAACATTATAGCACAAAATATTGAGGCAAAATGAGAAAATGATGATTATTAACAATTTCTTCATTTGCTTTAGTCTTTTCCCAAGCTCTTTGTACCAGGTACATCAAAAGCAGGTTTTGGTAAGGAAACAGTTGTGAAAATGTGAAACCAAACCTGTTTGGATGGAGTACTATTTTAAGACCTATAAGCATTATGACACATTATTTCTAATGCAATTGCTTTTGAATGAAATGAAAAAAACTGTGTTCAGTTCTGTTTTCTGAGAGATTTACAAATCCATGTTAGTTGTAAGGGTAAGAAACTTACATATTATAGGGGTGAAAGTGTTAGTATGATATAAAAGTATATTGGATGAAACTTTTGAAACTGATTGTTTTTGTATACATAAGAACTATTTCTTGAATTTCTAGGATGAGAAAGAGAGGAATGCTGCCTTGAAAGATGCGGGTCCTGCCAGTCCATCTAGCCCAGCCAACACAAGTGTAGATACAGACCAAGCTGCACCCTCCAGCAGTGATGCTCAAGGTGGTGCCAGACCTAAAGTACCAACAACACAGGCATACCCACAACCTATACAGTTTGGACAGTTCCCTATGCCTATGCCATTCTTGCCACCTTTCCCAATGTCTGGGAATGCACAAAACAATCAACAAAATGGCAGTGCTATTTTACAACAAGTACCACGATTTCCACTCCCTTTTGGAGCCCCAATGTCTCCACCATTTCACCCATTCATGGCCCCTCCATTCATGCCTGGAATGAATTTCCCACCAATTCCCCCTGGGGGCCTCAATCCTGGTACACCTTTAATAAACACTAATATCACCCCTAACCACCCTCAAGTTGTACCTGAAACTGTAGCCAGTCTCAACAACCAATCACAATCCAGCTCTGTGACACAACCAACAGAATCAGCCAATCAGCAAACAGATAACAATCCACAGACACAAACAACAGCAACAGAAAATCCATCACAAACCAGTGATACTACTACTACAGCAACACCTAATCCAGATGAAACATCGACCACATCCAGTGAAGGACTGAGACAGAGGAACAGAACCCGGCCAGATAACGTTGGTTCACCATCGCCGCGAGTTTCAGTTACGACAAGTCGAACACACGCTGCACCGGTCATACCTACCAGAAGTCAAAGAGAGTCACCAGCTTTTGTAGTATTTGCTGTGATAATCATTGCTTTAATCGCTATGCTGCTTATACGACGGTTATACATCATGAAATACTTGACCGGGCTGATATGAGAATGGGCAATACATTTATATAAAACAGTTTTAAACTTTATTAAATAAACGTTAATACATTTTTATTATACGCCCGAAGGGTCGTATTATGTTATGGCCCCGCTCATCTGTCTGTCCATCTGTCCGTCCGTCCGTCTGTCCGTCCGTTAGCAATTTCTTGTGTGCGCAACTCCTCCTACAGTTTTGATCGGAATTTGATCAAACTTGCCACAATGAATCTCCATGGTGTCTAGTTGTGCATCCCGCTTACGGAATTTAATTACCTCTTTTCGTTCTTGAATTATCTGCCCTTGAATTAAAAAAATGCCCATTTTCTTGTGTGCGCAACTCCTCCTACAGTTTTGATCAGAATTTGATCAAACTTGCCACAATGAATCTCCATGGTGTCTAGTTGTGCACACCGCTTACGGAATTTAGATAACTGTTTTCATTCTTGACTTATCTGCCCTTGAATTTAAGAAAAAATGCCCATTTTCTCAAAAATGTCCATTTTCTCCTGTGTGCAACTCCTATAGTTTCAACCAGAATTTAATCAAACTAGCCACAATGAATCTCTATGGTGTCTTGTTGTGCAAACAAAAACTTTAATAACTTTTCATGTTTGAATTAACTGCCCTTGAATCGAAAAAATGGCCAATTTTACTGACAAGCCCCTCTCGGGCGTATATGCGCCGCTTTGTGAAGCTCTTGTTACAGATAAACATGGCTTAGGCTATTCCAAAATATTGACTCTTTTTGACTCTCAGAAAGGAAAATGATTTGGAAAACATTGTTGAAAATGAAGAAATTGCTTGTGACAAGCAATTTCTTCATTTCCCACAATATTTTCTAACCAAAAAGACAAAACAATATTCACTTGAAATTGTCATCTGCAACATTTTGGAATTTTGAGTTGGACCAGTGTAAAATTTTGTTGTCCAATTAACCAGCCCAATTTAAAGAGTTACAGACCATAAAATGATTGAAGTCAAAAGTAGAAAATGTGTAATGTTGTTATAGTATGGAAATATTTAGGGAAAAGATAAATAGCTGATTTTCAACAATTTCTTCTTTTCTTTTGATGTTTCCCTAGAAGCTATTTCTACTAGAGACATCAAGAACCACATTTTGGAAAAGGTTTAAATGCATAAAGACAAGGCTGGTTATGGGCATTTTCCTGTTTCATAGCGATGTTTTTCCTGAACTATTTGTTATGTTGTTTTATGTCAAAATCTACAAATTAGCTGGGGCCTGACAAAGGACACTGAAGGCTTTTGAGACCAGCAATGATCATGGTCAGCCTGCTCAGATACACAGTCTGAATTAGATCGACGCTGTTCTCTTATAGCTGTATTACTTATAGAAACTTGTATGTAAATATACTGGACTCTGAGCAGAATTCAGTGAGGCATAATCATGCTCCCCGAAAAAATTTTGGGGGAGCATATAGTTGCCATGCTGTCCATCCGTGTGTCCGTCCATGTGTCCATCTGTGCGTCCGTCCGTCCACAGCCAGATCTCAGCAACCCTTGGACCAAATTCAATGAAACTTCACATGTGAACTCCCTGGGATAATACCTAGGGACCTTTTTCTCTGTTTCTTAATTTGAGGCTGCGTCGTGGAAAAAGGGGCCTTAGTGTAAAAATTAGTTTTTCTCTAATTTCTCTTCATCTAATGGGCAGAATATAATGAAATTTTGTACTTATGTAATGAATAGGATGTTCTACACCATATTCTATAAGTAATGTGTGTACAAAAAAGCTGTCATGGGAAAAGGGGGCTTAATGTATGATAGTTTTTATTTTGTGACAAACACTTATTCGGGGAGCATAATCCGTCTATGACGGCTCTTGTTTTAAATCTTATCTTGATCCATGACTAGGGCTGAAACGGGTACATTTCTACTCGGGTACAGTTGTCGCCACATTGTATGGCACATGTTTATGTTTTGTTTAACGTTCAATTACATTTGAACAAAATATAAACATTGTACCTGTCCAACAATTACATGTACAGGTGGGTGCCCGGGTAGCCACACAAATGGATAATTCGTTAAAATGGATGGCCTTATCTAGTTATAATTTAGGAGTAATCCACCAATGGGAACATACAGCCGAGCTGACTCAGCCGAGTCAACTGACCTGCATGTTCCCATTGGTTAATTTCCAAATGAGTCCCCCATCTAAATAATCCTTGACAACATGTCATACACTATTTTCACGACTTTTGTGCTGTCTAGGTATGTTAAATCTTTCCCAAACGGCGAAAATTTAGGGTGATCCACTTCAAAAACTTTTAAAAACTACAAAATATGTTATTAACCCTTTCCCAAACAAGGCCTGCTTTTGACGTCCCTATTAGAAAAGGCTTGGGAAAACATTGATACAAAAGAAGAAAGTTCTGATAACCAGCAGTTTCTCCTTTTGTCTCAACATTTTCTGTACCATATTTTACACAAATCCTTTCTTTAATAACATGCATTTTGTCATTTGTGGCAGTTTTTGAAGTGGATCACCCTAAAATTTTTGCTGTTTGGGAAAGGGTTAAAGATCGAATTTGTGAAAATTATGGCACAGAAAATATTGAGACAAAAGGAGAAACTGCTGATTATCAGCAGTTTCTTCTTTTGTTTCAATGTTTTCCCAAGCCTTTTCTTTTAGGAATGTCAAAACCAGGGGCCCGTATTTCTAACGATCGTATGTTTGATTTTTGCATAATTACTTGTAACAACAGCCCTGATTGGCTCAGTCGGATTTCTCGTGCAATCATATATCTTTTTACACAGTTTACACAAAAACTTGATCGTAAGATGTTTAGTAATACGGGGCCCTGGTCTTGTTTGGGAAAGGCTTAAATCATTGATACAAGTTGAAAGTCAACATTAATCATCTGGCAATGGGTAATAAATCTGTATCCAGTACCCTGCGGGTACCAGTGTACTCGTTTTAGTCCTATCCATAATGGTACATGTATCAAATACACTTTGTCAGATCCTTCCTGACCTATTTATCATGTGTAAAGTGATTTGCATGGGGGATTTACTTGTATATGGGTTACATTGCATATTCGCATCATCTCTTTACTCATTTATCTTATACAACTTACATTCACCATTTGTTTCAACACATTCTTGATATCGATAATACATCATAAGAAATCTTTTTATACCATACCTTGATGAAAAGGAGAAAATGCTGTTTATTGGCTGAAATATTGGTAGAAATGTCGGAACACTCATTATTTTGCAGTTTGCAACTCCTTTCAGTTTGGAACAAGAAAGGTCCAACCTTGATAAATTTTGCTTTCACTCTAAAAATTGCTGTATTTGCAGCATGTAACAACATTTAACCCTTTCCCAAACGACAAAATTTTAGGGTAATCCACTTCAAAAACTGCCACAAATGACAAAATAGATGTTATTAAAGAGAGAATTTGTGTAAAATATGGCACAGAAAATATTGAGACAGAAGGAGAAACTGCTGGTTATCAGCAGTTTCTTCTTTTGTTTCAATGTTTTCCCAAGCCTTTTCTATTAGGGATGTCAAAACCAGGTCTTGTTTGGGAAAGAGTTAATGGAATCAAATTGGGCAAATGATTACATTATTATTTGTTAAAATATTTTAAGATTCTGTTTGCTTATCTTTGTTTTCTCATTTGTTGAAATCCTATTTTAAATAAAGTATAAATAATGAAAGAAAGAATGTTTATTTTGTCACTCATTTCACTTGGAATATATACTGAGATGAAAAAGTTTAGTCAGTATAAAGTATCTGGTCATTAATTTTGTCTTAAACGTTTTACAGTGCCAAAATTTTAACTCATAACAATCTTCAACCAATGAAGAACAAGTCAGTGAAATGCCATTGGCATCCATGTTTTACTTAACCTTCCTTTCAACAATTCAATCCAAATGGGGTCAAATTGAAAATTCACAGCTTCAACAGTGACTTTTTGTAGACTCTTAATTACTGGTAATTGACCAGAAAAGGGGGTCTTTGTATCATATCTTAGTAGAATAGAAGTCTCTTTGTTGACTGTGAGTGAGGAAACTCCTTTTTAATGGAATTCTTAGTAAATTATGGCGATTCATGCACCCATCTTGTTATTGCTCATAGCATTTTAATGTGTTTTCAAGAAATCGTTTTGTCAGGTGCAGTAGCTGGTTTACCACTCAGGAAAAATTATAATTTTTAGACAGACAATTAGAAAAATTGCATGACATTCAATGTTTGTCAAACAATGGCCTAAATCTGGCTGAGCCAATGCTCGAAAAACCAACTCTTGAGTAAATGGCCAGGCTAGTGAAAACAAGAGCCGTCAGAGACGGACAATGCTCCCCGAATAAGGCATTGTCACAATAAATTTATGCCATGAAGAGCAGTTTATTGTCAAGGGCATCTGATTTGCTACTCAAATATGAAATTTCATCAAATCCTGACCATTAGACTATGAGAAATTAGAGAAAAACCTTTTCCCATGATGAGGCATCAAATCCAAAAAAGGTGAAAAGTGCATCGGCATTATGTCATAAGTAGTTCACATGGTAAGTTTCATTTGATTTGGCCCAAGGGTTATGGAGAAATCGCTTCGGACGGACGGAATGACGGACGGACCGGACAGACGGACGAAAAGACAAAGCGGCGACTATATGCTCTCCCTTCGGGGAGCATAATAAACTTTTTTTGACAAAATGCCTATATTGAACAAATAGGTTACAATATGGTCGATTTTCAATGTTTGTGCGTCAGATTGGACGTGACGTAACTTGATGACGTCACAATTAACGTTAATTCTAGATACAATGTTTTCAGACACATCAATGACCACAATCTCATGCAGATGCCCATTTTTGACAAAAACTACCCAAATGCTACAGAATTAAAGTGCTTACAAAGTTCAAACTGTAGGAGACCGCCAGGGTTTGTAGGCTAGGTAGATGGTTTCTAACTTTTCAGTTTTGGCAAAATTGATTAAGCCAGAGTGCTAAAATCATGTAGGCTGGGATCAATTTCATTGTGGACTTTTTGTATCTGGGCTATTGTCTTTCGTTTGAATACATTTAATTAGGAACAAGACTTACGCCTTAACTGCAGCAAGCGCACCTGTTGCATTTTGAAATTCTTTTAGTGCAAATCTAAAAGCTTAAATTAAGCAACATTTCTTGAAGGGTATTGTTAGTCGTCGATTGAACAAATATTGTATGAAATTCTACACTGATATGTTGTATTTTGGCCGAATAATTGACCATCAAAAGTACTGACTAAACCTTTTCTTTTGAGTATATATCATTGGTTATCAAACCAATCCAGGATGTGGATTCAAAAGCCAGCTTTGCCAATAACCTGACATTTGATAGATTTTTTCCACAAATGGATTTGGATTTTATGGAGTTTTACGTCCCACTCAACTGCTAATGTCATATGGAGACGGGACATCGGTTTAAAATCTCATCAGAAAGACTGGAGGCGGGGAATCGAACCAGCCACCTGTGTTACAATCCCAGCGCGTTACCACTGCACCAAATCTGCCCCTTCCACAAATGGATGAACCATACATGAGTAGTCCTGTATGATGAACAGCTTGTGTCTCGGATGGTTGGTTAGTTCTTGTATATGGAATATCAGGTAGACTACTCATGGTCAGGTGCACCAGTCATCACTACTAGCATGAACAAATTATTGAATATGGCGATAATTGCCATTCAAACATCAACCCCACAACTGGGGTTAACACATTTCAAAAACTACCATTTTGGGCCATTCCAAATTTGAAGCTGTTGCAGACACCAAAATGGGTGTATGTAAATTCGGATCATTAGATCACAAAAAATACTATTGAGGTTATCAACATTTCTTTCTTTGTCTCTATTGTTTCCTATCCCTGGGAAAACATTTAGACAAAAGAAGAAAACACTGATATTCAGCAATTTCTGCTTTTGCAGCAGTATTTTTATAACCATAGCTGACATAAATCATAGCATTAACCACATCCAGTTTGTGATCTGCAGCAGCTTCTAAACTGGACCAGTCCAAAATCTTGCCAATTTTGGATAAGAAAAAGGTTTGGTTTCTTGGGTTTTTACGCCGTTTTCAACTACTAAAGTCATATCGCGGCAGCTGGAGCACCTAACCATGGATTCCTGTTGTTTCTCATACCAGTACTACCACAACACCCTTACAGAGCCTCCAGCTGCTCCCCCACATAGGTTCACGATATCAAACCATTGATTGGTGACGTTTTTGTCAGTAAAGATATTTGCCGTGGCCGGGTATCGAACCGGGGACCTCTTGAATGAGAGGCAGGCGGGTTACCAACTGGGCCATGGCCGCAGCCCGGATAAGGAAAGGAATTAAACCCTAACCAAAGCAACTTACAAGTTGTCTGGCTAAATATACCAAGTTGCCAAGAAGACATAAATGCTTGTTAAGTGTTTCTCAGTTATGGTTGATTTAATATGGTTTCACATCTCTTAATGCATTGCCAGATGGCAAAATTTTGCACTGTCCCAATTTGAAAGGTGTTGAAGATGACAATTTCAAGTTGATGAAATTTTAAAAATCTTTCCATTTTGGGTTAAAAAACATTGTGGAAAAAGAAGAAATTGCTTGTCAACATCTCAGGGGCCAAATTCCAGTAGTTTCACCAGCACTACCACAACATCCTTGCAGAGCCTCCAGATGCTCGCCCACATAGGTTTACATGTATGATGATCCTACCATTGGTGGGAGACATAACCAAGGCCAAGGATCAAACCAAGAATGCAAGAGAGAGAGAGTTTGACTAACTGCATTTTGGCCATGGCTGGAAATTCTACAGTTAATCTTATCCAAACAAGACATATGACATCCCTTAAAAGTAGGCCTGTGAAAACATTTAGACAAAAGAAGACAAGAGATGTTTGTAAAACATATATGCCCCCTCAAGGGCGTACATTTGATGTAGGTCAAAGTCCAAGGTCAAGTTAACAAGGTCCAAGGTCATGGTCAAATATGAAAGGTCTTGGAAGAGGTGTCTATGTGTGAAATATCAAGGCTGTATACATAAAAGTAAAATGAAATATAGGCCAGGTTAAAGTTTTTAAAAGTAGGCCAAATGCCAAGGTCAAGGTCATGGTCAAATGTGAAAGGTCTTGGTAGTATGTGTCCATGTGAATAAAATATCGAGACTGTATAGGTAACAGGACACGAAATATAGGCCTAGTTTAAGTATTTTAAAAGTAGGTCAAACTCCAAGGTCAAGGTCCAAGGTCATGGTCAAAATGGAAATGTCTTGGTTGGAAGTGACCATGTGTGAAATATCAAGGCTGTATGTGTAAAATGACATGAAATATAGGCCAGGTTAATGTATTGTAGAAGTAGGTCAAACACCAAGGTCACAAGGTCCAAGGTCATGGTCAAATGTGAAAGGTCTTGGTCGTAGGTGTCCATGTGTATCAATATCAAGGCTGTATGTGTAAAATGACATGAAATATAGGCCAGGTTCATGTATCATAGAAGTAGGTCAAAGTCCAAGGTCAGGGTCACAAGGTCCAAGATCATAGTCATATGTGATAGGTCTTGGTTGGTGGTTTCCATGTGTCAAATATCAAGGCTGTATGTGTAAAAGGACATGATATATCGGCCAGGTTAAATTTTTAAGAGTAGGTCAAACTCCAGGGTCAAGGTCACAAGGTCCAAGGTCATGGTCAATTGTGAAAGGCCTTGGTAGGTGGTGTCCATGTGTGAAATATCAAGGCTGTATGTGTAATAGGTCATGAGATATATGCCCGGTTTAATTTTTTTAAAGTAGGTCAAACTCCAAGGTCAAGGTCACAAGGTCATGGTCAATTGTGAAAGGTCTTGGTAGGAGGTGTCCATGTGTGAAATATCAAGGCTGTATGTGTAATAGGTCATGAGATATATGCCCGGTTTATTTTTTTTTAAAGTAGGTCAAACTCCAAGGCCAAGGTCACAATGTGCAAGGTCATGGTCAAATGTGAACGATGTTGATAGGAAGTATCTATGTGTGAGATACCAAGCCTGTATGTGTAAAAAGACATGAGATATAGGGAATTTTAAGAATTAAGTGTAAATTCAACAAAGAGCAATAACTCAAGAATTTCATCGGCAAGGTTATGGTTCTTGTGCACTGCACCTCTCCATAATGAGATCTATCCACATGTAGAGTTTCATGATTCTACCTTACATACTTTTTGAGTTGTGCTCCGGACAAGAATAAAATTTTAAAATCAACAAAGGGCAATAACTCCAAAAATATGATCAGCAGAGTTACAGTTCTTGTGCACTGCACCTCTCCATAATAAGAGCTATTAACCTGTAAAGTTTCATGATTCTACCTTACATAGTTTTTGAGTTGTGCTCCGGACAAGAATAAAATTTTAAAATCAACAAAGGGCAATAACTCCAAAAATATGATCAGCAGAGTTACAGTTCTTGTGCACTGCACCTCTCCATAATGAGATCTATCCACCTGTAAAGTTTCATGATTCTACCTTACATACTTTTTGAGTTATGCTCCGGACAAGAATCAAGTTATAAAATCAACAAAGGGCAATAACTCAAAAAATTTCATCGGCAGAGTTACAGTTCTTGTGCACTGCACCTCTCCATAATGAGATCTATCCACCTGTAAAGTTTCATGATTCTACCTTTAATACTTTTCGAGTTATGCTCCGGACAAGATTTGGTCTACGGACAGACCGACCGACGGACCGACCGACCTACCGACACTTGCAAAACAATATACCCCCTTTTTCTTCGAAAGGGGGCATAAAAATGCTGATAACCAGCATTTTCTTCTTTTGTCTCATTGTTTTCTGTGCTTTGTTGTACACAACAATCTCTCGTAATTAACGTTTCTAAGCTGCAGTAGCTTCTTAATTGAAGCAGCCTAAAATTTTGTGGTTTGGGAAAGCACTGAATAAAAAGAATGGTAGTATCTCACCTACAGCATTAATTAAGGCAATAACCACCGTAAGAAATCTACACAACAGCAATATTTTTACAGTCAACCTATCAACATTTGATTAAATGAAGTTAATCTCAACAGCTAAGGTCATATGGAGACAGGACCTCGGTTTTAAAAAAAAAGTCTCATCCAAAAGCCTGGAAAGGGTGGAATCAAACCAGCAATCTCTGTGTTACAAGTCCAGTGTGTTACTGCTGTAACAAATTTGCCCCAGGATAGTTATTTTTCTGGATAAAAACATAATGCTGAGATTTTGTATTCCCCCCCCCCCACAGTACTACATTGAATCATGAGCTGTGACGAAAGATTATAGTCCAGCAAGATTAACCCTGGACATCTGCATATGTAATGACCCCACTTCGCCAATGTTTTGTTAAGACGCTCAACTAACGGACTTTGCACACGAAATTTAAGTTGTCCCGGGTTAATTTGGGTGGACAATACTGTATATTCCAATACGAGTAAATTGGGAGTAAAGCATGTTTCCTACTGAATAAAAGCGAATAACGGCGCATTTTGCGTGCTGTCCTCGGTGGCCATTACAGTACAGGAGCTGTCTCTAGATAGTACAATGTCGATCTATTACAGGATGTTCGGTTCAAGTCACATATTTCTATAACTCGAAATCCCTCTTCTCCCTCCAAATTTAGGCTTGCTGATCTTTGATCATTCACATGTCGTTGTTCTTTTATGGTTATGAATGTTTTGGTATGAAAACAGAAAACAAAGCAAGCTAAATATGGTTTGTATGGCTTAATTTTATTCTTCAAGAATAAATAACATATCTTTAACAAATAATTTGCTAAAATCTGATTTCATGATTCATAATTACAGAATGTATATCATATCATAATCAATACAGCATATAAAACAAATCCTTACTCAAACAACAAAATGCAAGGGCTTTACCCTTTCCCAAGGATCCATGATAAAATATTCTATCTTTGATGATATAACCCATTACTGTACAGTGACACCTTTTGACTCCCTCACAAGAAAAGGCTTGGGAAAACGTTGTGTAAAATGAAGAAATTGCTTGTGACAAGCAATTTCTTCATTTCCCACAATGTTTTCTAAACAAAAGCAACAAAAAAACTAAAATTCAATGCACTTGAAGTTGTCGTCTGCAACATCTTTGAAATTGGAACAGTCCAAAATTCTGCCGTCTGGTAATGGGATAACATCATCAACCCTTCATCAACACAACATGAATTTAGACTTGTCAAAATAGGACATGCTGCAAACAACAAAATGGATTGTCATTGTAAACAGTATCTGTGTATAATATTGCACAGAAAATATAAAGACAAAAGGAGAGAATGCCTGTTATCAGCAATTTCTTCTTTTATCTCAATGTTTTCCAAAGAAATTAAAGGGATGTCAAACACAGGTACTGTTTGTAAAAGAGTTACACTAAAAAAAGTCACTGGATATGCTTCCGTACACTTTTCAGCACTAAACATACAAGTTATATAAAAGTTTATTGCCTGAAGTTTGCAAGATTCATTCCTTTTTTTTTTTGCAAAGTACTTTCATCTATTTATCTAAAATAAATAGTCAACTTGTGTAGCAAAGTCAGCAGATGGTTTTTGAATTTAGAGTTGGTGAACAGCAAAAATTTATCCCCATAGTCTTACATGCACAAATCATTAAATCAATTCTAACCAAAATAAAAAGTTCATAAATAAAACATTCTGGTTATCAAGAGAAACTACATATCAAATTTGATGTTTTACAAAATTGTTTCCAAGATATCTTAAAAAAACATTCAAATTTGTATGTCATTTTCATTTAGCAGGTTAAAAGTCCTTTCAAAGGATTTTATGACAATAAAAGTTTATAAGAATAGACAAGCACAGCCATGAGATTTTCATTAATAGTGTGAAAATATAAAAATCTTTTGTCTGTGAAGAGCATGCAAAACATGGTTATATATTAATAAATTTCCCTAAGAACATAGAATTGTTTTACTCCATCACGAGACCAATTCATTGACCATTCCCACAGACTGACGCTTTTTGACTCCCAATAGGATAGAGGATTTGAAAAACATTGTGGAAAATGATGAAATAGCTTGTGACAAGCAATTCCTTCATTTGCTACAATGTTTTCTCTATCATAAAACTTGTAAAATTTCATTCACATAAAATCAACATCTGCAACATCTTCGAATTGAGACCACCAGTTATTTTGCCATCTAATAATGGGTTAAGGCCTCAATCAACTTGTTGGCAAAACAACACTGCTACAGCAACAATATAAGCTGTTTTTTCTATAAGGCCCCGTTTTTCTGTGAGGCAGCTTAAAATTGCAAAACCCTGACATAATGAGCAAACAAAATGCACACACAAAATTGTATGTCAACGCCTCAGGTTTTCATTGATTATGTTATGGTCAGAAATGGTGGCCAATAACCCTAAAAGGGTTTGGTTTATTGGAGTTTTACGCCGTTTTCAACTGCTATGGTCATATCACGCGGCTGTAGCACCTAACCATGGATTCTTGTTGTTTCTCATACCAGTACTACCACAATACCTTAAGCGAGCCTCCAGCTGCTCACCCACATAGGTTCACAATATCAAACCACTAATAGGTGACATTTTTGTCAGAAAGGGTATTTGCCGCGGCCAGCTATCGAACCCGGGGCCTGTCGAATTAGAGGCAAATGCGCTACCAACTGCACTATGGCCGCTGCGTAACCCTTAAAGGCAGTACATATAGGAAGGGAGAAAAATATCAACCATAATCAGTCTGCACACTCTGCTCAGACTAAGGTTTAAATCTAAGGTTTTCTAATTATAGATTTAGTAAAAATTTTTCTACCTTATTGTACTTATGTTCATTTTCCAAATGTCTCAAACAACAATTCTAGCTTAACCCTTACGGTAAACCATGAAATTCTGAAAACCATTTAAATGGTTGAGATAAAGGATAGCAAGTCAGCAGCCAAACAATAAAATCATAAAATCTGATAGTGGGCATAAAACAGGCGAATCACAATTAGTATCATGAGAATCAATGACAATCAATGTTAAAGATAAGCTGATGTCCTGCATACAGAGGTATGCTTCTATCATATACAATTGGGCTGTCAAGTTTTGTCAGCTGGAAATCAAATGATATAATTTTGGCTAAATAACAATGTTATCTATTCCTTGACAACCTTGATTAATGAGGGTTTTTCAACATTGAAATTGAACATACTGTCGCTTTTCAACAAAAACCTCGTAACTGCAGCTTAATCAAGCTGCAGTTACGAGGTTTTTGTTGAAAAGCGACGATATTCATGTTACATCTATTGGCAAATGAATTTTGACAACTTAGGATAATTCCTTCTCAATTTTGCTTCCTGGATATTGTACCATTTGCTCCGACCAGGGCAACAGATGAGCAAGTAAAGGCATTCTAAATTTGTTATTTGAAATCCAAACCCTATGTTGTGTGTACTCATTTAAAACGTCTCTTTGCAACAATTCCAGTGAGCACCCACAACAAAGGGTTTGATGAACATATAATATATTGTGCATTTTGAAAAGACATGAGCCTCTGTTATCTTTTTACTTTTGACTCGCACCAAGTGAGCAGATATGAAGTCCCAGATCCACCTCCACTATGGGTATCATCACTCTGAACCTTTAGATTAGATGTTTTCTATATCTCATAATCAAAGTCACTATACATTATGCACAATAATAAAACTAGGAAATGATGGTGACCAACATTTTCTTTTTTTACTTCAGATTAACTCTTTTTGTGAAAGAATCAACAGATCTTAAATTTGCCACTATGCATGTCTTTCTTTCTATTAACCCTTCTCAAGATGGCAAACATTTCGACAATGGATGTAAATAAAGATAGGATTTGTGTATAATACGGCACAGAAGATATTGAGACAAAAGATGGAAATGCTGATTATCAGCATATTCTTCTTTTGTCTCAATGTTTTCCCAAGCCTTTTCTACTACTATTAGGCGTGTGAAAGGGTGTCATTGTTTGGTGAAGGTGTAATATATCTATCTTTCCAGCTATCAGCACTATCTATCGATAATATTTCTACCAGCAGTTGTTCAAGAAGCATCACCATTCTCTATCATCTACATCTGCTTCAGTCTACACTTGATTGTTGCCTGCAACTTCTTTAAAGATGAAACCATCTAAGACATTGTTGTTTGGTATTGGATTTACCGGGTGATGATGACAGAGTTTGGATGACAGAGGTAAGTTGTCTTAATCTTCACTCCCTTCTGGATCATGAATCTGAAAATAGAAGTTATATCAGAGATCTGGAAAAATGGGCACTTAGAGCATTTTTAGACATCAGTGATTTCAGTGACCTATGTAGCCCATTGAGGATCTGTGTCGCTTACTTGTATTCAAGGCCCTATTAGAGAACAACAAAGCTCTTTATCAGACTGTGTGTATTCACAAGCTAATCTGGATCTATGTAATTCTCAAATGTCATAAGGGACCTTTTCTCAGATTGTGTCTCATTCCAATTTGAAGATTTGAAGATTTGGTACAAATGTATTAAAACAGCAGAGCAACAGATAAGACTGGTGTTGGCCTTTCAAAATATATCAAACTCTATATTGTTGGTCTTGATGAGGTGATTCCAAGGTGTACCCACAACATAGAGTTTGGTGAACAATAAATGAAATATTGCACTTTGAAAAGCCTTAACCCATTACTGCACAATGACGCCTTTTGACTCCCTCACAAGAGAAGGCTTGGGAAAATATGTTGAAAATGAAGAAATTGCTTTTGACAAGCAATTTCTTCATTTCCCACAATATTTTCTACACAAAAAGAACAAAATATGTAAATTTTCATTCAGATTTAATTGTGGTCTGCAACATCTTTGAATTTGGAGCACCCCACAATTTTGTCGTTTGGGAAAGCCTTTACCCCCTCTGCATTATTATTGTTTACCTTTGCAAAAGGATGGTCCCTGAGTTCACTAGCTGTCCATCTTGACTCTGGCTCTATCTCTAGACAATGACTGAGGAAGTTCTTCCCCTCGTCCACAAGGTGTTCTGGTACTGGGGGCTTCTCTCCCATACCCAGCTTAAACATGATCTGATAGTTGGATTCTAACTCGTGCCATGGGCGCTGAAAAATAACAATGTTTAAATTTTAAAATATCTGTTCACTAACTGTATTTTTCATTATTTAAATATTATAAAAAACAACATTCAAATTTTGGGCAATTCAATTTTCAAATTTGAAAAGCCTGGTCATAAAACCATAGCATAATAAAAATGAGCTATTTTTGTTGTAACAAAGTCATAGATTTAGACAAATTAAACTATGACCCACAGATTTGCAACTATGTAGTCTTATTAAGACAGAGATATAAAATATTATGCACAAGTTTACAGATAATGATTCATCTTATCCCTCAGAGCTACAGATAGGCAGCAGTTATGGCTTTTCAAAATGCTATATTTCATTTATTGTTCAACTAACCCTAAGTTGTGGGTACACATTGGAATTATCTCATCAATATGATTCAATTGAGTACCCATAACATAGGATTAAGATTTGAAATCATAAATTTAGAAAGCCTTTACCCCCATTTATCTATTGCTTTGCATCATTTATTTCAAAAGCTATATTTCCAACCACTTTACCTTTCCTGAAGCCATTTCTATAACTACACATCCTACACTCCAGATATCTGCTCCCCGGCCATGTCCCTCTCTGTCTGTCCGTGTTATCACTTCGGGAGCCATGTACGCTAAATGTGAAAATATAGAAATGGACATAGAGAGGATTTTCTGAATTGATAGTTACTGTTTAAGCTATTTAAAGGTCAGTTCTACTCCACAAAACAAGATCAATATTTCCACTAAAGCTTCACCCATGTTATTTGTTTACTCCACATGATAAAATGATGCTGTTTGACTAACAGAAAGGATTAATGACAATTTTTGTTATCAATAAACTTGCAATTGATGAAAATTAATGTTACTGTCTGGTTGATAAATTGATTAAAGATCCTAAAGCAACACCTAATCATAAATTCTTGTATAAACATACATATATGCCAGTGTTAAGTCTTTAAAGATAGCACACACCTATTATTTGTTCTTTTAATTATCTGAAGGGATGTATGAAAACCTGACCTACCAGTTGTCCCCACCAGCTTGTTGACTTCTCCTACCATTGTTGTATGATTCTTCAGTTTTACAGAACAACCAAAATCTCCCAACTTTAAACATCCACTGGATGTGAGAAATATGTTGGCACCTGGGTAAACAAACAGAGCAAACTAAACTCAGATACAGATAAGACCGGTTTGGTTTTGTTTATTGGGGTTTTACGCCATTTTCAACTACTATGGTCATATCGCGGCACCTAACCATGGATTCCTGTTGTTTCTCATACCAGTACTACCACAATATCCTGAGCCTCCAGCTGCTCCCCGACATAGGCACGATATCAAACCATTGATGCGCGACATTATTGTCAGAAAGGGTATTTGCCGCGGCGAGTATCCTAGTAACCCGGGACCTCTCGAATGAGAGGCAGATGCGCTACCAACTGCGCCATGGCCACAGCTTACAAAAAAGACAGGATGATGCATTTTAGTTATGTAGCAATCTATTTAATCAAATCCAACTAAAAGCTTGGGTATTCATCTAGATGAAATATATTAAATTGGCCCCATAAACAAATATTTTCAACCTTTTAACCTAACAAAAGCCCATCAGCCAGCATTATATATCCACTTTTTGATGTACTTGATAGTGACATAATACTATTGTAAGTAATGACAAAATAGTGAGTCAACAATATCTTAGCTCTTTCCCAAATGACAAAAATTTTAGGTGATCAAATTTAAAAGCTTCTGCAGACGACAAAATACATGGTATTACTTGTAAAATTTGTGAATAACACAACACAGGAAACATTGAGACAAAAGGAGAAACTGCTGGTTATCCGCAGTTTCTTCTTTTGTCTCAATGTTTTCCCAAGCCAATTCTATTAGTGACATCAAAACAAGGTCTTGTTTGGGAAGGGTTTGAGTTTATTGGGGTTTTACGCCGTTTTCAACTTCTATGGTCATATCACTGCGGCTGGAGCACCTAACCATGGGTTCCTGGTATATCTTGCACCAGTGCAACCACAATATCCAATCCGAGCCTCTCTCACATAGATGATTCACACACATTGGTTTGTTTGGGAAGGAGTTAAATATCTACACCAAATGAATGTTCTAGTCCAAAATATCAGGAGATTATTTCCTTAATTGTCTTCTTTTTTTACTAGTAATGTAGATATTAAATACTACATAGCAGGAAGCATTAAATACCTTTAATATCTCTGTGTACAATGCCATGTTCATGTATAACTTGTACAGCTAACAATAACTCTCTAGTGTAGAGCCTGATCAGATCCTCCGTCAGGCCAATCTTGGACACTTCATCTATTGTCCCTCTATCACAGTACTCCATAAATACCAACATCTCAGACTGAAACACACAAATAAGCCTTACCAAAATGGTAAAATGCTCGGGTGGTCCTAGTACAAAGATGTTAAGGACAACAAGTGAATGATAATTTACATTTTAGGTCTTTCTGGGTACAAAACATTACAAGAAATGAAAATTTGCTTGTCACGAGCAATTTCTCCAAAATAGCTTGTCACAAGCAACATATTCATTTCCCACAATATTTAGCAAATCCTTTGTCTTGTGGACCATCAAAAGGAATCAGTATGACTGTACAAATGGGTTAAAGTAATTTTACTTTGCACTGGTCACCATTTCATCCTACATAAATCACCATGTGGAGAGTGGAGTCTACATAGGCATGCAGCATATAGCTCTCAAGGTCAAATGGATTGACCAAGTGTAAAATGATCTGTATAATGGCCTTCCAAAACACATGGACAAGGTAAGACAGCATCTTGTGCAGATTAACTGGTTCCTGTGTTTGTCACCCATAGCCAACAGCAAACCAAAAGATTTTATAGGAGCCATAAATTGGGAGGCACAAGCATAGCCTGAACATCCTCAGGAGTAAGGACACCATTTTTAAATGACATCCTAGTCTTGAGTACTATTTTCTGTTCAGAAATAAACACCTTGAACTTACATTAAAGAAGCTATTCTTATATGGAGTAATGTACCATGTACCAATAAAGCAAACTGAAACAACTAGGGCTAGCCTACCTCAGGAAAGACACCTGTCTGCAGATGCCCCACACTTCAATCATCTAAAAAAGTATCATTGCATTAGAAAGGATATTGGATTGCCAGACTCGAGATATCACCCCCAAAGCTACTGAAGATCCACTATTTTTCTTTTGATTATAAACATTTCAACTATGAAAACTTGAATCTTACCCTATGAACTTCTACTCCATAATATCTCACTAGGTTCGGATGGTTAATGCCCTCAAAGATTCGGATTTCATCAATAATCTCTTTAAAATGGTACTGCATGTCAGCTGATGGAAACTTCATCTGTAATATAGGATTGTTTTTCAAGCTCAGCCAAGCTCTGAAAACATTGAAAGAAAAGAAGAAAATGCTGGAAAGCTTCATTTTCTCCCTTTTCTCGCAAGGGTTTCCTTGCAATAGAAGACAAATTCCATACATTCAGTGACACTTATTTCCTCACCAGTTACACCTTTAAAATTTGAGACGTTTAATAATGTTGTGTTTAATAATCAACAAGTTAAGGCTAATATTCCCATTAAGTTTAGAAATAGACACAGACACCGGTGAAGCAAGATCTCTAATCAATGGAAAAGAGAGTAAAGCACTATTAAAGAAAGAATGAGCATTACCTCTTTCATGGCCATGAGTTCTCCTGTATCCATGTTTACTGCTGAATATACCTTACCAAACTGACCCTCACCTACAATTACAAGCAAATTATTTATTCTACATTTGAATTGCTTACATCTTTCAAAGACTAGACCTTATTTTGATATCCCTAGTAGAAAGGACTTGAGAAAACATTGAGGTTAAAGAGTACAAAACTTAAGACTAGCATTTTTCCTTTTGTCTTACTATTTCCTGCACCATAAATCTTAGCTTTATCAATTTGGCTGATGATCTTAAAAAGTATGCAAAAACTTGCAGTTATGTGAATATCAAAACCTGGTGTCCTGAGCCTCAGCCAGTATGTATTGTGGGTTATAATATATTTTCTTGATTAAAGATTCAATAGGAACATGTGAAAGAACATATTCCTTTAATTCTTTTGAGCAGCGAGTATATAAAGTTACAAATCTACTCACCAATCTTGTTCCCTTTCTGCCAGTGAAAGTTCACTTTCCGCGTGTTTATATGATAGCTAATTTCTCTGTTTCGACTAGTAACATGACCTATGACACGCCTCTCCTGTAACTTCTTGTTCAAATCCTCTTCCAGTTTCCGAATTTCTCGTTGGATTCTTGTTGTTGGTTTGTAACTGAATATATTCTGGTTTGTTAAACTGTCCCCTATAATAGAAATGGACTTTCCCATTCAAAAACGGCTACATTCTGGACTGTTCCAATTTAACCCTTTCCCAAACAAGACCTAGTTTTGACGTCCCTAATACAAAAGACTTGGGAATAGATTTTGACAAAAGAAGAAAATGCTGATAATCAGCATTTTCTCCTTTTGTCTCAATATTTTCTGTGCTATATTACTCACAAATTTGACCTTTGATAATGTCTTTTTTGTTGTCTGCATCAGCTGTCATATTGGGCCACTCTGAAATTTTGCAGTTTGGGAAGGGGTTAAAAAAAGCTAAAAACAATAAAGCAGACAAAGCAGACAAAGTATAGTTAATTAAGGTAGAAGACCCATAATGAAAAACACCACTTTCTAGCCATACAAAATGCATCAAATTACACACTTGTAAATGCACTTCACAGAAGTTGAAGATTATGCTTCAAGAAGAAAATAATTAACAATTATCATTTTACTGTACTTACAGCCTTTTACAATGCATACAATTTTGGAAAGGGTATTTCAAGCTCTAAATATGATGCAAATTTCATAGACATTTGAACTTGTCATGCTGACCAATTTGGCTGTAGAACAAGAGCCGTCAGAGACGGACAATGCTCCCCGAATAAGGCATTGTCACAATAAATATATGCCATGCAGAGCTAATATAAAGCTAACAAATGTTAAGCCCCCTTTTTCCATGACATATTTTGTATACGCAAATTTTATATAGTTTATTGTCAAGGGCATCTGATTTGCTACTCAAATATGAAATTTCATCAAATTCTGACCATTAGACTAGAAGAAATTAGAGAAAAACTGTATTTAACCTTAAGTCCCCTTTTCCCATGACGAGGCCTCAAATCCAAAAACCGGGAAAAGTACATCGGCATTTTGTCATAGGGAGTTCACATGGTAAGTTTCATTTGATTTGGCCCAAGGGTTATGGAGATATCGCTTCGGACGGACGGACGGACGGACGGACGGACAGACGAAGCGGCGACTATATGCTCTCCCTTTGAGGAGCATAAAAAGGTTGTTTATTCTTTGTTCTCGTTGAAATAAAACTGTTTTTTCCAGTTTTTCTCAAAACTATGTTTTTTCACTTACGCCTTTCTTCTTCTAAGGCATCGAAGTATGCATGAATTCAAAATTATAAACCATACAAAATGCTTATGTTTATGGGTGAATTCAAATAAAATGGCACCAAAAAAATATTTTTTTCCAATTTTTAAATTTCAATTGATCATTTTGGTCTATATGTTCTAATATTGTACATAGATCAAATTTTAATAATCTAAAACGGCATTGAAAAATATTTAGACATGAAAAAGTTTCAGGTTTTTTAACTGAAGAAAATAAACAGAAAAACATGAAAATACATATATTTACAAAGTAGTGTACCCTCGCATAATGATACGAAAAATGATATTTCTTTCAATCCAAATTGTAATTTGTGAATCAATAAGGAATTCTAAGCAAAAAAACCTAGTTTTTCTGTCATAAATCTGGTGAAAATATGACTTTTTACACAAAATTACTAGTGATTTTTTTCATACATGGGTCATAAAGTTTTTATTATGATAAAGTTTGGTCTCATATAGACTTCAGACCCAATTTTCTCAACAATATAATGAATTCAGAACCTGTCTGCAAAAAACCTTGTACAATTGTCATGTTTGAACTAAAATCTAGACAATCCAAAACTTGCATCTTTTGTCACAAATGTGTTGCACTCCAGACATTATTAACATATTCGGATAATTTATGACCCTCCTTGTACTTCTTTTTCAAGTAAAATAGTAAAAATAATTCACATGATTACTATAACAAACAATTTTATACTCTTCCGTGTATTTCAAACAATGAGTACTTGTAATCATACGAAGATAGTTCAATTTTCTAAGAAAATCTTTAATTTCGTGAATATTCTTTTCTAAATATGCACTGGATAGGTATAAAAAATTACGTATATTATACCTTGACATGTAATAAGCGCTAACTAAACAAGAGCAATTAATTATCTTACATAGGTGTGCTATAAATGTTGAAAAATGAAAGTTCTTTTCTTTTAAATAATTTGTTGCACTCCAGACATTTTCACATGTTGACAATATTGGCTAATTAATGATACAATTCACACTTCTTTATCAAGTAAAATGGTACAAATAATTCATGTGATAACTATTACAAGCATTGTTACTCTTTTCCTTGTATTTCAAACAATGAGCAATTGTAATCATACCAAGATAGTTCAATTTTCTAAGATTTAAATTTCTAACCCCTAAAATGAAAACCAATCGCAAAGATGACACAAGTTTGTGCCTAAATTGTTTAAATATATGCCCTCTTTCATAAAAACAATATTTGATGATAACACTTTCTTTAGATCAGGTCTATTTTAATTAAGCCAAAAAACTTGTTGCACTCCAGACAACATAAATACTGGTCTAAATCAAACACGAGTCTGTGTCTAAACTGGTTTTCTGGTGTGAATAATCTTTGAGTCTATGTTATCTGAAAAAGAGAACAATAGTTCATTAAAAAGTAATATATAGTGAAAGAGGGGTTGTTAAACTTCAAATGTAACACTCCAGACAAACATGGGTGAGTTTATTTAAGGAACAATCTGGAGTTTTTGTCCTTATGTAGGTATTCAAAATCATATTTGTTCAAGGCTACAAACATTTTTGTACATGGATTATCATAAAAACTTGACTTTTCAGTCATAGAATTCCCACAGTATTCAATTATTTCGAGTTTCTCTATATTTGCTGTTGCACTCCAGACAGCGCACGACTTTTGTTCTTGTGTGAACCTCAGCGAACCCTTTGCACACAAACACTAACCACATACAAAATTCAAAACTCAAGATGTTTAAGCTAATGTAAAAAGTCTTACTTTTGCACACATATTGTTATTCTCTTATTGTTATGTATTTAGAAAAAAAGAAAGTTTTTTTCTGTTTACAAAAAAGCGTTTCACTCCAGACATTTTTTGCATGTTTTTTGGGCATAACTTTAGAACCGTTAAAGATATTTCAATAAAATTTTGCATGAACATACAATACACTAATTAACATCACATGGTCCATGCAATTTGATCAAATATTCTATTCTTTTTGTCTAGATGAAAAAATATGCTTGGAGCCATTTATTTTGAATTCACCCTTATATTTGGAATGGAAATGTACCACAGTTTAGGAAAAACTGGCATTTTTCAAATTTCGCCAATGGCTGTTTGGTTCTAATTATGGGTCTTCTACCTTAACCCTTTTCAAAGGGCAAAGTTTTAGGGTTATCCACTTCAAAAACTGCCATAAATGACAAAATTGAAGTTATTTAAGATAGAATTTGTGTAAAATATGGCATAGAAAATATTGAAACAAAAGGAGAAACTGCTGGTTATCAGCCGTTTCTTCTTTTGTCACAATGTTTTCCCAAGCCTTTTCTAATAGGGACATCAAAACCAGGTCTTGTTTGGGAAAGGGTTATAAAGTAACAAATCTGGCTACACCAGTATACTAAGTTATCTTTGGACATGTTGTGACAAGGTGCTATACAGAGTACGGCTTTACAAAAGTTACAATCATTATGATTAATCTGTGTGTGTTTTTTTTATATGAATATAAAGAAGTATATCCTGTAGTTATTCATAATATTGTATAACAATGTACCAAGATTTAGAATGATTACGAGTGATACATTTGTACAGTATCATATGAATCAATGATACACTACTATTAGAGAGGATACAGGAACACAAAATCTACAAAGCAAAACTACAACGAACTAGTGCACTCATATCACAACAGACACAAGGTTAAAGGTTAGGTCTGACACACAAATCCATGCAGAAATGGTTTTACCCTTGTCATGCTGAATTTAACCCTTTCCCAAACGACAAAATTTTTGGGCGGTTCAATTCAAAAGCTGTTGCAGATGACAAAATGAGTGTTAATTTAGATTGAATTTGTGTACAATATAGCTCAGAAAATATTGAGGCAAAAGGAGAAACTGCTGGTTATCAGCAGTTTCTTCTTTTGCCTCAATGTTTTCCCAAGCCTTTTCTATTAGGGATGTCAAAACCAGGTCTTGTTTGGGAAAGGGTTAAAGAAGCAGGCAGTAAAGAATAAGGCCAGACTGCACTTATGTGCAGGCTGGTCTTGTTCTGTATTACCTGTCAAATTGACCAAAATATTCCGGGATCAGCATGACCAGAGTTAAAATTGAATGGATAAATGAAATTGAAAATAAGTCTCCTGAAACTCAAGTTACAGATTGAATTAAACTTGAAAGATATATGGTGCTATGTAAAGGAAATCAATTTACTGGTTAAGTTATGGAGAGAAAACAAACTGACAATACAAAAAGATATTTTCTGAATTGATACTAGAAGTGATGAAATAAGTGATAACATAAGATAAAATAGGAAGAAATCTGTATAAGCTATGAACAAACTACATATGTGTGTGAAACACAAATGCCCTGAAATGGTCGCAAATCTAAAGTAAGTTTCTTGAAATTCTTGTTTAACAAGGCTTTTTAGTATAACATTGCATTCACTAGATAGATATCACTGAAAGAAGGTATCATACATAATTTGAGCTTTGTTTGTCTTATACATTTGAAGAAAATGCCTACATTAATTTTTTAATAGATAGACAGACAGAGGGACAGATATACTGATAGAAAGACTACTAGCAGTCTAAATACAGATAACTATCCATGTGATATAAAAAGAATTAAATACAATTATTATACAGAAATTTCATAAGAAAGATAAAATGATTAGATTGTGACTAGATGTACCTCTGGATCGTCGATGAACGTCCAAAACAATCCCACCGTCTTCCCCGTCATGAAGATCCACCTCCAAACCTCCGTCAGACGACCTCTTCTTTATACCTACAGCAGCAACTTGTAATAATGAGTGGTACATATGTTTGATCCATTACCAAATGATAAAATTGCTTGCTTGTCCAAATTAAAAGAAGATGCAGATGACATTTTTAATTAGATAAAAACAAAATGAAATTTTACAAATATTTCAAATAGAAAACATTTTGGAAAATGTAGAAATTGCTTGTCACAAGGTATTTCTTAATTTTCTACAATGTTTTCCAAAGCTTTTATCTCCTGAGGTGTGAAACATTTTCATTATATGGGTACAGGTTAAAAACAAGATGTGTTTATGAAACACAAATGCACCCGAAATGGCCATTTTCCTATATTTATGACCTTATTTTATATTTAACCTTGACCTACATGGATAACCTTGGCCGTCTAACGAAATACCATTGAAAGAAGATTACACACCAAATTTGAGGTTTGTGTCTGGAATAGTTTCGTAAGAAAGGCCAATGTTACGTTTTCATGTTAAATTGTATGCTAAGATTGAAAAAGGATTAAGGGTGAAGTTCAAAAAAATGAAGTCAAAGTGTGACATTGGGGTAAAAAATCAAACAGACTTGTAGATGTTTAGTTTCAGTATAAATCATTACTAAAGATGTTGAATTTTCAGAAATTAATAGCGAACACTCTCTGAAAGTATCCATGTTTCTGCAATTCATATGGTTTTGTCATTAATGGCACTTAATTTCAAAACACAGTACTTCTTTAGCAGAGCGTCATGAAGTTGTTACATACACGTTTGAAATAAAACATTTGTCAAGTTCAATTGAATATATCTTGGTCAATAATTCTAAAACGTTGATTTCAGCAAATTCCTTGAAAAAAATATTTTTTACCCAATTTTTCATACATTTTACCTGAAATTCATTGTTTCTACCCATAAAAGTCATCACACCCATTTGATTTCTCCATATATATTGCAATTAATATATTTTTATTTAACTTCAATATACTCCAAAAGAGCTCTGAAAATTTCGAAGCGATACAATGATTAAATCTGGTAAAATATGACCTTCAAAAAGCTGCCCTTTTTTCCTCAGTGCGTTGCACTTGGGACAAAAATATGTCAGTAAGGTTCTTGTAGCAAAAAAAGAACACTTTTCACTAAATATTTTAGTATCTATGTGCCATATGTATGTCAAATAACTAATAAATGTAAGAAATTTTAACTTTGAGCATGAAAAATATACAAAACAGCACACTTTATTACCTTAGAATTGAATGCTATAGTTTATGTATGCTAATCACGCTGGTTGTTTTCCATTGGTTTGAAAATGATAGTAAATAAAAGAAATAAGTCATAATATTGTAAATTTGCTATTTTCCTTGAACCTCAGAAAAGCCTAAGACTGGTCATCAACATATCTTCGGTAATAAAATGTTGCACTTGGGACAAAAATCATATTCTTCGAATTTAAGGTTTTCTGATTAAAGAAATCATATTTTTGTTTTATATAAACATGATAATGAGTGAGGGTAACACCATGAATGATGATAAATGTAAGGTGTGGAATAATGTCAATTTAGGTTGACTTTGGGAACATGCAAAGTATTCTTTAAAAGCGTCTCTTTGAAATTTGTGTATTGTAGATATTTTGAAATCTCTTGAAATTGAATTTAAATCGATTTAAAAGCTTTGTTTGTCTAGTTCATTGATAAAAAGTTTAATTTTACAGGCTTGTAAAAAAGGTACTCTGCACATCAGTCAATGTTTTAACCGATGCCAATTTCGCCTAATCTGGAGATCAGTAAGAGATATCATTGCCGAGTCATAAGCTGTCAATGGAATAGAAATTAAAAGTCTGTTACAGTTTCCTACTGGGTTTATAAAGCTCACGTGACACCGTTAACTAATAAAAGTAAATTGATTGAATTGACGAACAAGAAAATTTGATTTCCTCCGATGATTATAAATGTTTGGATGTGTGTCACTCAGAGTATGTGATTGCCATTAGCGTAGACTTTCATTGGATAAAGCCGAATAACAAACATGACACAGTAATTGACATCATAATATAGTAAAATATGACAAATTTGATGACCTGACGACGAAGTTTGAATCAATCGATAAGATAGATAAATTCTGTTCTGAAAATAGTAAAAAGCATAAACATCAATTATGTCCCAAGTGCAACGGTCTAACTGTAGTTGTATTGATCTTCTAAAAAGTAACAACGGTGTTCCTTTGAGATTATCTCTTTGCATCGGAAATACCAAACATAATCTACACCATTTAAAACATATTCTGCACCATGAAAAGACACTTGTTTCATTCTAAGCAGACACATACTTAATATGAACCAAATATTTGTCTTGATTAGTTCATTTTATTATTTTGCGTCCACTTGTTCTCCTTTAAAGGGAAGTTTTACAGTTAGTTTCTTCATTTTCTTTGCATATCAGCTCAATTTCTTTGGAAAAAATAAAGATTCCTGCATGGATTTTCTTGTTTAAGATTTGTTTGTCCCAAGTGCAACGTTTCAAGGTTCGTTGTAAAACAGTTACTCAAACATGTCAACAGACAGTTAAGCTTAAGTTATTGTTGCGACTGACAGCTACATTGAATAAGCGATAAATAAAAGCAAAAAAGTGTGTTTTGCAAGTTTTGAGTTCTGAAAAAAACTCCACTGAATATATTTTTCGCCAAAATAAGCTATTCATTTCCAAATAAATTCTCCGTATGGCATAAAAAAGTTTTTCCAATGCTGTTACTTGATAGATATATAATTTAACAATAAGATAAAACCAAAGTATGGCAAGTTCAGTTTGTTTTTAAAGTTTCACAATGCTCTGAGTTTGCTTAGAAAAACGCGTTGCACTTGGGACATCACTTTCGGCAAAATTTAGGAAGACAGCATGCAAAGAATTGCAAAGAATTGGCCGTGAATTATATTTTCTGACTTACTTATCTGAAAAATGAGGGAAAACAACATGTTAGGCAGGTAATGCTTCTTTTATGGATCTAAAACCTCAAAGCGTTGCACTTGGGACAAATTCGGGTAGCAGTTTAAAGACGCCATTTTCTGGCATATCTTGCTCAAGATTGGCTTATTTGCAATTGAAAAATAATCTTAAGACATACTGCTATGCCTCGAATACCTTTCAAAGTGTATATTGATGATTAATTATGAAATGTACTTGATCAAATTCTAAATTTGTTATTCGGAAGGATACATTTTTTACGGGGGGTATCATCATTAATGCTTAAATTTGAACTAGCAAATATTGTGCCACATAACTGAATTACATTAGAACCTTGAGTTTAATTGATGACTTTCCAATTGCAGGATCTTTTAGGTACATAAAGCATCAGGCTTTTCTTAAAACAACATTTGAAATCAATGAATGTATCAAAATGTCACGCTTTTTACGTTGCACTTGGGACATTTTTGGGCATATTTTTCGCCGTAACTTTGGTTTGGATGGTTCGATTTTCATGAAATTTTCCATGGTGTTTAACACCATCAAAATGCATAGTTTTAATCCAAAAAGAACATTATTCTTATGAACATATTCATTCAGGCTCTGTTTTTAATAAAAACTTCATTTTTTTGAACTTCACCCTTAATATGATCATTGAAAGAAGTTTACATACCAAATTTGAGCTTTGAATGTGGAAAACTTTTGGAGAAAAGGCCAATGTTAAGTTTTCACTTTAAGTTTTGGACTGACAGATGGACGGATAGACAGACAAATGGACAGACAGACATACAGGAGTAAAACAATATACCCCCAAACTTTCAATACGGGGGCATAGAAAGTCAAAATTGGCAGTTACAACCAAAATATCTAATCCAAGCCTACAGATGTTCTCTTACTGATTATTCACATCCATAAGTGAGAGTCAAATGTCAGAAAGGATATTTGTCAAGCCGTGGTTGAAACTCAAGGCCCCTGGATTGACAGACTCCGGATGTTACTGACGGAGCTATCCAGACTCAGATTATAAACAATCAGAGCTGCAGATTTATGAAATGAAAGACTGTTGCAATATCTACAGAGCAAAATGCAGGAAATTAATTTATTGCTTATAACAGAAAAAATCTTGGAATTAAACGATGTAAAATATATTGGAATGGAATAATTGTGAACATTATTATGTTCTAAACAATAATTCTTCAAACCAAACAATGTATGTGCCCACAGTCAAACTGAAAATAGAACAATGACTTGTGTACATTTATGGTATGGAAATGACTTTGAATGATGAAATATCAAACTTATTAGTAAAACAGTATTAGTTATAACCCACATAATGCTCGACCCAGAAAACTCCTGCTTTCACAGGCAGCTACATACAGAAATTAACTTTCACATAACAAGAGCCGTCATAGACGGATTATGCTCCCCGAATAAGTGTTTGTCACAAAATAACAAGAGCCGTCACAGACGGATTATGCTCCCCGAATAAGTGTTTGTCACAAAATACAAGAGCCGTCAGAGACGGACAATGCTCCCCGATTAAGGCATTGTCACAATAAATGTATGCCATGCAGAGCTAAGATTAAGCTAACAAACGTTAAGCCCCCTTTTTCCATGACATACTTTTTATACGCAAATTTAAAGTAGTTTATTGTCAAGGTCATCTGATTTGCTACTCGAATATGAAATTTCATCAAATTCTGACCATTAGACTATGAGAAATTAGAGAAAAAGTGTATTTGACCTTAAGTCCCCTTTTCCCATGACGAGGCCTCAAATCCAGAAACTGGGAAGAGTACATCGGCATTATGTCATAGGGAGTTCACATGGTAAGTTTCACTTGATTTGGCCCAAGGGTTATAGAGAAATCGCTTCGGACGGACGGACGGACGGAATGACGGACGGACGGACAGACGAAGCGGCGACTATATGCTCTCCCTTCGGGGAGCATAAAAAACTATCATACATAAGGCCCCCTTTTCCAATGACAGCTTTTTTGTACACACATTATTTATAGAATATGGTCTAGAACATCCTATTTATTACATGAGCACAAAATTTCATTAAATTCTGCACATTAGATGAAGAGATATAAGAGAAAAACTAATTTTTACACTAAGGCCCCTTTTTCCATGACGCAGCCTTAAATTTACAAACGGAGAAAAAGGTCCCTAGGGATTGACCCAGGGAGTTCACATGTGAAGTTTCATTGAATTTGGTCCAAGGGTTGATGAGATATGGCTGTGGACGGACGGACACACGGACAGATGGACGGACGGCGTGGCGACTATATGCTCCCCCGAAATTTTTTCGGGGAGCATAAAAATTATTTACCCCTAACAAGTCTTTCTTAACCCTTTCCCAAACAACAAAATTTTGGGTGTTCCAATACAAAAGCTGCTGCAGACGACAAAATAAATGCTAATGAAGGTTGGATTTGTGTACAATATAGCTAAGAAAATATTGAGGCAAAAGGAGAAACTGCTGGTTATCAGCAGTTTCTTCTTTTGTCTCAATGTTTTCCAAAGGCATATCTACTAGGGACGTCAAAACCAGGTCTTGTATGGGAAAGGGTTAACACTTTCCAAGGCATCAAAATTGAGACTTTTCTAATTCAAACTACAACAGAAAACAAAATTGATGCAGATAAAGACAGGATCTGACAAAATAGCACAGAAGATATTGAGGCAATAAGAGAAAATGTTGGTTATCAACTTTATGTTTTATTGCTTCACTGTTTTCCTAAGCGTTTCTTATAGGGTACATCAAAACCAGGCCCTGGTTTCTCGAAAACAACCTTAAGTACATACTCATGAGTACATGCTCAACTTTACAGAATACTCTCAAACGCTGATGGGTATTCAATTGAAGTGCATGTGGATTTTGTGTAATTTGAGTATGGTGCTCAGATTTGAGTCTGAGAACATACTTAAGTTTTTTCGAGAGACTGGGGCCAGATCTTGTGTGGGGAAAGTATTAAAAAAAGTTTCTGCAGCATGATAAGGTATCATATTGAAATGCCCATGAGCCTTATCCAAATCACTGTCACAAAAATCTGCCCAATGAGAGAAACATATGTATGTATTAAAGACAATTTCCTACATTTATTGTTTATGATGGTTCACTAGCAAATGCATCTATGATCTAACAATTTACAGAATTGTCTGTGGACAACATAGCTCGCCTTAGCCATATGATATAGTGCTTGTCACAAACCAAATGCCAAGATCATGGTCCCATATAAAGGGTCTTGGAAGGAGGTATCCATGTGTGAAATATCAAGCTTCTATCTGTAATAATACATAAGATATAGGCCAAATTACAGTTTTTGTAATTTAGGTCAATTTCCAAGATCACAAGGTCAAAGATCATGGTCCCAAAGGTCCCAAAATTTTGGCAGGACTTATCCAAATGTGAATGATCAAAGCTCTACCTCATTAGGTTCCTAAGTTAAAGACTAGATTGGAAGTTTGTGTCTATGTAACTGACACCACCACCAACAACAACACTAGGGCTGTGACATCAGCTTGCTGGACATTAAGTCCTGCCCTCTAAATAGTAATGCAGCATTTTTCAATATTAAGCATTTCATACAGAAGTCTTGAGTATTTTCAATCAAAGCCTTATTCAAATCATGCTTCTCTCTAACAAATAGACAGGCTTATCCTTTTTACCATATCCCATATTTAGCAAGTTATATTGTTACCGGAAGGGCCTTGTAAATTTAACAATACAATTTCTTCTTTTTTGCACTGGGGACAGACTGAAAATACTCATTTTTTTTAATCACTTCACCAAAGAACAAGACAATTTGAACAGACCTAGCACAAAGCATCTATAAGGCAATTATCAACCACACAAATCATGCAATCTTTACAACTATACCTTTGTTGATAGAGTTTATATTTTCTGTTGTATTAGACTGATTTGTCTTTCCAGCTTAAACAAGAAAATATTAATTTTTCATTTCGAATTATTTTAGGAAAATTTCTCTATCAAACAATCTTTATTTAGGCTATTTCCTTAAAATTCAAACAAAAAAAAAAAAGCGAAACAATACCCCCATTTTATTCAATAAAAGGCATGATAAATGCCAATTTCATGATGTTCTCAATTGTAGTCAGAACCAATCAATGTATAGAAAGGTTAAGGACCAGAATTCAATATCAAGACACAGATAGTTAGAAAAGTCAATGTCTAAGACTTACTTTCATTTTTGTTATGTTTGGTAAGGAAAATGGCTGAATACAAACAAGGATTGAGGACAACCAAACTGAGAGGTTACAAATATGGATATCAAACTTACGTCCTGCGGGTGCTGAATGCGGTGTCTGGGGGGGCTGGTCTGACATGGACTTGGTTGATTGAGATCGGTACATTTTCCCATCATGACTGTACGCCGGCCAGGAGACTGTACGGTTATATGATCCGGTGCGTAGTGAATTCTCTGATCCTACAGTGTGGATTGTTCCTGAAAACAGTCAAGCAGATCTCTAGGAACTATCCTATTTATAGTTTCCTTAGATGTTTTAATCCTTTTCTAAATTCAGCTGAATAGAGTTTTGAATTTTATACAAAGTTTTTCATATTTGTTCCATGTTTTTGAAAAATATTAACCTTTATCCTTTAGCAACCAGCTTCTTTTTTTCTAGCAATAAATTTTGTGCTAAAAATAGACTGGGTTTAATGTAATGTTTTGATAAACCGTCGGTTTTTGTTATAAGATCTCATAACTACGGCTTGAATCAAGCAGTAAAATACAGTTGTTTGTCCGAAATTATGTCATGGTTAACTGGATAAAATGGTTCCCTATCTATTCTTTGAATTGAAATAATGATCCTTTTACCAGTAGAAGTGTTGAGAACATGTGATTTATCAGCATTCCCAATCAGGTGAGATATACAGTCATTAATGATCTCTTGTAGATTCTGGTATTCCTGTTCTGATAACAAAGCAAGGACTTTGGGTTCTACAGCCAGCAGTAGAAAGTCTAAACCTTGGTTAGCCCACCTGCAAACAAAAGAAATGCAAATGAGCATTTATTCTCCTAAAAGAAACTCTTGATAATTTACTAAGTTAACCAATTAATTCAAAATTGCATACCCTATGTACATATAAATCGCTTCTTTTCTTACGAAAACAACACTTTGAATTTAAGCACAGAGCACTCATCATGCAGATGCAAAGTTCTTGCACAAATAAGAGATGATGCTACACCAATTACCTGACAACAAAGTTTTAGAATGGTCAAAGTTCAAAGATGTTGCAGATAATAAGGGAAGTGAATTTTAAAGTCAATTTTACATCTTTTGGTCTTTCTAAGTAGAAAACAATGTGGTAAATAAAGAAATTACTTGTCAATTGTCACAAGCAATTTCTTCTATTAACATATTAATGTTTTCAATGCCTTTATCTTGTAGGGTATCAAGAAGTGTCATTATGAGGGTATGGGATATAAAGAGAAAAGAATTGCAACCCTAACATTTGACATTCAAGATCAATTTATTTACGTTGAATTACTTGACATCAAGGCTTCAGGAGAACATCAATGTTGAAATTTGAAGTAAATCATTGGTCCTACCTTGGTCTCATGCCCCTTCCCCTCTCACATTTCTCAGAGACAAACTTCATCCAATACTTGGCAAATTGCATCAAACCCCGGCCTAACTTCTGTCTTGTCTCACCAGATACTAATCTGGTCACCTCTCTCATGTACTGAAAAAGAATTAGTGCATGAGAACCTTTCCCAAACAAGAGCTGGTTTTGACATTGATTGTAGAAAACAATAACTGTCTCAGGACAGCATGCGCTGGATAGTGAAAAATTTTAAGTCCGAAAAGTGTAAAAATTCCATTAAAATAAATGTCAGAGTAACGAATCTTTGCCAAGAGGATGAAATTATGGTCACAGAAGCATGTGCAAAGTCTGAAAGCTATAGCTGTTACAGAAAAAAACTTGTCACAGATATATGCAAGTTGCACATAAAAACTTAACAAAGATGTCTAAAAGGGTAAAAACTCCTTAGAATAACATGTTTGAGTAAAAGAGAAGAAATGCCCATCTTCTGTTTTGGGTTTCTCCGAACAGTTTAAAGTTTTTCTTAATTCATTGCTCTGCATTTCTACAATTATCATTTCTTACACAAACTACAAGAAGATTTTGATAAGCCTTCCATGTTTATTTCCAATCTCTTCAACAAGACTGGAAATAATCATTATTGTCCAACAAAATAGTTACTAAGACAAATAGCATTAATTAAACTCCGAGGCACCTACCTCAAACCCAAAATTGAATGCTTGTAGCATGGTCTCCCTGTATAGTTTATAAATGTTTGTTTTTTCTGCCTCGTCCATCTCTACATCAAAGTTCCAGTTTTCTTCAACCTGTCTGATACAGTTGGCAACCTTCTCTTGTAGTGTTATAGCAGCTTCCTATATGAAGTAAATTTATGTTCATTAACCCATTCCCAAACAACAAAATTTTGGACTGGTCCAAATTCAAAGACATTGCAGACGACAAATTTAAGTGAATGAAACTCAAAATTTGTTGACCATTTTGGATAGAAAACATTGTGGGAAATGAAGAAATTGCTTGCCATAAGCAATTTCTTCGTTTTCCACAATGTTTTCCAAAGCCATCATCTTGTAGGGAGTCAAAAAGAGTCATTGTGTGGTAATGGGTTAAGTCATGTCATCCTACTACATAACTTTCATCTATGTAATCTCTATAATTAAATATCATGCTTTTTTACTTATAACTATTCTATGTTTTCCTACACTGATCTACAATTCTTCTGAAGACTTTTCCATTCCTCAGCCCTTCATTTTAAACAGCTTTTTTTTATTTCTTTCTATTATCAAAGCATACAAATGCCACCATATTGGCTTAAGTTTCTGACAGACACATAGACATACAACTAACACTAGTAGAACAATCTTGATCTTCCCAAAATGATAAAGCAAAGGCAGAGAAAACCAAATATAACCAGAACATGATGTACCAAAAATATGTTTATTGTTGAGGCCTGAAAACGATACATACCTTCAATTCAACCAAAGACTCAGCTATAACTTGATGACAAGATGTTTGTTCATTCAGCAATTCCACTGTTTTGCCAAGTTGAGTTTCAAACTCTTTACGTTGATTTGAGAGGTAAGAAGAATTGGTGACGACCAGCAGCAAGGATTCAACCTGAAAGTGGTGACTTTTATCTGAGCAACAGATAAGTGGGGTCGGAGACATTCTAACTTTAATATTTCAAATCTGAAGCCTATGTTGTGGGTACTCATTTTAATCGTCTTGATGACACATTCCAATGAGTACCCACTACATAGGATTTGATGAACAATAAATGAAATATTGCATTTTGAAAAGCTTTCACTCCCTCTTATCTGTAACTGTTTTATTGAAACATTTGAAATTAGAAATTAGTTCTAACATGTATTATACAATGGATTCAAAAACTTTGCTGCAAGCTTATGTGATCATCTACTATGCACGCGAAATCTCACCTATTGATAACCATACAAGATATAGGTTCAGACTTTTCCTTCCTTTAAATTTCAAAAAAGACAAAGTCTGTCACAAAGTAACTACACTCATGGAAAAAGTTTAAACCTTTCCCTGACAGCAAACTTTTAGGTAGATCCGATAAGAAAGCTACTGAAGGCGACAAAATGGATCTACAAAAAGTATTAATTTGTGTATGATATAGCATAGAAAATACTGAGACAAAAGGAGAAACTGCCTGTTATCAGCAGTTTCTTCTTTTGCATCAATATTTTCCTTAAGCCTTTTCTACTAGGTACGTCAAAACCAGGTCTTGTTTGGGAAAGGGTTAAATACTTATAATCAAAATAATATCATACCTGTATATGGCAAAGTGCTATGGCAGTTTCTGCGGTCGGTTCCACCCGTATACTGGACCCCGTCCATAACGGACATTCTGACCGATTGTCAGCACCACCTCCACATCGTACCATCAACAAGTAACCGTCCTCTCTAACATCCGTGGGCGAAGAGGAAATGTCCTCCCGTCCACATGTCACATTCAGCAGTTGTATAATCTGGTTCCGATGATCAGCAATCTTACCCGGAATGAACATCATATAGCCGGCACTTAATGGTGCTATCACCTGCAAATAAATACATCATATACGAGGGACGGTCGGAAAGTAGTTGGACTTTTCGTGCTGCTGTCTTTCCCTTTGCAACTGTATAAGCAAATTATATATTGGTGGAATCTACATCCATTTGCCAATAATGTGGTCACTTTATTTTCAAAGATAGTTGCGTATATACAATATTCTGTCCACTGATACGTATTTTATGTATCATAGGCTATTTGTTAGAGGAACAACACAGGTAACCAATACAAAAGAATATTTTTGTCATTTTAATCACGAAGGAGATAAGTTTTTGAACTACATTATCACTGAAGATTAAATGTGGGTTCATAATTCCGTACTTGGGTTAAAAACTCAGTCAAAGCAGTCATGACAAGAGTCGTCAGAGACGGACAATGCTCCCCGAATAAGGCATTGTCACAATAAATGTATGCCATGCAGAGCTAACATAAAGCTAGCAAATGTTAAGCCCCCTTTTTCCATGACATATTTTGTATACGCAAATTTTAAATAGTTTATTGTCAAGGGCATCTGATTTGCTACTCAAATATGAAATTTCATCAAATTCTGACCATTAGACTAAGAGAAATTAAAGAAAAACTGTATTTAACCTTAAGTCCCCTTTTCCCGTGATGAGGCCTCAAATCAAACAAGAGGGCCAAGATAGCCCTGGATCGCTCACCTGATAGAAGTTTGAAACTTTCTCCATGCAGGTATCTCTAAGACAAGAACACGAAACTTAAGATGCGAGATTATGATCCAGCTGAAAACAGCATTCTTAATCTTTAAAGATCAATATTTGTGGCTGTTAAAGTGAAAACCAAGTCGATAAAAAAACATCAATTTTGTCATAATCCAGGGCACATAACTCTGTTCTGATAAAGAAATTCTCATCAACCTTATGTCCAAGTTGTTTTTTGATTGGTCAATATTTATTGCTCTTTGAGTGAAATTAAAAACGAAATCGACAATTTTGTCACCATCAAGGACACACAACTCTGGTTTTTCAAATCTGATCAATATGAAAAATGAAATCATATAAGATCTCATGGTCACCAACATTGTGACCAAGTTGTGTCTTGATTGGTCAACATTTGTGTTTTTTAGAGGGAAAATGAAGTCGAAAACAGCAATTTTGTGAAATTCAAGGGCCAATAACTCTGGTTTAACTGGTCCAATCAAGCTGAAAATTTATCTCATTCAGCATCTTATGGTTACCAACATTGTTGCCAAGTTTTGTCTTGATTGGTTAATAAATGTAGATGCTAAAATGTAAACAAAGTCGAAAACGGCAAATTTGTCAAATTCAAGGGCACATAACTCCAGACTTCCTACTTCGATGAAAGTGAAAATCGAACTCATTTATTATTGTGTGATTACCAACATTCTAGCCAAGTTTTGTCTTGATTGGTCAATATTTAGCTATTTTTGATATTCAAAGGCGCATAACTCCGGAATTCCTGATCCGATCTGACCAAAAATCAAACTAATCCAAGAACTTATCGTCATACATGTTTTGTTCAAGTTTGGTTAAGATTGGTCAATATTTGTACATACTAGAGTGGTAACAAAGTCAAAATTAGCCATTTTTGACATTCAAGGGCACATAACTCTAGACTTTCTAGTCCGATCTGACTCAAAATCGAACTCATCCGATAACTTATGGTCATACATGTTTTGACCAAGTTTGGTTATGATTGGTTAATATTTATGGGTGCTAGAGTGGTAACAACAAAATGTGAACAGACAGACAGACGGACGGACAGACAGACAGACAGACGGACGCCGACGGACAAAAAGCGACCACAATAGCTCACCTTGAGCACTTCGTGCTCAGGTGAGCTAAAAACAAACCGGGAAAAGTACATCGGCATTTTGTCATAGGGAGTTCACATGGTAAGTTTCATTTGATTTGGCCCAAGGGTTATGGAGAAATCGCTTCGGACGGACAGACGGACGGAATGACGGACAGACGGACGGACGGACGGACGAAGCGGCGACTATATGCTCTCCCTTCGGGGAGCATAAAAATGAGCTGGTTCCCCACCCCTGAAAAGATTATGCTGTAACCTTCGGTTGGTTTTGGGGATTCACAAGAATTTATAGTTACTCATTTCATGTCAAGTGGTAACTAGAAAGACCTGAAGGTCTTGAGTCGCTCCACAGGCCTGAAAATTTTTAATATTAAATCCAAGTTTGACTAGATTTTTGAATACTTGTAGTTCTTACAGCAAAAACAAAGTCAAAAGCAACAATCATGTGGTCAATGCAAAAAGAAAGTAAATGATTGACTAATATTTTAGGGATGTTAGAGCGATAGTAAAATTGAAAACTGTGATTTTGCCAAATTCAAGGACACATAATTCAGTATGTATATTTAAAATCAAATCGAAAATTAAACACATGCAAGATCTTATGGTCACTATCATTCTGTTCAAATTTTGTCTATATTAGTCAATTTTCGTGGCTTCAAGAGTGGAAAAGGTGTCGAAAACTGATAGTAAAATTGAAAACTGTGATTTTGCCAAATTCAAGGACACATAATTCAGTATGTATATTTAAAATCAAATCGAAAATTAAACACATGCAAGATCTTATGGTCACTATCATTCTGTTCAAATTTTGTCTATATTAGTCAATTTTCGTAGCTTCAAGAGTGGAAAAAGTGTCGAAAACTGAATTTTTGTCAATTTCAAGGGCACATAACTCAGATTGTAACAGTGTGATCATGTTGAAAATTACACATAAGCAAGATCTTGTTGTCAACAAGATTCTTTCCAAGTATCATCTTGATTGGTTAACATTTGTGGTTGTTAGAGGGAAAACAGTCGAAAACTAGAACTGTCGCAAAGCGGACAAATACCCCCCCTAGCGCGTTGTCACTGAAAATGTGCCAAAGTTCAAAGTGGCATAACTCTAAAACTACTGCCTGGATCAAGATGAAAATTGCAGGTGCACAACTTCATATGATAGGAAACATCCTGCTAAAATTTCAGCAAAATCGGTCAAAAACTGTGGGAGGAGAAGAGGACACAAAATTGTGTCCACGGACGGACAGACAGACAGACAGACGGACAGACGGACGGACAACCCCCCCATAACTTTGTTGTGGGGGGTATAATGACAATTTTGTCAAATTCAAGGGCACATAACTCATGATGTAAGATTTCGATCAAGGTGAAAATTACACCCAGGCAGCATATAATGCTTATATATATTCTGTCCAAGTTTTGTCTTGATTGGTCAATATTTGTAGATTTTAGAGTAAAAATAAAGTCAAAACCAGCAAAATAGAGCCGAAAATGGCAATTGTAGGCAATTTCAAGGGCACATAACTCATGCTATAAAATTTAGATCAAGCTGAAAATTTTACTAAGGCAAGATCTTATAGTCAGCATCATTCTGTCAAAGTTTTGTCTTGTTTAGTCAATATTTGTAGTTGCTAGAGTGAAAACAAAGTCAAAATACAGCCGAAAATGGCAATTCTGTCAATTTCAAGGGCACATAACTCATGAAGTAAAATTCAGATCAAGCTGAAAATTTTACCAATGTAAGATCTTGTAGTCAGCATCATTCTGTCAAAGTTTTGCCTTGATTGTTCAATATTTGTAGATTTTAGAAGAAAACTAGTCAAAACCTGCTATTTTTGACATTCAAGGGCAGATAACTCAGGTTATTCTGGTTCAATCCATATTCTTTGAAGGAATCTGAGAGAGGGTCACCCAAGGATCATTCCTTTGAAGTTTGGTTGAAATCCATCCAGTAGTATTTGAGAAGATTTTTAAAGAAAAAGTTTACGGACGCACGCACGGACGGACGGACGCACGACGGACACACCGCCATGACAATAGCCCGCTGGCCTGATAGGCCAGTGGAGCTAAAAACTATCATTGCCAAGTACAATTCTGAAGTAATTCAGAAAAATCTAAGAATTAATGCTGAAGTAAACGCTTCCCAGATTAGCAAAGAAAATTGTTTTCTACTTCACCGACTATGCACGCATCTAGTGGAGATTATCAACTATTACACATGACTATAGTCGTTTTACCCTTTTTATAGCCCAGACCTCACCCCATGTGACTTTTATTTGTGTCTAGAAGAAATTTGAGACCAGGGCACCTTTGATACTGGTTGTTACCCTGTACCTAATACAGTGGGCTACATCTTGGTTATTAGTGGGAATAATAAAGCTCCCACGAAGATGGCAAAAATGTATAGACATAGATGGACAATTTGTTCAAACAGTGTAGAAAGAATTTTGTTAAAAAGTTGAATGGTTTTAGAGAACTAGTCAAAAGTCCAGGTATTTTCCGACCGTCCCTCGCATGTGATCATTATCAACAAGAATCAAAGCCCTGAAGGGCCTGAAAGTCGCTGCTACAGAATTATTTGTAAAACAAGATTTGCTTTTCATGATCCTATCAGAGAATGCTTTGATGTATTGAATGAAATGTATGTATGCCCCCACAAGGGTAAACCTTTAACAATTGAAGTAGTGCAATTGTAGTATTAATTTACATCAAGAATGAAAAGGGAAAATTGGCAATAACTCCACGAACATTATCAGCAGAGTTATATTTTTGTACAATACACTTCTACATAATGACACCGTCCACCTATGAAGTTGCACGAATCTACCTCGCATAATTTTTAGTAATGCTCTTGACAAACAATTAAATATGAAAATCAACAAAGGGCAAAAACCCAAAAATATGATTGACAGAGTATCAATTCTTACCTATGAAGTTTTATGCAAAGTAAACAAGACCTAGATCTCAATTTTAAGTACGCAAAATATATCTTGTCAAAATGACGATAAAGTTTATAAACGATGACCGAACTCGTGATTAGATCACATTCTTTAGAAACAAATTGAAAGAAAAAAAAAAAAAAAAAAAAAAAACAATAATAAAATGAAAGACAAAACAAGTTATAGAATATTTACAGAGAAACACAGCTTTATTTTTCATCCATATCTATATATACAAATTCATAATACCATAGGCTACAGCAAATCCATAGATAATTATATCGTTAAAATGAATGCTACATATGAAAAGCAGTGGAAGCTAGATCTATTTTCAAAATGTTAGATTGGTCCAATTTGTAGGTAATTTTGGGGTGTTTTGTGATTGGGAGTAAAAACATCGTAACTACAGATTTCTGAAAGGGGCCCATGCTACGTTTTTATGCTTCTGAACTATTTGGGAACTCATATTTGTACATGGAAAAACAATTTGCAATGCATAAAAACCTCAATCACGGCGAATATCCATCTTTCCTTTGCTATAGATCAATCCTTTACAAGCGTGTTTACAGATTCTATTTTTACTTCGAAACGAGACAAGGTCAACGAGACACATCCCCAGCAGTATTAACACACTGTACAACCGGCTGCGTCGATGACTGTGACCTTATTTGCGAGGGATGCGTGGAAAAGTTTATTTTGTAGAAGCAGTTAGCACTGAACATTTATACACATATTTATCAACTATAGAATACCAAAGATCCTTTCGTTTATTCATAAAAGTAAATTAATTTGACCTACCATGCACCTGACATCAGATGCCGAATCTGTCTTCGTTGACGACGCAGCCGGTTGTACGGTGTGTTGAATCTCGCTGAGCACCTCTGACGTACCTCTGACGTAATTGCCTTTTGAAGGTTGGGCATGTGTAACCGTTTAAAAACAAAAACCAAGGACAATAAAATGCGGATCTGCACGTTATTTATTGACTTGGATTTTTATACTTGATAAAGCTCAATGAGTGCTAACAATGGACCCCTTCAGGTTTGTAATTTCATACGTTTATATCTGGTTTGTAATTTTTGTGCCATTTGCATTTTCGACAGCCTAGCAGGTCCCCCTTTAATCTGTAGTTGTGATGTTTTGGCTGCATGTCCCGTAAATTGACTGGAATTGATACTAAACTAAATTCTGGGTAAGAACGATGTTTTAAATGAAATATTTACCCATTTTGTTCTATTCAGATTTCCCAATTTCAGAAGATGTCACAGAAATTCATTGAATAAAATAGATCTATACTTCATAACGCATTCCTCACTTAACTAAAACCCCTCAAAATCAAACTATTTCATTTAAAACATCGACCCTGGGTGAAAGTTAGATACTTTCAAAATACTGAATTTTACAGCTGGGGGGCCATGGACCACAGGGCCCCCGATGGGTCTATGGAAACGCCCTGGCCAGGGGTCCACGGGGCCAGAGCCACCCGGGAGCTCTTGAGAAATAGCGTTTTCAACCCTCAGGAAGGCGTTCGTGACACTATAAATTCTACCATCTTTTGATGCAAGTTTTCCAAATCATTTATCACTCAGTTTCAAATTATAACTCAATATGATGCACTTTTTTACATCAATTTTTTTTTCAATTTCGAAATAAGAACTTATACGTTCTAGTATGCAATGGTGACCGTGATATTTCTCAAGATTGATATCATTTAGGTACGCAATATTTTACAGTCCCAGAAATGAATAATCTCTAGAACTGTTTATTGCGGCAAGCCTAAAGTCGTGATTAATCGATAATTTGAGCCTCCAATAATGGTTTATTCACGAATTAACTTCCCCTCTCTTCACAAAAACTATTTTATTTCACGTTGATTATTCGGTGATTAATGATAAGAAATTTAATCGCAGAAACGTCGACTGAATCGACGGACGCTCGACAAATTAATTTAAATGGTAATTCATGCAGATTTTATGATGTAAAGTAGAAAATTATATATCTAGGTTTAGAAGGTTATTTTGTTTTTGGTCGGCAAGCGATAATGTCATGATGATACGAAGAAAATGATACCTGTTAGTCTACTATCCAAACCAAAAAATCACCGGTAATAATCCAACTAACATATTTTGAAACAGTTTTCCAGCCCAGATTGAGTAGACGCTACGTCATCAAGACGTCATATTGTTTTTTTTAACAAAATGGATCCGACTGTATCACGTGCTTATTCATCTGAGAAGCATGTCAATCAACTAGTAAGTCAATGAATGGGCGGGGACAATTCTCTTTTTCAACCAATCTGTAGGCCTATAAATTTTACAAGCATTGCTTCATAAAAGATCTAGAACTTAAAGGGCAATCGTCAGAAAAGAAGCTTTACCCCGAGTCTCTCCCTTAATCGGTCACATTTTAGTGAATATTTATTAGAGTGTTGACCTCTACATTTTTAAATTTTAGAGTAGATAGATTTAAGAGACAGTTTAACTTCATAAAGAGTTTTCAAAAGAAGAACGAAATTCAAAGGGTAGACTATTTTTCAGTGCATTTAGTGAAAAGAAAATTTCTTGCAGATGTAGATCTACATGACTCGTGCTTATACTTGCTACTCTCTTAACCCTTTCCCAAACGACAAAATTTTAGGGTGATTCTCTTCAAAAACTGCCACAAATGACAAAATGGATGTTATTAAAGATAGGATTTGTGTAAAATATGGCTCAGAAAGTATTGAGACAAAAGGAGAAACTGCTGGTTATCAGCAGTTTCTTCTTTTGTCTCAATGTTTTCCCAAACATTTTCTATTAGGGACGTCAAAACCAGGTCTTGTTTGGGAAAGGGTTAAAACAAAGTACAGTACATTACCTCTTATGAAATGATATGTAATTAGTAATGTATTTTGATGATCTAATCAATAGACATCGGCTTTGGAGAGTAATACTTGCCGACGTTCGTCTATATAACCTCTCTCTTAAATCCTTTCACAAACAAGACTTGATTCCGACGACAATCATGGGAACAAAAAGATTGGAAAACATTGAAAAGAAGAAATTGTCGATAACTAGCCATTTCTCCGTTCACCCGAGATACTTTCCATGATGTAATTCAATCTTTTTTAAGAAGTTATGTCGTATGCATGCAACAGCTTTCAAAATGGAGCAGTCTAAAAAATATTTCTGTTTTGGGGTAAACAAAATGACGAAAATTGAACATGAATGTAAATATCCATGAATTACACTTTGGGGCTAACGATTATCCATACATACACAAAAATCAAAATGTGTGGGCTGAAATATTTATTCTGATCTGAAACGAAGGTAAGGTTTTAGCTGCGATCTTTCGGGGGAACCGTATCATACAAAATGCCCGTGACTTGCAAAGCTGCTTTTGTGCCGTCTATGATCGCCTACCGGTCGCGAGATTCAACCCTGCAAATCAACAATTTCATTTCCGTAAATCCGGCGACATAAAACCCTTTGTTTAAAGTAATCGTCGGATATGCACATCTTGCATATTTCGGGATCGTCAACATCACGGAACCAGCCGAGTAGTTAAGTCTCGTTTCTTTGATGTGGTCCCGTAGGTTTTCCCATTGATAAGCTGGCCAGGTGTGTAATAAAATGTTGTTTTTTTTCTGGTCTTCCCGGTATTGACTAAAATATTCATGAACCTGCAACACTACCCAGAAGAAGCTTTGAACTCGCCCTGGATTTTGTATTTTGGTCCTTGTCGAGTTGAAGGGCCTTGACGCGAATCCCGATCCTACTTACAACATAGCCACTTGCCCGTAACTCCAAAATCCAATCATTCAGATCATTTTCCTTTGGCTCATAGGGACTGATCCGAATAACCCTCCATTTCTGCGATTTTGGACAATCACAGATCTTTGTCTTGTTTTTTCGCCAGTCTCTCACTAGCTTTCCACTGATGCCGAAATCACTCTCAGCCGCACAGTTTTTCGAATTTTCGGCAAATTTGATCACACGATTTTTTAAACTATTGTCATCACCAAGTAATTGCAGATTAAAACAATATGCAGTTACGAGGTTTTCGAAGAAAAGTGACGACTGCTTGTTGTGTACAATTATGTCGTGTGTTAATTTAGGGCATATTGATTGCGAGATTACACGATTGAAATGGCAGAACGATGCATATCAAGCAAGACACCTTGTTGAAATGGAATTTATTATTATAAAAAGAATCGAGCAAATGAGTATTCCGTCGTTGTCGTATGTTTATTGTCGCCGAGTCATAAAGTCGATGTCTATTTCCCCCACATTCTGAATAGTTTTTTTCCTTGACTTATAGCCGAAGATATACAGTATTGAATATTGACTATCTAAGGGAAGTAACTCTTTCATGAAAACTGTCTAATTTAAACCTGATTATTTCCCTTAGACCAATATACCTCAGAAAACGGAATTATTGCGCGCGATAAATTTTCTCCGCCAAAAAAGTAGTTCTACATAAAACGTACAATTTCCTCGTTCAACAATGATTATTTGGCATGTCAGTTTAGAAATTGTAGAAAGTCGAATTTCAATATTAAATCAAAGTGTGGACAAGAAATCAGAGATCTACTTTGTCTCAAAACAGAAATACAGAAGAAGTTAAGAGGTCCGTCTTTGACCTTATTTGACCTGTCCAGAAAACTCGTACGGCACCAATAAGTCGCAGCGCGAGCGCTCAGCGACTTAAAAATAACATTGGGCAAATTGTAATTACAACAATAGCCAATGAATGGAATTCCAAATGAGACATCATTCTTAGATAATAAAACAAGCATTCTGAAGTATTGCAAAACAATACCAAGTCCCCTACCGGCTTTATATATGCGTTTAGAAAAAGAAGCCCAAAAAATTCAAGCATCCGTATCTTCCTAAAAAATCACTGGACCGGCACGAAACTCAAACTTGTTCTGTAACTCATCAATGCGAGTCTACATACCAAAAATCAGCTCAAAAGCTGCCAGCTTATAGAGAAAAAGTCAGGAAAACTATGATTTCCCAGAAATTTTCTACGTCCAGCATCCGTATCTTCCTCAAAAACCATTGGACCAGAACGAAACTCAAACTTGTTCTGTATCTCATCAATATGTGTTTATATACCAAAAATCAGCTCAATACCTGCAAGCTTTTAGAAAAAAAGTTCGGAAAACTGTAATTTCCCAGAAATTTTCTAAGTCCATCATCCGTATCTTCCTCAAAAGTCATTGGACCGGAACGAAACTTAAACTTGTTCTGTAACTCATTTTAATATGTGTTCATATACCAAAAATCAGCTCAATACCTGCAAGCGTTTAGAAAAAAAGTCTGGAAAACTGTAATTTCCCAGTAATTTTCTAAGTCCAGCATCCGTATCTTCCTCAAAAATCACTGTACCGGAACGAAACTCAAACTTGTTCTGTAACCCATCAATGCGGGTCTACATACCAAAAATCAGCTCAATAGCTACCACCGTTTAGAAAAAAAGTCTGGAAAACTAATTCACCGGACTGACGGACGGACGGACAGACAGACAGACAGACGGACGGACGGACGGACGGACAGAGTGCAAACCTAAAGTCCCCTTCGGCTTCGCCGGTAGGGGACTAATAAAATATTTCAAGTTTTCAAAGTTTGATCTCATGCGGTGCAGGTTTGGTTTTTTTTATCTACCCACTGCACAAGCACTAGTGTCATTTCCAGTAGGCTAAAAATCAAAAGGGATTCAGTCTAAGTTGTGAACACTTGTTTCCCACCAACATTTCAATTAATATGATGAATATGACCAGAGCAACAGATAAGAGGCGGTGAGGACATTCTTAATTTGTTATTTCAAATTAAAACCATATGTTGTGGGTACTCATTAAAATCTTCTCGATGAGTAACTACAACATAGGCTTTGATCAATGATTACTGATATTTTTTTATTTTTTTAAAGCCTTAAAGCCCTCTTATTTGTAGCCCTTATATGACTACTTTTTTCAAAACTATTTCAGGAACATTGCAAATATAAAATGAGATCAAGTAAATAAGACAAAACTTGTATTGGATCAAAACTAAAATGAGAGTGACAACTGTCATTTGTCTAGTACTTACATTTATATGGTTAGTTTCTTTCAGTTTTTGAAGAAGTTCTATAGTTGAAACAGCTATGTTGAAATCTGCAGCTATTTCAAGGTCCTGTTCAAAAATAAAAATTAACAATCGTAATCATTATCAATTCTTACTAATACTTTTTTAACTCAAAGTTTTTCTGAAAAAAAAAAACAAGATGTGTTTGTGAAACACAAATGCCCCCGAAATGGCCATTTTTCTAAAATTTTAAGTTTTTTGTGGAGTAAAGGGTTAATAAGGGTTAAGGGATGACCTTGAGGAAGGTCAAATTGCATGGAACAGATAGATGTCATTGAAAGGAAGTTGCATAGCAAATTTGAGCTTTGTATGCCTAATACTTTTGGAGAAAAGGCAAAGGTTAAGTTTTCGGAGTAAAAGGTTAAGTTTTCATAGAGTAAAGGGTTGATAAGGGTTAACAGTTGACCTTGAGGAAGGTTAAATTGCATGGAACAGATAGATATCATTCAAAGGAAGTTGCATACCAAATTTGAGCTTTGTATGTCAAATACTTTTGGAGAAAAGGCAAAGGTTAAGTTTTCGGACAGACGGACGGACAGACGGACGGACGGACGGACGGACGGACGGACAGACGGCCAGACAGACAGACAGACTGACACGAGTAAAACAATATGCCCCCGATCTCTCGATACGGGGGCATAAAAAAAGATTTCTGAATCTTAAATTGTAGTATAGTCTCACAAAAAGAATGAAATATATTATAGAAAATTTGAGCTATAGGTCATACATCAGGGGCCCGTTTTACTAACGAACTTACGATCATATTTTTGTGTAAACTGTGTAACAAGGCATCTGATTGCACGAAAAATCGGATTAGGCCAATCAGGTTTGTTGTTACAAGTAATTACGCAAAAAATAATCGTACGTTCGTTAGTAAAACGGGGCCCAGATCTATAATTGATTCATTCATCAGCTTTTTCTTTTTCAGCATTTTCTATAAATAAGTTCAAGACCTGGTCTAGTTTGGGAAAGTATTCACAATCTGTTAACCCATTACCACATATTAACTCCTTTTGACTACCCTTACGAAAATGTTTTGGAAAACATTGTGGAAAATGAAGAAATTGCTTGTGACAAGCAATTTCTTCATTTTCCACAATATTTTCTACCCCAAAATACCAAAATTTACTAAATTTCATTCGCTTAAAATTGTCGTCTGCGACATCTTTGAATTTGGACCGATCTAAAATTTTGTCATTTGGTAAAGGGCTAAGGACAACCTTTGACATATTTACAATTAATAACAACTGACCTTTCTAAGAAGTTTGGCAAAACCCAGAGCTTTGGACGCTCTCTCTCTGGCCTCATGGAATAGATTCTTGAAGTTTCTACAAGTCTTCTGGAATGCATTTCTGGAAGATAAATAATACTTTTCAATATTTCTGTTATCCGATCGATACCTTAATTAGTTTTTTAGATTTTTTTGTCAGTTATGGGTAATCTGTCAGACCAAATAAAGTTTTGTCCGACTGAAGTATATTGCAGATCAAAATAAGTGTCAAACTATGACTATTGGATTGCTGGAATGGAATAAATTGTAAGATTGAGAAAAAATTCACCAGAAAATGTCTATAGGTCATAAAGTCTTTTCTGTGACTGGTTTAAGTTTAAAAATGTTAATGACTGATCAACTTTAGAAAACCTCAGTGTGACATTTCTAGTGTCCGTGTACAAGATGTCAGTGTGAGGACTGAACAAACCTCACTTTAAACCAAGCGTTTCAAAGCAACCTTCTAAAGTTGAGACTGGTATCTGGGTTTATGTACAGATGTATTACCCATTACCACACATTGATGCTTTTTTACACCCCACAAGATAATGGCTTTGGAAAACATTGTGGAAAACGAAGAAATTGCTTGTGACAAGCAATTTCTTTATTTCCAACTATATTTTTTATCCATTAAGACCACAATGTAAAATTTCTCATAAAATTGTCGTCCACACAACCTTTAACTTTGGACCAATATAAAATGTTGCTGTCTGGTAAAGGGTTGCAGAGCTCCAGATAAATTTTTGAGGCAATGGGTATTTACCCCTCAGAATTTTTTCCAATGCATATTTCCAAATATTTTTTTGAGGCAAGGCGTATTTACCTTCTTGTTCGGGAAAGGACAAGAACAAGAGCCGTCAGAGATGTACAATGCTCCCCGAATAAGGCATTGTCACAATAAATATATGCCATGCAGAGCTAATATAAAGCTAACAAATGTTAAGCCCCCTTTTTCCATGACATATTTTGTATATGCAAATTTTATATAGTTTATTGTCAAGGGCATCTGATTTGCTACTCAAATATGAAATTTCATCAAATTCTGACCATTAGACTAGGAGAAATTAGAGAAAAACTGTATTTAACCTTAAGTCCCCTTTTCCCATGACGAGGCCTCAAATCCAAAAACCAGGAAAAGTACATCGGCATTTTGTCATAGGGAGTTCACATGGTAAGTTTCATTTGATTTGGCCCAAGGGTTATGGAGATATCGCTTTGGACGGACGGACAGACGGACGGACAGACGGATGGAATGACGGACGGACGGACGGACAGACGAAGCGGCGACTACTGTAAAAGTCTATTTATTCGCTAGGACTTAATTTTCGCTAATTTTCGCGAGTAGGCTATCTCGCGAATTCATCAATTTCGTGAATATATCAGTCTCAGAATGCCGGAGATTGCCGATGGTTCTTCGGAATCCGGAACATTCCGAAATTTTATATGTTCATTAAAACACTTCAAGTCGGAAATTTTGATCGTTACCAACCTTTCAATGTATGAACAATGCAATTAACATCATAATGTTATATTATTGTGATGATACACATTGTACATTATTACAAATACAAAGTATAAATGTTACATGTGTTTTCCTAGAATATAGTCGTAAAAGGGCGACCTCTTTATCGTTTACAATTCAGACGTACAGTACATTTAATGGAAAAATGAAGCAGTTACGTTCTTATGTTATTCACTTTTTGTCATACATGTAGGGACAATACATGTATTGTCCTTTTAACAGTTACATATGAAAAGGTGTGAAAACAATTATAAAGAGAAGACAGGTGTGATAAACATTTTGTCTAACCATCGCTTTTGTATTTATCGGGGATAAACGGACATGTACGGAATATAACGAAGCGAATATTTCCGGAAAACAACGGAAATACCCGAGCTTTACATCAAACACGCGCGAATTTATAAACTCGCGAATAAATCCCAGACAACGAAATCGCGAAATGTTGAGCTCGCGAAAATAAAGACTTTTACAGTATATGCTCTCCCTTCGGGGAGCATAATAAATAGGAACACCCGACCGGAAAGACCCACTTTCATTTTCGGGTTCAACGACATGTTTCTGACCATCGAGTTTTTTTTTGTCTGAACAAGATTACCATCGTTGGATATCTTTGCCTGTAGGGCCACTTCAGAAATAATATCGGCCAAAATCGCCTAAAGTTACGATCTGCTCAGGAGTGGATTTACTCGTTTGTCGATTAAAAAAGAAAACAAACGCCTTCGAGTTGTTGTTTTATTTCCGATTTACCGACTGATGCAATGGTCTGTTATTTATCATCCAATTAAAATCGGGTAAACGATTTGCTTTCACGGAGATAACCGATTGATTGAAATTCAAACAAATGCAACACTCGGCATCATTCGGCAGATCTACGGAAATAGCCGATTGTCGCTCGACTGGTCACAGTGGTGACGTAATTGGTATTCCTCAATTTTTCCAGGTTGTGATTGGCTGATTAAAGTTGTAATATTGAATCGGATAGCTGACTGCCATAACTACAGACCAAAAAAGTTCGTTGGAATTTCCTACTGTATGTTTTTTTCACGACGTTCTTCGATCTTGATACGCTAACTGACAATTATATAATACGTTTTCATTATTTTGAATGCGTATCTGTACGCATTTTTATAAAAGTTAATGCGTATTCAGACCAAATCAATGCGTATTTTACGCAAATACGCATCTTATCTGGAGCTCTGGGGTTGAAAACACACTTACTTGAGACTATGGTATCTAGGTTTATGTACAGACGTGTTTTCCTCCTCCTCACTCTCACCATCCTCCGACCCCGACGGCTCATTTGTCGTCCAGTCTTGAAGGTTGGTTGTGTACTCATCAATACCCGTCTCGAGAAAATCACAGATAGAGTTTAACAAACTGATGGCCATAGTGCTGAGAAAGAGAAATGTATGTTTTAATATTAGGTCAGGGTTTTCCCTGGGCATAAGACTTCTGGGGTCATAGTGGCCCCCTTCCCTTCAAAGTTGGGCGTCATTTCTCAAATTTTGTATGTCAAATTTTATAAAGGCCTTGGGACTCAAGTATGGTATGAAAAGCTGAATTTCAAAGCTTGCGTCATTAATGAACCTTATGAAAATTTCGAAGATGTGATTTGTTTTGAGATTGTGACAATGATGCATATTTTGTGCATCATGGAAAACCCTAGTAGATCATACTTAATATGTTAACTAACTTAGATTTAGATCATTTTGGCTACAAATAAACTTATCGACTATCATTCTAGTTGGTCAACTTGAAAGGGTAAATGGTTTATGTCCAAAAAAAAACCTGTCATCATGTTCAATTAGCCCTCCTACTTTAAGCATTTTCTTCTCTTGCCTCAATATGTTCTATGCTATATTGCATACAAATCTTTATCAACATACATTTTGTAATCTGAAGCAGTTTTGAACTTGAACCAGCCTACAATTTTGTTGTTTAGGTAAGGGCTAAGCTGCTGGTGATGCTAACAAAGAATGCACAAGAATTAGTTAACTATGAGAGAACTGAAATGCAATTTAAATCATAACAAATGATCAGTTTGTTTTGTACCTGAATCTTTTGCCCGCCTCTGCCTCCCCACCTATAATATGTGGGCAAATCTTCTTGGTAAAGCTCCACTCTTCCTCTAGTGGGTTCTTAAGACTTCGGGAAGCTTCTGGCAGGTTTTGTAAATGATACAACCAGTTCTGTAAATACTGGAAATACATCTGAAACACACACAATATACAAGCATGGTATCAACACTAGCAATGAAAACCTGGGTTTCTTACGAAATTAAAATTCTTACTCTAAATGGAACAAGGTGTGTTTGTGAAACACAAATGCCCCCGAAATGGCCATTTTTCTAAACTGTTAAGTTTTCGTGGAGTAAAGGGTTATTAAGGGTTAGGGGATGACATTCAGGAAGGTCAAACTGCTTGGAACAGATAGATATCATTGAAAGGAAGTTGCATACCAAATTTGAGCTTTGTATGTCAAATACTTTTGGAGAAAAGGCCAAGGTTAAGTTTTCGGAGTAGAAGGTTAAGTTTTCATAGGGTAAAGGGTTGATAAGGGTTAACCCATGACCTTGAGGAAGGTCAAATTGCATGGAACAGATAGATAATATTGAAAGGAAGTTGCATACCAAATTTGAGCTTTGTATGTCAAATACTTTTGGAGAAAAGGCAAAGGTTAAGTTTTCGTAGAGTAAAGGGTTGATAAGGGTTAACCCATGACCTTGAGGAAGGTCAAATTGCATGGAACAGATAGATATCATTAAAAGGAAGTTGCATACCAAATTTGAGCTTTGTATGTCAAATACTTTTGGAGAAAAGGCCAAGGTTAAGTTTTCGGACAGATAGACGGACAGATGGACAGACAGACAGACAGAAGTAAAACAATATGCCCCCGATCTCTCGATACGGGGGCATAAAAATCTTTTTTCTTCTCTTGCAATATATGAGTGGATCTGGGGGTGGGGCCCGGGCCCCCTCTCAACTGTGTGAATGGTCTTATCAAAGTGATTTTTCTAGCAATTTTTCATGCGCCTATACGGTGGAGTATTTATTGAATGAAGCTCTAGATATTCAGATACCGAGAAAGAATTAAACAACAATTAAACAGAACATGCATTAATCTGAACATATTTTTTCAAGAAGCAAAATGACAATGGTAATTCAATACATACAAAACTGCTTGAATAAGCCATAAGGTTTTCTTCATTTTTCAGAGTTTAGGAGAAAATATTTGACCTTAACATGTTTTAATACTATCAGCTTCTTGTGATTGCAGGTTTCATGATAACTATATTAGGTATTACTACAAGAGCCGTCAGAGACGGACAATGCTCCCCGAATAAGGCATAGTCACAATAAATGTATGCCATGCAGAGCTAACATAAAGCTAGCAAATGTTAAGTCCCCTTTTTGCATGACATAATTTTTATAACCAAATTTCACATAGTTTATTGTCAAGGGCATCTGATTTACTACTCAAATATGAAATTTCATCAAATTCTGACCATTAGACTAAGAGAAATTAGAGAAAAACTATATTTTACCTTAAGTCCCCTTTTCCCATGACGAGGCCTCAAATCCAAAAACCAGGAAAAGTACATCAGCATTATGTCATAGGAAGTTCACATGGTAAGTTTCAATTGATTTGGCCCAAGGGTTATGGAGAAATCACTTCGGACGAACGGACGGACGGAATGACGGACGGACAGGACGGACGGACGGACAGACAAAGCGGCGACTATAGGCTCTCCCTTCGGGGAGCATAAAAATACTGTGCCTACCTTGAACATACTGGACATATCGTTATCAAACAGTTCCAGATCAAGTGGAGAATTCTCTGAGTTGACTTCATGGTCCTCCAACACAGCTTGTACCATCCACTGATAATCTTGTTTAACAAGGACAGCTTTGGCTAGAACATCTTTACACTCTATGATCAGCTGTAAGTATGCAACAAAATGATCTTTCAGGAACTGTATTTTACTCCAAAATTTGATTAACAGTACAATGAATCTATTTTTAATGTGAAATCATTTATGCATGGATCCAGAGTTGGGGCCCAAGCCCCTTCTCCACTTTGTGAATGGTCTTATCAAAGCATTTTTGCATGCGTCTATAAGGTTGAGCCCTCTCTGGAAATAAAACAGCCTCCTCTGAGCAAAAAATGTCTAGATCTACGCATGTGGATATGCACATGCCATGTCATGACTGATTGACATTGCAAACTACAAAACTCTGCTTTTTGCGTTGACAAATTTATATCTAACAACATTTTGAAGAAGTCCTATTCATTTGTTAAGATTCAAAATTGAAGACCCTAAGATATATGCAGTCTGATCTTAGTCTGCTCTGTCTATTTTTCCTTAACCAAACAATAGATGGCAAAATGTTAGACTTGTCCAAAAGAAATTGCAGATAACAATTTTAAGTGAATGTATTTTTGCACTTTTGGTCATTCTGGGAAGTAAATTTGGTGGAAATGAAGCAATTTCTTCATGTTCCACAATAGTTTTCTCATGCTTTTATCTCAGGGGGTATCAAAAGGTGACACTTACTACTATATGTGGTAATGGGTTAATCAAACAGTAAATTAATTCATCATGACAAAGTTCTACAAATCCTACCTGTCGTATACTAAGAAATGAGGGTTCACTGATGGGGTTCTCCAGCTGTTCTAGCCGTATCTTCATCGCCTCGTGTATCACACCTAGCAGGACTTGTAGCAGGAATATATACGTGGGTCTGTACGATGGCAGGCCTATGTCGATGATTTCTTGACGATACGCCATGTACTGCTCCGGCGGGTGACCGGTACCGGGAAACGTCTGTTTGTCTTTGTCTAACAAATCCAGGGATGAGGAGTGAGGCGAATAGAAGTCTTCAGATGGAGACTGAAAAATGGAGTCAATTCAACAATAATGGAAACTAAAACATCTATAGAGACTTTACCAAAGACTATATAGACAAAAGCTTCAATGAGTTTGCCAAGCAGCAGTCACATTTTTCTGATTGAAGAGCAGATAGTTCAAGAAACAAGAGGACCATGATGGTCCTTAATCGCTCACCTGAACTGAGATTCACAAGGTGAGAAATGATTGCACCTTGTCTCATGATATCCAAAAGAACATTCTAATTCTCAATAGTCTTCATCCTTGTGACTAGACATACCTTCTGAACATGTTTCATGAAAATTGGAAAAAAAATTGTATCATCTACATTGCTAACAAGGATTTTGTCTTTAAGGCCACTTTTCCCACGATATCCAACAGAACATTCCCATTGTCAATAGGCTTCATCCTTGTGACTAGACAAATAATCTGACTAAATTTCATGAATATTGAGCCAAAATTATTGTCTCTATTGCGCTAACAAGGATTTTGTCATTTAGGCCCCTTTTCCCATGGCATCCCATGGAACATTCCTATTTTCCTCAGAGTTCATCATTGTGACTAGATAAACACAAGTTTCTTGAATATTAGACCAAAATTGTTGTCTCTAGAGTGCTAACAAGGATTTTGTCATTAAGACCCCTTTACTCATGATATCGACTGGAACATTCCAATTTTTTATAGGGTTTATCCTTGTGACTAAAACAAACATTCTTTTAAGTTTCATGAAGATTAAGCAAAAACCGTTGCTTCTAGAGTGTTAAAAAGGATTTTGTCAGAAAGGCCATTTTTCCCATGATATCAAAACGGAAAATTCCGATTGTTGATAAGCTTCATCCTTGTGAATAGACAAATATTCTGATCAAGTTTCACGAAGATTAAGCCAACATTATGGCCTATAAATTGCCCACAGGGATTTTGTCATTATGGCCCCTTTTCCCGTGGTATCCAATGGAATATTCTAATTTTCTGTAGGGTCCATCTCTGTGACTAGACAAACATTCTGACCAAGTTTTATGAACATTTGGTCAATATTGTAGCCTGTACAATGCCAACAAAGGTTTTGTCTTTTAGGCCCCTTTTCCCATGATATCAATGAGAAGGTTCCAATTTTCAACAGGGTTCACCCCATATAAACCCCAAGAATCAACAACATGGGGGCCATATGAAAAAATGCTGCTACTGTATCTTGCACAATACATAGCTAAATGTTTTGAGATGAAAAGGTTTTCCAAGTCAAAGATCAAAATGTTAAGAGATAGAACTCTTAACCTCTATATAAACCCCAAGAATCAACAACATAGGGCTCTTTCTTCATTGCAAAATAATTAATTTTATAATAATTTAGTAAAGAGCTAAAGAGAATATGAGTTGCAAAATAGAAGCAAGTCTGATTATAAATCCAAAGAAAAGATAACAGAACACTGATAACAGCTAGATTAAATCCTTGTTTGTTTACTTAAGCTGGGGAAAGTCTAGATCATTGATCAGATAAAATCCAAGTTTATCAAAATAGACCAAGGGAGGTAACTTGAACACTAAAAGTCTTACGGCTTCACTAATTGGTTATCTTCCTTAGTAAGTCTGATAAGCCCCACCCTGCCACGCCCACATTTTTTGACTAATCTTAAAATTTGAAAACAAATTTTGAAGAGAGTCACTCAAGGAACATTCCTGCCAAGTTTGGTTCAAATTGACCCAATGGTTGATTTTTAAATAATTTTCTTAGGATTTTTAAGCCCCGCCCTGCCCCGCCCACATTTTTTGGAAAATCAAAAATTAACGAATAAGTTTTGAAAAAGGGCACCCAAGGAACATTCCAGCCAAGTTTGGTCAAAATTGGCCCAATGGTACAGGAGGAGAAGATGTTTGAAGAAATTGTGCAGTGATAATTTTACAATTTTAAGACTGTGAGTCCTGGGGAATCACTGGATTCCATATCAATGAGTCCAGCTACTAGCTTAGTGAGTCCAATACACTATTTTCAATAGGAAATCTGTAAAAATTGTTGCATCCTGGGACTCGCTAGAATTAAAACTTTGCATCCTAGAGACCAAATTATGAGTAAAAGTTGCAGATGCGCAGGTAAAAAAATCACTGATTGTGAACGGACGGACAGACAAACGGACGGACGGACAGATGGACGGACGACGGACGGTGAGCGACCACAATAGCTCACCTTGAGCACTTTGTGCTCAGGTGAGCTAATAACTAGAACTGTCGCAAAGCGGAAGAATACCCCCTCACTAGTGCCTTGTCACTGAAAAAGTGCTTTAAGTCAGAGCACAGAAACAGATTTCAAACAAAGTCCAACTGTGACCTTGACCTTTGACCTTGGTGACCCAAAAACAATAGGGCACCTCCTTGGGTCATGGGCAACACCTGTGTAAAGTTTCATGATCCTAAGTCAACCGGTTCTTGTCTTAGAGCACGGAAACCGATTTTAAACAAAGTCCAACTGTGACCTTGAACTTTGACCTTGGTGACCCAAAAACAATAGGGCACCTCCTTTGGTCATGGGCAACAACTGTGTAAAGTTTCATGATCCTTGGTCAACTGTTTCTTGACTTAGAGCAAGGAAACGGATTTTAAACAAAGTCCAACTGTGACCTTGACCTTTGACCTTGGTGACCCAAAAACAACCTCCTTGGGTCATGGGCAACAACTGTGTAAAGTTTCATGATCCTAGGTCAACCGGTTCTTGACTTAGAGCACGGAAACGGATTTTAAACAAAGTCCAACTGTGACCTTGACCTTTGATCTTGGTGACCCAAAAACGATAGGGCACCTCCTTGGGTCATAGGCAACAACTGTGTAAAGTTTCATGATCCAAGTTCAACCAGTTCTTGACTAAGAGCACGGAAATGGTTTTAAACAAAGTCCAACTGTGACCTTGACCTTTGTGACCCAAAAACAATAGGGCACCTCCTTGGGTCATGGGCAACAACTGTGTAAAGTTTCATGATCCTGGGTCAAACAGTTCTCGAGTTAGAGCACGGAAACAAAAAAGTCTACTTACGGACGGAAGGATGGACAGACGGACGGAAGGATGGACAGATGGACTGACAGACAGACATGGTGAAACCAATATACCCCCCTCTACTTTGTAGGTGGGGGGTATAATGAGACATGAAACTATTAACAGTCAGTTACATAACAAAACAAGACATATCATGTGGCAACAATATGATTTAAAATTCTGAAGCCAATAATTGCTGACATCAACAGATATATTTTCTTATCAATGCAAAAGAGCAAATAACACGAGAGATAGCTATCACATTATTACGAAAATTATGAAAAAGTTAAGTAAGACAGTATTACCTTACAGACAGTTTCTGAAGTCTGTACATCACTGTGTGGTTGCTCTAATGACTCTCTAGCACGATCCAGCGACCGATACACAATATCTCGCAGTCTGATCAACATCTTATGTAATCCAACCTTCTTCAATCCTTTATCTACAAAGTTTCTATAGATGGACATTGGTTGTGGTTCATCTATACTAGTTTCACTTGATGCGCGGGATAATGAAGTGTTGAAGAACGGTGCACGTAAAGGTGTAGAGGCGTCGGGCGGACTACCAATGTTTACAGGACTTTTTGCACCATGAGACACCGGGGACTTGTCTGTTTGTGACTGTTGAGAGCTGGAGAAGGTAAAACTCACTTTCTTGTCTTTAGTAATGCTATCTAAACCTGATTCACTTGTATCTAAATCACCTTCTTCATTTTCGTCCTCTTCTTCTTCTCCTTCTTCCTCATCTTCCTCTTCAGCAGTGATTTCTGGAATACTTTCATGAAATATTTGTGACGAGTCTCTGTGCTTTATTTCTCGGTCAAAGTCAATGGACGGCCAATTTGCACCATTATTGGATTGAATATTCAACACTTGTTCAAGCACTTTTAACTTCTCACACAAATCTTTAGTAATATTCAACCACAAATATAAGGCCTCTGTTCTCAATACAAATAATTTATCACGATATATAGGATGATCTTGAGCAAAGCATGCTGCTGTTGGATATAACTGTTCACAAGTGTCTAGTTTATCGAGGATTTTCTGTACTTGTATCACAGCTTCTTGTTGTTGCTGCACCATGTCATGTTTTAAATACATGGACTCGTATGTCTCTTGTATATCTGCGTTGGATGTCTCTGTATCTACACTACATGAACTGTCACGGTTCCTTTTTGGATCGCCAGATAAATCCATCTGAATGTCTATAAAGGGAAACTGCACCCTAAAGCTAAGAATTTCTTGTAAAACGTCTCCAACTTGTTCTCGTTTTTCCAAAACACTCTGTTCTTGTTCCTGAACACTCACACCATTCAGCACAGCCTGTAAACCTATCCATATATACTTCATGTACCACTTTTCTTCTGAACTCTTCTGTCTTTGTGCTAGTCTGATTATTTTTTCCTTCTCTCTTTGCTCTTTTTGTTTCTTACCTTGTGACCCCATGATGATAAGGGCCGAGAAAGTCTTATAAAATTTCAATCTATCAGAAGGACATTCAGTTTTGATGTTGGATGCTGGTCGCCGGTCTGCCCGCTCAGTTTGTAGAGACATGGGCATCAAGGCCGGGGAAGGAGTGGTTCTGTTTACACCCCCCGCTAGAGCCAGGAACCGTCCTGAACCTTCCAGCTTTACTACGGGTGTCTGTATGTCCATCGGAGCTGTCCCCCCACCCACAGCAGATATATCATCCGAATGACGCTTATTGTAAATATCATTCTGTCTGGATTTTGTCAGAACTTTTTGTTTATCTTCCCTTTCCTTTTTCCGCTTTTCCTTACTTTCCCTGGACAATTCCACCTCCAAGTCAGCATCTGAATCAACACTAGCCAGACCTCCAAATAATGCATTACTCTCACTGTATCTCTCCTTTATTACATTGATCATAGACTTTTTGGGCTTTTCCATACTTGAACTTTTTCGAACTTCTCTATTTGTTCCGCCCTTTTTAGCCTTACTTTTCTCCCGTTTAAGAAGTCTAGAATTACTGATGGGAGGACTAAATGGGATGCCCTCCGGATGAGAGGTGAAGTATTTTTCTATGTCCCCATCAATGGAGTTGTATTGTGGTTCCTCTACAGTATCTTGGTATGTTTCATCTTCACTCAAATCTGCATCTTCTTCAGGATCTTGAAAACTTGATGTACCAGAGGCTTCAGGGCTGTAACACAAATATAAATATCTTTCAATTATCATGCAAACCTTATATAACCCTTACCCAAACTGCGAAATATTAGGGTTGGCAGATTTCACAAGACTATATTATTGCTAATGTTACATGGACAGAAAGTGTTTAATTGCTTTAAATATTTGATTTGTTTTTATAACTTACTGTTTAAGCTTGAATATGATATCATGTGCAACATTTTATAATATAAATATAGAATTAACAAATAATTTTGTATTGTTTCATGTTAAATTCATTGTTGACTGGTAATTATGGACAGAATTTTGGACAGAATTAACTCCCACCCAATCTGAGTGCCTAATTTCAAATTCACATAGAAAAATAAATAATGTATAAAGCTATTTAAATTAGTCATGCTTATAATCATAATATATTTACAATTATGAAATGATCATTATTTTATTGTTTTTATATAACATTATTGAAAATAAGCCCTTTCCTTACGACAATGTCCACACTGTTTATTTTCTGTCCTGTAACATTAGCAAGTAACGTTAGCAATTTGCAAGCCCTAGCCACTATATCTTCAGGAGCATATTGGGTACAATGTAGTGTAGTAAGTATGTATTGATTATTTATGTGACCCTATCATCAATTGAGGTCAACACATACAGTATAAAGTATCTAATCTTTAAGTATTTTTCCATGCTAACGTTATGGAATTCTGTCCTATGTAACACTAGAATGGGACATATTCCGTCCATGTAACATTAGCAATCATGAAATCTGCCGGTTGTCAAATTCAAAATGTGCTGCACATGACAAAACAGATGTCAACAAGTATCTGGTGTTGTATGCAACACATAAAGTCCCCTACCGGCTTCACATTGACTCAATATGGTAATCAATAATAGATTAAGATGAACAAGTCATCAAAATAATTGTCAAACATATGAAATGTTATGCCCAACTGGAGGTGATTAATACTGCTGCATCACCACCCTGACTAACATGGCTTATAAATTTTTTTACATTTTAAAACAGGTTTCATCAAGTTAGATTGCTTAGTTATTAAGTTATAGCAGGATCCATTTTTTGCCATATTTTCACTATTTCCGTTACCATAGCAACCGCACTTTTCGTCAAAGAACAAAGATAAAATGATGTGCATAATCTACACATTGCCATCTAGTCATATACCAAGTCTCATCAAATTAGCTTGCTTACTTATTAACTTATCGCAGGATCCAATATTTTTTGCCATATTTTCACTATTTCCGTAACCATAGCAACAACAATCTTAGTCTAAAAACAAAAATAAAATGATGTGCATAATCTACACATTGCCATATAGTCATATACCAAGTCTCATCAAACTAGCTTGCTTAGTTATCTTATCGCAGGATCCCATTTTTGGCCATATTTTCACTATTTCTGTAACCATAGCAACCTCAATTTAAGTCGAAAAACAAAAATAAAATGATGTGCATAATCTACACATTGCCATCTAGTCATATACCAACTTTCATCAAAAACGCTTGCTTAGTTATTAAGTTATTGCGGGATCCAGATTTGAGCGGACAGACGGACGGACGGACAGACGGACGGACAGATGGAGGGCAAACCTATAGTCCCCTCCGGTGTGAACACCGGTAGGGGACTAATAAAGACAAGATTTGTGTAAAATGCATCATGGAAAATATTGAGACAAAAGGAGAAACTGTTGGTTAACAGTAGTTTCTTCTTTTGTCTCAATGTTTTCCAAAACCTATTCTATTAGGGATGGGAAAAGCAGGTCTTGTTTGGGAAAGGGTACTCTCCATTGCCGAGTTCTATTCATTAAACCATCAAATATGACCTCTGCAGTTTTCGGTAAGCCAACAGCCTATTTGGTCGTCATAATCTAATTATAGCACACCATTTGAATTATCGAATCAAAATCATTCAGTTTTATCTTGCATGATCATTACGTATACATTACGTCGCTTCTATTTTTGGCTGAAGCCGGTAACATTTGAAAATTTATCGAATCAAAATCATTCAGTTTGATCTGGTTTGATTACGTTTACATTACGTCATTTCTATTTTTGGCTGAAGCCGGTAATTTGAAGCGTCAGCCAATAAAAGTTTGTATCAGCTTTTTAAATTGTTTTGTTGTGTATCGCCAACGATTGGATACTGAAATCCTGCCAAGAGTACAGACTTCCCGAAACTCCGTCGGACCTACGGACCTGACTGGCAAATATTGGCTAGGTCTGATTGAATTTTTCACCTCGTCGGCCCTAAATGTCCGGCATAAAATACAGAGTACAAGGTCTGATTGAAAATCGTAATTCATAGGCCCAGAAAACTCATCTAAATATTATAAGTTTCACATGGTTTAAATGCAATTCGGGTTTTCCCATCACTAATATCAAGAGTAATTACACGGCCGCTTATCTACTAAATCACAACATTTTGTTGTGTATGAAAAAAAGTTTAGAGGATATCCGGTTGGCAGTTAGAGGAGCCGACAAATCGGCGGGTGAAAGGTGAGTCTCGTCTTTTAATCGAAATGTTCTTGTTTCTAGCTCGAAAATCAAAAATCGGAGAATGTCATACAACCCTTTATTCATTTTCACATATTTGTGAGCCCCATCTAAACCCCGACTCCCAGAGATTGAACGGAAATTCATTTTCTCCCGTTGCAAGGGTAGCCCCAATATTGACATTTCGTCAATCCTGATGAACGTTTGTCCACTTTCCGAGGATGAATGGCCTAAAACCTGTGTGTATTATAAAATAGTTGTATGTACATTACATCGCGCAAACAATATTTTAATAACTTACTGTCGATCTTTGAAGAAAATAAGTTCTTCCGGTCAGTTTGTGCGTTAGATGATAGGTTGTGAGTAAGAGGATAGGTTGTGATTTAGAAGACAGAATGCATTCATCGCATTTAATACCATTTGTCATTGTTTATATGCGAATTAAGCCAAACCGAAATACTCTATGTGATATGTCTATTTTCAAAGGGTGAGTGAAGTGGCTTAGGCCTAAAGTATTTTTACGCCCAGTAAATTGATACATCAGGGACACAGACCTTTAACATTGTCTGCTTGTCTGCCAATCTGCATGTGATAATTTAAAATGAAAATTTAAGTTAAGAGGGCGTTTGCGCGTTCTCTTTTTAAAATTTCATACACCTGATATTCTTGTCTGCTAGGTCTACATCTTTTGCTTCGGAAAAGTCAAATATTTAGCCATTTTGGTAATGGGTGAAGTGTTTTCAAAAGTGTTTTCAAAATGACACAATTTTGGACTGCTTTATTTATAAAGGGTTAAAGATGTGAGAAGTATATGTTTGAGGGCGTAAATATTGAGGGCAGGGCTGATAATCAACAATTTCGTCTTTCTCTCGATGTTTTCCGAAACTATTTTACAAGGGAGTTATAAAATATATCTTGTATGGGACATGATTTTTGGAGAAATCTTTATGCAGGAAATCGAATTCTCTTGTTCCGTTGCTTTTACATGATGTGTAAATGGGATTCTTTAACCCTTTCTCATACAAGGCATGGTATAATGTACTTATTAGAAAGGGATTGTAAAGTATTGATACAAAAGAAGAGATTACTGTTAATCAGCAATTTCTCCCGTTGTCTCAGTATTCTCTGTACTACTTCTCTTTATATAAATCATCTTGGTATTAGTATCCATTTGTCGTCTGCAGCATTTTGCAAATTGGACCAACCTAAAATGTAGCTGTTTCGGAAAGATTTTTAAAACGTTGGTGGTGTGAAGATATGCCTGTAATCAAACTTTGTAAGTTGTATTTGCAATGGTTAAAATATTTACCATAGATTTGTTGTTCGAATGCAGGTATCAGATTTCATCACCTTTCCTCATGTTCCTGGTGTGTCCAGATTAGGTGACAAACTCACTGTTTTCAAAAATCACTGTTTGAACTAGATACAAGTCGTGTCCCTAGATATATAAAGTAAGTACTGCAAAAGTGTTCCAGACTAGTAGACAAATTTTGATCTGTCATCCAAGTATTTCAGTGGCCCTTTATTTTGGAGTATTGAATGATGTTAAGAATCCTACACGCACAATTGTAGATTCGACAGATTTTGTCTATATTTGTATGAACGTCAAATGGTCATAAATCATTTTAATTAAGAGAGGTAAACTGATAATCTTTGTGTCATTGATTTTCTCATGGAATGATCTCAAAAACGATATATTACAACATTGGAATCATTTCTAAAAGGGTTATTTACCGTCGTTAGTTTCTGCTTGATATGAAGCTGCATGCTAGCGGTGAATTTCTTACGTCCAAGGTTAATAATTTGCTTTTGTTGATTTTCAGGATGTGTTGACCCAATTCCTCGCCACAAATGAGATCAGACTAATCTGATACGGGATGTATGGAGTGTAGAAAATTTAGGCTATTTTTATCGCTTATTCAATAAGCTGCAGGAACTTTTACAATATTTTGGAAGTGAGGCATGCGTGGATATTTTTTAACGATGACGTGGTTTGTACCTAGACAAACCATCGTTGAAGTTGACAAAAGTGATAAAGTACGGATTTCACAAAGTTCATCTTTAATGTATGTTACAACTTGCAAAGTTTATTAATGTATCAATTCGTAGGCCTATATGATTGGTTTCTTAATATTAAACATATTGAATCAATAAACAAGAACATCTATGGATACACAAGATTTACAGACCTGTATTTTTGACACGTCTTTATTGTCTCCGGTTTTTCCACTTCTTACGCATTATATTTTAAAGAGGCTACTTTAGAGCATACAAAATTGGCTGGAATATTGCACAGTATTTACTTTGAATTGTATAAAAGTTCACATGAAGACACACAGAGTACAGACAGACAGATAGAAACACAAAGGATAGTGAATGTTTATATCAAACATTGTTATAAATCTATTATGCATAAGAACCTTACATTCATTTAGATGAGATAATGTAATATGATATATATATATATAACTGGTGTGTAAAAAGGTTTTTTCTATATCATATCACAATGAACTCGTACTCCGTCAAATAAAAATGACAAAGTGATTCTTAAGTGAAATAAGGGTTTAATCATTGGACAAGACTAGTCTCGTAATGAGAGTATTTCGGCTTGGCTTAATTCGCATATAAACAATGACAAATGGTATTAAATGCGATGAATGAATTCTGTCTTCTAAATCACAACCTATCCTCTTACTCACAACCTATCCTCTAACGCACAAACTAACCGGAAGAACTGATTTTCTTCAAAGATCGACAGTAAGTTATTAAAATATTGTTTGCGCGATGTAATGTACATACAACTATTTTATAATACACACAGGTTTTAGGCCATTCATCCTCAGAAAGTGGACAAACGCTCATCAGGATTGACAAAATGTCAATATTGGGGCTACCCTTGCAACGGGAGAAAATGAATTTCCGTTCAATCTCTGGGAATCGGGGTTTGGATGGGGCTCACAAATATGTGAAAATGAATAAAGGGTTGTATGACATTCTCCGATTTTTGATTTTCGAGCTAGAAACAAGAACATTTCGATTAAAAGACGAGACTCACCTTTCACCCGCCGATTTGTCGGCTCCTCTAACTGCCAACCGGATATCCTCTAAACTTTTTTTCATACACAACAAAATGTTGTGATTTAGTAGATAAGCGGCCGTGAATTATGAAGAGAAGAGTAAAACTTATCTCGCATTTAACAATAATCCGATAATCAGCAACTGCTAATTGTTTATAAGTATCAATTAAAACCTTCCAGGCAGACATCATAAAACACGCGACCTGTGTAATCTTTCAGCATAACAATTAGACTTTGCAATGTCAGTGTTAAAACCGTGTAACATAATGTATATTTACGAGGTAGATAAAGCTGTTTTACAAACTGGCATTATTGATTTTCTCAGTCTCAGGGTTATGTAACGGTTCAGCGCTTTTGGATTACTCTAACCTTTTTAACCCTTTACTAATATTTCACAACCATTCTGTCTTTTTGTTCTCATAATATATTTAGAGTTGATTTGTTTTACCGGTCCAAAATTTACAAATTTCATTCTGGAAAAAAATATGATATGATTTTTTGATAGCTAAGCTAACATGAAAATGGATGTTTTTTTTTTCATAAACAATAATTTATCTACATAGCTTTCCAAGCTACAAATGGGAAATTGTGAAACTGAAAGTAGGATTTAGTACCCAAATCCCACAATTTCAAATGTTGGAACAGTCTAATTTCAAATATTATCTATAATGATGATATGATAAGTAGTGTTGTAACGATAATCGGAAATAATCGATAAATCGTCGTTGAAACCCAAAATCGGCGATAATCGATTATGAGTATGATAAATCGATGTCGTTAATGTCTTTGGTTTTTACCGAAAAATCGGCTCCATATTACTGATGGCAATGTATGTTTTTGTTTTTGCTCTCAAAGGAAAGAATCAAGAGTAAACCAAATGTTAAAGACAGAAATTGTATTTGCAGATATTAATTCGGGTGTAAAACGACCATATTTTGCTAAAAGCGGCGGAATTCCATCAGACAGATGATGTGGATTTGGGAAAGAGATTTGGATTTTTGATACCTGCATCATTTATCTCCAACTCCTTAACTCTTACAATACTAAAAATTATGCAGCTGTTCTTTCAGTAAGGACTAGAGTAAATGGATGCGACTTAAACGCAGACACTTAATGCAGAGTAAGACACCTTTGTTCCACGTGGATGGCTTGTGGATGACCCTTACCCTCCACCGCCCCCCCCCCCAACACACACACACATTGAAAGAAAGAAATACATGTGCAGGGGAAACCAAAGCTCAAATGAATATAGTATAGCTTTAATAAAATTAATGAAATCGAAGACAAAATCACTTGGCTTGCACCTTTCTTTTGCTAGAGACTTACAATTTTTGTTTTCAGCTTAACAAACTTTAGATTTTTTTAGTACACCCATCAACACAAAAGTGTTTTATTACAGAAAATGAAGTTTCGATTATTAATCGATAATTGAATCAAAACCAATTCCCGTTTCAATTCGATTATCGATTACGATTTGAGTCCGATTTTACAACACTAATGATAAGGTTTAAGACTTTAATTCTCTCCCAAATGTGTCTTCCAAAATAGAAAAATTAAAGACATAAAAAATTGTGAGCCGTCCCTGAATGTCCAAAATATGTTTTATCAGCTCTTTTAATCTAACACTCACAATACTTTTAAAATTTGGCACTCTAACCAATGACTAACAGTTTTTATTCCAGCACAGACATGCACCTGTCAGTAATACCCGAAAGGGGAGTTAGGCAGTATATATAGATAGATAGAATTAAATCAAGTAAAGAAAAAAATATTTTTCTTTTTGGGAAAAAATAGACTGTTCCAAATTCAGAGATTCTGGAGAGCCCGCCCTGTAATGATCAAATAGGAAAAAAATCAGGAATTTTTTTTGGTCTGACTGAATGACCTGAGGTCTGACAGAAAATTCTGTCCAGTCAGACCAAATGTCTGACAGAAGGGTGTTGAGTTTCGGGAAGTCTGAGAGTAGGGAAAGGGTTAAATCAAAAAACATAATAACCTTGTTAACAATCATTGATTGTTCTAGAGGGTGTTGTCTGTGGTCGACAAAAGGCTCCGAGTTAGATCCCCAATAGCTGAGGTTGATCTTGGTTCCTCATTAACCCTAACATTTGGCAAAAAATGGCGTATTTCTGGGGCTGTAATGAACACACTATGTGGCCGGGGAATCAATATGATAAGTATCACAAATAAAGGCAGTGATTTTTTTACAAGGGGTCCAACGTACACAAGTTTTTGTGGTCAAAAAGATCGGCAGTGGACAAAGATGGCGGCTAAATGATTGAATTTTGGTTGATTTTGGGGACAAAAACTGAAAGTAAGTACGTTTCTTGGCTTTGATATACCATGTCACCTAGCCGAGGATGTGGAGACAGTATTCACGCTCCTAGAGAAATAGGCCTTAACTTCTGACATGTTCTCAAACTTCATTGATGCTCGAAGTAATGCCAAGATTGAGGCGGCAACAAAATCCGAAACTGATTTTGACCTGTATAAAATCGCCATTTGCATTAAAAATGCGATGAAATGAGACCAACCCTCGCTGTCTACACCATTTAAACAATAAGCCCAACAATCTGATCGCACTTTTAACGTATGCAACACCTCGCATTCATGTAAAAACCCTATGTAAGCTGTCTAAGGTGGACTGTGGCCAACTGTACGAAAATAATGTCGCCACCATGTCAAATCTAACGATCCCTTGTCAAATTTCGAATTGTGTTTCCCAAAGGTTTTGTTTTGAAATCCTTTCACATACCTGAAACAGGATACCCAAACACAAACAAATGGTTTTATTTTACCCTCAAAATGAATCTTGTACCCCTCGTTTTTGTAGACAGCCTACTTTGTCTCTTAAAGAGGGGGTGCAAGCATCCTGTAAAATAAGCATTTGTACCCCCAGATTTAAGAATCAATGGGAACGCTGCTGAAAAGTATTAAAGAACGTTGTTTTTAGAACCACGAATTCTCTTTGAGAATGAAGTGATGTTAAAAATATTTATAAATCATTTATAGTCTAGATCTATGTTTAGTAGGAGTCAGTCAGGCTTCAGTAAGAATGTGACTGGATCTACTGCCACTGCGTGACTTAATAATTCCCTTTGATGTAAAAATATCGAGGAAAAGGAATAAGACGGTATCAAAAATTTTCTTCCTTTTCGTCAATATTTTCTAATTGTTCAACACTTGGTTGTATGTATCATTCATTGTTTGGGAAATGGTTATATTAATCATTGTCATCATTATAATGCCGTTGTTTGAATAAATCTTTGAATGAATCTTGTTTATATTTTTCAGGTGATGTTAATCTTCCATGGCAGACACTTGACCGTAGCAGAAAGATCAGTATCCCGGTCCTGATGAATTCCGAGAAATAACTGGCATAACTGTCTGAATTCACTGAGACGGCATATCAGAAATATTACATGAAGTCACAAATGAACATTTTTATGCCCCCTGATAGGGAGGCATCATAAATTTGACTTGTCCGTCCGTCCGTCTGTCCGTCTGTCTGTCCGTCCGTCATTCCGTCCAAAAACTTTAAGATATGCCATAACTTCCTTATTACTTAACATATTTGCTTCATACTTTACCGCAACATTCCTTGGTACATTACCTTTCTGTAGGCACATACTTTGGTGACCTTGACCCCTGGATGACCTTGACCTTGAACATAGATTGGCCATAATTTAAAATCAAAGCGGTGTCGGGGGCATTGTCATCTTACAGTGACAGCTCTTGTTATGCACGTTTTTCAAGAACTCTGTAAACACACTGTAAAGATGGATGCTATTGATTTATGAAGTTTGACACAAGATGATGAAAACCACAGTCAAGCTTCAAGATATTTTCATGTTCCCAGTCTTGCAATGCTAATGACCAGACCTACAGCTTTTAAAGAAGTTTATGTTAAATTAAACCTTTCCCAAACCGCAAAATATTAGGGTTGTCCAATTTTTAAGTTGTTTCAGAGACCAAAAACAGATGTTAATTAAGGTAGGACTTGCCTATGATATAGCTCAGAAAACATTGAGACAAAAGGAGAAAGTGCTGGTTATCAGAATTTTCTTCTTTTACCTCAATGTTTCTCAAGCCTTTTCTATTAAGGACTTCAAAATCAGGTCTTGTTTGGGAAAGGATTGATTAAGCATTTTGTCTTCTGATACTATTTGGTGTTGCTCGTTACAGAATAAAATCCTGTCAAACTTGTACAATGTGGTACTGTATAACCCTTCCCAAGACAACAAAATTTGATGTTGGTCCCAATTCAAAGATGTTGCAGACAGTAATTTAAAGTGAAAAAGATTTTATGATTTTTGGTCTTTCTTGCTTGAAAATATTGTGGAAAATGAAAAGATTGCTTGCTTGTCATATGTATGCAATTTCTTGATTTTCCACAATGTTATATAAAAAAAACCTCTATCTTGTTGGGCATCAATTTCAAAATGCCACAATATGGTAAACTGATGGAGTAATCTTTGTCCGCTAGACTGGTCAAAATAGAAAATGGTTGCCGACAACAATGTGAATCTGACTTACAATGTGAACACGGTGGGGATTGTGCATGATGGGATGGATAACGAATATGGAGTATACTGACAAATTTTGCCTCGCTTCAGGTAAGAAATTGTGCAATAATTTTCTTATTTCTGCTCCAATTTTCAAGCGGTTTGTTGCATGTACCCCGCATTAGTGAGTTCTTTCCTCGGATATATGACTTGTTTGTATAATCTTTGTACTTTGTCCAAAAATTGATCCCAACCGACCAGAAAAACGACAAAAAAATTCAGGCCCTTTTTCTAGTCGGTTGGGATCGGTTTTTGAGAAAAGTTCAGGGAAGTTCCAGATAAATGATACATCTGAGGAAAGGGCTCAGTTACCTGAAGCGTGGTTAATTTGGCCGTAGTCGTTACCATTTCGCTTTCTGGTCGGTTGGGACAATATTTCGGAAAAAGTATCATGAGTTGTCTAATATGTCATACATCCGATGAAAGAGCTCGATAAGGCGGGGTACATGCAGCAAACCGCTTGAAAATCGATACAGAAATAACAGAGTTATTGCAAAATGTCTTACCTGAAGCGAGGCGAGTTGGCATCAAATTTTGTGCAAAAAATAGACTGAGTTAAACCGTTATGTTTTGATAAACCGTCGGTGTTGTTATAAGATCTCGTAACTACGGTTTGATTCAAGCCGTAGTTACGAGATTTTATAACAACACCAACGAAATACTATTTATTTGTCCGAAATTACGTCACGGTTTACTTGATAAAATCGTTCCCTATTGTCGGTAGTCGTTATCCATCCCATCATGCACAATCCCCACCGTGGTGAAATCGTTGGCTCAGCACGAAACAGTTGTAACTGTCTATAAACATATAGGCTGTTAGAACTGTTTCACGCTGAGCCATCGATAATGTTGAATGTTCATTTCATATGGTAGAAAAATAAAAAGGGATAAGGGGGTGAATGCTTATTGTCAGCATTTTTATTACGCTTCCCCCAATGTTTTCAAAAGCATCATCTCATAGATACATCACGACCAAGGATTGTTTGAGAAAAAGGCACCAGACCCCTGGCTCGACCAGTATCCTTTCTGCCATTCGCAAAGGCGACTCTAGTGGGGGATTGGTGCGTTGGGTCGCTCGCCCCCAACCCCACCCCTTCCCCCCTGCCCCCAGGAAAAATCCTGGATCAGACCTTGATTTGACAGCAGTCTTTCTATCGTCAATGGATTTGTATAATTAAAATGAGAGAGCAGTCGATGGCTTTGATTGGAAGTTCTGTTAGTACATACTGAGAAAACATGTAGATGACCAAAATCTGTGAAAACTTCTTCATTCGCTATGGTAAAATCATTGATGGAAAAGGAAATATCAAGGTGTATCAATGAATCTTTTCTCTTCAAAATTTTAAACAGGTGTTCCAGACACTCACGGGATAAATTATTTTTAACTTGAATTTTACTGCAGATTTTCCATAGACAAAGACATCTGTCAAAAGCAGATTAAAATGTCATCTGACAATTTCAGACTACCAGGCTACTAGCAAATAATGAACCAATGACCAATTGGATCATTCAGGACCAAGCCTTTGAAAGCATCAACTGGAAAAGGATGCTGGTAACTATATTAACAATTTCATCCTTTTCCACAAGTGTATTGCATGGCAGGACAACTGGGCTTATAGGTGATAGGACATTGAATGAACAAATAATTCATTTTTCCATTTATTTTCAACTCATTTTTTATGTCCCTGATAGATTAACCTTGTGAAATCATTGATGCAAAAGAATGAATAATATAATTTCTCCTTTTGCCTCAATATTTTCTAAGCTCTCTACACAAATGCTATCTTCATTAAGAAACAGCTGATTTCAAATTGGGCCAGTCCAACATTTAGTTGTTTGGGAAAGGATTAAAATGAGGTGAAAATATAAATCAAAAAGGCAAACTCAAGATTCTTCAACCACTGCTATTTTCTTTAATTACACAAAACAAATTCCAATTTCATATCGCTTGGGAATTGCAAAAACCAAAGTACATTAATAATTTACTTGGAAATCTAAGGCTAGATATCTAAAACTTTGCAAAAAACCCTTAAGACTCTCATTTTAACAAACAAGTCTTTTTGAAACTCTCTAATAAGGTAAGCTTTTGAGAACATGGAGGAATTAGATGCTTGTCCAGGGACAATTTATTGATCCTGCTTTAAACTCTGGCAAAAAAGTCCAAAGTTTTTTAAACTGAATTAACCCATAATAAAGTCTATTAATGCATGACAATTAATCTAAAACATGTAAATCTTTAACATGATAAGAACCGTTGTAACAGTTTATCTTGGCCTCGGGGTATCATGCCCCCCACCCTGGGTATCTTGGCCTCCACCTAAAATTTTGTTCCAGAGTCCCCAAAAATTCAAACAATGTCTGCAAATGTTACACCTTCTGTTAAAGCTACTCTTTCCCAGATTTGGACCCAAAAATTGTCAAATACAAACGAAATGTACACTTTTTAAGCTTTATATGACCTGATTAAATGATTACGACAAACTATTGAAGCAACGACTCATTTTTTCGCAATTTGATACCAAATTCATGAAGCGATATCGAAAGTAGGTCAAAACAGTAGGACATGCGACTTTCTTAAATGACGTCACAACATACATGATGACGTCATATTGAAATTTAAGTATGAATCTCGTTTGAATCATGGTCCGCGCTGTATGCGCATGCGCAACAATTTAAAAATAATTCTAACCCCATCAGTGATGGGGTTGAATTTAGGCTTGGATTCTCCCTAAATTCAGCTATCTGTCTTGTAATTTCGGCTCATTCTCTGTCTAAATCGCATATTATTAACCATCCCGAGGTTGTCAACACAAAAGTTTTGCATATTTTTTCAAAAAATTTCATTTTTTGCAATTAGACCATCTGTTACCGTCGCCCTTTAAATGTAAAGAAAAAAACAAAGTTTAATGTGTTTTGGTCAAATCTTTCGGCCTTTTTGCTTGAAATAGCTGCTCAGTAGCCAAAATAAACTGACACACACCGGTAAAGCTAATGATAAATGACCTGACAGAGCATACCTAGCTAATAGCTAAATATGCTCTGCCTGGTCATTTATCAAGAGCTAAACTTCATTTAAAAAATAGTTATCTCTTTTCAATGAATTTTGGATAAAAAGTCTTCAAATTCATTCAGTTCGTTAGTAAACATGAAAAGTTTTGTCTCTCCCTCTAGCGTGTAGCCTCAGGTACTCATCCAAGTGGAGATTAATCTGTAACACATCATTCTCTTTGATTCAACTGTTTCCTGAATGGTCTTTTTCCCTGAAATATAGAAACAATACCTCACAAAGTTGGATAGTTTTTGTAGATTACTGCTTTGATGGAGTTTATAGCTGCATTCAACAATATTTCAGCTTCACTTTTGTAGCTGGTGCACCTAACAATATGCTCCATCAATGCTTTGTGTCAAATTTATTACAATAACCAATTAAATCCACCAGCTATTCATCTCTAGCTTTAGTTTATGAAAGGTTGTTTACAACTTTAAACCCATAAGTCATTTTTCTAGATGATTTTCTACATCATGAATGTACATACCATGTAATCCATTACCACAAATTGAATTCCCAGAACATCAATGCTTTGGAAATCATTAATTATTTTGGAGAAAAGTATAAAAAATTATATTCACTTGAAATTGTCGTCTGCAACATCTTGAATTTAGACCAATCTAGATAATAACAGCCTCTGTCTTAACTTAGCTGTATGAAGTGTAAAGCGTTACAGAAGCGCACCTCTGGTATGCAGGGCACATTAAATGTTGTGCTTTGTTCTGGCTTATCACGATGGGTACTGCTATCCCCCACACCTCCTTCTCTTTTTCCTTGACACTTTTCGATTCTTTTTACATGAATTTTGATATTTTTTATCTCAAGCCCTAACCAAAAGCATACAAAATAGGATAAAACTGATTTTGCGCCTGGTAAACCAGAGACTACCCCAGACGACCATATCAAGTGAATGTAATTTTACATTTCGGGTCCCTCTGGATAGAAAACACTTTGGAAAATGAACACATGTATTGCTCATTCATTTTCAATTTCCACAGTATTTTCTAGCGCATTGTTATTTTAATAATGTTTGGGTCCCAAAATGCGTCAAATGGACTTGATAATATGCCTAGGACTTCATTATAACAAAATTCATTGTTACGCGAACTTACGCCTCTGAATTTGCAGCGCAATTCGAAATTTTTACAGGAGATAGTTGGATTAATAATTGACATGGTGGCGACATTATTTTCGTACAGTTGACCACAGTCCACCTTAGACAGCTTACATAGGGTTTTTTCGTGAATGCGAGGTGTTGCATACATTGAAAGTGCAATCAGATTGTTGGGCTTATTGTTTAAATGGTGTAGACAGCGAGGGTAAGTCTCATTTCATCGCGTTTTTTATGCAAAAGGCGATTTTATACGGGTCACAATCAGTTCCGGATTTTGTTGCTGCTGAAAGCTTCGCATTACTTCGAGCATCAATGGAGTTTGAGAACATGTCAGAAGTTAAGGCCTATTTCCCTAGGAGCGTGAATACTGTCTCCACATCCTCGGCTAGGTGACATGGTATATCAAATCTAAGAAACATACTTACTTTCAGTTTTTGTCCCCAAAATCAACCAAAATTCAATCATTTAGCCGCCATCTTTGTCCACTGCCGATCTTTTTGACCACAAAAACTTGTGTACGTTGGACCCCTTGTTTTTACCTGCGCATCCTGCATCTATTACTCATAATTTGGTCTCTGGGATGCGAAGTTTAATTCTAGCGAGTCCCAAGATGCAACATTTTTTACAGATTTTCCATTAAAAATAGTGTAGTGGACTCATTGATATGGAATCAAGGGTTTCCGCTGACTTTCAAATCTGGGGGTACAAACAATACTTTAACTGCATGTTTGTACCTTCTCTATTAGAGACAACGAAGGCTGCTCGCAAAAACTGGGGGTACAAAATTCATTTAGGGGGTAAAAAAACCCATTTGGAGGTTTTTGGACACCCTGGGAATCCAGCATCCCCAGGACTCAAAAGTCTTAAAATTGTAAAAATATCACTGAAAGGGTGATGAAATATGAAAATTTATTCTTGAATACAGGTTTTTTGAAGTGAAAGTTCAAACAATTGTTAACTAAATCGTCAAAATTTATGCACAACCAGGTGAAATGACTAGAAACAAGAACACATTAGTTCAAGCAATGTTTTCCTCAGCTGCTGAAGACACAATTTGCCCTCAAATAAATCAATGGAATGCCCACACACCTTCTAAGGTTTCCCTAGTTGCAATAATGTTACCGAAACATTTTTTAATTTTGATCTGGGTTTCGAAACCTTTATGAATTTTGATCTAGGTTTCAATTACAATTCCTTCCTATTCGTTGCAATGGAGCAGGTGATTCATTCCAGCAAGTTAAGCTTAGTCAAACTTCGAGTTGAGTTTATTGGGGTTTTACGCCATTTTCAACTACCAGGGTCATATCGCGGCGGCTGGAACACCTACCCATGGATTCCTGTTGTTTCTCAAACCAGTACTACCACAACACCCTTACCGAGCCTCCAGCTGCTCGCCCACTTAGGTTAACGATTTCAAACCCATTGGTGGGAGACAATTTTGTCAGAAAGGGTATTAGCCGCGGCTGGGTATCGAACCCGGGACCTCTCGTATGAGGGTCAGATGCGCTACCAACTGCGCTAAGGCCGCGGCCTAGTCAAACTTCGAAATAAAGCTATGGAATCATGTAGTAAGAATGTTACCTGACAACAGGTTAACTATTTTTCTGTCAATCCAGTGTAGTTTAATGTTAAAATCACTTTCAAACAAGAGATGTTTGTAAAACATATATGCCCCCTCAAGGGCGTACATTTGATGTAGGTCAAAGTCCAAGGTCAAGTTAACAAGGTCCAAGGTCATGGTCAAATATGAAAGGTCTTGGTAGGAGGTGTCTATGTGTGAAAAATCAAGGCTGTATACATAAAAGTAAAATGAAATATAGGACAGGTTAAAGTTTTTAAAAGTAGGCCAAATGCCAAGGTCAAGGTCATGGTCAAATGTGAAAGGTCTTGGTTGGAGGTGTCCATGTATGAAATATCAAGGCTGTAGGTGTAAAGGACATGATATGATATATGCCTGGTTTAAGTTTTTTTTTAAAGTAGGTCAAACTCCAAGGTCAATGTTGCAATATTCAAGGTCATGGTCAAATGTGAAAGGTCTTGGTAGGAGGTGTCTATGTGTGAAATATCAAGGCTAAAGGTGTAATAAGATATAAGATAAAGGCTAGGTTAAAGATTTCTAAAAGTATGTAAAAATCAAAGGTCAAGGTCACACAGGTCAAGGTCATGGTCAAATGTGAAAGGTCTTGGTAGTAGGTGTCCATGTTAATAAAATATCGAGACTGTATAGGTAACAGGACATGAGATATAGGCCAAGTTTAAGTATTTTAAAAGTAGGACAAACTCCAAGGTCAAGGTCCAAGGTCATGGTCAAAATGGAAATGTCTTGGTTGGAAGTGACCACATGTGAAATATCAAGGCTGTATGTGTAAAATGACATGAAATATAGGCCAGGTTAATGTATTATAGAAGTAGGTCAAACACCAAGGTCAAGGTCACAGGTCCAAGGTCATGGTCAAATGTGAAAGGTCTTAGTCGTAGGTGTCCATGTGTCAAATCTCAAGGCTGTATGTGTAAAATGACATGAAATATAGGCCAGGTTAATGTATCATAGAAGTAGGTCAAAGTCCAAGGTCAGGGTCACAAGGTCCAAGGTCATAGTCATATGTGATAGGTCTTGGTTGGTGGTTTCCATGTGTCAAATATCAAGGCTGTATGTGTAAAAGGACATGATATATCGGCCAGGTTAAAGTTTTTAACAAGAGGACCATGATGGTCCTATATCGCTCACCTGAACCAAAATGATATAAGCAACACTTTTCTTCATTTCAAAAAATATTTATGACTTTAAGACTGAAAACGAACTTATGGTCAATAACATTGTGAAAATCGAACTCATCCAAGATTTCATTGTGCCCAACATTGTGTCCAAGATTTGTCTTGTTTGATAAATAATTGTAGATTCTGGAGTATAAACAAAGGTCAAAAACAGCCGAAAACAGCAATTTCGTCAAATTCAAGGGCACATAACTCTCGCCTTTCTAGTCAGATCAGGCTGAAAATCAAACTCATCCGAATTCTTATGATATCCAACATTGTGTCCAAGATTTGTCTTAATTGATAAATAATAGTAGATTATAGAGTGTAAACAATGTCAAAAACAGCCGAAATCTGCAATTTTATCAAATTCAAGGGCACATAACTCTCCATTTTTTTATCAGATTGGACTGAAAATCAAACTTATCCAAGATCTTATGGTCTCAAACATTGTGTTCAAGTTTTGTCTTAATTGATAAATGATAGTAGATTATAGAGTGTAAACAATGTCAAAAACAGCCGAAATCGGCAATTTTATCAAATTCAAGGGCACATAACACTCACCTTTCTGGTCAGATCAGACTGAAAATCAAAGTCATATGAGATCTTATGGTCTCCAACCTTGTGTCCAAAATTTGTCTTGATTGGTCAAAAATTGTAGATTCTAGAGTGTAAATAAGGTCAAAAACAGTCAAAAACAGCAATTTTGTCAAATTCAAGGGCTCATAACTCTCATCTTTCTGATCAGATAAGACTGAAAATCACACTCATCCCAGATCTTATGATCCCCAATATTGTGTCCAAGTTTTGGATTGATTGATCAATAATTGTAGATTCTAGAGTGTAAACATCGTCGAAAACAGCCAAAAATGACAATTTTGTCAAATTCAAGGGCAAGTAACTCTCGACTTTCCTATCAGATCAGACTGAAAATCATACTCATCCGAGATCTCATGGTCCCAAACATTGTGTCAAAGTTTTGTCTTGATTGATGAATAATTGTAGATTCTAGAGTGTAAACAAGGTCAAAAACAGCCGAAAATGGCAATTTTGTCAAATTCAAGGGCACATAACTCTTGTCTTTCTGGTCAGATCAGACTGAAAATCGAACTCATCCGAGATCTTATGGTCTGCAATGTTATGTCCAAGATTTGTCTTGATTGATCAATAATTGTAGATGCTAGAGTGTAAACAATGTCAAAACTAAGTATTTTTCGCATTCAAGGGCAGATAACTCCAGACTTTCTAGTTCGTTCTGACCCATAATCGAACTCATCCGAGATCTTATGGCCATACATGTTTTGACCAAGTTTGGTCAAGATTGGCTTATATTTGTAGATGCTAGAGTGTAAACACGAAATTGTGGACGGACGGACAGACAGACGGACAGACAGACAGACAGACGGACAACGGACAAAAAGTGACCACAATAGCTCACCTTGAGCACTTCGTGCTCAGGTGAGCTAAAAAGTAGGTCAAACTCCAGGGTCAAGGTCACAAGGTCCAAGGTCATGGTCAATTTTGAAAGGTCTTGGTAGGAGGTTTCCATGTGTGAAATATCAAGGCTGTATGTGTAATAGGTCATGAGATATATGCCCGGTTTAATTTTTTTAAAGTAGGTCAAACTCCAAGGTCAAGGTCACAAGGTCCAAGGTCATGGTCAATTGTGAAAGGTCTTGGTAGGAGGTGTCCATGTGTAAAATATCAAGGCTGTATGTGTAATAGGTCATGAGATATATGCCCGATTTAATTTTTTTTAAAGTAGGTCAAACTCCAAGGCCAAGGTCACAATGTCCAAGGTCATGGCCAAATGTGAATGATGTTGATAGGAAGTATCTATGTGTGAGATTCCAAGTCTGTATGTGTAAAAAGACATGAGATATAGGCAATTTTATGAATTAAGTGTAAATTCAACAAAGAGCAATAACTCCAAGAATTTCATCGGCAAGGTTATAGTTCCTGTGCACTGCATCTATCCACCTGTAAAGTTTCATGATTCTACCTTACATACTTTAAGAGTTGTGCTCCAGACAAGAATCAAGTTATAAAATCAACAAAGGGCAATAACTCCAAAATTTTGATCGCCAGAGTTATGGTTCTTGTGACTGCACCTCTCCATAATGAGATCTATCCACATGTAAAGTTTCATGATTCTACCTTACATACTTTTTGAGTTGTGCTCCAGACAAGAATAAAATTTTAAAATCAACAAAGGGCAATATCTCCAAAAATATGATCAGCAGAGTTACAGTTCTTGTGCACTGCACTTCTCCATAATAAGAGCTATTAACCTGTAAAGTTTCATGATTCTACCTTACATAGTTTTTGAGTTATTCTCCGGACAAGAATCAAGTTTGAAAATCAACAAAGGGCAATAACTCCAAAAATAAGATCAGCAGAGTTACAGTTCTTGTGCACTGCACCTCTCCATAATGAGATCTATCCACCTGTAAAGTTTCATGATTCTACCTAACATACTTTTCGAGTTATGCCACAGACAAGAATCAAGGTTGAAAATCGACAAAGGGCAATAACTCCAAGAATTTGATCGGCAGAGTTACGGTTCTTGTGCACTGCACCTCTCCACAATGAGATCTATCCACCTGTAAAGTTTCATAATTCTACCTTACATACTTTTTGAGTTATGCTCCGGACAAGAATCAAGTTATAAAATCAACAAAGGGCAATAACTCCAAAATTTTGATCGGCAGAGTTACAGTTCTTGTGCACTGCACCTCTCCATAATAAGATCTATCCACCTGTAAAGTTTCATGATTCTACCTTTAATACTTTTCGAGTTATGCTCCGGACAAGATTTGGTCTACGGACAGACCAACGGACTGACCGACCTAACGACCGACCTACCGACCGACACTTGCAAAACAATATACCCCCTTTTTCTTCGAAAGGGGGTATAATAAAGTTCAATTCAATTTTGAAGCAAAGTACCCACCGATTTTATTCTAAGTACTGAGACTTGAATTTTCTGTTGGAAGAAATAATTGATAACAATTCTTGTTGATACTTTAACTGAATTTGTGCCATGGCAGAGCTCCAGATAATTTTTTGAGGCAAGGCGTATTTACCCCTCAGAATTTTTTTCAATGCGTATTTCCAGATAATTTTTTGAGGCAAGGCGTATTTACCTTCTTATTCGGGAAAGGACTCAAATAAACAGGAATACCCAACTGGAACGGCCCACTTTCATTTTTGGGTTCAAGGACTGGACATCTAACCGCGGTATGTTTCTGACCACTGAGTTGTTTTTTTTTTCTGAACAAGATTACCATCGTGGGGTTTCTTTGCCTTTACGGCCACTTCAGAAATAATATCGGCCAAAATCGCCTAATGTTACGATCTGCTCAGGAGTGGATTTACTTGTTTGCCGATTAAAAAAGAAAACAAACACCTTCGAGTTGTCGTTTCCGATTAACGGATTGATGCAATGGTCTGTTATCAGAGCTCCAGATAATTTTTTGAGGCAAGGAGTATTTATCCCTCAGATTTTTTTCCAAAGCGTATTTCCAAATATTTTTTGGAGGTAAGGCGTATTTACCTTCTTGTTCGGAAGGATTTAAATTTAAAGGAGCACCCAACCGGAACGACCCACTTTCCTTTTCGATAGTCGATTTCGAGGACATCTAAGCACGCTATGTTTCCGCCCATCAAGTGTTTTTTTCTGAACGAGATTACCATCGAGGCTATCTTTGTCTGTACTGGAGGGCCACTTCAGAAATTATATCAGCCAAAATCGCCTTTACGATGTGCTTGAAGGAATGGATTTACTCGTTTTCCAATATCAAAAAAGGAAACAAACTTCTTCGAGTTGCAATTTCCGAAGTGACGCAATGGCCGCTGGCCCGAAATTTATCGTCCAATGAAAATCGAGGAAACAATTTGCTCGGTATAAAAAAATCAACGGAGATCAACGATTGACTGAAATTCGAACAAAATGAGCCACTCGGCAGCATTCGGTAGATCTATGGAAAAGCTGATTGTCTTCTGCATTCGATCGGCTGGTGACGTAATCAGTATTCCCCAATAATTCCCGGTTTTGATTGGCTGAGGCGTATTAGACATTTAGATAAGCTATTTTTACAGACCAAAACATTATTTTTAATCATTGGAATTTCCTGCTCTATGTGTTTTTCCGGCGCTCTTCGATCTCAATACGCTAACTGAAGATTATCAAATGCGTATTCCTGATTTTGAATGCGTATCTGTACGCATTTTTATGAAAGTAAATGCGTATTTAGACCAAATCAATGCGTATTTTACGCAAATACGCATCATATCTGGAGCTCTGCTGTTATTTATCATCAAATTAAAATCGGGTTATTGCTTTCATCGTGATAACCGATTGATTGAAATTCGAAGGAATGCAACACTCGGCATCATTCGGTAGATCTACGGAACTAGCCGATTGTCGTTCGGCTGGTCAGAGTGGTGACGTAATTGGTATTCCCCAATTACTCCAGGTTGTGATTGGCTGATTAAAGTCGTAATAGATATCGGAAAGCTGACTGACGTAATTTTAGTGACCAAAAAGTTCGTGTTAATCGTTGGAATTTCCTAGTGTGTAAGTTTTCCCAACGTTCTTCGACCTTGATACGCTATCCGAAAATTATCAAATGTGTTTTCATTATTTTGGATGCGTATCTGTACGCATTTTTAAACAAGATGTCTTTGTGAAACACAAATGCCCCCGAAATGGCCATATTTCTAAAATGTTAAGTTTTCGTAGAGTAAAGGATTATTAAGGGTTAAGGGATGACCTTGAGGAAGGTCAAACTGCTTGCAACAGATAGATATCATTGAAAGGAAGTTGCATACCAAATTTGAGCTTTGTATGTCAAATACTTTTGGAGAAAAGGCAAAGGTTAAGTTTTCGGAGTAAAAGGTTAAGTTTTCGTAGAGTAAAGGGTTGATAATGGCTAACGGATGACCTTGAGGAAGGTCAAATTGCATGAAACAGATAGATATCATTGAAAGGAAGTTGCATACCAAATTTGAGCTTTGTATGTCAAATACTTTTGGAGAAAAGGCCAAGGTTAAGTTTTCAGAGTAGAAGGTTAAGTTTTCATAGAGTAAAGGGTTGATAAGGGTTAAGAGATGACCTTGAGGAAGGTCAAATTGCATGGAACAGATAGTTATCATTGAGAGGAAGTTGCATACCAAATTTGAGCTTTGTATGTCAAATACTTTTGGAGAAAAGGCCAAGGTTAAGTTTTCGGAGTAGAAGGTTAAGTTTTCATAGAGTAAAGGGTAGATAAGGGTTAAGGGATGACCTTTCGGAAGGTCAAATTGCGTGGAACAGATAGATATCATTGAGAGGAAGTTGCATACCAAATTTGAGCTTTGTATGTCAGATACTTTTGGAGAAAAGGCCAAGGTTAAGTTTTCGGACAGACGGACGGACAGACGGACGGACGGACAGACGGACGGACAGACAGACAGACGGACACGAGTAAAACAATATGCCCCCGATCTCTCGATACGGGGGCATAAAAAGTTAATGCATATTCAGACCAAATCAATGCGTATTTAACGCAAATACGCATCTTATCTGGAGCTCTGCCATGGAATATCTTTTTATGGGATACACATCTGATTAGATATTTTAGTATTCAAATATTTATGCGAGAAAATGTTTTCCACTCTTTTGTCTTGCTCCACATGAAGAAATGGGATGGACTCGTAGCCACAAACCAATACCTATCATCAACTTTGTGGCTACGATATCGCAGCTAAGGTTCCCCCATAGCTTTACTTTCCTTTTCCCTAACAAGACCTGCATGGATATTAAAGACTAACAGGGGCCTAGCCACCCATGGCCCCTAATATTTGGAAATTTGTCTGGACCCCTGAATTTTTGAAGAAAATGCCCATACTCCTAATGCTGAATATAGAAGATTAGGAAAGCTGGGCCCTAATCTGAGTTTTCTCTGATGAAATTCGCTTTTTGATATTAGTCCATTTGAAATTTTCGGAACCTTGCAATGTCGAGTACAATGAAGTTTTATTTTTTCTTTGCATTATATAGGTGTTCTAGAGCAGATCTAGCTTGGTTGCCAGAATGGCAACCTTGGGCAACTCCCGCAATTTGCAAAAATCCAAGATGGCCGCCGAATGCAGCTGGAAAAATCAACTTTTTGTCAAATTGTCCAAAAATGTTGCGAAAAATGTCTATCTTGGGGTTTTTGGGTATACTGAATACAAATCTGATGATAAATATAGCATATGGATATCAGAAAAGTACAAAATCAGAAATGGCTGCTGGATGCCATCTTGAAAATCACTTTTTTTCTGCATTAGTTTTCAGACATTGCGAAAGACGTCGGACCGCGGACATTGTCCGATAGTTTTGACTTCGGTCCGATTGAAAATTCGATACCGTCGGTCCGTATGTCCGACATATTTCAGGGATTATTTTGGGCCGCGAAATCGCGAGATTCTCGCATATAAATGTCGTATATCGCATAGATCTTTCTCAATTGGAACAAAATCTCGCATACCATTTTGAAATCGATGAGCACCGAAAAAACGGGCGAAAACTCAGCTGTCAAAAAAGCGGAAATCAGAAAAGTAAACTCGATTGGTTCTCAGCATTCTTTTAAGTAAAACAAGCTCCAAAAGTGAATGCAGGGTACCGGATATTCGTAACAATTGGTCTACTCGGTATTTTTCCTTATCATTTCTGAGCCGAGAAGTTGCGTAGATGAACAAAAAAATAATAGAAAGAACTGGCGTCTGCTTTTATGTTTCTTAAAGGAAAATGCAGCCAAAGGAATGAAAATTAGATGAACAAATCATTTATTTAGGTAGTAATCACCAATTTTCAATCAAAAGACGATGCACACCGGCATGTCAATAACATTCAGAGCCTAATATAATGTCCGTCAACGATGGCAGCGCTTTTCAGAGGGACAACAGTATGCAAAAATGAAATGTTTTTAAGTATATTTCTTTCGAGAATTACGATAAAAAGAACTTGCAATTAACCAAAGATTTTTCTCCGTGTCTTGTTTACAAATCTATACCATAATATTGCATAATCTTTTCCAAGTTGAAAACCAGTCCTGACATTGAAACATGACCCTTCTATTATGATTATTTTTCTGACAGAAATCGTTTTGGGAGAGGAGAAATTACTTTTGCTCCATTTGTCACCTAATCTTTATATTTTCACTATGACAGAGGAAATTTGCTACAAAGAAAAACATTTCAATCGCAGTGACCATTTATTGTGGTAGCTGATTTTAGAGAGCTCTCTATTCAATTGTATCAAAAGCTTGATTTTTGATTATAATACTCTTGTGTGAAAAAAATCTCATAGAAATTTAAAATCTCTCATAGTTTTTCAGCAATTGGAACATTTTCTCTCATACATTTTTCCAGCCAGAATAATCCCTGTATTTTGACCATTTTGCTTTTTTTCAATACCTCGCGTTTGCATAATTATGGAAGCTTATAACCAAAATATTTGTCATTCTGTTTGCGAGAAAATTGATAAACAACAAAGTACGAAGGGACGGCACTATTATATCGTGGTTTTGCCGATTATTTCCCTTGATTTGTAAACCGGATTGTGGTTGGCTGAAACAGGTATTGATTAGCCAATCGGAATACATATTACTTTTACTGTCGTAGTATAATGGCGTCCCTTAAATATTCCGAGGGTGCAAAGTGAATTGTCTAATTTTGAAAGGCTTATGGACTATGGGCGTGAATGATTAGAGTGTCAGTCATGTTTTTATATCTTCAGAATAAAAAAGGTGGTTACATGTTATTTTTCCTTGTTTTTTTCGGTCTGACAGATTTGTTTTCGGTCTGACAGATTTTTCAAGCCTGTCAGACCGAATGTCTGACAGTTTTTTTGAGCTTTCGCAATGTCTGAGTTTTATACGGTCTTTAAATGGTACCTTTTCAGAAAACTTTGTTAGCCAAATTTACTTAACTTCCCATTCCTTGACATTTTCATTTCTTCTTTTCTGTTTTATACCAACCTTGTATAAATACAGTTCAGAAATGGCAGCCAGATGCCTTGTTGAAAATAATTATTGGTTGAAATACTGGTACAAATTGCTGCCAAATTAGATATTTACGAGTTAGTAAATCTCTTTACTTACTTTAAACACATTTGGACTAAATTTGGATATTGCACATTTCCTTTCTGTTCTTATATGAATGATAGTAACAGATATGGCAACCAGTTGCCATCTTGGCACAAAGAGCAATTTTTAAGAGAGTTTTTCAAAGTAGGACATCAAATACCTAAAAATTTGCTCTTTTTGGCAACAGTGATATCAATTAATCTTCATTTTACATAAATATAAATTCATGGATATTATATAGAAATTAAAGGTGACTGTCATGCTAGAAGAAAATATATCATTAAAAGTGTTCCAATATTTATCTTTATGAAATTATGTTCCTTGTGAATATCTTTAGGAGTCCTAATAGAACAATCGTGATTGATGCGCTATTCAGTAAGTTCCTTTCGGAGCTGATCTTTTAAGCTTTCTTACATGTACCTTTACCCAAAATGTATGAAGAAAACCCAAGTGATCATGGTCAACACTACAACCCTTTGAGTGCCATACATAATGTAATGATTAGTCTGGTCATACTACAGTCATGAACGATTTAACGACAACAGGAAACAGTTCAGTCCTGGTTGTATCTTCATGTAAGCAATGGTAGCCCTAAATAGCTCAAATAGATTGGAGTAGATGTGCATGTACACAATTGCGAAAAAGTTGTCCAATTTTCTTTCAACTAAAAGAGTGCATGTTCTGTCAAGACTTATCATGAGCGCTTCACAGAGACAATTATGATAGATAGAGTTATCTCGCCTTTTGAAAAGTTCATAAATATACACAACAGGGATAAAGATTAGCAGGGGCCCAGTCGCCCATGGCCCCTAGATTTTGGGCTGGGCCCCTGAATATTTAGAGAAAATGCCCATACCCTTAATGTTAAGTATTGAATTTTGCTGTTCTGGGCCCCTAAGTTCAAATTGTCAATCTTTATCCCTGCACAATACATTAAAGACAATGTTGGACTTTAGCATATTAATACTTCATTTTGAGAAATCAATGTAAATTGGGTATACATGAAGTACGGTACATGCATTTCATTTTTTAGACTTTCTGACAAAGCCATTCATTAAGATGGGTCTGTAAACAAGACTAAGAATCATTACCAATTTACATGATTTAATGAAAGAATTGCGTCTCATTCCGACAGTTAATATTTGTTGTTGTTTTCTTCTTGCTGATATTGTTATGGTATATCTTATTCAAAAGAATCTTTAAGACTTATTGCTTGAAGACTGTAAGTAGACACAATACATAGTTGATGAACAAAATGGGCCTTAAAACAACGAGATTATAAATTTAGATCAGTTCTGGCAACAACTTGAGTGACATTGTATGTGCAATGAATGCACTGTTTAAATTCAAACATTGCTGAGGAAATTTTCCGAAACATGGTGTCTGCCAAAAGAAAAACATTTTGGGAAAATTATTGAAAAGCTATACGAACGAAATATTCTAGTAAAATAATCTAATAATTTGATGAGATTTGAAAGGCAAAAACCATTCAGAAGCAGATGCAGAAAATGTAAAATCGTTCAATTTTAACCAAGTTGTATTTTACCATTTCTGTTCTATTCCCAATAAATGTGAATGGACAACCATTATTTCAAGGTATCCCGATACAAGGAAAAAATGGACAGGATTTCTTTGTGAATTTATGTAGATGTCTTGTAGGTACGGAAACATGTGCATACTCTTTCATTAAAATAAACGTTTTTGGTGGTATCTTACCCAGGTTATCAAATGCTTGGTAATTTCAACCTTCTTAATTTATTGTTTGTGTCTTTTTCATCGAGCAAAGTTTCTTGTAAACAGTATAATCTTCAATACCGGCTATGAACTGGTAGTAACAGTTTAATCAAACATGTCTTTTCGCGTTTGTTTTATTTTATTGTTCGTTTCTATTAATCTAGTAATTTAATGGTAAGGAATGATCACATACAGTGTATCTACATCCGATGTTGACTGTACAGAATCATTCCTCCTAAAAGCTACACATATTTCGTAGATGGGATCTGTGTGTAAGATTAACACTGTCCCACTGACCATGCATCAAATGTCTTCTGAAATACGGTTAAGGATTTCAGAATCCCGATATGAAAGTTATTCATTTCTGCTTTACAAGCCAATGTTCTATTTGCGCTTTGGTTGATGTTTATACATTCAATATTTTGGTGTAGATCATGGGATCACTTCATTAAAATTAGGAAGAAGCCATAGGAATTAATGATATAAATTCTTAATGGTACTTCAACCCACACTGGCAACGTTTGTTATTCAATGTCAGAACTGTGTATATCATTACACAGAGGTGATGGTCGTCTTTTGAAATGATAATACTGTTTTAACCATATCATCTGTAACGGTTTTGAAAATGCTCAAAGACGGTCAGAATTATACAAATGTTTACAATAGAAAATATAACGTTTTGAAGAAATCTGGGATTTGTGAGAATTGAAATATCACAATAAAGTAGGGCAATTTTAAAAAAAATGTGACCATTCACTTTTTACATGCCACGGCTTTTACAGAGAAACATATTCAACCCAATCAAAGCTAAAAAGATATGTTATTGTGTCTACATACTGGGTACCAAGTTTAAAGAAAATCACTTCACAAATAAAAAAGATATGTCATTAAAACATGTCAAAAATGTCAGGAGTGAAACGTTTTTGTGTGACACTTAACAGTTTTACCAAGTTTCTAAGCTATGGTAAATAAAAGACAGTGACAGGATACTACAATAAGCACTTGTAATTCATAAAACAACATGTGCATCATCATTTTAAAATTACTTTTTTATCTTATCTTCATTGGTTTAGGATGTGGAGCCTGTTTTATACAATACCCCTCTGAATTTTTTGTCAGGAGTGAAACACTTTTATTTTTCAAAATGTGTTCTCATTTTTGTCTATTCAGCCAGAAATCTACCACTCAAATTTTTTTGGGGAAGCCATCAACCTTGTGGGCATTCTGCACTCTACTTTTTAGTGATTCGTGGGTTACAATTTCTAATATTGTGCAATATATATGCTGTCAGGAGTGAAATGCTTTTTTGTTGTCATTTTGCAAGATTGTGCACACAATTTTAGCTAAAAAGTAGTGAACATGAATTTAGAATACAATTTGGGCACTGCTTAACCATTTAGAATAGCTTTTAGCCACCCTAATTAAGAAATCTGGATGATATTCTGTACAATTAGCAGTTATTCTTAACATTTAAATGTCATACTTTGGTCACATTTTTTTTTAAACCTGCCCAGTACAAGATAATTATTTTCTTTTGTAATATCTAAATAAAATGAAATAAATTATTAAATGAATAGAGGGAGTATGATACATAATTATCACATTTTAGCCGCATTTTCTACAAGTAGAAGTAAATAGTAACAAGAGGACCATGATGGTCCTAAATCGCTCACCTGAATCAAGATGACAAGAGTGATAATGGCAATTTTGTCAAATTCAAAGGCATGAAACTTATAAGGACTTTCTGTTCGGAAACAATTAAGTAATAATTTTGTTCCAATCGATCCTGTAAAGTTGGGTATGAATTAGCATAATGGTTGAGTTTCTTTAAATAATTATTTCATTGTTTTTCAATATACAACATAGGGTTAATTTTCAAAGCATATTGATCTGTTAAAATTGATTATTTATGATATTATAAGCAAGTTTTGGTAAGTGATTTCAACGTTTATAGTAAATGAGGACAAACCATCTGATAAGCTAGGCTAATCCCTTCTTATTTGTTTACATAAGATAAAAATGGGGCCAGCCAGAGATATTGATAACAGTTTCATGAATATTGAAACAAAATATTGCTTTTTGAAAAGCAATTATCTCCTCTTATCTTCAGCTTCTTGTATTCTGGAGGCCATTCATGAAATTAGGTCTTACACAAAATTTCAAGGTTCTAGGCCAAACAGTTTAGAAGAAAACTAAGTATCTCCATTACAATCCACAGTACAGTATAAATTTCAATGCACGGAATTTCCCTTACCCTGCCATACCAAAATACTTTTTAAGGAAATAGAAATCACAAGATACAATTTTGAAACGAATCACTCAAGGAACTTTCCAGCCAGGTTTCTTTCCAATTGGCCCAATGGTTATTTTTTAAAGAATTTTCTTATGATTTTTCTCCTCCGATAAGCCTCTTCCTCCCCGACACGCCAACATTTTTTGACAAATGTAAAAATTTGTGAACAAACTTTGAGAAGAGAGACGCAAGGAAAATTCCTTCCAAGTTTGATTAAAATTGGCCATATGGTTGATTTTTAAAGAATTTTCTAATGATTTCTCAAAGTCCAATAAGCCCCTTCCTCCCCGACACGCCAACATTTTTTGACAAATGTAAAAATTTGTGAACAAACTTTGAGAAGAGAGACGCAAGGAAAATTCCTTCCAAGTTTGATTAAAATTGGCCATATGGTTGATTTTTAAAGAATTTTCTAATGATTTCTCAAAGTCCAATAAGCCCCTTCCTCCCTGTCACGGCCATATTTTTTGACAAATGTAAAAACTTGTGAATAAATTTGAAAATAGTGACTCAAGACACATTCCTACCAAGTCTGCTTTAATTGGGCCCAATGGCTGATTTTTTAAAGAATTTTCTTCTGATTTATCTAAGTCTGATAAGCCCCTTTCTCCCTGCCACTGCCACATTTTTTGACAAATGTAAAAATTTGTGAACAAATTTTGAAAAGAGTGACTTAAGGAACATTCCTTCAAAGTCTGGTTCAATTGGGCCCTATGGTTGATTTTTAAAGAATTTTCTTAAGATTTCTCTAAGTCTGATAAGCCCCTTTCTCCCTGCCACGGCCATATTGTTTGAGAAATGTAAAAAATTGTGAATAAATTCAAAAACAGTGACTCAAGGCACATTCGATGATTCCTACCAAGTCTGCTTCAATTGGCCCGAATGGTCGATTTTTAAAGAATTTTCTTCTGATTTCTCTAAGTCCAAAAAGCCCCTTTCTCCCTGCCACGGCCACATTTTTTGACAAATGTAAAAATTGTGAACAAATTTTGTAAAGAGTGACTCAAGGAACATTCCTGCAAAGTCTGGTTCAATTGGGCCCTATGGTTGATTTTTAGAGAATTTTCTTATGCTTTCTCTAAGCCGATAAGCCCCCTTTCTCCCTGCCACGGCCACATTTTTTGACAAATCTAAAAATTTGTGAATAAATTTTGAGGAGAGTGACTCAAGGCACATTCCTGCCACGTTTGATTCAAATTGGCCCAATGGTTGATTTTTAAAGAATTTTCTTATGATTTCTCTTAGTCTGATAAGCCCCGCCCTGCCACGCCCACATTTTTCGACAAATAAAAAATCCGCGAACAAGTTTTGAGAAGGGTCACCCAAGGAACATTCCTGCCAAGTTTGGTAAAAATTGGCCCATTGATATAGGAGGAGAAGATGTTTAAAGAAATTGTGAACGGACGGACGGACAGACGGACAGACGGACGGACGACGGACAAAAAGCGACCACAATAGCTCACCTTGAGCACTTCGTGCTCAGGTGAGCTAATAAGTGAATTAAGCCAGCTATCATTTTCAATATGACGTATGGCGGCCATGGCAGAATTTATGTACCAGATAAATTAAAATGCGAATTTAAGAAATAAAATGGATTTACCTTATGAAGTGTGTCTAAATACATGAATTCTATGGGCCATGTAAAATTTTGGGAAAATTGTGATTTTCGAGATGGCATCCGGCGGCCATCTCTATTTTAGCATATTTGTGTTATCCAAATGTTACATTTATCAATGGATTTGGATTCAGCACACGAAAGAACCCCCGAATAGGCATTTTTCGCATCAATTTAGGACAATTTGACAAAAAGTTGATTTTTCAAGTTGTGTTTGGCGGCCATCTTGGATTTTTGCGAATTGTGGGAGTTGCCCAAGGTTGCCATTCTGGCAACCAAGCTAGATATGCTCTAGAGCACCTATACAATGCAAAGAAAAAATAAAACTTCATTGTACTCGACATTGCAAGGTTGTCATAAAGGGCATATCTATAGCAGCGTCAAATGGACTATATGTTGATGTCCCTCATTTACATCAGAGCGCACTACCACTAAAAAACAACGGAAAGCAGGTCATTGTAATCAATGGCTGTTCAGGTTCTGGCTGTTGCAAAACATTACCTATAAACCTTTTAGAAATACATTTTGGTCTTAAATTTTTCACCAGACATGACAAAAAATGATTCATTGATCGCTATCATAAGGTGTTTTAAGAATATTGCTTAAAATCGGGCAGTGAACAAAGCGTCACAACTTGTGATGAACTTTCTGTTGTTTTTTAATGGTAGTGCGCTCTCTCGCCGCTCTGATGCAAATGAGCGACATCAACACATCGAGCCAATTTCATCCAAGAAAACTCGGATTAGCCACTGTATCGAATTTGTCAATCTTATCTCTGACCTGGTTTTGATGTCCCTAATAGAAAAGACTTGGGAAAACATTGAGGAAATGGAAAATGTTTTTAATCAGCATTTTCTCCTTTTGCCTCAATACTTTTTAGCGATGTACAAAAAGCTTATCTTTATCAATATCAATTCTGTAGTCTGTCACCAGTCTGCGAATTTGGCCGGTAGTCCGAAGCCCGAGGCTAGTAAAATTTGACTCGGGCTAGTAAATGTCACTACGCTGCTAGTCCGACTGGCTAGTGAAAAATTGTGAAAGTGACTGTTCATTTACAGTTCAGTTTTCTCTTTCAACCAATAAAAGTGTAGATCAATCATGCGAGTATATTCTTTTGATCAATTTTCGTGTTTATAGCCCAATATTAAAAACAGAAATTATACATGTCAGAATTCTTGTTATCTATCCATAGATTTCCGGAAAATGCCGACAATTTGTAGACGTCCACGGACCTTATTGCTTTTGAAAAACAATAAACATTGAGGCAAACAAAGAAAATCGCTATAACCAGCATATTCTCATTATGCCTAAGTATTTTCCATTTTATAATTTGTACTTGTAAATGTTTACATTTACGATCTTGAAGTTTGGTTTGAAAGGTTAAACAGTTAGATCTAACCACCGAAAAGTCGTGACAAACCAGCCATCTACAGATTGTTCATGGCAAACAGGGTTATGATTCAAACAAATTCTTACCTTTAGAATTAATTAAACAAATAAAATGTCCATCAAAAGAAATAATTTTGAATTAGTCTATAAATAGATACAGGTTTCTTTGTGTTAGGCTTACAGACGAGTTGACCTTGAAACCGACTCTTACATGACGTCATGACCCTTACCTTTCATGCACCATTGATCAATCTTTCAATTCTTTGTCACTTGGAGCTCAATTGAAATTTATCAGCTTTACTTCACCCTTACCTTTTTTTCTTTCTCTTTTAAATGTGTTAATGATATTATATTTAGTATTTTTTTGGTTTTCCCTTTTGATGCAAACTAACATTTTTTCAGAAAATCTTTTTTTTAATCCCAAATACTAATGAACAACTTCAAGGTATTATAGAATCAAACACACCTTACTGTTTACCCTTTCAGTTTTTAATTGAAATTTTCATCAGACAAATCTAGATACGAGGGATGATCCAAAAGTAATGTCACAAACTTTGTTTTCGGTGATTTCATGAACGTATCATCATGCAATTTTACATGTTGAAAGATTAACATTCGATTAAAACATAGACAAATTTTCATAACCTTTCGTGTAATATTACAAAAATAAACCATATTTCACCATCGCGCATCGTTGTCCAGCGCCGCACAACGTCATTGACGTCAAAGTCTACTTCGTCCCAAATTATAGCCTTCTGTGTTTAATGCAACATGCATGGCGTTTGACCACTTCATAAATGCGTTTACAAAGAACTTATTCAGCAATTCCTTGAATGCATCCCTTGATTCAATTTGTTCTCAGTTGGTTTTGGTCGACGTGATGAATTCCTATTAAAATCAGCGTAAGATGCGGAAATAGCGCAAAGTCACATGGACGTTGGCGTCATTCTGCTGCTCAACATGTCTTCTGTTCGTTTTTTATCTTCAAACGACTCATCCTCCCTCCCAAAACGCTTGCACCAATGGTAGAATGAGACTCTTATTAACAGGGTTAGACACTAACTTTTTAAGCAGGTGTCCCGAATGCATAATTTGGCAAAATCAGGGACACTTCACTCTATAAAATGCTAATTTTCAAGGGTCCCTCCTTAAATTTTGGGGTCCTCGGGATCCCGGGACACTGTTAGTGTCGATCCCTGATTAACAGTACGTTCTTTTGGGTTGAATTTATCATTTCTGTTGCTTCAATCTTCCAAGCCTTTAGCAAAAGTTCAGAATTGAGAATTGTGGACTTTTATCCGATTCTGCCATTTTCTCGAATGCGAGTGATGAATTCAATGAGACTTTTTTGGTATATCAACTCACCGATTTTACTGAAACGTTTTAGAATTGCTTATCGATGTCATGAAGTCGCATGATTTACATATCAGCTTAATATTCGCGGTTTTTCTGTTAATATAATGATAGAACATAAAGTAATAATAATCTTCAAACGAATAGTTTAGGGCGTGCGGCGCACATGCATGACATAGATATTTCTTAGCTTTTCATTTTCTCGGATATATAAACAATATTCAAACAATTCCAAAAAGCTTGTTTCCAATAGAATAAGCTTGAATAATAAGTCTTTATTTGTACTAGAATACATTGATTTACCAAGTTATAGGCACTGTGACATTACTTTTGGATCATCCCTCGTATATTCATTTTTTTTAGAAAACTAGAAGACCTGAAGGTCTTGAGTCGCTCCACAGGCCTGAATATCATGTAATATTTAATCCAAGTTTTGATTAGATTGTTCAATGCTTGTGGTTCTTAGAGCTAAAAGAAAGTAACAAAATTAGATTGTTCAAAATGTGTGGTTCTTGAAGCAAAGAAAGTAAAATTACATGTTTGCCATTTGAGAAAGGGTAAAAGGAAATGGGAGAACATTCTAGCTTAGGATGTCACAAGCAATTAAAATTTTCCTTCTTCCCAGCAGATCTAAATTAACAGAACATTGATTACTCGAAAATATTTCATATTTATAAAAATAGATTTTGAGCTAAAAATAGATTCTGGGAAAAACCCTTTTCCAAAAATAATGCAAATGGCTGTCAAACCTGAATTTCTTGTAATATCAAGTACAAGTTTTCACTAGATTTTTCAATACATGTTGCTCTTAAAGCAATTACAAAGTAACTAGAAAGCTGAAAATACATTCATATAAGATCTATTAGTTATCAAGCTTTGCAACAGTCTTTATTAGAGTGAGTTTGGCTGTTAGTGAAAAAAAAAGTCACAATTAGCAATTTTGTCAAATTGAAAGGCATATAACTGATGATTTTATATTCCTATCTAGCTAAGAATCACACTAAAGCAAGATCCTAACTTCACATACATCTTGTTTAAGTTTTGACCTGATTATTCAATATTTGTGGGTGTAAAGAGTGTAAAACCAAGGTCGAAAACAACAATTTTGTCAAATTCAAGGGCAGATAAATCATGATTTAAGATTCATATGAAGCTGAAAATTACACCAAATCAAGATCTTATGGCCAGTAAGATAATGTGAAAGTTTTATGTTGATTGGTGGATATTTATGGTTGTTTGAGTAAAAATAAGGTCAAAAATGGTAGTTTTGCCAATTTCAAGGGCACATAACTCAAGATGTAATATTCAGATCAAGCTGAAAATTGCACTCAGGCAAGATCTTATAAGCACCAACATTCTGACCAAGTTTTGTTTTGATTGATCAAAATTTATCAAATTTGTAACGGCTAGATAGAAAACAAGTGAAAACAGACGTTTTTTAATTCAAGGGCAGATAACTCCAGACTTTATGGTTCAATCAGAATTAATTGAAGGAATCTGATAGAGGACCACCTAAGGATCATTCCTGTGAAGTTTGATTGAAATCCATCAAGTAGTTTCTGAGGAGAAGATTTTTAAAGAAAAAGTTGACGACCGGACGCACGCACGCACGCACGCACGCACGCACGACGGACACAACGCCATGACAATAGCCCGCTGGCCTGAAGGCCAGTGGAGCTAAAAACATTAAAGTTTTCCAATTAAGTCCAATAAGTTTCAATAACCTTGTTAGAAAATCTTGAAAATCATTGGGACAAGAGAAGAAAAGTAAATAATGTTCAGCATTTCCTCTGTTTGTCACAAAATTATTTTCTGTTTTAGATTCTATAAAAAGCACCTCTTATCAATATCTATTTTGTCATTTGATACAGCTGCTTTCCAAGAAAGCATTCTACATTTTTGCTGTTTTGGAAAGAGTAAAGAGGAAAATACTGTAACTCATCATAATGCTATCTTTGTAGCAATTAAAACTGGAGTATTTTTTATTTGTGGTCCATCATTGATGAAACAAACATTCCCAATTTGTGAGAAAACAGTGTATTCTCCCAATATGCCCAATACTCATAAGAATAAGAACAAAACGCCGAGATGAGAATATTTTTCGGGCTAGTAAAAGCTCATTTGGGCTAGTAAGATTTCAGATCCTGGTAGCCCGACTGGCTAGTACTTTCAAAAGTTTGTCGTGAAGACTGTCAGTCACTGCTTTTCAAATGGAACAATGTATTTTTTTCCTGTTTGAGAAAGGGTTAAACTATCAATTGGTCAGTCATAAATACAGCAAAATCTAGACTTGCCTGAATGAAAAGGTGTTGCAGAGGACAATTTGAAGTGGAAGAAATGTAAGATTTTCTAATTTCTTGTATAAAACAATGAGGGAAATGAAAAAAAATACTTGCCACAAGCAATTGAATCAGTCGGCATGATGTCATAGCCTCACTTTCTTTTTTTCATCGAGGGTACAACCTCGGTTTTTATCGTTACGGGATACCATTTTTGAGGCAGAATATTTCTAAAATCTATCGCTAAAATTCACAAACAAAACTCTTTCTCTAAAGAATGTGATTTAAACTTTCTAACTACCAACGCATTTTTAATAATTTGGCGTAGTCGTCGGAATATTAATGCTGAAAGTTGGTAATGCTTTAAGGAAAAAGACCGAAGCTTTCACCTCCACCGAATGAATGCAGGTCGACTGAAGACGTTTTTGATTGGCTGAAGGGATTGTGCCGACTGAATCAATAGGCGTATTCGACTGCAACATTTTCGTTAAGTAACGCTTAGCTCCGCCCACCTGCGCAGACCATCACCATTAGTCAACGATTTTCATTCAGTCGAATACAAAATACGGAATTAGTTAACGAGAATGTCGCCATTTTGAAATATGTGCGTCGTCGGCATTTCTCGGAACTGTTCGGTATCGGAAACACCCGAAGAAACCTCATCGTGTACATCCGTAAATGAAACACAATCTTTCTTGTTTTTATCTTTAAATATCCTTTTAATTCTATCAATATGTAATCAAATTTGCCCATAAAATTGCAATAGGTACATATTGAAATGAATTTAAGCTTCATTATTAGTAGATTTGTCTACTTGTTTTGTCACGTGACATACTTAACGCGGAATATTTTTCGTTAAGAAATTACTTAATTTTATGACGTCATTCTGTCAGTCGAATGAAAATAGTTAAGTAACGAAAAACAATTAGGCAACAAACGGTCCAGTCGAATACGCCTAATGTCTTCATTTTCTACAATGAAATCTAAAGCAAATGCATTGCAGTCAAATTTCTAAATTGTTTGCATGACAGATATTAAACAATAAATAATATACAATTGATGATGAATTGTCCCATACGAGATCATACATTCTGGAAACCTCGAAAGCATCCAGGGAAACAAATCTTACCCCTCCCACAATAACATGCAGACAGGTCAGCGCACGGAATTTGGCCCACATTCAATGCAAAATTGCATCCATATAATTGATTGCATATCTTATGATTCTGACTGCAAGAGATCAACCACATATTATTGCTTCTCAGCGCGCAAATATTGACATACTTTTGATCAGCTAGAGGGTTAAAATCTTCCTTTGGCGAGTTGGAGTAGTTTTCGTCGTCTACATCCTCCATTGTGACAAGGCTGGGGCTAAACCGCTATCGAGAAAAGCCGAGTCGTCTCGATTAATTTTCTCAACTGGAGACTCTTTACGCGTTAGACTACGTGGTTTCGACGCATAAAATTTCCGAAATAAAACGTTTTAAAAAATAGTAAGTAGATCTAGATCTATTCAAATTTTAAACCTGCTGTAAAAGAGAAAGTGATTGTTGATGACGATATGAGTTTTGAACTAAGTAGCACGTACATCTGTTAATTATCGTCAATTATTAATTATATAGATCTATTTATCTTTCCTCTTTTGCCCCAACACTTTCCTAAAGTTAAAACTCAGTCTATTTCAAATTAGACACGTTAAAATCTTGATTTGAAGAAAAATAAGAAAATAGCATCCGAGAGCACTGATGAAATAGAAGAAAATGCTGATTGTTTGTTTGTTTGTTTGTTTGTTTGTTTGTTTGATTGATTGATTGATTGATTGATTGATTGATTGATTGATTGATTGATTGATTGACCGACCGACCGACCGACCGACCGACCGACCGACCGACCGACCGACCGACCGACCGACTGACTGACTGATTGATTGATTGATTGATTGATTGATTGATTGATTGATTGATTGATTTGTAAATATATATAGGGCCTATGTCACATGACATTTTAACATATTTTGATTTTGCATTTTTTACTTGTCTTTGAACTAAATTTCTGTATTGACAATACTTAGTGCACAAATCTTTGTCATTGGATTTTTCAAATTTGTATAGAAATGCATCCCTAATGCTAATTTGTACTAAGATATTTGAATCTAGCCAAGGTTCACTCATTTGCTTTTAAAAGTCTGGTTTGCTTTATAGGAGCTATATACATGTAGCATTCAAAACTGATAAAAATATCTTTGAAAGATATCCAAGATCTAGATCTATCTTTTCAACACACTTGGCCCCGGTTTCTCGAAAAAAACTTAAGTATGTTCTCATGCTCAAATCTGAGCATCGTGCTCAAATCGCACGAAATCTACGTGAACTTCAATTGAATACCAATCAACGTTGATTGGTATTGAATAGAAGTTGAGCATGAACTCATGAGAATATACTTAAGTTTTTTCGAGAAACCGGGGCCTGGATCTAATATAAAACATTAATCTATGAATGAATGGCAAAGCATTTTGTGCTAACAATAGACCAGGTTATACTGTTATGTTTTGATAAACCGTCGGTGTTGCTATAAAATCTCGTAACTACGGCTTAACCCTTACCCAAACAAGACCTGGTTTTGACGTCCCTAATAGGAAAGGCTTGAGAAAACATTGAAACAAAAGAAGAAACTGCTGATAACCAGCAGTTTCTCCTTTTGTCTCAATGTTTTCTTGGCTATATTCTACAAAAATCCTTTCTTTTTCAATGTCATTTTTGTCGTCTGCAGCAACTTTCAAATTTGACCATCCTAAATTTTTGTCGTTTGGGAAAGGGTTAAATCAAGCCGTAGTTACGAGATTTTATAACAACACCTACGAAATACTATTTTGTTTGTCCGACTTTACGTCACGATTAACTGGATAAAATCGTTCCCTATTAAGACTACGTACATTACATGTCGTTTATAGTGGTGTAGGGCCTACCCTGAAATTAACCCCTTTTCCCAACCGACAAATTTTGGACTGGTCCAAATTCAAAGATGTTGCAGACAACAATTTCAAGTTAAGGAAATTTAAAATCTTTTGGTCTTTTTTGGTAGAAATCATTGTGGGAAATGAAGAAATTGCTTGTCACAAGCAATTTCTTCATTTTCCACAATGTTTTCCAAAGCCATTACATTGTAGGGAGTCAAAAAGAGTCATTGTGTGGTAATGGTTTTAAAAAATATCACTTGGCCTTACTAGAGTAGGCCTACTCGCAACATGTCTGTCTCTCCAAACCTCTATAGGCCTACACGGTGTTTTATCACGTGACTCAGAATTTCAGAAAATCATCAGTTTTTTTGTAAAAAATTAACTGATAAAAAGTAATTGAAGATCAACCAAAATTTTGGTTCATCTTCAATAACTTTCTATAAGCTGACTTAAAAAACCCACTACCTCCATTTCATGTGCGAGGCCTGTCCGCCTTTCTGCTTAAAGCTGAATTCAAATTAACAAAAATATTGGTGATTTCTTTGAAATTCTGAACCACGTGATTATCCACCGTGACTTAAACCCTTTCCCAAACGGCAAAATTTTAGAGTGTTCCACTTCAAAAACTGCCACAAATGACAAAATGTAAGTTAATAAAGATAGAATTTGTGTAAAGTATGGCATAGAAAATATTGAAACAAAAGGAGAAACTGCTGATTATCAGCAGTTTCTTCTTTTTTGTTTCAATGTTTTCCCAAGCCTTTTCTAATAGAGACGTCAAAACCAAGTCTTGTTTGGGAGAGGGTTAAGCCTGGTCTCTTTCCACTCATTCGACCCGCTCTTGACGAGTTCTTCCTAGTTTATTAAAAAAACAAAATGTGAAATGTCAGAGTTGATATTCTGTGATTTCTTTATTTTGGACAATGAAGAACAATAATTTCAATTACCTAAATCATTTAGGACGTTATCTTTCTAATATTAATTAATACTGCGGCAACCTCTATCCAGTATTATGTGCCGATCACCAGCATTTTCTTCTTTTCCTACTCCACGGGTGGTAAACTTTGGAACGACCTCCAAAAAGAGGTAGTGAATTTCTGTTCCCATAGCACATCCGGGAACTCGCGAGGTCGATCCAATAGCTAAAAACGTGTAAACAAAGGTAGGTATCGGTGGTTCTTTTGATTGTTTTCGAGGTTTCTAGCAAAAAATGGATAATTATGGCAATGCTATGTCGTGTAAAAATGACTTATCGACGCACACGGCCCAAAACTGCGGTCGAAACCGAAGTAATTTCCGCTGGATCGTTTTTAAAAGTTCGAACACGATATTGCTTTTTCACAACAGTTTGTCAACAACTGTCACCTTTTTGCATAATTTGTGGTTTTCCGCGAAGAATACAGCCCCGGTACGTTCGTCCTGGGGAAACGAGTACTCTGCATCACATATCCTGTTAAAAACGGCAACGGGGCGCATTATTTAAGAAAATGATTGAGAAAATTCCAGTAGAGGTCGTTCCAATAAGGTAGAGCTTGTTCCAATTTGAATGAGATCGTTCCCAGTGCTCTCCTGTTTTATACAATGAAATAATGCCTGTGATATCAGACCAGCCAAAACTAAGACAAAAATTAATGATGGCGTTTGAAATATCAGAATTATCGTCATATCAGAGGCGTCGTTTTGTCTTGTGTGGTGATTTTGTTTTACACGAAAGTCTGTTTCTGATGTTTCTTAAACTCTACGCATGGATCTCTTGAAATGCACTTTTAGCTCACCTGTGGTCACTATTGTGGTCACTTATTGTCAGTCGTCCATCCGTCTGTCTGTCTGTCCGTCTACACTCTAGCATCCGCAAGCTTTATAAGCCAATCTTAAACAAACTTGGTCAAAATAATGATGGTCATATAAGTTCTTGGATGAGTTCGAAGAAATAGTGAATGCTGAAGAGTAAAAGTAAAGTCGAAATTTGCAGTTTTGTCAAATTCGAGGGCAGATAACTCAAGATGCACCATTCTTATCAGGTTGAAAGTTTTACCTATATGCAAGATCCTATGGCCAACAAAATTCAATCCAAGTTTATTTTATTCATTGAAAAATATTTGTAGTAGCTAGACTAATGAAAACAAAGTCGAAAATGGCAATTTTATCAAAATCAAAAGCAGATAGCCTAAGATGCATTCTGATTAGGCTTAAATTTTCTTTTAAGTAATATCTTATTCTCTTAAGATCTTATTTCTTTGGATATAATTTTGATTGAAAGAAACTGTGAATGCTGAAGAGTGAAAGTAAAGTCGAAAATCGCAATTTTCAGCCATTCCACGAAAATTGACCCATTTACTGAAAATGCATGTCGCCGACCTTCATTGCATTATTTAACACCTTTATCAATTATGTACAACACAAAGCAAGATATCTTTTATCACGGGACATAATTTGCAATAAAGTAGTATGATTTTTAAGTTATTCAAACGATTTTATGAATGTGCTTGGTTGTGTTGAATATTGCAAAAACGTCAAAATGTTGATGTCGCCGCACATTTTTTTTGTTCTAAACTACCGTCCAAATCAGCCGGTTTTTTACTTAGACTTTGCTCTCTTGGACATTATTTTATTATTATTGTGAAATTCGACGTGTAAGTATGTAAATATAGTATTATACAAATTCATTTCCAGATTAGCAATATAAAACTTCTTTATTTATGCTCGATATTTTTTAATGTGACAAGCAAAAGCTGGAATCTCAAACAAAAAACAAAGTAATGCGGGATTTACGTACCTATCCTTTTTGTTTTACGGTCAAAATAACTGTTACGGAGCATATATTATTTGGTGGTAGCATGTTCTGGATATTAATGAGATTTATTTTGTTGATTAATTGAGTTTGCATGAATTAAATGGAATTTGACATTTCCGTATAGTTAAAATTTGTCTAAATACAGCGTATTATATCATGTTTTGCCACATACGCTATAAGAAAATGTTACGGAAGCATATATTTGGGTATACAATTTGTGCGTAAATTACGATACATAAAACATTTTGATGTCAATTCATTATAATTAACTCAGAAAGTATATGAAGTAGGAATACTAACAAAGCCGCTTAATTGTGTTTATATGTGAATTCACATAGTAATATTCCGTTACGAAATATAGACTCTTCGTTACGGAAGCATATACTATATCTTATGGAATATTGAGCATACACTGCCATCTGTGGGCGATAGATTAGCAAACATACCCCTTCGGGTTCTATCTAAGCATGTTACACAACATGTTTGAAACAATTTGTGGCTTCTCAAGTAGACAGACATGGTTACAGCAGCCTCTTGATTATTACGAGCGAAACACATAATTGTTTAGGCCATAAAATATGCCCCTTTTGGTCCTAACGCCATTTCCATTTTCTAATTCCACCATTAGACATTTTTCAGCTTTGTACTGGTTGTTCTTCGAAAACCTGCATACATCGCTTTTGTGACAAATAAAAGAAGACGCAAACATTTTCCTTTTCAACTGGGCCAGACAATAATGTTAACAGGAATAATTTTCTGCAAACGTGACTTGCAACTCACTTGTCGCAGTTTAGTCCCTAAGTTTCAGGAGCAGGTATGCAGGGTGCTTTTCCCCTTCTTTTTTGTAATGCTGATATTGAAGTAACACAGCCCAAGGCTGTGTTGTTGCACTTTCTCTTTAGTTTTCATTAATCCTTACATCTTTTTTCCCGAAACTAAACCTAGATATTTGTATTGTCGGGTCCTGAATAGTTTGTGAAGAAAGGGATTCTCTATATTTCTTTTCCGAAAGCTGGTGTTCCATTCTACTAGGTAATTGGCTAAGACAAATTACACCGCTCTCTCACCATTGGAATTACAAATACTGATCCTTTGACACAAGTTCACACGGTAAAAGCCTAAACCTTGTGTCAACCATGGCCAATCCAATCAATCACCAGGGGGTATGACAGTCTAAGACGCTGTGATTTTGGATATCAAGCTTTGGATCTAGTCAAAGTGACTGTAACATCCCAACATTTATTCTACTCCCAGTTCATTTGCTACATTTTTATTGTCAGAATCAACATTCATCTACTTTCAGAATTCGTCTACTTCGACTTGGTCTACAATATATCATACATTTTTCATTACTAGACCTACATAATTCATTTTGATTTTTATTTCAATATTTTAATATATATACATATATGCATTTTTCTTTTATTTCCTGTCAATAAATGGAATTATTATGCTTGACATCAAATTGTATCAAATGATTAATTTTAATTTTTCATTTTGTAATTCATATTTTAGTTGTATTTTATGGAGTACTAAAGTAATTTGTTAACGATTTTTGAGAGCCATATTTTTATTTAGGGATATATGATTCGCATGAATAACCAATTTACTTTAAAATATTATGTGTTCTTATATAAATGATTTAATTAGAAATCAAAGAAATTCAGAAGAGAATGGGACGAGTAATTGCACACTTACCGAAAATTGTTCAATTTAACACCCCTTCAAATTGAAACATCCTCACAAATTTACACGACCAATGCACACATGTCTAGCACACCATCGAATTATATATTTCTAGATACCACCCCCATTGAAATTCATATCTTATAACATGTTCATAAATTAAGAAAAACAAAGCATTTTTTAACAAAATTTAAGATATCATACTGAAATATAAAGCATGCAAATTTAGACGAAATGGAAACGGTATACAAAACCTGTGTAGACAAGGTGACATTGGCTTTCAAAATAGACGAATAGGGAGTAGTTGTTGTTAGTTTGTTAGTTGTTGTACATAGATCAATCGAAATTGAATCCTAGAAATTGTCCATGGTGGTACCCGGTTGCCGACTTTGTGGTGCATATACAGACATATCTGCGCATACTGTTTTGCTCGATGCTTACAATGTAATTGTTACTCTGAGTGTGATATTAAAGAATAGCAAAGGTACCAGTTCGGCAATTTTGCCAATGAGATTTATAGTTTAAGGGTACTAAAAGAAACGTCTATTTATTCATTCGTATTATTGAATTTAGTATTTGTTTTATACCAATTTGTTGTTTCTTTTTTGTAATAACCTTTAGTTTTAGCGTTTAAAGTTCTATGAAAGAAATGACACTAATGGTAATAAGGTTATGGAAATTATCTATTTTCCGTAACACAAGGCCTATTTTTTCCACGATCATCCATACTAAGAAATAAAAGCTCGAGAGCCAGATGAACTGGAAAACATAAGCTGAAGAGGCATTACTATCGGAATATTTACTTTTAACTTTACTTTGCAAGATGGCTTCTAAAAGAATACAAACGATCATAAACACTTTTAAAATACTCGAATATTGCGATAAACAGTGAAATACTCGTTTTGATTTCACCACATATGGTTACAGCTGAATTGTTGTCATTTTGTCCTTGTAAGTTGTGCAAATGGTTGATGATGGTCAAACAAACAATCTTTTTGAAGTTGGGGTATAACATTGGCCACAGCTCACGCTATATGTATCTCGAGTTGCTTTATATGCTCCGTAACAGCTAGGTTATAGTGGTATATTTGAAAATGCGATAACTCAACAGGACTTAAAATGTTGTGGGTAAAATTTTAACCATACATTGTAGACATGTGACACTTTATTTTAACATATAAATTGTGCTCATGCAGAAAAGTTCATTTTCAACATTTTCGTTTTTGTAAATGAGTCAATTTTCGTGGAATGGCTGTTTTGTCAAATTCGAGGGCAGATAACTCAAGATGTATCTTTCTAATCAGGCTGAAAAGTTTACCTATACAAGATCTTATGTTCAACAATATTCTGTCCAAGTTATGTGTTAATTGATAAATATTTGTAGATGCTAGAGCGGAAACAAGGTCGAAAATGGGAATTTTGTCAAAATCAAGGGCAGATAACTCCAGGGGTGCATTTTCAATCAGGCTGAAAATTAAACCTGCCCAAGATATTATCATCATCAACTTTTCTGTCCGATTCTTGTCTTGATTGATCAATATTTGTAGATGCTAAAGTGTAAACAAAGTCAAAAACAGCCTTTTTGACATTCAAAGGCAGATCACTCAGTACATTCTGGTTCGATCAGCCCATAATCGAACTCATCCAAGAACTTACGACCATCATTATTTTGACCAAGTTTGTTTAAGATTGGCTTATAAAGCTTGCGGATCCTAGAATGTAGACGGACAGACAGACGGACGGAAGGACGACTGACAAAAAGTGACCACAATAGTGCACCTCGAGCACTTCGTGCTCAGGTGAGCTAAAAGTGCATTTCAAGAGATCCATGCGTAGAGTTCAAGAAACATCAGAAACAGACTTTCATGTAAAACAAAGTCACCACACAAGACAAAACGACGCCTCTGATATGACGATAATTCTGATATTTCAAACGCCATCATTAATTTGTGTCTTAGTTTGGCTGGTCTGATATCACAGGTATAATTTCATTGTATAAAACAGGAGAGCACTGGGAACGATCTCATTCAAATTGGAACAAGCTCTACCTTATTGGAACGACCTCTACTGGAATTTTCTCAATCATTTTCTTAAATAATGCGCCCCGTTGCCGTTTTTAACAGGATATGTGATACAGAGTACTCGTTTCCCCAGGACGAATGTACCGGGGCTGTATTCTTCGCGGAAAACCACAAATTATACAAAAAGGTGACAGTTGTTGACAAACTGTTGTGAAAAAGCAATATCGTGTTCGAACTTTTAAAAACGATCCAGCGGAAATTACTCCGGTTTCGACCGCAGTTTTGGGCCGTGTGCGTCGATAAGTCATTTTTACACGACATAGCATTGCCATAATTATCCATTTTTTGCTAGAAACCTCGAAAACAATCAAAAGAACCACCGATACCTACCTTTGTTTACACGTTTTTAGCTATTGGACCGACCTCGCGGGTTCCCGGATGTGCTATGGGAACAGAAATTCACTACCTCTTTTTGGAGGTCGTTCCAAAGTTTACCACCCGTGTACTCTATTATCGCAAAACACATTCCTATTCTCTCTTACACGATGTCTGTTTTCCAAGTAGAGTAAAGTCTATCTTTGAATAAAATTGAGAAAGAAAGAGAAAAGAAAGAAAGAAAAATGGACTGTGAAATAATTATCGCTTTAAGATTTCGGGGTCTCAAAAGGGGTATCAAACATAGACATTGTAAAAATGACGTATCTCGAATTTTAGAGCTAAAAATAGATTACGGTATCTTCTTTTCTGACGCGAAAGTGTATTATGATATCTAATCTAATCTCTTAGAGAAAAAAGGAACTATCCGATAATCTAATTTTTGGAACTCTGAACGGCTGTCAAAATTTCGAAACTGGATAATTATTTTAATAAAAGTTTAGCCCTATATGGCCTGTTTAATCCTTTTACAAACGACATATGTGTAAACCAGTCCGAATAAAAATCGTTACAGAAGACAATGATAGTGTGACTTAGTGTGTGTGTGCTTAACCATTATGCCTATATCGCGGTAAAAATGAGAAAATACATAATTTCAACAGTTTTTTCTTTTCTCACAATGTTTTCAAAAGCCTAGTTCAGTAGTGACAAAGGGATTTAAAAAAGAAGATATATGAAGATATAACTGAGCAATTTGAGTGAATGTGAGCGTTGTCTGATAAAACGACTAAACCCTTTCCCAAACGATTTTCGAATATTCAGCATTTTCATTAAAAGAGCAAAAAATCTGATGTCTATTTATACGCCTGGTCAAACGTGCATGGTTTCGGACAAACAATATTTTTTCGTGGGTCTTGTTATAAAACCTCGTAACTACGGCTTGGTCCAAGGATCAAGCCGTAGTTACGAGATTTTATAACAACACCGACGGTTCATCAAAAAACATAACGATAAACCCATTCTATTTTCAGCACAAAATTCATTGCTGTTCATTCAACGTGTTTTTCAGAATATGGCGCTATGTAATGAAATGATGTCCTGTGTTTGATGATTCAGGATGACAACAATGTCCATTACAAAGTCCATACACAGAAAGTGAAGGAACAACATGTTAACACCCGTGTTCACGCGCCAGACGTTTGTTACGTTAAGGAAAGAAGACTTTGAATAAATATACTTGACTTGAATAATTAAAATGCGAGTATGTAATTATTTGTTCACCATTTATAGATGGCTTGCTCACATAGGCCTATACCATTCCACGTCCACATCACGACCGCAGCACGTCCAAAGATGGTCAGTTTTACAGCATAATTTTAGACGCGATGTGGACGTGATGAGAACGCGGAATGATAATCATGTGACCAGGGCCGCGTTTTACTAACATATACTTTTGCAAAAACCTTGTATAATAGATTCGCTATTAAACGAGAATAATTTCAGTTGTTTTGATAAAGCAATTCAACTGTAAAAATTCTCGTTTAATTGTGAATCTATTATAACAACACATCTGATTGAAAGAGAAATAATAATAGTAATTATTCTGCCAATCAGATTGGTTGTTGTTTTAAAAATGTTCGTAAGTTTGTTAGTAAAACAGGCCCCAGGCCTTTAAAAAAATGTTGTTGTTTTTTTGTGTGTGTTTGTGTGTCTTATGTTTTTAACATTTGGCGTCATTCCGGACAACATCAAAGTATAATTCTATTAAAAACGTTATTGTATTATAACGGGAATAATTATTATATTGCGTCGAACCCGTTCTTTTGGCGTAGAAGCCCTTGCAAGCCTGGTCAACTCTGTCAAGAGAACTCACTAACCTATAATTTTGCACACTTTCCTCCCGTTCGAATGCATGGAATATAATAGTATTAATTAAGACAAACGGAAAAGCATAATGGCAAATTGTCGATTTTGTAGTTTTAACTGACAATGGTTTTGACGTAAGTTTCACTGGTGGGGAACTCGGCCAAAGCAAGGGACGTTTTTCGCGATCAACGTATTCCATCGGCGTTGTTATAAAATATCGTAACTACCGTTTTATCAAAGCCGTAGTTACGAGATTTTATAACAACACCGACAGTTTGTCAATACAAAACGTTAAACCCGGTCTGTTTTTAGAACAAGTTCATTGTCATTAAAAAAAATCTATCAACTCACATTTAAACGCAAAATATCTATATACCTTGTTGTAGCGAAAATTGTTTTAGTTCACCACCATTGAGATTTATATAATTAAAACCAACTTCATAGGTCGCGCACTAAAACGAACTGAGGATCGATTATCTAACATGAAATACGATAATTTTTTAGAAGAAATTTGAAATATTGTCTTCTCCGATTTCTGTCAATGACGTCACGAGTGTGTGAAAATCGTGTGAAATGTGTGGGTTCTTCGTGCGACCCTTTCTAATTAGACTATATCACCCCTTGTACTAATTAATAACTTAAACTAATGTTTAAAAGAAATTGTTCATTTCTCTTAAATGATCAATTTCTTTTAAACGTTAGTTTAAGAGACATTTCAATCTGTTTTTCTCAAGGCTTTGTAACAATTTAACGAAGTGGAGCGCATACAGTATAGGCTAAGACAATACTGCAAGCTGATCTTAGTCTATATACTGTCTGCCCTGAAGCATTGATCAAAACAGGAATATGACATGAACAGCATGCGAAGGGTTAGCCGGAGAGAAAGATAAACCCTGTCCAACTTTGTAATCTGCAAGTACGTTTGAAATGGAACAGTCCATATAAATGTGCCTCTTGCGAAGGGGACCACATGGAAGTGAACTGTCCAAAGATAGAAAAATAGCAAACGTAAAGTTTCATTATTAAAGATCGCGTGGCCGATTTTAATCGTTACAAATTACACTTACGAACGACGTGAGAGAGAACAATATGGCTAAAATTTGCATAGATGCAACCTCAAAATTTGCGTACAACAAATAACTCATATTTTTGGTCCTTCATAGATCTATAGTAAAAAATATGGTACTACCAGCGCTACAAGTCCGTTCCATTTGGCGCTAGCTAATGCAATGAACCACACAAAAATGCAATCTCTAGGTGTCCCAATGTTGATTCCGGAAAATCTAGCATGGCCCCTTTAACGCGGGGTCATTACACAGATATCACGAGTCAACGTCTGTGTACTTTAACTCCAAAGGTGTTGCAGACGATATAGTGAAAGGATGAATCTCATTAGTCAACGTCACTCAACATGACCGTCTTGGAGGCTATAGCGTCATGGTCTTGGGTTCGATTTCATATCACAGCAAAACTAACTTTGTCACTATTCAGAAAACTGAAATGGCAGATTATCGCGTGCTGAAATTCCCCAGTCTGTGGCTAAACAACAAAAACAACAACAACAACAACAACAACAACAACAACAACAACAACAACAACAACAAGGGTACTTCCTTTGTTTATGCAACATGCAACATCTTTCAAATGAGAGCCATGACGTTTTTGCAATTTCACTATGTTTCATAGTGACTCTCCTTTAACTTTCGGGGGGGGGGGGGGGGGGGGAGGGCTGGTTGCGCACTGACCGTTTCGTCAATATTAAAAACCGTCGCAGGTGGCTAAAATCACGATTCAAAGTTAATTATCCCTTTTCCCTAACAATGACACGGTTTGACTTACCTGAGTTTTAAAACTGTTTTAAAGTTGTCTGAAATATTCAGGGAAAGGAAATTTGCTAATTATCATCATTTAAACCCCTTTCCTTAACCGGTATTGCAGAAAGTCTTGTCTGGAATACTCTTCAAATTTGAACATCCCTAGATTTTGACGTTAGGGCATGGGTTAATTCTATGTTTTTTAACCCATAACCAGAGGAAAGAGTCTTACTGTATTCAATCCGTCACTAGATACCAAACACTTCGTGCAACTTCGAGCTTCATCCGCGGCAAAGGAAATTGATGAGAGATACCCACGTCAATTTCCGTTGCCATATGGATGGTGCCCGAAGCTTTACGAAGTGTTTGGTAGATAAGGATGGATGGAATTCCTCAACTAGTTCTGAATGAAGGATCAATAACTGACTCAAGACACAAAAATTGTATGCTTTTTTAACCATTTGCCCCAAATCATTTAGATCTACCCCCCCCCCCCCCTCCAAAAAAAAAAAAAAAAAAAAAAAAAAAAAAAAAAAAAAAAAAAAAAACCACCACAATAACAACAACAACAAAAAACAACAACAACAAAAGTAACCCCAAACAAACAAGAAAGTGAAGGCTTTAAGCATTCATATTTTTATATTTTTTTTCTTTCTCTTTTTTTTTTTTTTTCATTTTACCAATTACACATTATAACGGTTTTTGACAAGATTAAGACTTAGGAAACATTGCAGGGAAGAAATCTGGAGACAAGAACTTTCTTCGATTCCGACAATTTCTACATAGAAAGACCAACAAGGAAACATTTCATTTACTTGAAAATGACGTCTGCATGCAATATCTTTGAATTTTGACCAGTCCAGACCAGTTTTGCAGCCGGTAATTGGTTAAAATGTTCATGTTAAACGAAGCTGAGAATCAGGGATTGCATTTAGTGTGATCTAATTAGAGTCACATTACATTCACCCTTTCCCACCGAAGACCTGGTTTTGACGTCCATTAAGCCTTTTCACCATTTGCACTAATATTTTTGGGGCTGTACTATGTGCAAAGATTTTTGTTCATTTCTATCAATTGTGCATCATACATATGCAGAAGGTATCATATTGGACAGCGGGGCGTTTTTCTGTTTGGGAAAGAACTAACCAATCCCGGACAACACATTTTTACGTTTACCTAGTTAAAATTGGAATGTTTTGGATACAAAACAAATGTACCTAAACAGAAAGCTTGCAAATAATAGCAAACGAATTATCTGGGGAAAAGGAGAAATATTGATCATCGGCATTTCCGTCTGACATTCCACAATATTGTTAAAATAAAGGATTGTGTGGGAAAGCGTTAACCCTTTCAAAACAATTCTTGGTTTTGAAGCTTTTGAGGTAAAAAGAATACTTCGGAAATCATACGTAGATAAGAAAATATTATTTTGTTACAAACCAACATTCATTCGTTACTTCAAAATTTTCTGTGGCATAACATTTACCCAATTTTCCTTGGAACAACTTTTAATTTGGATCAGTCTAAAATTTTACTACCTGAGAAAGGGTTAATTAAGTAAGCGTCGTCCAATAATTACGAATTATCATTAAATAGATGTCATAATTCAGACATATAAGAATATGATACATTAGGGAACCCCCATTAGCTGTGCAGGTTTTAAAGAGGTAAGAGCTGCTCTTGCTGTATTACCAAGAACTACTACCACTTCATCTTCTTTTACTTCTTTCACGTGATGCAACAATTTCAGTAAATCATCAACAATCTTGTTAATACGAGACCGATTTGGATTCGGTTTGAAGCAGAGATAGTTGACAGACCTCACGCATTAGATGGACGTAATGAATTTTTGAAAAATCAACTGATAATTTTTTTTAAGATCTACCAAAATTTTGGTTGATCTTTAATAACTTTTTTATCGATTGCTTTTTCAAATATCCACCACGTCCAGGTTATACCTGACATTTTTCCACCTTCTCTGTTACAAACCGAAATCAATTGGGCCAAGTGTTAACAAAGTATTGAAGATGTTTTGAAATTCTGAGTCATGTGATTACCCACTGTGGCTACTACTACTTCTTTTATTTCCATTTCTGCCACTGCTATAAACGCTGCTGATGCCGCAAACAACTACCACTTGTAATTTTTTGGAACATATTGAGACAAAATATCAAAATGATATCCAGCATTTAATCTTTCTTTCTAAATAATATGCAGATTATACTATGCACAATAATTTCCGCTTGTTTAATATTAGTCGTCAAATTCTTTGCATTACCTGAAATTTTGAAGTACTAGATAAATTGATATATTTATTTCGGTAAAAAAGATCACAAGTACATTACAAAACGATAAACAAAATGCGTTTACATTTGAAATGTCAAACTTATGCAACAAAATACGTAAACAACAGCAACAACAACAGCAGCAGCAACAACAACAAATACAAAAACAACAACAACAACATAAATGCATTGTCAAGATTACAATTACAAGCTTTTCAAAGAGTTAATATACTACATATACTCTTACTAGATCTACTTACTACTATATAATGCAAAAAAACCATAGGATTAAACATAACGAAAACAGACGTTTGCTATAATGTAGATCTACTTCATCACATTATGGCAGTTTAGCAATTAAAAAAGAATGCCGATTTTTATTGTTTGCTTTAGAAAAGCATGTGAACAACATCGAAAGAAAATAAAAAAACGCATAACTTGGGATACAAAACAAACGCATCTAAAATACAGGCTAAAACTTTAATCACATCAAAATCAATTGGGTACTGTTTGTTGAAAACAAACAGGGCAAATGCACAAATATTCTTTCATGCAACCTTGATAGGTTGCGTTAGAAAACGCCGCAACTTCATCTGTAAAGATCGACTGTCTTTTCGAACTTAGCCGTAGGTGTAGCAACCCGTACACTGTTCAAAAACGATTGCGTACTTATCGTAAAACATTCAGAAATCTGGAAAGATGTTTTTGTTTACTTTTTTAATAAACACCTTCAGGAATCACCAATTAAATACATGTCAAATTCCTACTAGATACACGTATTTAAGTTGCGTCTAGATCTATATTTCAACTGAGAAAAAAATCCAGAGAGATGCCCTGAAGACCCACCAAGCGGTAGGAGAATACCAATCTCCTGCAACCAACCAGATCCGTCTCCGCTGATGCATTAGGCAATAGTGTATCTCTATTGACAGATCTATAGGTGCGCCATATTTTAATTATGCATACTCAGTTTTCTTTCTTATTTTTCAGTTTTAGAACAATGGCATCAGAAGTAAGATCGCTTTTACTGATCTTAAACATAGTTTTGACAGCCTGCACTTTCGTGGAAGAGTTTCGGGATGCGTGTCCTTACACAAATTTCTGCACCATACCAAGTTTGAGGACATTCAACGGTTCTGATGACGTCACTCCGTGTTGCTACGATTGTTTCTGTGACGAGGATTGTTGGGCTTATGACGATTGTTGTCCTGATCTGGATGTAAACTATACAAGCAGCAGGGGATTATCGGTAAAGCTGGAATGTAAACCAGCTTACTTGAAAAACAATTTCACTAATTCTCCCAGCAAGGTTTCTGTTAATCTGGCGTTGTTTTTGCGAATGATTGAGGTTTGCCCAGGGAACTACTCCGATGAAGACGTAGTAAGCAGAATGTGTTCTGATAATTATGACGTTCTTCCCGATTATGATGACGTAGTTCCCGTATCTGATGGGAAATCCCGGATTTTCAAGAACAAGCACTGTGCGCTGTGTCACGGCGTAACTAACTTCACAAGGTTAGTAGACTCTATAATAGTTGACATCCGTTATCTAGAAGTCAAATTGAATCGAGATATCCGAATTTCGACACACATAATTGTGTATATTATTGCGATGAATAAGAAGCTGGTAAAATTGATATTTGACAGTTTCTTTTACAAAACGTGGTCTGAGGGTTTCTATTGTTGAACGTGACCATGTATAGTCTATATTCTTTTTGTATTTTTCTCCCTTTCCTACATCATTTGTGTAATGAATTTTGTTTTCAAACAAGCATCATGCAGTCTTTTGTACACCATTAAAGACAACTTATCAGATTTTCATTTCGATTCAAGTGAACCGATTCCTAGATAATGTAGGTCTACATGTCGCATCGATGTTCACTGTGTGTGTATAGTCCAGTCGCGATATTATGACACATGTTTACAAAATTGTCTAAATAGGGGAAAAGCTGTGTAAAATTTCAATACAATTTTGCATGCGATGTTGTGGGACACCTGCACGATTAGAATTACGGAATTTTGGAGTTCAGTATAGTGCTAATCAAATTCCATTTCATGTGTCGGATATCTCGAAGCAAAATGACGTCCACTACGACTTTTACACAACGAGTTTCAACTTTATGTCTTAACAGGTGGAGAATTCACGTGCAGCAATGTACGGACAAACTGACAGACATTCAGTTGACACTATCAGAGGTGAGGAGCTACTTTTTGAACAACTGCTTCCTTTCGTTTGAACGACCACCCGGCGTACCATTGAACGGTCGGACGCTGTCCTGTGACTATAAACCATGTGCAAAACCTGGTGACGATGATAGGGGTGTGGTTGAAGCCTGTCAGAAGGGACCAAGTATGTTTGTTTTTAGGGTAGAATACCCGCAATATCGCCATTTTGAGATTAATAAAACATCGGCTTTTTTTTCGAGCGGAGTCGTTACGTATCCGAACCTATTCGGGCGGGGTCGTAAACATTCGGCGGTGGAGAGTTCCACCGCCGAATGTTTTCGATCGCGCCCAAATAATTCCGAATCTCAGTACGGATGTACTACCTCATTTACTTGCTTACGACATTCAATTCGTCATAAGATACCATTTACTAGTATACTTCTTACTACTTCGGGCGTCATCCGTGGCAACGTTAATTGACAAGGGTATCCGTCGTCATTTCCACGGATGAAGCCTGGATATTGAGGAGAGTATACCATCGTAAATTTCCGTTTACACGAATGTCGCCTGAAGTTGCACGAAATGTTTGGTATTCAAAGATGGATGGAATATGCTACCTTAAACTAAGCAAGTAGCTACGTCTTGATTAACTGTCTCTGCACTGTGAATATTTTTACGCCACTTACGTTTGATTATTATTTCTTGTACAAAATTTTCTGTTCCTTAATGTTCTTATTACAGAGCCAGGCCCCGGTTTCTCGAAAAAACTTAAGTATATTCTCATGAGAACATGCTCAAATTCAAAGGGATACTCTCCAACGTTGAAGGGTATTCGATTGAAGTTCACATGGATTAGAGCACGGTGCTCAGATTTGAGCATGAGAACGTACTTAAGTTTTTTCGAGAAACCGGGGCCAGGAGTTAAAACATGTGAAATTACTGAATAATGCACACGATTATAATGTTTTCTTCCGTTCGTACGTAAATTTTATATAATTTATATAATTGTATTTTTTGTGCAATTTATGTACGAATTCTTTTAAAAACCTTTAAAGCAGCCTAAACCCATTACCAGACGACACAATTTTAGACCCATCAAAATCTAAAGATATCGCATACGACAATTCCATCTGAAAGAAATTTTACAATTTTGGTCCTCTGGATATAAAACACTGTGGGAAATGAACAGAAATGTGTTCCTCGTTTCAGACATGCCTTACGTACACGTTGTATGGAAGCATTTTGGCATGGTTTTCAAGAACGTGATGTGTTTCAAGTGTGAAGGTAACGAGACAAACACGTGCCCAAATTATGATCCTGACAAAGTGACCAAGGTCAACTCCCACTATAAAGTATATATCAATCCACGGGCGACTGTTACAGATGTAGGGAACTGGAAACAGAGTAAATGTGGGGAAGATGAACTTTACGACCCTTATAAGGTAGGGTTCACGTTGTCTTTAACTTTTTATTATATTATTCAAACGGCAAAGGTTTAGTCTGTGTCAATTTGAAAGCTGTTTCATTAGTCAAAATAAATATCACGAATAGAAAATTTGTATGTTATAACATGGAAAATATTTAGGGAAAAGTAGAAATTGCTGATTAACATGTTCATCCCGGGTCAACATATGAGAGGGGGTAAAGACATTCTAAATGTGTTAGTTTAAGCCCAAACCCAATGTTTTTGGCACTCATTTGAATCGTTTCGTTGAGACGATTCCAGTGAGTATCCACAACATAGGAATTGATGAACAATTAATTAAACATTGCATTTTGCAATGTTTTCACTCCCTCTTATCTGTAGCTCTGCATTCTATATACAGTCGACACTCGTTATGCCGACATCGGGTAAGTCGAATTTTCGCTTAAGTCGAAGTTCAAATCTGGTCTCGTCCTCATCAATGAACATGTTTAAAAAAAATCGAACTGAATACAGCCATTGGAATTAAGTAGGAAAAGGATAGAAATTGCTCGAACGAGCAATTCCTTTCCTTTTCCTACTATATTTAAAATATAATCATACTTAATCGGTTTCAAAAACGATCAAATATCAAATTTATCGAAACCGAAGAAAATCAGATAAGTCGAACTCCGGAAATGTCGAGGTATTTTGACGGCCTCTCCGACTTCGACACAACGAGTATCGACTATAGAACGTTCCATTATTTATTTCAGAAAGCCTGCAGAAGGATGTTTTGTCCGCCTTTCAAAGCTGTATCCTATGGTCGGTGCTTACAAATAATCGGAGGGGTATCCAACCTATACCAGCGAATAGATATTGTTTTCCCTTTCGACAACACTAATTTTACACTTGATGCAGCCAACGAAAGAATGTCTAATGATAGTTTGTCTGCCACCTATTCCAAAGCAATTGTAGAAACGTTCGGTTTCGTTGGCTGTGAGGTTTATCGTCAAGAGTTTACGATTTGGTACGAAATAGTGTCGAAAAAAGCATACGCGATCGTAGGATTTATTGAATTCAAAAATACAAAATCGTGTAATTTACAAAATATTGGTGAAATGATAAGAAATGCTGAGCACAAGAAGCAAACAATGAGCTGGCTTTTAAATGATGAATATGTAGAGTTGGCGGGAAGAGTGATATTTTTTGAACATATCACACATAATGCGAGCTACAGGGAGGGCTTATTAACACACACCAATGTACCGAAACCTTCCAAAATTGCTATAAACAGATTCTTTTTATGTCGATTTTTCATACTAAGCGTCGATGAATATAAAGCTCGTGTCGAACAAAATGGCTACGATGAAGTTATTGAAGGGTCGAAACTATCCTTTACTATCCGCATGGCTCCCGGTTATTATGCGGTGTCGGAAAATGAAGTTGCAGTATGCGTGGATACATACTTGTCGTCTAGTGCTGCAGGCTCAGCAAGCTTTGTTTTGAAAATGATGATTGGCATAATAATAGCATTACTAATTTAAGATATATTATTGACAAATAATTTTCATTGTATCATGCAATGTGTACGTGAGTTTACTTGCCAATGGAATTGATCTACATTAAGTTAATATATTTAAAGAAAACTGACGCCGTTCTTTTGCTGACCATTTACATTTATGTGTGCTCAAAATATATAACAAATTACTTCGAGAGACAGAATTCCATTTTGCCGTGTTTCCCCCGAAAAACACCATAATTATTCTTAAAGAACTGACACATTCAAAACAATATTACAGATTTGTTGAACGTACGTGTCATATTTTTTGTTTTGTGGTTGCATTTGTAAAAGTAGACCTACTTACTTATTTAGTCGCCCAAAGGCGACCAGCTACACATTCACGTCATATTTTTCTGTCGTTCACCAGTGATGCCAGCTCAGATGGATTGATCGCATCTGCATCAGTGTCTCTCCCCAGTGCACCTAGGTATGCCCCCTTGGTCGCACACATTATCTGTGTCCAAAGTTTTAGCTCACATAGTGCTGGTCAGTGTATGCACATTGAGTTCCGTATATACTTGTCTTTAAATTCAGACCAAGGAAAGATATACTGACGGACATGAAATGTCCTATTTGACAGTCAAAATGATTACATACAGTATACGTTTCACTAATTTGTAATAGGGATGTGGAAAAACGACAAATTTCATTGGAGCGTTTCTTTTGCCCGTCGGTATAGTAAAATATATTTCTAAAGCTTAGTCATGGCTGCTTGTCGCGATTTTTAGAGACATGATATAACTGATTATGCAGAGCCGGAAATCGGGCTAAGTTCCCTATGGCCATGGCAGTGACCGACAAGCTGCAATCTTCTGCGAAAGTAACGGTGTTAGAAATGCTGTGTTTTTTTTATATAAAAAATCTCTTTTTAGCGATGCGTTCTATCATTGTACGATGTATATAGTATCTAGAGCGTGATTGGTCTCGAAGTTATGACTCGGACATGAATCTTAGGTATTCCCCCCATCATTAGAAAACAAACACTCCATGCAACTAGTAACTGAAAATGACGAGGACATCCGGATTTTGAAAATATGGATACCCTCTCCAATTACAGGGCGTCATCCGTTGCAACGAAAATTGAGGGCACAATTCATACTTATTTTGAATGCGTGGAATATGTTTGTTGTAGCAAGAGAAACATTTGAAAAAAAGAGAGAGAAGAAACACAGTCAATATGAATATTGTTTTTCTCTTTTCCCCCTAAAGGTTTAACATGGTTCTCTTATAAGTGCATGTAGGCCTACATGAAAACCAAAGGCTCTTTGATTTTTTTCTAATTGCTTTCATCGTTTAAGATTTCCTCGTTAAAAGGTCTCAATGTAAATATTGTGCACGCATGATTGTAAAATTTATAAGTTACTTTCTTTGATTAAAGAATTTATTATCGCTGTTACACGTATTGTTATTTATATTTGAGCCGGGATCTGGAAAAACGTCCCTTAAGGCTTTTGAGCCCAACATAGATCCCGATCAGCCTGTGCATACGCACAGTCTGATCAGGATCCATGTTGTTCTCTAATAGCTTCATCGTGACCTGTAGTGGCTTAAATAGAGCAGCATGGATGCATATTGGACTGCATTTGACAACAGGCTGATCTGGAAACTCGATTTTCAAAAATGCTTTAAAGGACGTTTTTCCAGATCCTGGCTCATTTGTTTGTCGACCTGTTTTTTCTCAATCTTTATTTCTGTGACGATCAACAAGTAATAAACCTTTCCGAAACAAGCTTATAAATTGACGAAGCAAATTTAGAAAAATTGGTAAAACAGTTATAGAAGATAATCAGAAATTTATTTCTCTTTGTGATTTTATGCTTTAAGTTATATGTTTAGTTTTCGTTGTTATCAATTACGTCACCTACAATGACTTGGTGTATTGTTATGTTACTTAGAATTTTATCTGTTATATAGAATATAGTATTTTTATCATTTCCCCTCTGGATGTTTATGTAACTAATACATATTTCTTGACATCTATGTAGTGTGGTATATTTAAGGTGAGTGTGCCCAATATGACCTTAGTTGTCGACGGGCCTTAAAACTCCATTCATTCATTAGATCATGTGGGTAAAATTTCATTTCAATGAATAGACGCTGAATGGATAACAGGTAGAATTTTTACTTTTTTGTAAGCATAAAATCTTATAGTTTTAAATTGGATATGATTTTCTTAAATGGCTACATTTTTTTTTACAAAAGTAGGTCATCGAAATAATTCTTACTTTGTTGTAAGCGTGTTAATATCCATAGAATTTTTAAACAAAAATATTTTTCTAAAATGATTATTTTTTCAAAAGTAGGTCATGACCGTCTAAAAATAGAAAAATACTAGGTCAGGAAAGTAGGTCATTCAAAATGGCCGCTGTTCTAAAAAAATAGAAATACCCTTATATGCTAATGAGTCGCCATATAAGGTAACAAAATGGCGGCGATTACGTCATCTTTGTTTTCCCAGAAAAACCGGCGCCTATACTACTGACATGTGCGAGTTTGGATCAGAAATATCTGATAAAATATCCCTTGGTCTGATGATTTTTTTGCCACTGTCAGTCCAAATGTCTGACACTCCTTTTGATCTGTCAAATTTGATTTGGTCTGACAGATTATTCAGTGTTGTCAGACCGATTATCTGACAAAGATTTCTGGTCTTTCGCCAAATCTGACAAAGAACAAAGTTAAAATTAAACGTCAGAGGAAAACACGTAGCAAAAACAACATCATGAGCACATACCACACTATTTGTTTTATCACTTATTCCCTCCCACTGCAACTACCTCAATTCTTGATCCTTGTCATTACCATTTCGGGTTGTCCATTTTCAAACAGTCTCAAACAACTTGAACAAGACGAGTGTTGATCATGGGTAGCTGCGATATTGTAGCCACAAACTTGATGATGGATATTGGTTTGTGGCTACGAATCCACGCTCTTTCTTCTTTGGAGAAAGGCAAACAAGTAGAAAACATTTTCTTGCATAAAGTTTTGAAATACCAACATATCTTATCAGAAGTAAATCCCATATTAGGAATTATCGAATAAACATATGCCAAATTCTAAATATTTATAATATTTATAAAGTTATGCAATTTAAAAAGGCGATGCGTTAGAACTTTTGCTAAGTATATATTTTTGAAATACAAATTGATGTTTACAGCAGTTCTGATGTATATGGAACTTGTCATTTCTGTGTTTTAATGCGTGCTTTTCGCTTATCAGCAACTACTGATGAAATGAAATGGGAATGTGATGTCCCTTTGGAGGTGCTTCAAATAATTATTTTGACGTTTCTAATGACATATTTTATACATGATACAGGGTGTCCCAATAAAAACAGAACCCTTATCCAAAGACAAGTTTTTTAGACGTAAGCAAAGAATCTAATTTTCGAATTTTCAGCACATTATTTTTGCATATTAGTTCAAAATTTCGTTTCAAAATATGTATTGGTTCAAAAGTTATATGCAATTTAATAATGGTACTAAAACCCGCTCTGACATGATATCGATTTTTGCGTCATGTTTGTTCGTAAAGTCGCACTAGTTAGCGGTCAGCTGTTGAATTCTTTACTGCTGCACATGTATGTACCGATTTTCTCAAAATTTAATATAAAAACCATTTACTTTATTCCCTTCTATGTACAGTTTACATCGATGTTGAAACTTTCTAAATTAATATTTTATTTCTTTGTTAAATCAATAATGTTTTTCTAAGTTAGGTTATAGGCATTCGAAAACAAAATCTGTAATTATAGTGCCACCACTGACCTTGAGACTCAAATGTACTTTTAATTGTTGACTAATCCACGTGAGAGGGGTTGTATGTTTACACTGTGCGGTGTATTCTTGTCAAAATAATTTAATACTGCGACGTCAACACAAAGTTACCGTGGTCGAGTGGTAAAACAGCGTTACCAACAATTACAAGTTGGAAGATGTGGGTTCGAATCTCACATAGTCGCGTTTTAAATACCATTTCTTTGTTTTTATTATTTTTATTATTAAATTATTCATTTTTTCCCATCACCTGAAATACCGTTCTAAATGATAGCTTTACACGTAGTTCTGAATAATTCAATTAAAGTAATTATAATTTGTAATAATGTGTTAAGTCATAAATGTCAGACATGTCTGATTTGTAGGCTTATAACCCTGATGACAGAGAACTCATTCGAATGTATACATACTTTGTATGGACGAAACATATGAAAAGAAAAAAAGGCACACTGCAAAGAAAAAAGAAAATAGATCGAATAATGAAAAAATGAATCATGAAAAAAATATAGTGGAGTTTTTTGGTATCGAACCATGGCTAAAATATTTCGTTAGATTGGGAGACCACCGCCTTACCCACTTTGCCACAGAAACTATTTGTTAATGAGACGCGTGTTTTTAAATCAAATATTGTAACAACGGTTGAATTTAAACAAAGGGATTCCGAAAACCTGTTTTACCTTCTACGTTGGACTCGTCTGTCCAAAGGTCACGGTTTATTTATACACTTTGATATTGTCCAGCAAGATTAACCCGGGACAACTTAATTTTCGTGCGCTAAGTCCGTTAGTTGAGCGTCTTAACAAAACATTGCCGAAGTGGGGTCATTACATATGCAGATGTCCCGGGTTAATCTTGCTGGACTATATTTTGTTTCAAAATAATGTTTGTGTTGTATTGAATATATTAACCAATTGTAAAGCGTCAATTTATTCAATGAGCGTACATGTAACATGAGCAATTCACTTTCAAAAATGGGTTTCGTTTTTTGGGACACCTTGTAAAACAGGAAACTTTGAGCTATAGAGAGAAAACGATGTATATCTGGTTAACCTTTGTATCACTTTGCTGAAGCATTTTCTAATGCATTTAGGTATTTCTATCCAGGACTTATTGATACGGAAATGGTTAATGCGTGTCTTGAGATTCACATTTAGCGTAAAGTATAAAGATCGTACGAGTGAAAAGCGTGAATATAGCGAAGTCTAGCAGGTTTGGCGGTTTTGTTTTCGCGCGTTACTTAAGTTTCGCTGAATTTATCGAAATACTCGATTTTCGGTTCTGGAACACACTCTAGACCGAGAAAATCGTGCTTTATAACTGTTAAACTGTTACATGTGTTACACGAATTGGAGGACAAAGAAAATAAGAATCTGGATCCGATTATACTGAAATTTATAGTCGGGTAACGATATTTTGGTACATGTTTACAAGATTTACCTTGATTGTAAATAACACAGTCATCAAACTCAAAAACGTTGCAAGATTCAAACCAACACATGCAACATTTATTGAAAATTAAGAACCCCCTCTCGTTATCTATCCCTTTCCCAAACAAGACCTGGTTTTGACGTCCCTAGTTGAAAAGGCTTGGGAAAACATTGAAACAAAAGAAGAAACTGCTGATAACCAGCAGTTTCTCCTTTTGTCTCAATATTTTCTGTGCCATATTTTACACAGATCCTCTCTTTAATATCATCAATTTTGTCATTTGTGGCAGTTTTTGAAGTGGATCACCCTAAAAATTTGTCGTTTGGGAAAGGGTTATATCTCTATGTATAACTTGTAAACATGTTCCACAGAATCACAAACGAACTTTACAAAGGATTCAATTTCCCATGTTTCTTTACCGAACAAAATCAAATGCATACCAAAATAAACTGAGTGCCAGTGTGATAAGGTTTCCCCCTTTGACATTGTCCGATCTAAATATCAACGGGATCAAAAACGGGTGGGGCAAAATAACGGATATCAATCTCACGTGTTGTCTTATTGACCAAATGATATTATTGACGACTGGACCCATGCTTCATGAATTTGATACACTCACGAATGATTTCATTTAAACAAAATATACAAACTTACGATCAGAAAAAATAAAAATCTATGCAATTTAAATAGCTGATATATCTCGACATTCAGACAAGAGATTCATTTGTTCTTATTGCCATTAACCCTTTCCCAAACCGACGAAATTTTAGACCTATCCAAATTAAAAGATGTTGCAGACTACAATTTCAAATGAATGAAATTTATTTTTTTTGTGTGTGTTTTAGTGTAGAAAACATTGTGCAAAATGAAGAAATTGCTTGTCACAAGCAATTTCTTCATTTTCCACAATGTTTTCCCAAACCCTTTCTCTGGTCTTGTTTGGGAAAATAATAAGGTACAAATATCACTTGACGCCCTCATACTGTTTTACCCAATTATTTACACATATACAGGCCTAGTCACATACAATTTCGCGTTCACATCACATTCACACGGCGTCGAAAAATATACAGCATACACTGACCACTTCAAGACGTGCTCCAGTCTTGTTCTAAACGCGGAATCATATGTATGACCAGCCCTTAAACAGTTTATCGTCACAACTAAAACCTCGCAACTTCAGCTTGTTTTAAGGTAACTTTGCACTCGGGGATTACTTTTTTTTATCCGCCCAATGATTTTTTTTTAAAATTTGTACATATCGTCGGTGTAAATGCAAAACCTCGTATGTCGATTCTTGCGATTTCCAAAGTACAGACAGTTTAGATAATTCTCGCAGAGATATTTTTACTGATCAGTATTACTGACACATTATTTGTGAACAATATGTCAAAATTTCAAGTAAAACATTACAGTTTGGGAAAAGTCACTACACTTTTTTCCCTCCCCTTTGATTTTTTTCAAAAACGAGATACGAGGTTTTGCATTTACAACGACTCGTTTTCGTGTGACCAGAGTTATCTGTCCTTGACTAGTAATTAGCATTTTCGCAAAATTACCCTTATGTTTTAAAGTCATATAGCAAAGTTATTCTGAATGGATAATTTCAAATGTTATATCAATTTAGAGACTTAACATAATTATGTACAAATGTGATGAAAAGATTGAAAGAAATATACTGAAAGGCAGAAGTAACTTTACACCTGACTTTTATTTGATTTATCAAACCCTAATCACAGTTTGTGAAGTTACTCGCGTTATACGTATACATATGCCATTTTGCAAGAACAATGTGGGATAGAAGAGAGTGTTTAGCCTTTCTTGACGCTGGTGTTACCATGGCATTGATAAAGGGGTCAAATTGAAAAATCCAGGTAAAGTTTTATTACATCTTTTAGATTAAAAAGACTAGCATTTTATGCTAAATTTTATCTAATGCCAGTACTGCATTGTCCCTATGTGTATTATTGACTGCAAAAAGTACTCGTGTATGGATAAGGTCAGCCGTCTGATCTTGAGCTATTCAATTCTTAAACAATCGTCCCGTAGCACACACTCTATTTCATGCACGTTCTTGTGTCCATATGTCTTCTATCGCCTATGACACTAACGTGTAACCTTTTCTCGTCAGAAAAGAGGGGCTAACTCCAATCTGCGTGTGTTCAAAATGCTACATATGGTCAAATATGGGCGTTTTGACGTTGACGTCATGTTACTGTATAACTCAAGGGGTCTGGCTACTAGACGTCTAGCACTAAAATCAATGTTTCAAATTCGACAACGAACAATTCTACGGCTCAACTAATGATTTCACGCATCTTTACTGCAGCTTCCGGTAAAAACGTAACGTCACGTCACGTTGATGCTTAACACAAGTTTATTGGTCTTGGTTATGGATACTCTCATTTTTGGCCCCCTAAGTGTTTAAATACGTTCACGAAGTTAATGATTGATTGACGGTCGCAGTTCATTAGCATAGAAACATAAAATTTCATCCTGGCTCTCTCATCATGCTTAATGTCCTGTTTTTGTCGGCGTCGGATTGCTCTCCTGTTCCTAGTAACTGGAATATAACTCTGGCCTTTTGTGTGGCGACCAACAAAGATCAAACATGCACAAAAAATGTCACTATTTACAACACCATTGTGTGGGTGGGTTATTAAGGTAATTTTAACGATATGCAAGTGCAAATTGCTGTAACATCAATGAAACGGATGTGTTCATTTAGAATATCAAAACATAACTGTGAAATCATATGGTCGTAAAAATATCATAAATATGCTTTGAATTTAAGAAAATAGAATTATTCTAAAACTGTAAAGTTACTTTTGCCTTTGAGTATATCTTAAAACCATTTTCTGGAAAAAATATTGGAAAAGTTGAAAAATTTCATTTTTAAATAGAAATTGCAACTTTTATTCAATTCACCAAAAAGGTACCCAATGAATATTTTTTGTTTTTGGATATTTTGAAGACAATACCAAGAGCTATTTTTACAGAAAAAATTTCCTTTCCACGCAAATAAAAAAGATATTTGACTTTATCTTACCACACTCACGCTGTTTTAGCCTAATTATGACAAAATATCTATATTTTGAAACAACATCTAAACTTTTCTGGCATATGTTTACATTTAGAACAATGAAATACTTCATTTGACATTCATCATCACAAAAAAGGGGAATGTTTCGCTTTAAAAAATTGATAAAAATTGTAGCACGGGTATTTGGTGCCGCAGAATAAACACAAAATTTGTAATTCACATGGCCGCTCTCCAAACTGATATATTACTTTTTAGCTGCATTTACGATGATTTTGTTTAAAAGCAGCGGTATATTATTCACCATTTGGTCATCGTTTATAGACGGCGAGATTTGACCCGGCAGAGCAGACCAAGCGGAAAGGTCAACAGCCTTATCGTCCAGGGGTGATAGATATGCCGGAACCCCTCGTGATTTGGCGATCACTTCGCATGCTTCGCTATTTACAGCTGACAGTCATATTATCCAACGACTTAAGGGGGAATGCTCCAGTTTCCTTAATTTTTTCCCAATAATAGAATTTATTTATATTTTGTATGTCGAAATTACATGTTATTACCAATTGAAAAATGAAATAAAAATGGATGGTCAGCGATCTTGTTTGAATTTTATAGGCATTCGTATCACATACCCCTACATCGAAAACATGCCTAATTTCTTGCACCTGCCGAAGGTCACTAAAATGCTAATAAAATGCTGTATATTCATCGTTTAGTCCCGAAAACGGATTTAAAGTAACGACTTACATTTAATAAGAACAGAAAACCCAAAATATGTGCTATTATAAACGCGTAAATGTATAAAAAAGCATGCTCACGTGTTCGGTTAGATCAACGAAGCTGGAGTGTTTTGTGTTAAAATTTGCATATTTTTGGAAATATTTCAAGTTCTGCATAATAAAATTTGATGAAACTCCCTCATTGTATTAGGCAACAAGTCCTGGTAATAATTCAAAAAGAAAATGTATAGGTCAGCGCACTTATTAGTGAATTACAGCAATTTTTATCAGCTACACATGAATAAAATGACGCAAAACAGTGGTAACTGCATACACACTTACGACAATCTTGCTCTAAATAATCGATTTCCATCTTGAGGAAATTAGTTTCGCATAATAAATACACTTTTACCGTCGAAAATGGTACATTGAAATGATGTGTTATATTATTGAAAATATGGTAGCGAAACATATTGGTACGAAACATTAAATTGTCTACAGTAATGACCGAGACTGCGCAGACTGACTAGGGTCGACATTTTTCACACTTCCTATAAGGTCCCTTTTAGCGTGATGGGTCACAAATATCTTAAACTATTGCCAGACGGCAAAATTTAGACTGGTGTAAATGTTTCAAACGACATTTTCAAGTGAATGAAATTCAACATTATATTTTGTAGTCTTTCAGGAAAAGAATACATTATGGGAAACAAAATAAAAGATTGTCACAAATAATTGCTAAATTTTCCTCGATGACTCCAAAATCCTCTATCTTGTAGGGCATCAAAAGGCGTCGTTGTGTGGAGATGGGTTTTAAAGGAGATCTGGATTCATGTTGGTTTCAAAACCCCACAGCGTCCCTTTCCCGTATTGCACATCAATATATCGCTGCTTTAGAACAAAACCTCGTATCTACAGCTTGTTAGGGTTAGGTTAGCTGTAGATACGAGGTATTTGTGGGAAAGCGACGATATTATTTCCACCAAATCACGCATGTTTTGCCAATGTGTTAAGGTGTTACTGCTTGCGATTTCCTTTGTCACTTTTTAACTATGGTGTTGAAAGAAATTGAGAAAGGCTCAGGAGGCACAGATTCAAAAACGGCCCCTATGGCCTTTCAGGAAAGAATAGCCTCAGACCAGTCTGTGCACACGTACATATGGATCAATATCTATATCTCTGATGGTCTCTACCTGTCCTGAAGCAACCTTAGCAAACAAAACAGTAAAGGTCACCGAAAGACCGCACAAATACACACATTCATCCAGCCCCACATTGATCTCGTAACAAAAGAGACCCCCTTTTCAGATACCGGGATACATGTATATAAATTATGGCTTTAATATGAACCAAACAGATAGATAGAAAGTGGTCGATCTGGTAAGAATCCTTTATATTGATTTGTTTATTTTTTCTTATTTATCATTTATTTTACTTTAAACCTTTGTGTAACATTCTGATATATATCTTTTAGCACCATCCTCATCCTTTGTAATTTTTATGAAGGTCATTTGAATCTCATCAATAGAAGAGTCGCGTGTGAATAGTTTACAATACATACAAGTAGCTGTTGGCCTGGAAGTGATGAGTTTACATGTAGACTGCCGTCAGTCTGTTAAACCTTTCCCAAGTGCAAAAAATTAGGTTGCTGAACTTGAAGCATCGGCTCTAACGTATAATTTTTAATTCTAAACAGATGTAGATATACATCTAGATCTTTATCACGTTCTTCGACTTTATCTATTACTTAGTGTCTTTTCAGAACTTTTCACAATGATGCAGATTACTGTTGTCGTGTTAGTTTTGTTGAAGATTGCCAATACAAAAAGCAATCTCATATCCGATTTTCAACAAGCGTGTCCTTACACAAATTTCTGCACCATACCAAGTTTGAGGACATTCAACGGTTCTGATGACGTCACTCCGTGTTGCTACGATTGTTTCTGTGATGAGGATTGTTGGAGTTATGGCGATTGTTGTCCTGATCTGGATGTAAACTATACAAGCAGCAGGGGATTATCGGTACAGCTGGAATGTAAGCGATCATACGTGGATAACGCCTTTGCAAGAGAATTAAACGCTGGAAATTTCCTCGAATCAGTTCAATATCGCAGAATTATCGATTTTTGTCCGGGAAGAAATAGCGTTAAAAGCGTGATACACAAAAAATGCGAGGATAATGATGACGACAAAGCCGACTATGATGACGTCACACTCGTTTCAGATGATAAATCAAGAATATTCAAGAATAAACACTGCGCACGATGTCATGGGGAGACGGATTTTGTAAGGTAATGTTGGTATAAGTTAATTATAATTTGTACTGTTGAAGTGAATTTATAATTCTTCAAACTACAATATTTCAAACTGGTCCAATTTGAAAGCTATTGCAGACCAAAAAAATAAGTAATTGTTATAGGCCTACAGGTAGACTTTGTACATATTTTAAAACGAAATAATCATTCATATTTAGGTATAATGACAATCTAAATTAATTTAGATATTATCTGTCAGTTGTCTTTCAGTAACATCTAACGACCGCCCGTTAGGGGTCATCTTCTGTGACCTTTCTTTGGACCAATCAGGTTATAACTTTGGAAAAGTTGAAAGAAATTTCGCATGCGCACAGGCATGCGCACTACACTTCCGTTTCTAACGATAGCAAGATTAGTAGTCATGGCCGCCTCAAGTGGTGATTTCACTACAAAGACAAATACCAAAGTCCGTTAATTTGGAAAGCAAAGATATGGCATTTATGAAGTAGATATCCCTCGGCACATTTCCAACACTGGCAGCAACAGCCTCACACGATCACCACGCTAACCCGAAACATAGTCTGGTATACCTGCTCCTAATACTGCGTAATTAGGTCTGGCACACTTCAACAATGGTGACGCCCACTGGGGTGATTTCACTACAAAGATAAAGAACAAAGTTTTTTTTTTTTAAATTTTGTGAGCAAAGAAGGGTCATTAGAAAAGTAGATAGTTTTCGGTATAACTTAAACACTAGCAGTAACAGTTTTACACGACCATCACGCTAATCCGAAATAAAGCGGTTTTAAATTATGAACATGTAAACTGTATTATGACAATTTGGATATTAACGTTACCATATGTCTGATTAGGTCAGTGGTAGAGTGTTCGTCTTTCACTGTAGAGGTCAAAGGATCGAATCCCACTTCGCATACAACATTTTGTTCCCCTATTTTTTACATTTTTATACCAAAAGGTTTTAGAGATTGCAAAGACGCAATAAAAACACTGTTACAAATTATTATTTTATTGCGTCTTTGTGATTTCTAGAATAGTTTAGTTTGAGAAAATGTAAAATAAATAGATCTACATTTGTATTAGTAAAACAAAATGTACCCATGGTGGGCTTCGGACCCAGGAACTCTGGAACACAAGTCCGACGCTCTACCACTGAGCTTATCAGACACTTAGTTATATTTAAAGCCAAATTGTCACAATATAGTTTACATGTTCATAACTTAAAACCGCTTTATTTCGGGTTAGCGCGATGGTCGTTTAAAACTATTACTGCTAGTGTTAAAGTTATAACGAAAACGATCTATTTCATATATGTGACATCTTTGCTCTCAAAATGAACGGACTTTGCTCTTTATCTTTGTAGTAAAATCACTCCACTGGAGGCAGCCATTTTTACTGAATGCCTGACGTACTAAAATACAAAGTACGACAGGGAACCAGACTAGGAACCAGACTAACCCGAAACAAAGCGATGTTAACTCATGAACGTATAAACTATATATTGACAATTTGAATGAACATGAGTTAAGTTCCCGATTAGCTCAGTCGGTAGAGCATCCGACCCATTAAACTGACGACCAGGGATCGAATCCCACTTATAAATTGTCAATATATAGTTTACATATTTTCAAAAATACACACCGCTCCACTTCGGGCCAGCGCAACGATCGCATGAAACTGCTACTGACAGTGCCAAAAACACACCGAAAACTATCTACTTCATTAATAAATGCCATATCCTTGCTCCCAAAATTAACGAACCTTGCTCTTTGCTCGGTGTCTGGCGCGTGTCTATCAAACGCAGCCATTTTGGTGTTGTTGTCAGGGACAACACACCTGAGTTTGCAACGAGCGCTTTGATTGGTATGTGTAAAAATAGAAAAAATGGAAATTCCCAGGTCACAGAAGATGACCCATAATGCGTGATCTTCAGGTGTAATATTATAAAATTATGTCATCTGGATTCATTCAGATTGGGTAAAATGACTGATGTTACTTTCAACATTTTGATTTCATTTTATTACGATTTCTCAGCCAACGAGAAAGAAGAACTAACTTTGTAGACATCGGTTGGGTACATGGCGGCTAGTAATGCTTCTTTACTGCCTTAATTATTTACTGAAGTTATTTCTTTGGAACATTGCGCTATGGGGGATGCATAACATCAAGAGCCAATGTCTTTCTCAAACAAGACCCAGTTTCGACGCCTCTTATTGAAACGGTTTGGGAAAACATTTAGAAAAATGAAGGAAAAGCGGACTATTTTGCATCAGTATTTTCCTTGCTTTATTGTATATAAATCCTTATAAATACCATTTTTTCTGATTTCGAATTTTAAGAGTATATTTTTTGTCGTCAGAGAAAGAAGAATATTACATATACGTATAGGATAACTACAATAAATTGATTTTTATAAGTTTTTTCTTGGTGTAATCATGTGGCATCACAAACCTTTAAATGTTTACTCTGTAGGATGCCGTGTGTATGGATTTTTGGTAAACGTCGGTCTGAACAATTAAGGTAGTCTACCCCTAATGAGATTCGCGCGACGTCGGAATTATTCGGACTACGTCGAAAAATGTTTACGACCGCGCCCGAATAAAGTGTGAGGTCGGATACATAACGACGACGCTCGGAAAAATCACATACTTTTCCTTAATTATCTCAAAATGGCATTACGGGTATTCTACCTTAATTATGAGAATTGTCTAGCAGTATAATAACATTGTACATCTATACATTTCAGATACAAATACAAATACAAATACAAATAACTTTATTCAAGTAATTAGGCCTCTGGCCCATAAACATTTACATGATAATACATTATAAATAGTAGAAGTGACGTCATTATTGAGAAAAATGTTAGAATGATATATGAACGATAGGAAATTACTAATTAATAAAAGTCTGAGCGCGTCGCAATGAAGTGCATTTATACTGTGTTTCACAGAATATTTGCACTTAATTACTCGCTAGTTGTTGGATCTAAAGTTGATATGAAATATTAAAGAATGTTACAACAATACAGCGTACTTACTAACTTACTTAATACGGAACTATTTTGTTTAGACAGTATTAGTTTGTTGAATTAGTTTTCTTTTTTCAAATGCTTGAAGTAGAAATTTTGCAACTCGTAAAATAGTATCTCGTTCCTTTAGTGTCATAATATCATAGAATGTCATTTCTGTTCTATTATTCAACCAATAAGCTTTGAAATGTCTTTGTCTAATTTCCTCATAACTATTACATTCATAAAACATATGATATTCATTTTCTATAACAATTATATTATGTTTGTGACACAATGGACAATACCTTCTCTCTCGGTCTATCCCCAGATGTCTACCCCGTTCGATCATTAGATCGTGACTAGAGCATCTGAAGTTAGACAGAGCTTTTCTGTATGTATACGATATATCAATTGATAAATAAAATTCAGGTTCTAAAACAGATTTAAAGAATTTGTAGGTAAGACTCTTCGGACTGCTTTCAACATCTGATGACCATTTTTGGGTAAAAGAATCGACCAGTCTCTGAGAAAAAGCTTTCAAAAACACATTACTATTTCCAATGTCATGTGCAATCCAGATATACCCAAATCCATAACGATATAAAACATTTTTAATACAAGTTGCCCAAGTAAACCTTCCTGCTTCATCAAGCTGTTTTAACATTAAATAACACTGCTTGGGATATCTCGAATTGTCCATGTGTAAAATTTTCAGCCAATATTTTATACAATAAACCATGTATGAAGTACAAAGTGGTAGTCTGCCACACTCACCTAGTGCCATAGCGTCACAGGTGTTGTCTGAAAGACCACACACTCGCTTACAAAAACGGATTTGAACTTTTTCGACCTTTTCTACTACACTGTAGCCCCATATGTGAGAACCATAGCAGAGTATGGGTTTTACACAAGAATCAAACAATTTGAACATATCTGTTATTTCTAAAAAACAAAAATGTCTACGTAGACGAAAAATATAATTCACTGCTTTTGTAGCTTGAAGAGACAACATTTCGTGAGTTTTGGACCACGATAATTTAGATGAAAAATATATACCTAGGTATTTATAGAATGGGACTATTTCAATTTCATTATTGTTTAGATACCACTTTTCTGTTTGTTTTACTATGCCTCCATTCCTGAAGACTATAATCTTTGTTTTGTCAATATTAATTTTTAGACCAACAGATATTGAAAAATCAGATATACTATTAATCTGTTGTTGTAGTCGAGCAACAGTATCTGCAAAGCTTGATACGTCGTCTGCAAACATTAATAAATTCAATTTATGGACAGTTTCAGATATGAAAATGCCAGAATCGCTCGTCCTGTTAACATATGATGCCAGATCATTGATGAACAAGGAGAATATTTTCGGACTTCCACAACATCCCTGACGGGTACCGACGTTACAGTCGAAATAATCTGTTAAAGAGTCGCCAACCTTAACACATGATTTCAACTGTCCGTACATAGACTGAAGTGTTGACAAAAACTGGTTGTTAATGCCTTTGCGTTTAAAAGCATCCCATAACTTCTCATGGTCAATACTATCAAAAGCCTTTTCGTAGTCAATAAAAATACAATAAAATCGACCTTTCCTTTTGGATAAATACTTTTGAGCAACAGACATAAGTATGAAAATATTGTCAAATGTAGAATAATTTGCACGAAATCCTGCTTGTGATTCATCTATAATATTAAACTTATCACACCATGCTGTTAATCTTGATGTAAGAATATTCACAAAAATTTTACAAATACAATCTATGAGAGAAATGCCTCGATAATTGTTGGGATCTGCTATACTCCCTTTTTTATGAACTGGCGTAATAATACTCCTACACCAGTTGAGCGGAACATTTGATTGTTCAAAAACTTCATTAAATAATAAATTCAAATACGGCAGTGTATCATTAAGAGTATACTTGTAAATTTCTGCGCAAAGACCATCAGGACCCGGAGACTTGCAATTTTTCAGTGATCGCACACTTTTGACAATTTCGTCATCCGTAATAGGATTATTAAGATCATCGCAATTCTGGGGATGGCTCAGATTACGTAAAATGTCATTATGTATATTGTGATCATGCTCATTTGCATTTGCCACATTAACATCAGAATTTTGCGATAAAAGAGATTTAAAATGATTTAAGAAATCAACAGAACAAATAGAGACTGTAGTATTGTTTGATTTTTTCTCGGATTTGAGCATACCCCAAAACACTTTTGGGTTATTTCTATTTCTAACAAGATCTATCCTTCTTTTTTTCATATAATTTAACTTTTTCTTTCTACATAAGGATTTAAATTTGTTCCTCCATGTTTTATAATTAATTAAATCTGAGATTTGATTAAGGTTTCTAAATCTCCGCAAAAACTTGCATTTTCTTTGCTTGACACTATCGCATTCTCTATCCCACCATTTGGGTACATTTACATCATTTTCAACTGACTTTTTACGAATAACCATTTTATCTGCAGAATTACTGAGAGTCTGTATAAAATCGTTAAGGAAGAACACTGCATTTTGATCTGGATTACTATTAATCTTCCTCTTGAAATCACTGAAAAACATGGAAAACCTAGAATTAAAATCATCCTTGTGAAAATTGTTCCATTTGAACTTGGTCCATGGTGTATTATTAGTATGAACATATTCTAATGGAGTTACGGTTTCAGTTCTATAGTACTCTAACGTACAACGTAATGGAAAATGCACAGACTCGTCATTTTCGAGGATAGAAAAATTAGTAACAAATTTGAACAATTCAGTAGAACAAATCATATAATCTACTACACTTGCCCCTTGGTTAGCAGTACAAGTGTAGTTACCGACCATATCGCCAGATACTCTACCATTTAATATATGAATGTTGTGAGAACAACATAAATCAATTAGTGAGAGACCGAACTTATTGTAGAACATATCTTTAGAATTTCGCGGTGTACAAAAATCATCAGAAGGATAATCATTATCTCCAAAAATGTAGACAACGTCATCGCTACTTATGTAATCACGAAAATTCTTTATTCGAGAATTTAAATCTCCCGCCAAAAATAGACTTGAATGAGGATAATCTGCACGTATAATATTCAAATATTCATTTAGGGTTTCAATCCCGTTTTGATCTCTTTCTGTATATATGGGTGAGTATTCTGGCGATATGTAGGCAAATATAAAAATGATGTCTTTGTACAAAGCATTAAGTTTAGAAAAACTAAATAACAATACAACACAATTTTCAAAAGCATCATAGACTCGTCTAATTAAATTAGACTGGATTGTAGCATTATTAACAAAAACTGTTACGCCGCCTGACCCACGTGACTTTGACCCTCTTCTTTCTCTTACATAGCTATGGCCTGTGAAATCTGGTAACATATCGTCAAATTGATTGGCGATGTGTCCCCAGGTCTCACAGAACCCAATAATATCGAAAGACGAACAGAATTGAGCGAAGCTTTTGTCATCTTGGTACTTTGACAACCCTTCAATGTTCCAACATCCAATATTAATACAATGTTTAATTGTTGTTGTAGTTGTAGTTGTTGTTGTTTGTGTTTGTTCTGGACTAAAAGTCAATTGTTCACTAGGAGGACCACGGCCTGTAACCTATTGTTTATTGGTCAGTAGCTTCGGGCGCTTTTTGTCGTGATCATAGATGAATGTTTGCCCTTCAACCACCATTTTGTCAAATTTTAGATAGGCCTTTTTCTGGTTATCAATAGCCTCCTTCACGAATGGCCATAGTAGGGCTCGCACCTTCCTGATATGTTCCGGAAAATCTTCACCGATCCTCACTGAATCATCATTAGCAACTACGCCGGATTCTCGGTCTTGTTTAGCCTTCTCCCTATAGGTAGTCAAAATGTTGTCCTTATCCTTAAAGAAGGAGAATTTTACAATAATCGTACGCGGTCTATACTTTCCGGGTAGTCGGTGTGCTCGTTCTATTTTCACTGTGCTTGAGTCAATATGTAGTTCATTGTCGAGATAGTCCTTTACTTTCGTCTCTGTCTGATCCCAGGTCTCATTTTGATCTTCGGCAATATTAAAGAACTTGAGATTCTGTCTTCTAGATTGACTTTCTAGATTGTTGCATTTATTTGAGAGTTCAGTTACTTGGGTGTTGAGAGAGTCAATCTTATCAGTTAACACTTTGTTTTGTTTCTTAATTTGCCGATTTTCCTCTTTTAACGATTTAAATTCTTTGCGCATATCGTCAAATTTGCCATTTAGACCCTTCACATTTTTCTGTATGTCAAGCAGTACCTCCATTGTTAGGCGCGATTGGGAATGATCATTAGCAGTAGTTATATGCTCGTCGCTTGTCAGAAAGTCATTATCTGAGTAGTCTCCTGTAGTAGACACAGATTCACTACGACTTCTCCTGCCCCTAGATCCGGATCGAGAATTAGTATTTAACCAGTCAGCGATTTGTGCCTGCTGTGGGTCCTTCCTTCTCGTTCGTCTAGGCTCAAGAATACTCTGAGACTGAGAACCAAGCTGTGAATTCTGGCTACTAGGGATTTCAGTATCTTTTCCCCTTCCAGCACCTCGAGAGCGATTACTAGGATTACCTCCCCTACCCCTTCCTCTTCCAGGTCCGGGATTCAGTTCAATGCACTGTGCTGCTAGTAAAAAGAATAGAAATATGCGTAGACTTATAGACAAGCCGCTCATTGAAATGTTAGTATCATGCGTTATGGATCCTTTCAGTTTCTTGATCGGCATGCTAAAGCAGCCTATTGAAGACCTCCATTGCTCCAAGGATATACCCATTGATATGCGTAGATTACACTTTGAAATATAATAATTACAGTTGAGTTCTTTTTGGATGACGCGGCCACCGAATTGCGTGGGTTCGCATACACTGCATACAACTGTACAACTTTAACGGTACATCAAATTCAACAACTGTGTCGATACTTCAAAGGGTTCATCAATACACAATATCGATACACTCTATTGCATCAAGTCTATTACAAGTCTATAACAACGTATCTATTTTGTACAAGACGACCAGCATCAGTCAATTAATCTTATATCAGAGCTCCGGTGGTAATTTTACAGTACCTCGAGTGGTTTTAGGCGTTGAAATTCGTCAAAACTTTCATCAAATCGCCGGAGAAAAATATACGCCGCCATTCCAAGGGACGTCACTCATCAGAATCGTCACTTGTAAGCTTGTAATAACGTATTGCAGAGATAGACTGGACACGCTACAACTAATGTTATCTCAGATCACGTTCTACGTTCTTAACAATTGCGTCATTACGTTTCAACGTCCAAATAACGTACCACTGAACGGCAGATCATTAACGTGCCTAGCCACCGCATGCGACTTTAAAGGACATGATCAAATCCTAGGCCAGAAATGCGAGGACGCGCCGCGTGAGTTGGTCGAAATATTTACTATACGTATTATCTTTCTTGTTGCTTTCAGCAATGTTTCTCATAATCTTTTCTTTTTTAATCTATAGTGGTCCCAAGATAAACTGATGTTAATAAACAAACTTTCAACCTGTAAAAATGCTATTATAGAGACACACGAGCAAATCATCTCGTCAATATTATATTACATTATTACATAACAATCCTGATTATCATCGATGATTTAGTTTTGACCAGTAATCAGTAAAAGAATGTGGTCTTTTTTGTTTGGTGGGAATCAGTAGATCGCGAGACCTCTTTAGTAGATTTATAGCCATAACGTTGCCATTCGGGCGAGGTCGTAAACATTCGGTGGTGGAAAAAGATAATTGTGTACAACCACGCTATAAAGATCGGTATAGCTTACGATAAATGACCTGACAGAGCAACTCTATCGATTAGCATTGGCTGCTCTGCCAGGTCATTTATCGTTAGCTATAACATGACTTGTAGATGGTGTTTATTGTGCGGCATCAAATGCCCAATTCCATTTTCATTTTCGAATTTATAATGTGAGTTATTGTGTGCGTTTTTTTTAATTTGTAAATGTCAGGTGAAGTATGTTTGTTCTAGATGCAGACAACTGCAGTGCCCGATTGTATACTAACGGAAAAAAGTAACTGTACATTTCATTTTCAAATAATATCTTTAATACACAGGATAAATTAATCAAATTTTTACATTTTGGTAAATAGACATTTAAACTTAAAGTTTCAATGATTTTCTGTTTATTACCCTGCTGTTTATTACCGTAACAAGTCAGGAAAGTGCGTAAGGGTAAAATTCAATTTCACAAGCCATTTGCGAGTGCAAACACTATTAGTATCGATACATGATTTGCAGCAACGAGACAACTTAACTGTCACAAATGACTTGTTAAGTGTTGTTCTTGAAATGTTGACCAATACCGGGGTCAACTAGCGATGCGCTGACGTTGCATAACACACGAACACACATGAGGTTTCCCAACATGGGTATAGACGTGAGCTCGACCATCAGATTATCCAGATGTAAACGCAACGCGCAAATAAGCCACACATTGTTCCAATTGACCTTATGAAACCGTAAATGCCGTCAATGCCACTGAAGACGCATCTTCGCTAGCCAAGGTTGAACCCACCTATGTTTGTGAATACAGAAACGACGTTACGCCGTAGATGTCACACTTGGCTTGCGAAGATGCTGAAGACGATGTTGTCGACGACGTCGTAGCAGGACCAGACGTATCGCAGGACGTCTGAGACAGTTGTTTCGCTCCAATAACCGATCTGTAACTGCCCTTCTGTTTACAGAACTAAAAATAGGAATCTATCTTGCTGTATTTATTGTCGTTTACAATCGATTTCACAGGTGGTTGTTCCGATTATGATTAACTTGTTGGAATGACGTTACGCGTAAACGTCTGGTATATGACATGTCACTAGTGTTTTCAAGTTGTTGAATTCGTCCCAAGAGTGCCGATGTGATGTTTCTGTGCTCACCAGATCGCCAGGCGACCTCTTTTGGTGGTATTAGTGGGTCTAATGTCTGAAGCATGCATAAATGTGCATCTGCGCATGAACGTTTCGCGGTGTTTTCTTATCAATTAAACGAATTTACATGTTCTATTGATAACAAGAAAGTTAGCAACAGTTTCGCAACAAACAAAAATTTCTACAAAAACAAATTTCTACCTCATTCAGGAATAACGCAGCGCAACAAAACACTCAAATTAATACCGGTAAACGTCGAACGTTCGCGCATGTGCAGTTAGTGGCATTCGATATTTTGTTAACAAGTGTATCTTGAGGACACAAGTGAGAAATATTTCTTGTAGATGTGTCGTCTATTAATTTAGAAAATAAGTGTGCACAGTTACTTTTTTTCCGTTGGTATATAAACTTTGGTTAGCGCTAACCAGGTGGTTTTGGTCAGATTTCCATATAACAACACACAATGTTTACCAAAACAGGTTTTATAACTATAACTCATCGGCCATAACAGAAGAGTTGTATACAAACACTTTACTTCTTGTTGTTGATAAATGGCCCAACACAAACACTTCCTCTTTTGGGAATAAAAGAATTAGGTCATTAATTCGCTCGTATAGCTTACGATAAATGGTTTGGTAAATGTTAAAACTATGTATTTGGTTTTAAGTGTTTGTATACAACTCTACTTTTATAACCGATGAGTTATACAGTTGTCGCCACATCGTATGGCACGTGTTTATGTTTTGTTTAACGTTCAATTATTGTGTTTGCAGATTGACATGATTGAGTGTTACCTTTATTAGCATGATAAAACTCAATCATGTCAATCTACAAACATAATACATTTGAACAAAATGTAAACATTGTGCCATACGATGTGGCGACAACTGTACAATAGTCCCAGCCGAAAATGATTGTGACGTAGGCTGATGTTTACTGATGCAAAACCAATCAATTCGTCTGATTTGCACCGTTACAAATACGAACAGAGTTGATTGGTTGTGAAGTAGTAAACATTAGCCCACGTCACTGTCATTTTCGGCCGGTATAATCCATTTTTATTCACCTCACAGGGTGGGGCTAAGCGAAGAGGTTATTCGACGAGTTTACTTCTCGATATCTTTATTAATATAAGAGAAAAACGTGCGGCACGAGCATGAACACATTTCGAAATTGAAAGAACGTTCTATTGTAAAATGAGTTGTTATAAAACCTCGTAACTACAGCCTGATTCACGCTGTAGTTATAATGTTTTGCAATAATACCGACGATGTACCGCTAAGCGAGAAGGCTGCTTCTCCTCAAGCTTAAATGTAATGAACCGTTTACTAGGCTCCGCCCTGTCTCCCGAAAAAAATCAGAATATACTATTGTATTTGGCTAGCTCTTACCAATGTTTATACAACCTTGCCCAGTTGGAAATCGTTTGAAAGATATTTTCTATTTTTCTGATATCTGATTTATGTGTGTAAAAAGAGAGGTAGGTTAGATCTAAAATAGAAAATAATCAATGGGTAATCGTTTTTCAAATCGAAAAAGATAGCGTGATTTTTTTTCCAGATAATCTACATAATATATTATATAGTCAAATATCAAGGTCATTAGTTATGGTGTAATTCATTAACATGTACACGTAATTACCTTTATGTAAGTACACATTGATGTTCACGATTTTTCTATTTTTCAGATATGCCTTATATTGATATTGCTAGAGACGGAGTTATGAGAATGTATAAGAATTTCTACTGTGCGCTATGCAATGGACCAACATTGGGCCCTACATTATGCTCCATACCTGACATGCAACAAGAAAAATCCCTCATTACATCGCTGAAAGTTTTGCTGAACCCGGTCACTGATACAATACAGAAAAGACCCGCTGTACAGAGTAAATGTGGAGAGGGGATGACATATGACCCTTATAAGGTATGCAAATCTCAAATTCATGTACACTTATCGTCGTTTTGCAACAAATCATTTTAACTGCAGCTCAAACAAGGTGCACTTACGACGTTATTGTTGAAAAGCCTCGTGATATTGAAAACCAGAATTCATCTGAGGTTCTGTTGTGAATGCGTTGTATTTCATAACTTCAAGATAAATATGTAGGTTCCACCCAAAGAACACTTGGCGTGGGCGTATCACGCATAAAATTGAACATTTTAGTATCGTTTTCTGTATGAGGAGCTCGACAAATGACGTCATCACGGCATTGTGACGTCGTAGCGTAAGCGATATCAATGAACTGAACTCACTTCATTAGAATTGTTGTCATTGCGCCAGGAAGTGTATAATTTTGGCCAAAAATCAAGTGGTGTGTTAGAATTTTTGACTGGTGTAGTTATTATGTACAGATAATACAATAAAATTGTTGTAGAACCGTCATTTTACTAGATGATGATACTTGTACGCAGATTTATATGAATATGAATAGCGTTCATAGATGCTATCGATGTCCGTTTTTAAGAGCACGTAATTAGAATAATTGTAAAAATTCATGCTTATATGCATTTACAAATGTGTATAAGAATAGATAGAACCAATAATGGTTAATATGTTTTTTCCGATAACCAGAATGTTTTCATGTTTGTGATTTTGTTCATTCGACGGCAGGGAAATGCTGACTTTAAATAAGGACAAAACCGTATGCAAATTGTATCTTTTACATTTCATGGCGTTTAATGCATAGCTTTTAAACTCAAAACATGTGTTGTTTTATTATTGCAGGAAGACTGTCGACGATTCTATTGTCCGCCATTTGAGGTGGCCGGCAACGACAAGTGTGTCAAAATGTCGGAGGATATCACTGACCTGTACGTCGCCATCAACATTGTGTTTCCTGCATTCGAAATGAATATCATCCAACCTGAGGGCGAATCAACGATGTATAACACTAGTCTTGTGGAACATTACTCAAAAGTACTTCTGTCTAAATTTGGAATCGTCCACTGCGACTTGTATAGTTTAGTTGTTACGCTATACATGGAAAAAACTACGAAAAGAATATTTGCAATTGTAGCTGCAATGCAGTTTAGGATTACAGGCAAATGTTCCCTGACATATTTGGCAAACTTTATAAAGATTTCAGAAACAAGAATTGTAAGAATGGCCTGGATCTTAAACGAAATGGTTCTTGACTTAAGAGGTCACGTGTCATTTTTCAACTCCTTTCTCTTGCGCGAAGAATATGAATATGAGTGGAACCTGCTTATATACCCTAGCATACAAAGCGGACACGTCGATCCCCTGACAACTTTCTTTCTTTGTCGATATGTTACTCTAAATCTTAACGAATACAACGCTTGGGTAGTAAAGGTCGGTTCTACTAACTATACACTCCCGGACGAACTTATGAAACTATCCACTACTACCCAACTGTTACCCGGTTTCTATGCGGTTTCGGAGAACGACATTGCCGTATGCGTGGAAACATACATACCTGCAGTGAGCGGGAGGGGGTATACTTCTAAATGTGCATCAAGTATAATAGCACTGACAGTGATTTTCTGTATAAGTAAATCATTATACCTAATGTGAAAGACATTAAATGACTAAATAAGGGCAATATTGCATATGAAATTACATTGGTTGAATAAAGCTTTACAAGTTTGAACGGTAAAACAGAAAAGAAAAAGGGAAATTAACCATTCTTTGAATATCTACCATATGAAGGCCTACTTGGCAAAACTGCTAACGCATCACCAAGATGTTAATATTTTTTCACAAATCAGCAGAATACGCTCAAAATTTGCATATGTCGACCACTTCCATTTAAAAAAGAAGCATGTGAAAATCCATAAAGATACTAGAGTCAGTTTTGAAATATTGAACTTTCAATAATGCCACCCTCTATTTATAAATTCTTAGAGGCCGAAATTTGGTTAAAATGGAAAATTCACACCTTTTTTATTTCCCGAAAGAGTTCCAGTGTAGAAAAGTTACCTTCCTTAAACCGACGCCCTTTTCGCCTTTGACAGCCCGTACTTTATGCCCGTGGAGGTAATATTTCAACACAAGTGTCGTTGGTGTCCGTGTTGGCGTCGACGGCGGCATTGCTTACGTAGGCAAACACTTATCGGTCTATATTTTATGAACTGTATGGGATGTAGTCTTGATTTTTCAGTCATGGACAGATATCACTAAGACCTTTCATTTGATACCATGAAATTTGACCTTGTGACCTTGACCTTGAAAGATTGACTTTTTCTGAAATAAAGGCGCGTCTATGCGAGCTACGTTGTCCGCGAAAAGCCCGTGTTACGTTAGACAATGATTCGGGTTTTTCAGACTTCAATCCCACAATCAGCAAGCTCTCAAAATCAATTCAAACAAAAATGATTAAAAAAGGATCATGAGTGCTGCGAGCCGAAAAACTGCTTTGCGTCCTTTTTTGTATGACGCGGTCACATAAAAGAGGAAGAGAAAACTTACATTCGTTTTATGGTTGTGTGCAGAAATTTGTCGGATGAACATATGTCAAATTCTAAATCTACATTTTGAAAAATTAAGAAGTTATACAATTGTAAAAAGTGATGCGTTAGAACTTTTGCTAAGTAGATCTATATATCTATATACATGTGTCTCGTATATTCGCATTATGCCCAATACAAATACGCATTGATCTTCACAAAAACTCATAACCAGAGGTGAGTTCTTTAGAGCGATGCTTTTTAAGATTTCTTACGATGTTTTAGATAAAGCGTTTTTAAGAACTAGATTCTGACCAAGATGTTTAAGATGCCCTATACTTCATTCAAATGACGTCAGGATGACGTGATTTGTATGAAGTATTGAGGAATTACATGGTGCTGCTGAGCATTAGGAACAGCTCGGTCAATTTTCTCTTATATTGTTTCTACAGATTTAACCGAGGGGTTCGACAAGATGTATAGGGTAATGGCGCCTCCCGTTGACCGTATTAAAAATCTTGCTCTAACCCGCTTTATCCTAAAATATCTTAAGAAATCTCGAGATATCTTAAGAAATCTCGCCATACAGAACACGCCTCAGATGACAGATAACCGGTGGCTAGTCACTCATTCCTCAGAAAAGAGTATCAAAATTACAGTATAATGATATTCCTTGTAACCTTTGACCCAATGACGCCAAGGAAATCCAAATGGAAGTGGGAATCGTATTTACGTAACGTTACTTCATGGTGCATTCGAATGAGAATCAACCGCTTTAAATGACTCAATGCTATGTATTTAAGGATCCGGAACAACATTTGGACTGTCAGAATTTGAATACTTATGTGATGCATCGCATTATTTTTTACCAAAAATGAAACGAATTTAGCACTCGTAACGCTATTTTTCTTTTATACCTCGAACCAGTATCCTATAACTTTACTTGAATTGAAATTTGTGGGTAGGTTTAAGATAGCATTTTGAGTTTTCACAGACATGATCTACCCATATGGGTTGACGAATTGATATGATAAAGCCATTACTGCACAGTGACGCCTTTTGACTCCTTCACAAGAAAGGACTTGGGAAATCATTGTGGAAAATGAAGAAATTGCTTGCGACAAGCAATTTCTGCATTTTCCACAATGATTTCTAACCCATAATGGAAAGATTTTTGAAATTTCATCAACTTGAAATTGTCGTTTGCAACACCTTTCAAATTGGAAAAGTCCAAAACTTTGTCGTCTGGTAATGGGTTAAATGAAATTATATTTTTACAGGTGTATGTTCGACAACCAAGCATGATCGATCCCCTTTATATTACATGTTTACCAATTAAATTGAATAATGTATATTGCATGACAAATTATCGTTGATTAATAAATTTGAAAGTTATCATATTAGTGTGTATGTATTCATAACCGAAAACACTAGTGGGAAACACGTGGCAAAACAACAATCGGAGAAAGTAATCAATAATTATGTTCATAAATGACAGATTTGTAAAAACGAGAGGTTCCCGGAACAGTGTTGCAATTTCCTTAGATTTTGCTTATAATACTGACATTTATACACAATGTAGATTATCAGATTCCACATTAATTTGTCAACAATAGTTCATCCCGGTGTTTATAGAACTATTTATAAATTAAATATTAAAAACGGTTGTCAAAATAACGTCGCTCATCGATATGCGGCCCAACGTCGTCCTGCTTCCATTTAGAAACAGTCTGTCGCCTTCATGACGTATTTGCTTCACATGTATAGTGGTTATCCATTAGATCCTTTACGAATATCTTCCCTGTACATCTATGAGATATTGAATAATGTTGACACCAGAAATTTGACTTTTCTATAAAAATATTAAGGAAAATGTAAAGACTACGCATGTAGGCCCTAACGTCATGTTATTGACGTCCGTCGCTTTGTTTGCATCTCCCACATTACGACATTTCAGCGCTCATACGATTGCCATGAAATAAATCTTCTGAAAACTGAATCACCATGGACCAATATATCCGATGACATTTCATCTTTATGTCTCTTCGTTCTAATACAGAATATAAATGCTGGTTTCTTGGCATTCATGAACAAATAAGAACTAATTGTCTCGCACATGTTTTAAGATGATGGTGAACATACAGTCAAAATGACAATATGTGTGTGTGATACTGCATGAATTACTTTGAAAGATGTCGTTTGATATATTCACAAATTTTTAACAATGAGTTACACAGGACAAAAAAGTTAAACGTCGTTTTCAAATCGGTAAAAGCTTGCATTTCAGTTAATTTTGTGCCTCTCTTTCGAATAATACGTTACTATGACAACTTCAACTCGTCAAAACGCGTCAAAATATTTTCTTGAAATGTGTGAAATCAATTTAAAACATATTGTTGTTGAAAATATATATTAAATCATTTTTTATCATTTGTGAATTAGAGGATACTTTTCCGGGAACCTTTTGATCACCCTCGTACATAGTTTAAAGGAGTGCGTAAAAAGCCAGGGTCGGTATGCGTATAACTTCTAAGATTAATCCTAAATTTTCTCTAAGAATCTAAGCAAATACTTAAAAACTTAAGCAAAAGCGGGAAACTTAGTCTAAGTTTTGTCTAAGAAGTTATGTGCATACCGGCCCAGGGATATACTGGACGTGGTATATTTTTATATAATAACTTATAAAAAGTTAGTGAAGTGCATGTAAGTGCAGTTTTGCTTTCTCGTTAATATTTGTTATCGGGTGCTGTCTGAAATACCCAATTCACCCAGTTTATTTTTCATGCGTTTTCAAACCTTCTCCAATTAAATCCAATACGAATGGGTCTCACATTAACATTACGTCGCTTTTCTGCAACAACCTCGTATCTGCAGCTTGTTTTAAGCTGCAGATACGAGGTTTTTGAAGAAAAGCAGCGAATTACGTTATTCTTCAATATTGTTGTTATGCTGTGTGTGTGATTTCTCGCCGTGATACATACAACCGAACAAGGATCTAGAAAAGAGGCCCGGATAGCGTCTGAGACGAGCATAGATTCAGATCGGTCGGTGTATACACGCATTCTGATCTAGATCCAGGTTGCGGTCTATTGCTTACATGATGACAAGTAGTAAGTCTAAAAAAGTTGTATGGATTCAGATCAAACTGCAATATGGAGCGGGATGATCGAAAACCATGATTTCATTCTTTCCAAAACAAGAACTGAGGCGCGTTTTTAGGGCGAGTTTTTAGAGATGTACTCCACTGGTGGTGAACTCGGCCAAAGCGTTAGACGCTTTTTCGCGATCATAGTATTCCGTCGGTGTAGTTATAAAATATCGTAACTACGGCTTCTATTAAGCCGTAGTTACGAGATTTTATAAGAAAACAGACGGTTTGTCAATACATATTGCTACACCCGGTCTATTTTTAGATCAAATTCATTGTTATTAGAAAAACTATCCAACCAGATCTTTAAACTCACATTTAAACGCAAAATATCTGTACCTTGTTGTAGCGAAAAACGTCCCTCGCTTTGGCCGAGTTCACCACCAGTGTACTCGTAAAATGTTTTTTAAAGATATTTTAAGGCAAAGCTTTCATTAGAGCAATATTTTGAGCCGCTCAATTGGAGGCGCCATTACTCTAAACTACTTGCGTAACCAATCGGTCATCCCTGTAGAAAATATGAATTATTAGAGAGAATTGAACGAGTTGTTCCGAATGCTCCATAATTCCCAAATCGCGATATTCCGGATGCTCCCTACTTGAAACAAATGACGTCATCATCAATAACTAAAAAGTCAATACTTGATCAATTTAGATTCGGTTTGAAGCAGAAAAGGTGAGAAATGCCAAGAATAAGTTTAAAATTGTTGGTTTATCTTCAATAACATTTTTATCAGCTGATTTTTTTTTAAAAAAATCCACCACGTCCATTCAATGCTTGACGTCCTTCCATCTGCAATTGTTGTATCACGTGATTATTCGCCGTGACTATGGAACCAGATCAGTCAGAGTCTTAACCCTTTCCAAAACAGGTTTCGCATTTTAATAATAGAGTGGTCCAATTTGAGAGTAATTATGGAACAAAAGATCACGTAGATTAAGTTTGTATACAACACTCTACAGAAAATATTGATACAAAAGAAGGAAATGCTGATTATAAACAGCATTTACTTCTTTTGTCTCAATGTTTTCCTAATTCCTTTATATATTATATTGAGAAGATAAAAACAATATCTTGTTTGGGAAAGCTTTAACAGCATTTTACGATCCCTACGAATAATGACGAAGTCGACCAGACTGTGCCGTTTGTATGTGATGGGTGATCTGGGTCTACGTACTCTCTAAAGCAGAGGTCGTTGATTAACCAATCACAAACAGCAACATTTTACAGTATTTCAATTTGAAAGCTGCTCAAGACGGCAAAATGAACATTGATAAAGATTTTATTTGTGTAAAATTTAGCTTCTAAGGAAATATTGAGGAAAAAGGAGAAAATGTTGGTTATCAATCATTTCTTCTTTTGCCTCAATGTTTTCCCAAGCTAATTTTCCTCGAGACGTCACAACCAGGCCCCGATTTCTCTAAAAAAACTTAAGTACATATTCACGAGTACATGCTCAACTGCAATCGAACACTCTCCAACATTAAATGGTATTCGATTGAAGTTCACGTGGATTTCGTGTGATTTGAGTAGGCCTACGGTGTTCAGATTTGAGTCTGAGAACGTAATTTTACTTTAAAGTTTTTTTCGAAAAACCGTGGCGAGGTCTTATTTCGGGTAGGGTTAAATCATCAAGTATTGTCCAACAAGGTTAACCCGGGACAACTTAATTTTCGTGCGCAAAGTCCGTTAGTGGAGCGTCTTACCAAACCAAAGCCGAAGTGGGGTCATTACATATGCAGATGTCCCGGGTTAATCTTGCTGGACAATACGACAATCATTGTTTTGTTGTTAAACAAAGACAATTTGCACTCTGTTTTAAAGTGACATTTCACAATGATATTTATTGTCCAGCAAGATTAACCCGGGACATCTGCATATGTAATGACCCCACTTCGACAATGTTTTGTTAAGACGCTCCACTAACGGACTTTGCGCACGAAAATTAAGTTGTCCCGGGTTAACCTTGTTGGACAATACATAAATTTCACTTTTATTTTATCTGAAAGAGCATATTTTCTAATGAAAATTCTGAACATTTCAAGCCAAAATATTGAACCATTTACGGGAATATATGTTTTGTGCTGAAATTAAACAAATTGTTGTGGACAACAGTTCAGATTTATATAGAATTTGTCATTTCTGTCTCATCTTCAAAGGCGTATTTTTCGCTTAAAAATAACAACTTCAAAAAATTGATAGCATTTCTACGCATTAGAATAAACAATCTTTGCATCAAGACATAGGCACCTACTTTAAAAAATGAAATAAACGTGAAATGTCACTTTAAGAGAGTTCTGATCTCAAATGTTCGCAATTGTTCCCAAAGCAAAGAATTTTGTGCTGAGAATAGAATGAGTTTCCGTTATGTATTGACAAACCATCGGTGTTGTCGTAAAATCTCGTAACTACGGCTTGAATCAAGCCGCAAATACGAGATTTTACAACAACACGTACAGACATACCATAGTTTGTCCGAAATTACGTCACGATTGACTGAATAAAATCGTTCCCTATTCCAGCACAAATGTATCTAACCGATCGTGAATCGATCAATCTGTTTCGACCAAAATTGTTTATAATATGCAATATGATTAGCTCATTCCCACTTATTGAGGTTTACTGGCGCCCAATGCGATTAGAACTTTGGAAAACATTGTGAAAATATTAACTTACTTGAGATAAGCAATTTGTTCATTTCACACAATGTTTTCTTTCAAAATATACTAAAAAAGCAAAATTTTATTCACATGAAATTATCTTTGAACATGAGCCAGTCGATTATTTTGTCTTATGATAACGGGTGAATTCGATAACATTCAACAAACGACGGAAGTAGAATCAAACTGTGTATTTGTTCTCAATAACATATAAACAATCCACAGATTTGCTCTTTTAAAACAATTTATGATTATAAAAAAAAATAGATTCACTATTAAACGAGAATAGTTTCAGTTGTTTTGATAAAGCCGTTCTACAATACTTTCAAAGTTAAACGAGAATCGATACAAATATTTTGGTTTATTTTAGGTGGGATAGCTTATTAAAAATCTATTTATAGAAACAGGTTACACACTTCGATAGTCACATTTACCTACCCGATACCCCTATATCTGATTATAGGTATGTCATCTCATTAGTAAAAGATTTTGAATCGTTTATACTGAAATTATTCTCGTTTAATAGTGAATCGATTATAAAAACATTTTACAAAACATATCACTAAAACATCAATGCCCCTTTTATTGTAGACTATTTATCCGAGTTTTCTCTTCTCGGATGAAAATTCGCTCTTTGATATTTGGGCGTTGCTATTTCGTAAATGGCGACATCCAAATATCAAAGAGCGAATTTTTTTATCAGAGAAGACTCGGATTACAGTCATATTTGATAGCTTTTTGCTATGATTCAATATCCCATAAGTTTTTAAAGCAGGTAATTTAGACAAGTGACTTACGCATTTAATTCGCATTCTGCGTATAGATCACACTTCTTTAAGGTAGAGTACCCATAATGTGGCAATTTTGAGATTCATAAAACATCGGCTTTTTCGAGCAGCGTCGTTACGTATCCGAACCTATTCAGACCTGGCTCTTATAGTTCCGACGTCGCGCGAATCTCATTAGGGGCGGACTACCTTAAAATTGATGTAGAAATATTGCTAAAAACGCTGAAACGTTTGAGTATAGAGAGATTTATAAAAATCGCTACAACAGCTTTCACGATGGACCTGACTAATATTTTTAAATAAAATGGATAACGCTGATGATATAGCTGATAGTTATAGTCATTACAAGGCTAAGCTCTAATGAATTACCGTAATTGTTTCCCTGCTTTTTTGGTTCTAAATTGTCCACGCAAATCGCCAATTTTGTGTCAGAAAGCGCATAAAAGCCGGGGTACATCTTGGTGGTAATGGATAGTTTCGATTCATTCACGTGACCGCCGTTTCTTTCCACGCGCATTTTATACTCATCAAAGCTAATTACAAGGTAAGGGCAAGTGAAAAAGGCATCGACTGGAAAAATCATCGCTTTTGGAAAGCTGTTAAGTAGTAAATAATCATGAATGTAACGTTTATCTGACATTCGAGGCATCCCGAAGAAAGCAACATGGCCGTCCATTTTAAAGATTTCGTCGTTAAGTACCCACGGGATTGTTATTTTTCTGTTACCTGTCTTCCTAATTTTGTCTCCTAATTCATTTAATTTACAAGAATCCGTAATAACAAAATCAATTCCAACAATGATGGCTACAAAGTTAGTCGATGCTGTTTCATACCAGGCCGCGGCATCGTACAAATAAATCTCACAATTAGTAAATCTAAACGTCCGAATCAGAATTTTTAAGTAAATTCTGGACAGTGTTTCGTTGTAGATAGTGTTACGCATCGGTCCACGCGTAATATTTTTCTCTGCATACGTGAAATATATTTGAACCCGAACATGAAAGTTTGACATATCATCTGACAATTTGGTACAACTTCCATAGGACGCAGCTTCGAATGGAGGACACATCATCAGCCGACATGCGTTCTGAAAATCAAAGTAAGAGTGATACAATAACTTTATAATGGAAATCTCAACATCGGTTAGATAGAATTATTTCGGCATAGTAACCCTTTCCCAAACGGCAAAATTTTAGACTGTTCCAATTTGAAAGATATCGCAGACGATAATTCAAAGTTGATGTAATTTTTAAAATCTTTGCATTTTCGGTTAGAAAGACGTAACGTCAAAAGTTGCGGACCAAGCCAAAATTGGCTATGCTCTTCTGTTTAAAAGCGCATATTTGTTATTTTTATTTGAGAAACACACATGTATTTGGTATCATATAAAAGATATTGAATTGTAATTTATTATGTCGAATTTCAACATTGTTTGAATACAGACAATTTGATAAACAAAATAAATAAACTCTGACGCAGAAAATGACGTCGTCACGTGTAACAGAAATTACCAAACAAACTCGCGAGAATCCCAATAGAATAAAAAGTAAGGCTTTTTAAAGCGCACAAACTTTGGCAAATTACGTCAGTGATGTCACAGAAGATATAGCGTAAATCTTACGGCAGTTGGATGGTGTAAACAAACTATGGAGGAATGGAAAGAAAGAGATAAGTAGCGTCACGCTGTTAAAAAAACGTCATTTTTTCGGTATGTCTAATTTTTAAATCTAATTTATTTTTCCAATAGCGATTAGAAATCAATATAAAGAATTTTGGGACATACATCTGAGCTCTAGTTTTTGTAGTTAATTTTTTGTCTTGATTGGAGTTGAAGAAAATCATTATTTTATTGTGTTTGTAGCGTCTTAAAAATGTCACATTTTCACTAAAACGGTCCCAAATGCAAGGGTAATTTTTTCATATATAGCTTTTTTTTTTCTAAGAAAATCAAAATATTTTGAATTTGAATTGATTTTCGACATACATCTCGGATAAAATTTGAAAAAATAAATGCATTTGTCAATATCTCTTCAACTAGCGAAGATATAGAGTGTGATGTAGCGTCTTAAAAATGTCACAAAAACGCGTTTTTGACGATTTGACGTCATGTTGATTTTTTCGGTATGTCTAATTTTTTAATCTAATTTATTTTTCCAATAGCGATTAGAAATCAATATAAAAATTTTTGGGACATACATCTAAGCTCTAGTTTTTGTAGTTAATTTTTTGTCTTGATTGGAGTTGAAGAAAATCGTTATTTTATTGTGTTTGTAGCGTCTTAAAAATGTCACATTTTCACTAAAACGGTCTCAAATGCAAGGGTGATTTTTTCATATATAGCTTTTTTTCTAAGAAAATCAAAATAAATGCATTTGTCAATATCTCTTCAACTAGCGAAGATATAGAGTGTGATGTAGCGTCTTAAAAATGTCACAAAAACGCGTTTTTGACGATTTGACGTCATGTTGATTTTTCGGTATGTCTAATTTTTAAATCTAATCTATTTTTCCAATAGCGATTAGAAATCAATATAAAAAAAAATTTGGGACATACATTTGAGGGGCGTTTAAAAGTATTGTTGTGTGGGAATGGGATAAGCATTATACAAGTACATAAATCAACAAAATGTAAAAATATAAAAAAAATCTATGGCATGTATTAGAAAAAATATTACACGCCCACCAGCACCAAGGATATCACAATAAAGGGCCTTATAAAATAATAATGCTATAATAAATGCCTTATTTTCACTGTGGTCCTTGAATACATGTATTTCGTCGCCTAAATATAAGACTGTTTACATAAATTAAGACTTTGGTACCGTTGGAATCGTCTTAAAGTGTTATATCTAAAGGTAGTTGAATTGAAGTCTGGTTTAACCATTTTCCAAACAAGACCTGGTTTTGACGTCATTATTTGAATTAACTTAGGAAAACATTGAAACAAAAGAAGAAACTGCTGATAACCAATATTTTCTATGCCATATTTTACACAAATCCTATCTTAAATAACTTCCATTTTGTCATTTATAGCAGTTTTGATGTGAATTACCCTAAAGTTTTGCCGTTTGGAGAAGGGTTAAGGGATTTCCGGATGCATCTGCATCACTCTCACATTTGTCATTATCATGATGTTCTAAATGAATACCATCCAATGATACATGTATCAGATTTTTCAAGTCACGTGATTCAAAAGTTTGAATATGTCATGTTCCATGAGAAAATAAAGATAATTATTACAGTTCTTTGTAAAATGTTCTATCTGAATTATAACCAATAAAATTGAAGAAATTATTCAGCCCAGGACTGTCCACTGTCAACGTTTCAATTATAATGTTCTAATTACATCTTTATTGGTTAATAATTAGCATCGGAATGTTCTCTCTAATACAACATTATAATATTCACACAAATGAGATAAATATCTCATTTATGTTCTATCTGCAATTTACTGAAAATAAAAAAAATAGAAAAAAAAACTACAGTTGGGGCTATATCTTACGACACATGCTTATATTTTGTTCAAATGTAATTGAATAGTGATCAAATGAACAAGTTTCCTCTAAGACCCCCCCCCCCCCCCACACACACACACAACAACCTCCGGAAGTCGTCCTTAGAGACAAAGGGCGAATTTTTTTAAACGGGCAACGGTTGACTGTAAATCCAATAAAATAACCATCTTACCGGCTATTAACGAATTCATTCAATTTCATAGTTTTTGTTCCACTGAAAACTTTGCTTTACCGCTGTATATGGAATGCACGTGCGCTTTATCGCTGTATATGGAATGCATGTTTTCTCCAATATCTACCAATAGATGTCGCCACCTGTCGATTACCATCTATCTCTGGTGGGCATTCTGGGTTAACTACTTTCAAGATGTCAGCGCCCATGAAATGCATACACGTGGTATTTCCTCATGACTTCCTGTCACGCGGCATATTTGCTTCATATGCTTGCATAGAGTAAAATGAATAATCTAATTTGAATTAATTATTTTATTAGATGAAATTGAGACGAAAATCAAACTTTATTTTGTTGCAAATGTATTTGTAGTTGCAATTTTCTGCTAGCTACTTTTTGGCGACAGGATTTTGGAGTTATGCGCACCGCGTAGTGATTTTTATCCAAAAATGGATAAAGTGATGCGTCAAATGAGTCAGTCCGAAAATAAAAAAAATAGACTGGAAATATTGTAGACTGGCTGCTTAGTCAATGTGTTTTCTCCGCATTTTTTGGGAGCCTCGTTTTGATAATGTCGATTTATTACTATTTTTAGTAACAATTTTCATGTATATTTCCCATAAACCTATTGATTGCCTCCGGAAGTTAATTCGAGTCTTCTCTGACGAAAATTCGCTCTTTGATATTTGGATGTCGCTATTTACATCGGAGCGCTGTCCCATTTAAAAACAAAAGAAAATTCCGACACAAGTTATGTCGCTGTGTCGGAATTTTCTTTTGTTTTTGAATGGGACAGCGCTCTGTTGTAAATAGCGACATCCAAATATCAAGAAGCGAATTTTCACCAGAGAAGGCTCGGATTACCGGAAGTGTTCTGCGGGTACAGACTAAAACATAAATGAAAAGAGTCTATTATAAAAACGTGCCATACGGTGTGGCGCCAACTGTATTCTTACATTATTAACTGCAAAATATTGAACTGACTCAAATTCAAAGATGTTACAATTTTAAATGAACGGAGTTATTTTTTTTGTATTTTCAGGGAAGAAAACAATGCGGGAAATGAAGAAGTTGCTTTTCAAAGCAATTTCTTCATTTTCCACAATGTTTTCCAATGCATTTATCTTTTGGCGTAGTTAAAAAGTCAATTGTGGGAATAGGTTAAATGCCATAAAGGCATCTTTTCCAAATCCTTGCTCATGAATGCTTAGAATATTCCTCGGATATCAGCTCAATTATTTCTCTTGTTACGGAAACAGGTGATACTGCATCTAACGGTATTTTAAAAAATGTTCGGAAAAAGTCACGGGATAAGTCGAAATATAACTATTATGCAGGAGTGCATTACTCAGATCTTACCTTAAACGGGTCATAGATTTCATCTTCGTCACAACCTTTGTTTGTAGGCTTCTTTTGGATTCCAGTCCCGTCTTTTATCGCCAGTGGGTCTATATACATTTTGTACGTCTTGTCCGGGTAGTTTTGTAACGTCGGTTCGACCGCTGAACATGTATCGGTTTCGTTGTCCAAACACTTGAAACACATCACGTTCTTATAAACACGCAGGATTCCAGAATATGAGGGAAATGTGTATGGCATATCTGTGAGAAAATGATACCACCTTTGAAAAACATTGCGGAAAAAATTGTCTTTAACCCATTACCAAACAACAAAATTTTAGTCTGGTCCAAACTCAATGATGTTACAGACAACAATTGACAGACAACAATTGAATGAAATTGAACATTTTTTATTTTTATGTAGAAAGCATTGTGGGAAATGAAAAAAAAAAATACTTGTCACAAGCAATTTCTTCATTTACCACAATGCTTTCCAAAGCCTTTTTCTTTGAGGGAGTCAAAAAGAGTCAATGTGTGGGAATGGGTTCAGCAACACTTTTTAGACCGTTCCAATCTCAAAACTGCTGCAGATGACAAGGTAATAGACGTAAAACGACATTGAGTGTACTAGCGCTATATAGGTGTATCAAAACAAGAAATTTTTCAACAGTTTCGCCACAAAAACAAAATTTTAACCTCACTTAGGAATAACGCAATGCAACAAAACACTCAAACGTAAAGTGCGTTAACGCCGAACGTCCGTGCGTGTGCAGTTATTGGCATTCGATATTTTATACAAGCGTATCTTAATGACATCTATGAGAGAAATGTTTTGTAAATATGTCGTCATTTTAAGAAGATATTCAGAAAAGAAGTATGCACAATTACTTTTTTCCGTTAGTATATAAAATAATGATTATAATATACTTAAGCTGGGATGTGTGTAAATATGGTATTTGAGAGAAACATAAATCTAGATATGAAGGCACCCTTATCAAGTTACATGTTTGCGTTTTATAATTCATTTATTCATCAGAAATTATAGCAACTGTCATCGAGCATTATCATGGGTGCTGATCCAACCTCTATTTCTTTTTAGTGGTTGACCTACTTTTTAGACAAATGAAATTGCAGTAAATTTCGCATGAACTGTCGGTAAGTTTATATGACGTCTATACATAGCCACGCCCCCGTCTCTAATGGCCCGCTAGCGAACATTATTTAGGTCAGATATAGTCTGCGCGCATTTGAATGTTTATTTTGCATAGAATCTACTATACAGCCTCTATCTAATGCATCTTAGTTCCATAATGAAAACTGTGATTATTTCTTTTTGTAAAAAACTTACGAGGTCCGTTGATGCACAATTCAGTAAAGCTGCTCGATTCTGGGGCCTGGCATGAGATTAGGTCGCAAGATAGCGTACGACCATTTCGTGGAACGTCGTGTGGTCGCTCGAACGTCAAGTAACAATTGTTTATAATGTAGGCCGTCGATTCGGATAGCTTCAGTTGCCGATTTTCAAGTTCGTCTTTACAGTTTTGTAATCTCATTTTCCAACTGAAAGTAACAATGGGTATCCTATTTATTGAAATCATCTCGTCGCTTTTCAACAAAACACGTGTAACTGCAGTCTGTTTTAATCTGCAGTTACTAGGTTTTTGTTGAAATGCTGCAAATTGTATATTTTCTTTTTGTATTTTAACCTTACTTTGCTCGAATAGCTGATATTGCACCCGTCTGATTTTTTCCAACCTATAATGAAATGAAATGCCACAAGAATTACATAAATGGAATGTAGTCTTTTTGTAGTCTATCACGACATTTACTTTAATGAAAAACAAAAACAAACTAAAAAAAAAAAAAAACAAAAAAACAACAACAACAACAACAACAACAACAACAACAACAACAAAAAAAAAAAAAAAAAAAAAAAAAAAAAAAAAAAAAAAAAAAAAAAAAAATCAACAGAATTGTAAGTCGATTGAGTGTCTTTTGTTGTTTTGATTCAATTCCCCTTCCGGTTCCTATGTAATGACCCAGTCTCTCTAGAGAACCAGAAAATAAAGTAAAGCGTTCTTTAAGATTTTTAATAAATTTCTTAAGATGTTGTAGATAAAACGTTTTAAACCCTTGATTCTGACCTATGTGTTTCGAATGCTCCATGCGTTATACAAATAACGTCATCTTAATGTCTTTTGTATAAGTATTGAACATTTGGAGCACCGCTGTTTATTACAGATGGAGCACTCGGGACCACTCGGTCAATGCTCTCTTATATTGTTTCCACCGTGTTGACCCAGGGGTGCACGATGAGTATTATATGGGATAATGGCACTACCCATTTATCCTAAAATATCTTAAGAAATTCAAAATATCTTTAAAAAATCTATTGAACTATTGTCTTATTTCGAAATGTTATGCAGATACTGTTCTGATATCTAATTCGTATGCATTTCTAAATGAAGTATTTGGAAATTCGGAATCATGCATGGAAAAAGGACATGCGATATTCCCTTTGGACATGTATGTTGTTCCAACTTGTATAAATCTAAGCCTCGATGAAGACGGAGATTTGTGTACAATTAAGCGCAGAAAATATAGAGGCCAAAAGAGAAAATGCTATTGATCAACATTTTCTTCATTCGTTTTTATGTTTGTTCAAGATTTCCACAATGGAGGTCATTTAACGTTTTGAAAGAATAAGGGAAAGAGTAAGGCGTTTTGGAGTGGAAGGGTTCATTTCTGTACAAAATTACAGCTTTTCGTGCTTTTGATGTTAAAAAACATGTTAAAACTGTTTATAGAAAAAGAAAATGTAATGGGAACCAGAAAGTAACAATTACCGTTTAAATTCCGATACGCCATGACACAGCGCACAATGTTTATTTTTGAAAACCCGGGAGTTCCCATCAGATACGAGTACTACGTCATCGAATTCGAGAATAACGTCAGTGTTTCCTGTGCACTTTTGTTGGACCACCTGGGAAGTGTTGTAACCGTCCGGACAAAAGTCAATTGTTCGAAAGAATGTGGTCCTTTTGTGAAATAAACTAGAAACATCTGAATCCAACTGCGAGATGACATACTGATTTTCGACATAAGCTGATTTACATTCGAGCTTTACCGATAATCCCCTGCTGCTTGTATAGTTTACATCCAGATCAGGACAACAATCGCCATAAGCCCAACAATCCTCGTCACAGAAACAACCGTAGCAACACGGAGTGACGTCATTAGATCCGTTGAATGTCCTCAAACTTGGTATGGTGCAGAAATTCGTGTAAGGGCAGGCTTGTTGAAATTCGTCCAGCATTGTCGACTTGATACACAGAACACTTAATGTCAAAAACAGTATATTGTATACCAACACCATCTTTCCTCGATCTGAATAGAGAACATAATACTCAAAATGAGTTTCAGAGCTACAGATAAGAGCGGATGGAGGCCTTTTAACCCTTTCACAAACGGCGAAAATTTAGACTTTTCCAATTTAAAAGCTGCTACAGAGGACAAAATTGGTATACATTCATACAGTACCAACAACATTGGGCTTGGATTTGAATTACAAATTGTAATGCCCTTACCCCCTTTTACCTGTTGTCAAATATGCCTCATACATAATTATATATTCGCTTTAATGAGGATAATATTAGAAAATAATAACAAGGGATGTTTAACATATATGTTCCCTCAAGGGCCTAACTTTAATGTAGTCAACTAACAATTTGAAATATTCCAATGGTAGTATTTTATCAAATACGAAAATTAACAAAGAGCGACCCGCCCCCCAAAAATATGATTGGCAGAGTTGTGGTTATTTTGCAGTGTACTTTTCCATAATGAGTTCTATCTACAAATGAAGTTATATTACGTGATTCTATCTTAAATACCCTTTGTGCTATGGTCCAGATTAACTCGGTCGACGGACTGACTAATCCGAGTCTTCTCTGATGTAAATACGCTTTTTAATATTTTGATTTTTCGCTATTTATAAATAGCGAAAAATCAAAATATCAAAAAGCGTATTTACATCAGAGAAGACTCGGATTACGGACTGACCAGCCCACCGAACGACCATCCCACTGACCGACATATCGACGCTTGCAAATCATTTATACCCACTCTGAAAATAAAAAAATGGAGACAGACAGACAGATTGATATACTCTCTACCAAGAATTTATCGAATTATTACTATATTGTGACGTTAATTACTGCGTCACTGTTGTTATTTGACATTATCTAATAAAATTCTGCACATAGAGAGACCCACTCGCTGGGTCACTCATCCGAACAGTGATAATAATCCCCCCACCGATGAAATCATCGGGGGAATATTGTTTTTGTGTCGTCCGTCCGCCTATCCGCCCTTCTGAGTTTCGTTTCCGCGCTATTTCTTTGAAACCATTGGCTCGATTTCAATGGAACTTTGTGGAAAGATTTATCACAAAGAGGAGATGCACATATCGTCAGGATTACCCGGTTCGACTATTGAATTGAGAGTTACTGCCCCTGGTTGGTCAAAGCTATATATACACTGAGATATATTCGTTTGAATCGTTTCCGTGCTATTTCTTGGAAACCATTGGCTAGATTTCAATGAAACTTTGTGGAAAGCTTCACTACAAAGAGGAGATGCGCATAATGTCCGGTTCAACTTTTTATTTAATTAAGAGTTACTGCCAATTAATGATGAACATACATATAGAGTAATATTCGTTTCCGCGCTGATTCTTGGAAACCATCCATTCAATTTCAATGAAACTTTGTGGACAGCTTCACTACAAAGAGGAGATGTGTGCATCGTCGAGGTTACCCAGTTCGACTTTTAAATTTAGAATTACTACCCCTGATTGGTGATGCCATATACATATAGAGTAATATTCATTTTCGCACTTAGTCTATTTCTTGGAAACTATTGGCTCGATTTCAATATAACTTTGTGGAAAGCTTCACTACAAAGAGGAGATGCGCATATCGTAAAGGTTACCCGGTTCGACTATCAAATTTAGAGTTACTGCCCCTGATGTATGAAGGTATATGCATATAGAGTAATATTCGTTTCCGCGCTATTTCTTTGAAACCATTGGCTCGATTTCAATGAAACTTTGCGGAAAGCTTTACTACAAAGAGGAGATGCGCATATCGTAAAGGTTACCCGGTTCGACTATCAAATTTAGACTTACTGCCCCTGATGTATGAAGGTATATGCATATAGAGTAATATTCGTTTCCGCGCTATTTCTTTGAAACCATTGGCTCGATTTCAATGAACCTTTGCGGAAAGCTTTACTGCAAAGAGGAGATGTGCATATCGTCGGGGTTGCCCGATTCGACAATTAAATTAGGAGTTACCGACCCTGATTTGGTGAACATATATTTATATAGAGTAAGTTTCGTTTTCTCGCTATTTCCTGGAAACCACCCTTGATTGATGAAGCTATATAAATACAGAGTAAACAAAATATTTTCGGCGGGGGATATCAATTCAACGAATTTGCTTAAATAAATCTTCCAATGAATTCGAACTTTCGGATTACGTCGACTCTATTTTAGGTCAATGACGGTAAATTGGGGTTTCAGCAAATGAAAAATCGTATCAGATTTTTAAATCGTTATGCACTTTACAGAGAACTATTGGATAATGAAATACCGCCAAGTAAATGTGATAAGACAATATTCTCTATCGTAATAACAGCTCGATCGATGCGTAGTAAAACGTAGTAAACGATGAACGATGGGAAGAAAGTAAGATTGATAGTCTAGGAGCCAGCTTTTACAAAGGGGGTTAAATTAAAAGTTCTTGCAACAGGTCACCTATAAAATTTTGAGTGGTATTTTTCAATACGTAAGGGTCCCCGGCTTTGGTTTAGGGTGGATGACATGCTTAAAAGTGGTAGGGATTTTTTCAAATCAAGGTCAAAGGTCATTCGGTGCACTTTTCATACATGCCTCCTGCGCATATCGTAAAGGTTACCCGGTTCGACTATCAAATTTAGAGTTACTGCCCCTGATGTATGAAGGTATATGCATATAGAGTAATATTCGTTTCCGCGCTATTTCTTTGAAACCATTGGCTCGATTTCAATGAAACTTTGCGGAAAGCTTTACTACAAAGAGGAGATGCGCATATCGTAAAGGTTACCCGGTTCGACTATCAAATTTAGACTTACTGCCCCTGATGTATGAAGGTATATGCATATAGAGTAATATTCGTTTCCGCGCTATTTCTTTGAAACCATTGGCTCGATTTCAATGAACCTTTGCGGAAAGCTTTACTGCAAAGAGGAGATGTGCATATCGTCGGGGTTGCCCGATTCGACAATTAAATTAGGAGTTACCGACCCTGATTTGGTGAACATATATTTATATAGAGTAAGTTTCGTTTTCTCGCTATTTCCTGGAAACCACCCTTGATTGATGAAGCTATATAAATACAGAGTAAACAAAATATTTTCGGCGGGGGATATCAATTCAACGAATTTGCTTAAATAAATCTTCCAATGAATTCGAACTTTCGGATTACGTCGACTCTATTTTAGGTCAATGACGGTAAATTGGGGTTTCAGCAAATGAAAAATCGTATCAGATTTTTAAATCGTTATGCACTTTACAGAGAACTATTGGATAATGAAATACCGCCAAGTAAATGTGATAAGACAATATTCTCTATCGTAATAACAGCTCGATCGATGCGTAGTAAAACGTAGTAAACGATGAACGATGGGAAGAAAGTAAGATTGATAGTCTAGGAGCCAGCTTTTACAAAGGGGGTTAAATTAAAAGTTCTTGCAACAGGTCACCTATAAAATTTTGAGTGGTATTTTTCAATACGTAAGGGTCCCCGGCTTTGGTTTAGGGTGGATGACATGCTTAAAAGTGGTAGGGATTTTTTTAAATCAAGGTCAAAGGTCATTCGGTGCACTTTTCATACATGCCTCCTGAAATACTCCATAACTTACTCATTTTTAAAGCTAAAACATTCATTTTGGTATCAAAATAAAGCTGAGGATTTGCGCTTTGAATTACATTAATAGTATACAACTTTTTGATTTTGTATTTTTTTTAATATTGATAAATATAGCAAAAATTGGCGAAAAATCACCAAAATCGGTTTTGTCTAAAAGTAAAAAAAAAGTTTTAAAAATACCAATGGTATGTTTATTTGAATGAAATCATACTTAAAAATTGCCGAGAAACCTGGTCTTTACTTTAATGTATTTCTTCACAGAATTAGTCTTTAGCTTACGCTTGTATTCATAGCTAAAAGTGGGTGGGGGTAAATTTTCCTGAAAATGACAAAATATGCAAAAATTGATGTAACATTAAATCTTACACATAAATGTGATGTTTTATTAGTAATTATTGTTTTAAAATCATATTTGCGGGGGATTTGTAAAGATTTTGATGCATATTCCTGAAAATTACAAAGCATTTTAAGAGTGAAAATAACACTTTAATAAAACGGCATGTGAGATGGATACAGATTATATCAACACCATGACAATGTGAAAACAATGCCTCTAAAGACGAATATTTATCAAGTATCTACAAAAGTGCAATTAAATAAAGCCAGACTCAAATTAGCAGAATCGGCGGCTGAAAATATACCTAATTCTATCTTACGATCACAGGACATTAAAATGCCAATGCCAGACTTTTCAGGAATCAGAACAACATGGAGACGGTCAGAGGTTGCATTGTTGTGTAGTGCATTGCTTTTTAGAGCCAAAAAGAAAGGTATTTTAGCGCTGGAACCAAAAAACTCTATTAAGGACGTCAAAACCAGGTCTTGTTTGAGAAAGGGTTAAGGTTGAATATATGATTAATATAACACAGAAAACTTTGGGGCAAATGGAAATAAATGCTAATAATCAGTATTTTCTTCTTTTGTCGCAATGTTTTCCCATACCAACTCTATTTGAGACGCCAAAACAAGGCCTTGCTTGGGAAAGGATTAATCCTCTCCCAAACAAGACCTGGTTTTGACGTTCCTAGTAGATAGCTCGAGAACATTTTGAGACAAAAGAAGAAAATACTGATAATCAGCATTTTCTCCTTTTGACTCAATATTTTCTGGGCTATTCTGTACACATTTTTCTCCCTTTAAAACAATCATTTTGTTGTCTGCAGCAGCTTTCAAATTGAAACACCTAAAACTTTGTCGTTTGGGAAAGGGTTAACTCAGGCCATATTTACTCGTCATTGTCACTGTCTGATGCATCAAGATACTCAAGTCTATTTATACACATTTCTGATTCACAAACACATGCATCAGTACATAAAAGATCTTCTCTTTGGCACTTACACCTTCGTGTGTGGCAGTCAGTTTTACAGGAGCATTTTGTGAAGTCAAGTAAAGCTTGAGGAGCAGGATCTTTACACATCCTTACTGGAACTAGATTGTTGTTGTCATCCTTGGTCCATCCATGGCCTGCTGGTGGTGGTAGATTGAGATACTGGTCTGTTGAGTGTTTCCAGATATAAGATTGGTAGTTGACCCTCTTAATGTGTTCATTTAATGCATCTGATGTAGGAGGTAGCTTTTCACTCGAAACGCCCTTTTTAGAAAACAGTTCATACCTGACCTCATCTATGTTATCAGAGGATTTCCCACTATACAACTGGGACACTATTTTTGTCACTGAAGACTTAGCATTTTCAGATATGTCAATAGGGTCTTCACCTAGCTCGCCAATACCCTCTAGTGTAGGTGGATCTGTCATGGTCAAACTGCTCCAGCGTTTCTTCCCAATCCCATAGAATAAACTTTTTGAATCACAACCACTTAGTGAGTGTATGATATGCAACACTTTACTAATGTTTTCTCCAAATTCATTAGCAACATCATGCATCGAGATGTAACGTTTAGATTCCCTTGTCCCTGTCTTAAAGAATATCTTCACATTGAGCAAGAGAGATGTTCGTGGACAAATACTTGCCACATCCGAGTCTCCACTCCAGATGACCACACTCTTGGCGTTGAGATGGTTTGCAGCATAATCAACATGTAAGAACATCCTCGAGTCAGCTTCTTCATTGTCAGATTCTAATCTTTCCTGCCTTACCGTGGAGTTTCTTCTTACTTCAACTGCTTTCTTCGGATCCTTGAAACCACCACCTATGTGTACTACAGAGTCTTCTGGTAACTCATTCTCAAATATCATCGATACATCCTTTAGTACGAAGTCCGCTAGATTTATCTTATTTGCGGGGTTTGATAGAAATTTCTTTACTTGCTTAGGCAACGGTGTTTCTCTAGTTGGATTCCGGATCTCTTGCATCTGAATGTCACCTCGTCTCTTTCTCTCTCCTGATTTGATCGATTCATCACTTTGGTAGTTGTCCCCTACAAGGGATGTGTATCTATAACTCATCTCAAGCACTACATTGGCTACGTTTCTCGCAACTTCTCCAAATGTCCTGCATTTTGTCTTTTCTGTGCAAATGCTTCTGAGTAGCATCATCAAGTCTATGACTACCATGTCTGGTTTTTCGTCAGCTGGGAGTGCAATTGTTCCTTTGTCGCCTTCAATCCATGAAAGTGTTGCTGATTTAACTGTTTTTCGTATATTGCCGTCCAGACTAAATAAAGACATTGGCACAGGTGTAAGTTCATATGTTAAAAGTTTTTTAACATCAATGTTTCTACTCTGTCCAATGACAGTCAATTTGCTGAACACTTGTCTGTCAATATTTATTGATTCAACTTTATCCTTTGCTTTGACTTTCAAAGGCTTATTCATCGTGGCAAAGGTCTTGACGTTATGTCGTGGAATTGGAGTCATGATTTCAGTTTTACAACTCATTTACAAATTCTCCCAATCTTCTTGATCCAAGTTTGCGAGCATAACATAGGTCATCTTTGATCTCTGTAGTAGCAACAACAGATGTCGCTATGTTAATGAGTGGTTGCTTCTCATTTATACTTGGTTCTTCGTCTACCTTGAAGGGGTTGGTCATCCTTTCTTCCACAAGTTGTACTAGACCTCTTATAGCTGTTTCATCTTCTGTTATTCTATTCTGGGATGCTTCCTTATAGTCATTTGTAGCTTCTGTCAGTCCGCTCATGGCCTTCATATGCTGTGTCACTTCTGCCTTTTTATGAGCTGTCAGGTAATACTTCTGTAGTGCCCCCTCATTGGTATACAACTGTTTAAACTTTCCACATTCTCTGTTCAATGACTGTTCGATCGCCATATCGTGCCACACACCAGTGAATGGCTTGTTTGTTCGGTATACAGCTGAGAGCTCATTTGAGATTGCCTGGTGTATGTCTGGTTTCTTCTCTCTTAGCAACTGTCCTTCTGCTATATTTATCGTGCCCCACCTGGCATAGTTAGAATGTCCACAAATGAAGTCATACGGTAACATTTTCTGCAAAGGTCTCTAGTTCAAGGATTCTATTTCCATCTCGCTTTGCAGCAATATAATCCAGGAGAAGTTGAGAGAGATCAGTTACATAGTTCTCCCAGAAAGCAAATGTGTATGACAGGTTACAGCCTTCTGTGGTGAATTCTCTCATAATCTGATTAATCTTCCTTGTGTGTACTACCAACAGCTTTAGTCTCTTTTTTACATCATCATTGATGTCAGCTGCTGTATCTTTGTTCTTTTTCAACATTTCTCGCAGTGTATTTATGTCTTCGGCTATTGCCATCTTCTCTTCATCTGTGAAGCTTATCTCATTTGCTTCCATCCAATTTTCAAACGCTTTCCACTTCAATCTATTCATAGTCTCGTTCATAATTTTATGAGCTCTAACTCCTCTATTGTAAGCCTTACCCTTCGTTATTACCTGTACTACACTTGGTCCATATACTTCTTCTTCGATCAGAATGTCTTCAAACCATTATCTTTCCAACATCTCCCATAAAGTTCATTGCTCTATGCATACCTCCCATTTCAAGTTCATCATTCTGAAACTCTCGTTTATTTCGCCATTTTATCATTTGTGCCTTGCTATATATTGCCTCGTCATATGTCACATAGGTCCATTCTTGTCCAAGTGTGTGGAACATTTTCTGAAACATCTCCATCATGGTATACACTGTGTTGAATTCAGTAGCTGATGCCGGTAGCATAGGGCAATACCCAATCCTGGTTTTTGGCACATTTAGTCGGTTGCTTACCTTTGCATGGAAAACGGTCCATCCTGGAGTTTGTATCTCTATAGGATCTATTGTGACATCAAACATTTTGGTAGGCATTATTCTCAATTCTATATAAGCCGTATCTAATGCACGTGCATCTCTATGTGCTTCTGAACACGAAAAGAACCAGTCCATGTTAATACTGTCCTTAAGATGTGTAGGACCAGGCTGTTTTCCAGACATGTTTGGACATTCAAGTACTTGATCATATTTTACGTCTTTCAGTGTTCTCCTTCTATCAGTGGCTATGTCGATATTTTGCCCGAATGTTCCTTGTACAATGCTATCTTCAGCTTGGTAAAGCACCATGTTTACTATATCTAAGTGTTTTCCATCTATAGATTCAGTCGCCCTGTTGAAATTATCACCTGCAGCTCTAAGCGTAATTCCAGGTTTCATGTTGGTTGGAATAATACATTCATGTTCTTATTGCTCATTTGCCCAACAGGTGTCGATTCTTTCAACTTCATCGTAGCTTATTCCATGTCCATTCTTATTGAGTAGTTTTACAGCTTCTTTACATTGTGTCAACTGATGTATAGCTATACTTGCACCTACATGTTTTGGTGTTCTGCATCTACCGAGGGAACTTACATATATTATATCCTGGCAAATTGAAAGTACTTTCCGGTGTAAGTCGGGGCTGTTCTGTTTCATTTCAGCCATGTCAATAATCTGTGGGGTCAACATACCTTCATTTCCCACTAACCATGTCATGAAAGAATACAACTCTTTAGGCACAGTCTGTTCCTCCTTCTCAATACTGATATCTTCTGGGTCAAGGGGTTTCACATTTATGCCACTGAAATCTTTTCGAAGAGATCTAAGTAGTACTGCCGCGTGAAATAATGTCATCTCGTTAGTTTGTTCTACAGTATCTGGCAATGATATATCAGCCTCTATCTGTGCAGACTTGAGAGATTCTCTAAACTTTGCAGCTGCATTTATTATCTCTTCAATCTTCAAATACTTGTCGATGACAAAGTTTGGGTTACCTTTGCGATTGGATTCTATAAATGTCAATTTGTCTCAGTAGTGTTTCAATAGCTTATCTTTAAGCTTCTGTCCCGTATATTTGTTTGCCTCCTCGGGAGTCACGGATTCTGTCAGGATAGTCCTATACTGCAATAGTAGATCTGACATAAGATAAGCTCTACCATCCTTTATATGCGGCATTATAATGTTAACAAGTCTTTCTATGGCATCATTGTAGATACTTTTACTTACTGATTGTTTTGGTGTATCTACTGCCTCGGATGATTTCAGCAGTAAGTAAGCACTATAACAATGTTTGTGATAATGGGCAGAATTTGCCATCAACTTACTATAGTCACCGACTTTACAGTTCAACTTAATGTCTCCAAGCTCTTTCGCTTTATTCTCTAGTGTTGAACACATTCTAAAGCTTCTCACTGGTATTAAATAAGAATCTCTGTGTCGTGTCTTTTGTTCACAAAACATGCACACATTTCTCCAATCAAAAGATCTCCTCGGTATTTTAGCACGAGATGGTCCAGCCTCACTACTGGTAGCAATGTCGTGCTGTTCACGAACATCTTGCTTATTTATCAAACGATCAATTTGCTGCTTGCTTGTAAATGTAGCGTAACAATTTTTATGCCAGTATACTTCTTGTTGAATCATTTCCAGTTCTCCTGTAGTGTCACTATACTGAACCAATGTTCCAACATACTTGTCTGTCTCACTATCACCATATTGAATACGCTGGACCATACACCTCAAAAACGTAGAAATGCCAGTACCAGATGATTTCCTTAATAGGGTGTCATTCTGTTCACTTCCACATATTACACAACTGTTGTCGTTACTCACAATCTTCCTTTTTGTAGGAGTCCGTCTCAGCTTTAATGGACTTGGCTCCATTATGGATTACTAACTCTATACATTTATATCAATATATGCGCTTGGCTGCTATAATACATTTCAATAAACCATGTCCTAGTTGATATGCCTCCATTCCCACCAATTAATACTGAAAACAGAAAAAATAAATAAATCAAAGGTATGCAAAATAGATTAGCACCTATGATTAGTAAGTATTTACGCATTTCAGTATTGCTGAAACCCAATTAGCAGACGGCAAAATTTTGCACTTTTCTAATTTGAAAGACGTTGCAGAAGACAATTTCAAGTGAATGAAATGTAAAGGTTTTTTGTCTTTTTGTGTAGAAAACATTGTATGAAATGAAGAAATTGCTGGTCACAACCAATTTCTTCATTTTCACAATGTTTTTCATGGTCGTTTTCTTTCAGGGAGTCAAAAAGAGTCATTGTGTGGTAATGGGTTATACATCGAACACGTTACTATTTCGGTAACATGGTTGTGCTGCCTCTTGTGCTGCCGATGCTTGACCCCAAAGACAACCAGCAAATAAATCTGATTTAATGATTTATTCATAAAACTCCTAAAAAGACTATAATATATATAGTCCCTGAAAATAGAAAATTAGTCATGTCTCGGTTTCATGCTCACTAAAAATAAACCTTTTCTCAATGACCAATTAAAACATAGCTGAAGACTCTAGAAAGTGTAAAATGAACGCTTTCCTGGCGTACAAATTATAACAGAAAACATTGAGGAAAGACTGGAAATGCTGGACAGCATCATTTCTACTTTTGCCTCGATGTTTTTTAATCCCAATTGCAAGGGTAGACCATGTGCCAATCAGACGCTTCGCGAATACTAATTACAAATAAGATGAGTTTTAGCTTGAAACAGTATATATGGTTTGGTAATAAAGACTTTGATTTAATTGTGTTTCGTGTCGTTTACAAACCTTAACTGGTCCGAAAAAATGAATTTGCATCACCTTTTGCCGCCCATGATTCATAGCGAACGAAATCCAACCCAAAACAACAGCTGATCATCTGCTTTGAATCGATACTTAACACAGTGCGGGGTACCAAAAGGAAGGCGGTCCGAAGAAAAAACTTACTTTGGTAGTAAGCAAATAGACATGGACAAATATTGGCACCAATTACTTTTCGAGACAAAGTTGTATGTGCAAAAGCAGAAACAACATAAAATATATAAATGGTTTGATGGTTTGATTCAAACTATTGTTGGTACACATATACTTATATGTATCTACACCTGCATTGCTCCAGTCACTCAAACATTTAAGGCCTGGAATACTATTTGAGTACAATGGTTGTAATCTGTTAGAACTTTCAATAGAATTCATACTAGTTTCATGGACATAATTGGTCACAATTTATTTTTGCTCATCTAGGTTCTATAGCTCTGTAGATTTCTTGATTTTTTTTTTAAAAATAAAATCAATCATAATAAACTGTATCCATCTCACATGCCGTTTTATTAAATTGATATTTTCGCTCTTAAAATTCTAATTAATTTTCAGGAATAAACATTAAAATCTTTACGTATCCCTGCAAGTATGATTTTAAAACAATAATTTCTAATAAAACATCACATTTATGTGTAAGATTTATTGTTACATCAATTTTTGCATATTTTGTAATTTTCAGGAAAATTTACCCCACCCACTTTTAGCTATGAATACAAGCCTAAGCAAAAGTCTAATTCTGTGAAGAAATGCATTAAAGTAAAGATCAGGTCTTTCGGCAATTTTTAAGTATAATTACAACCACATAAGTATACCATAGGTATTTTAAAAACTTTTTTTTCACTTTTAGACAAAACCGATTTTGATGATTTTTCGCCAATTTTTGCTATATTTATCGATATTAAAAAAATACAAAATCAAAAAGTTGTATACTATATATTAATGTAATTCAAAGCGCAAATCCTCAGCTTTATTTTGATACCAAAATGAATGTTTTAGCTTTAAAAATGAGTAAGTTATGGGGTATTCTAGGAGGCACGTATGAAAAGTGCACCGAATGACCTTTGACCTTGATTTAAAAAAAAAAAAAACCTACCACTTCTGAGCTTGTCATCCACCCTTAATCTATGTGTTTATGTATGTACATCAAAATGATGTACTTGAAAATTTTATAGGCGACCGGTTGCAAGAAAAGTTCCATACCAGCAATCGCGACCCTCGAGACTGTTTGCAACCTTTTGCCGCGTTGGAACGTGGTTGCAACATGATCTCGAGCGTAATACAGTGAACGCCATATTGAACGTGAAAGTAGACGCGCGTAAATGACGTCATCAAAACAAATCAATCCTTTAGCTTACGTTATAATTCAAGTGAAATATACTGTCGATAATCGGTAAATCACATCAATTATTTTATCTGGTAAAATTTTGTCACATTTATGAGGATACAGTCGACTTTTGAACGCTGTTTGTTTCAAATATTTTTCTGGCGTAGATTTAAATGGTTGTTTGGTCTGCTTCCGTTGTTATTGACCTGACTGCCGTTGTTATGCTTGCGGAGAGATATGGGCAGGATCGGCTCATGGCGGCTACTGTAATACGTTCGAGGGGATCTTGAGTAACGATAAGATCCGAGAATATTCGAATGCCATACCAGGACCTGGCTCCTAGACTATGACATGACTTTCGAAGATAGGACGGGAAAAAGAGAACGACGGATGGAAACTGCATGAGAGAACGTTGCGATACTAAATACAATACAAAATAGTATATTTTGTTAATGAATGTCACCGGCCAATAATACAACATTGTCAATCATCAATTGTCAATAGAGCTATATCCCTAACAAAAACTGGTGTATTAAATTTTGTGTTGCAGTGGCAAAGCCAAAATTAGAAACTGTGTAGAAAATATCGAAGCAAACGGAGAAATCGCTGATAACCAGCATTTTCTTCTCTTGTTTCGATATTCTCCATAGCTGTTTCGACTTGTGGCAAGAAAACACATGTTTTAAAAGATGAAGAGATTGCAGGGAAAAACAAAGAGATAGAGAGAGGGAAAGAGGGAACGATTCATGTAGATAGATTGACAGAACAGACAAAAAAGATAAATGAAATGAAGCTGGTTAACCCTTTCCCGAACGAGTCGAGACCCTGAATTTGACGTCCTTAAAGGAAGACGCTTTGGAAAACATTGAGGCAAAAGAAGAAAGTGCTGATAATCAGCACTTTCTCATTTTGTCTCAATATTTTCCGTATCTATTTTGTAAACAAATTCAGCCTTTGTTTACATCCATTTTGTTGTCTACCAAAGCTTTCTAATTGGACCACCATAAACTTATGCCGTCTAGTAAAGGGCTTAACCCATTACCAAACGACAAGATTTTTGGGCGCTCCAAATTCAAAGATGTTGCAGACGACAATTTCAAGTGAACAAACTTTAGTTTTTTTTGGTCTTTTGTAATAGAAAACATGGCAGGAAATAAAGAAATTGCATGTGACAAGCAATTTCTTCATTTTCCACGATGTTTTCCAAAGCCTTCATTTTGTGGGGTGTAAAAAGGCGCCACTATGTGATAATGGGCTAAAGTGACATTTCACATTTATTTCATTTTCTAAAAGTATGTCTTGATGCAAAAATTATTTATTCTAATGCGTAGAAATGTTACCAGTTTATTTAAGTTGTTATTTATAAGCGAAAAATATGCCTTTAAAGTTGAGACAGAAATGACCAATTCTATATGAATCTGAACTGTTGTCCACAACAATTTGTTTAATTTTAGCACAAAAATATATATTTCTCGTAAACGATTCAGTATTTTGACTTGAAATTTCCAGAATTTTCATAAGAAAAGATGTTCTTTCAGATAGAATAATAGTAAAATTTATGTAAAAATAATTCTGAAATGTCTCTTTAATTAATCAGAATTTCCACATGCACAAAATGAATTATTTTCCTCACCCAATTCAGCGTGAAAAGAGAAATGAATAAATGTAAAAAAAGAAATGAATAAATAAGATTAATATTTCCTAGATATGAAACATTTCCTTGTCGACGTGTTTGGTTGATGACAACGCCTATCACACGAACAGCACTTTCAAAGTAACACTATCGCAATACCTTTTTTTCTCAACACTTTAAATCCTTTCCCAAAAAGGCAAACATGTAGGTTATTTCAGTTTTAAAGTCGTTCCAAACGACAATATGAATGTGATATTTGTATACATTCAGGACAACAGTTGCGATGCATGCTGTAGTAGGGGAGACCGGGGCTATTTCGGCCCCGGGGCAAGTTCGGCTAGTGGTGAGATAGAGAGCTCTGACCCGAATTTTAATGTCACGAAAGCTTTTCGCAGAAGGTTTTTTTTGTCGAATTGAATACAAAAAACATAAAATTCGGATTTTAGACACTTTCAGTAACTTTTCCACATTTATGTAAGTTTTTATTTATAGTAATATGCTTCAGGATTCAGATTTCTTTTTTGTATATTTATGAAGACAATTTCAAAAGTCCCCTTTCATATTAAATCCTCTTTCATCATTAAGATGAAGCGTTCATGTTAACTAAAAGAAGATATTACGTGATGTTGAACACCAGGTCTGTCTGGGGCTAGTTCGGCCTTTGGGGTTGGGGCAAGTTCGGCCACCCCCAAACTTGCCCATGAATAAAAAGAACAATCGCTGTTAGAATTGCCATTTCTTGACGACTCTGAATATATCAATTGCGCAAGCCTAGCTCTAACAGAAATGTAAAAAATGGACAAATTCAAAATCACAGGCCGAACTTGCCCCAGCCTCTACTTGTTATCCCGAATGTCCCCTTACTCACGATGATTTGACTGTTATAACAATGCTTTTTCAATTTATACCTTCATTTGGAAGTCGTATACATATTCCTTTACATTTAAACAGTCTAAAAATCAAATATAAGGATTTATAGGTCTGTGCATACCTTACCCCAAGGGTGGGCCGAACTTGCCCCATGTATGGGGCAAGTTCGGCCACCACGATCAAAACTCTAAAATTTGAAATTCTCTTTATTGAAAAGAAATATATAAAAAGTACAGATGCAGTTTGAAAGGCTTTCGCTTGTCGAACTTAAATATATAAATCACGCCCAAATAACTTTCCTATAATTCAAAATATGAGCAATCGAAATTAGGGGGCCGAACTAGCCCCGGTCTCCCCTACCGAACTTATGGAGGAAAAATACGTTCTGGTTATCAGCTGGTTTTCTTGCCGATTTTCAAGTAAAAACCAGGTCTTGTCTTGGAAAGGATTAAAGATGCTTTGGTTGGTTATATGTAACTAGTGCCTGCAATATTTTAACCCATTCCTATACAACACAATTTTAGGATTGTCTAATTACAATGTAGAAAGCAACTGCAGATGACGAAAAGGGTATTGGTAAAGATCTGATACATGTATGTGTACAATATAGCGTAGAAAAAATTAAAGCAAAAGGAGAAAATGCTGATAATGACAATTTCTCCTTTTGTCTTAATGTTTTCCCAAGACTTTTCTAAATCGTCAAAACCAGATCTTGTTTCGGAAAGGATTAAAAGAGCTGTGATTGGCTATGGGTGCGTTCAGGGTTCTCCCATCGGTAGCCATTGGTACCGTTTGTACCCATCGGTACCCATCGGTATACCGATGGATATTTTGTTGGTTACCAATTGTCCCGCGAGTAGACATGTCAGGTAGCGTCGGTAGACTCGTTTTGATTACAAAAGATGGCGGATAACAACCCAACAACGCCTACGGCGATCCCAATTATACTTTTTTTAATTAGCAAGCGCATCGCCCTCTAACCGTTCTTGAAATAACTTAGTTGAAGCAACAGTGATTTTGTTTAGTCATTTATTTCTGATAATATTTTGGTTGATTATCCGCCATATCTTTTTTACCGATCGGCACAATTTTCGTTCAGATTGTGTTGGTTGCCGACGGTGCCATCGGCTACCGATGGTATCATCGTTAACCGATGGTAAAAACACTCGGTTGTCGATGGGAGAACCCTGAACGCACCCTATAATTTAACTAGCTTAGAGAGAGAAATGTAATGTTGAAAATACACAATATTTGTATAATCTATTTAGCTTGACTAAAGGAAAAAATGCTGATTGCCAGCTCCTATACTTTCCATGCTATATTAAGCGCAAAATCCTTCTTCGGCAACACCCAGTTCTTCTTCAGCAGCTCTCAAGTTAGGCTGCCCAAAACAGGCTCATTGGAAGCAATTTGATATTGGATGGGCCAGCCCCTTTCCGGACCAGTGTCTGAATATTGGAGGGACCGAATTGGAGTTTCCTAAATATCAATGTAACTAAAAAATGGACATTTTTGTCCAACTTTGGGGGCTTAGTCCGCTCTAGCCCCCTCTCCTACAGGCCTAAACAAGGTTTGTCGTTTTGGTAAGGGTTAATTCCTGTTTCCTCCAAATGACCTTTTCACCGTGAAAAGTGAAAATTTTGCGTCATCATCAGCTACATAAGAAGTGTCTTTAGCGCATTCTCAACAACAAATTTTCAAGGTGTGCCAAACTGAGAATTATTTGAGATGACAAAAAGCATGCTTACAAAAGATGGATATAGTTACACTACTTGTTTATAGTGAATGTGTTGCATGTTTTGTCATTTTGACGTCTTTGTTTTCGTACTTGACTTAAATTTCGTTAAAAATAACAAAGTCCTCGATTTTCTGTGGATGGTCGTGTGAAATGAAAAACAAGTCTCAACCTACCAAAGCCTACACCAAGGTAACCGTGTTTTATAAAGCTGCAGTCACACATAACCGGTTTCGATACGGGAGCCACACGGAATTAAAACCGTATCGACCCATTTCAACCCCTATCGTCCCGTATCGCCACCCATTTAGATTCCGTGTGCGCTTTGTGAGAACGATACGACAGCGAACGTGTTTATGTTATGTTAAAAACAAGAGCCGTCAGAGACGGACAATGCCCCCCGATTAAGGCATTGTCACAATAAATGTATGCCATGCAGAGCTAAGATTAAGCTAACAAACGTTAAGCCCCCTTTTTCCATGACATACTTTTAATACGCAAATTTCAAGTAGTTTATTGTCAAGGGCATCTGATTTGCTACTAAAATATGAAATTTCATCAAATTCGGACCATTTGATTAGGAGAAATTAGAGAAAAACTGTATTTTACCTTAAGTCCCCTTTTCCCATGACGAGGCCTTAAATAAAAAAAAAACTGGGAAAAGTACATCGGCATTATGTCATAGGGAGTTCACATGGTAAGTTTCATTTGATTTGGCTCAAAGGTTATAGAGAAATCGCTTCGAACGGACGGACGGACGGACGGACAGACGGACGGACGGACGGACGGAACGACGGACGGACGGACGGACGGACAGACAAAGCGGCGACTACAGCGACGTGCCAAAAGTGTGTCAAGTTTTTTAATGGCGTAACAAAGCAAACAAAACGTAAACAAACTTTAAACTGATCAACTTACCATCTGAAGCTTGAAAACAGGCTTTAATATGTATCATCATTCTTCTGGAATATCACTTGTAGTCAATAATGAGATATATTGTCAAAAAATTTGTGGATGTGAAATACAAGAAATTTTTCCCAAGCACGGTGGAGTTGGTCTTTTTTGTCAATTGTGTCGTTGATCAGGGGAGGTCTATTTTTTATCTTATTTTTCATGACGTTCGATACTTTTTCAATTTGGGATAAATCATGGAATTGTGCTGGTCAGTTGAGTAAGTGAATTTGATTTCTATGTTTCCATTCTACACAGAGATAGGACCAAAGTCAAGGGGCATTATCATCTTGGAACATCCTGTGATTAACTCAATATTTTTTCACAATTACCTGTCAAGAGTACTTGTCCAGTGCTTTAATGTATTCTTCAGAGTTTATATTTCCATTTATAAACACTTAGTTCCAATACCATGACAGGTTATACACCCAAACACCATTATTTCAAGAGCCGACTTTGGTTTCGGCGCTAGAAATGTCCCTAAAAATGTCCCCGTCTCACTTTACCTTTGTTTTCCACAATATTTCTATCCATTTATCTCTTTAAATTAGCAGAAATTGTACTTTTAAACATATTAAACCCTTTAGACACTGTCCTAATTCACAATCCACTCTTAATCTATTTAATAATATCCAATTTTGTTTCACTAGTAATCTGCTTTCCATGCTTCGCCATTTGTACACACAGGTTTAAAATTTTACCTCTCAGAAACTTATAAACCTTGAAAAACCCAATATCTAGTACACACTACTATCTAAAAATAGATTATCTACATGTGTGAATACACATTTTTGTGTATTGAAGGGTTTTACCCAGATAAAATTGGTTTTTAAACCTTACTCGAAGGTGTACTGATAGAGCACTTAAAGTGACGCCATTAAAAAACTTGACTCATTTAAGGCGCGATGCTGTATATGCTCTCCCATCGGGGAGCATAAAAATTCGTCAAATCCGTGTACGCCAACCTGGTTCAACAAGCGCTCCGTTGCCACGGCAATACTAGTACGTTGCAGGTTGTTTTTTACAGTATTGACGCGATACGTCGTCGATTTATTGACATCGGCCGATGTAGACAGTGATGTTTTTGTATGATCGACCCGTTTTGGTCACATCGGGGAAATTTTCGGTGATTAGTTGGACAGGCATATTTTTGTAAGCTAGGTGAGGTACGATCAATCGGCGGCTTTCTCACCTTCGAAGATGTCGGTAACGTGTCGATGATTAATCGACTATTTACATATTATGTTGAAGTGTCTTTACTCATTTACCCTGTCAGAAATTATAGAAGACAAATCGTTGACATCTCGCAGAGCCCAATTCGATTCACTGCATACTAGTAGTGTTCCCGGTCTGGCCTCGTTTGACGACGTGCATACCACCTGCTTACTCGCGGATACAAAGAAATAACCTACGTTTCTGTAAAGGCGTCACTTTTATTTTCCTAATTGACAAACCGTTTGATTTAAAATATTCCGACGGAGATGATGCGGAATCGCCAACACATTGACAATTTCTAGGTCGATGCACATCGATGTTTCCTTGATCGGCCAGGTGTCGGCCACAACACACCGTCATGTCACCGGCATATTAACGTCTAAACCGATCAAACCGAGCTCTTTTATATAGCCGCTGGACAAACAGATCTCTGGGACAAAAAATATCGCCAGTGGTAAAAATAATAATAATTATACATAGAGGTAATAAAACATGGGAAAATGATAGATGCGGTTTTTGTTTCTGGCTGAAAGGGTTCCGTACGGGTTAATACGGTTAGAAACGGGTCCACAAAGGTGTATTTTTTCGCTTATAAATAACAACTTAAAAATGAATGGCATTTCTACGCATTAGAATAACCAATCTTTGCATCATGACTTACTTTTAAAAAATGAGATTGAAATATTATGTCCCTTTAATGTCCGGGGAGCTAATGTTAAGCCTTTTTTTGTGACACGCCCCCGTATAGGCCAGCTACGTTGTCCAAGGACAACTCTTGTTATGTAGAGTGACAGCTTGAAGATTCGACCAGTTTCGAAGATCTTTTTTATTATCATATTTCACGTAGCTTCACAACTATCTTTATAATCCTTATGATGATGATGAACTTTTATAGTTTTCGCTTGTGACCTACTTTCAATATCTGCATGTCCGGTTGTGCAGAGAACCATCATTATTCAGCAACAAGTAAAACGAAAATTAAAAAATGTGATATTCAATTTCTTCTTTTACAGTTTTCTTTAGAAAAATTATACCTTATTTACGATATATGCAAATAAATGACTGAGTAAAACATGTATTTGGCTTGGTTTTTTCTTTTTTGTCCCATCGTCTAATTGTGTCTAGGCTTATTTTAATTTCTCTTGTCTACGATGCTGTTTTTTTACATGAAATTGAGATGAAAAAATACCATTAAAGAAATACATAAAGATGTACAACCGGTTGCGGCGAAGACAGACGAGAGTCAGCGAAAACAGATTTGCTATCTGATATCAGGTAAACGGTCTAGGTCAAATTGAATTAATTTATTCTTACATAAAACGAAAGAATCTATTGTATTCATTATTTGATTATTTAGTCAATGCTAAAAACCGAAAGATATTATTTAAGTTTTGTCAAACTATTACAGGACTGTCGACCTCGACAATCACTAATATTTCCGTTCTATCCTCTTCAGCAGCTCCTTTAAATCGAATCGGTCGACAGAGCCAACATTTTTTTTGACAACATGTCGTCTTTTAGGACACGCAGTTCGTTTGTTGTTTTGAATTATGGCTTCAAATTTGGAATATTGATATCGTTGGATAATTAAACATTAATTGTTTATAAGTTAAACTATCACATATTTAGAGCTATGCGAAATATTCGAGCACAAAGTCAAATTTCGTAACTTTTTGTTGGAAACCACCGAAATAATCAATGTATGTGTCCTTATTTGAGAGGTATGCGTGAAAAGAATTATTTTGTAGAAGCTCTGAACACTTGCACGCGTGTTTATCAACTACAGAATACCATAGATCATTTCGTTTATATATAAGAATAAATTTATTTCACATACCGTTTACATGATATCAGATACATAATCTGTGTTCACGGAATCTCCTCTACTAGAGTTGCAGACGAAAAATTGCATTGTATCAAAAGCATTAAAGGGTGATGGTAACAGATGGTCTAATTGCAAAAATGATTTTTTTTGAAAAAATATGCAAAACTTTTGTGTTGGCCACCTCAGAATGGTTAATAATATGCGATTCAGACAGAGATTGAGCCGAAATTATAAGAGAGATAGCCGATTTTAGGGAGAATCCAAACCAAAATTCAACCCCGTCTCAGATGCGGTTGAATTTATTTTTTAACTGTCACGCATGCGCATACAGCGCGGACCAAGATTCAAACGAGATTCGTGCTTGATTTTCAATATGACGTCATCATGTATGTTGTGACGTCATTTAAGAAAGTCGCAGGTCCTACTGTTTTTGACCTACTTTCGACATCGCTTCATGAATTCGGTATCAAATTGCGATAAAATGAGTCGTTGCTTCAATAGTTTGTCGTAATCATTTAATCAGGTCATATAAAGCTTAAAAAGTGTACATTTCGTTTGTTTTTGACAAATTTTGGTCCAAAATCTGGGAAATAGTAGCTTTAAGTGTGTGTTTTATAGCATAAAAATATTGAAAGAAAATTAAACATTCCTGAGTATCTGTAATTTCTTCTTTTCTCTAAATGTTTACTCAAAGTATTTCTGTTAGGGATGTCAAAACCAGACCTTGTTTGGGAAAAGGTTAATCCAGATTTTGGCTACATATCTATAATACAAAATCATCCATAAAATCTTTCAACCAACAAACTCTTGCTAGGTTCCCACTGCCTATCAAATCAACACGAATTAATCCGATCAAGCGATAGAATACCGATCGAAATCGGTCGGCATGGGTGATCGGGATTAGTCGAGATGATCGAGTTTGGTCTGCATCGATCGGTATTCCTACCAATGTTTTTGTCATGTCAAAAAACTCGTGTAGCGATCGAGTAGAAACCACATCGGGAAGTACTCGGGTACCGATCGTATAGGAGATCGCGCTGATCGAGAATAATTAATTGTGTAGAGATTGGATGTGATCGGGTCGATTTCTTTTATTGGGATTTAATTGGATGAGTAGGTAGAGTAGAAGTCGAGTTGATCGGGTGCATTCGAGAATTACTAGTACAAGTTGAGGTGATCAAGTGCTCCCAACTGCGCCTCAACTCAATCTACCCGATTTCTGAAATTCCCTCGATCAAACTGAACTAAATGACTTCTTCTCGATCTTTAGTCCATCAAGTCCATCAAACCCGACCTCTACACACGATTTGATCGGTTGAACAGATGAAGCACAGGTCGGGTTGATTAGGGCGTGGTCGGAAATCACTCGAGTACAAGTCGAGGTAATCTGGTGCATGTTCGGTACAGGTCGGGATACAATTATCAATCCGATCGCACTCGATCTCCTGACGCGATTGATTCTCGATAAGGTAGATCTTCTACCCCATCAATACACAATTACTTCTCGATAATTTTGTACTCGATCGTACTCGAACATTTTTGCGTGTCAAAAAAGTCGAGAAGGAAGCCAGATCAACAAAATCAAGCGATCGAATACAGATCGAGCTCAGTCTGCAAGGATGATCGGGAGCGGTCGTGGTGATCGAAATTGATCTGCATCGCCATGTCATGCCCCAATTGTTCTTCGTTGCACGTGTTATTGTATCGATTTATCGACTGACAATCAAAAAAATCGACATGCCAATGGCAAAGAATTTTGTGCTAATAATAGGCTATGTTTACCATTATGTTTTGACAAACCGTCGTTGTTGTTATAAAATCTCGTAACTACGGCTTAAATCAAGCCGTAGTTACGAGATCTTATAACAACACCGACGAAATACTATTTTGTTTGTCCGAATTTACGTCACAATTAACTGTATAGAATCGTTCCCTATTAACGATCACATCCCCATTGTTTGTCTTAAATTCTATGTTGGGCGGAGCGATCTGTCGATTGACGTTTGGTCAATTATACTGTCCGTATATCATTCAAAATACCATTTCTCCGGACGAAAGCCTCTTTCGTAAACTTTGACCAAATTAATCAAAATGATTTTGATTGTGTTATTGAACAATAGTATAAGCTCATGCATGTATTTGGTCGAATATAATCACTGGTGTAGAACTCGGCCAAAGCGATGGACGTTTTTCGCTATAACAAGGTACAGATATTTTGCGTTAAAATGTGAGTTTAAAGATCTGATTGGATAGTTTTACTAATAACAATGAATTTGTTCTAAAAATAGACGGGGTTTACCGATATGTCTTGACAAACCGTCGGTGTTGTTATAAAATCTTGTAGCTACGGCTTTATCGAAGCCGTAGTTACGATTTTAAAACAACACCGACGGAATACAATGATCGCGAAAAAACGTCCCTCGCTTTGGCCGAGTTCACCACCAGTGATAATACTTCCTTTTAAGATAATCGAGTTTATAGAATTCACATTCATCTTTATTATCTTTCGTAATGTAGAAAGTTTTTAATTGACAGACTGTGTCGTCGTAGTAAATGCAAAACCTTGTATGTCGATGTTTGGGCTTTTCAAAGTACAATCATGTGTGTCCAATTAAGACAAATCGTGCAAGTATAGAGGCATTTTTACTGATCAGTATTAAGGTCACACTATTTGTGAACAATATGTCCAAAGTTCAAGTAAAACCTTTCTGTTTAGGAAAAGTTACTACACTTTTTTCCTTTCCCTTTAAAATTTTCCAAAAACCAGATACGATGATTTGCATTAACAACGACGATATGCTTTCCAGATCACAGTGGAGATTGTGCATGATGGGATGGATAACGAATACGGACAAATTTGCCCCGCTTCAGGTAAGAAATTTTGCAATAATTTTCTTATTTCTGCGTCAATATTTTCAAGCGGTTTGTTGCATGTACCCTGCATTACTGAGCTCTTTCCTCAGATATATGACTTGTTAGTAGAATCTTTGTACTTTGTCCAATAATTGATCCCAACCGACCAGAAAATCGACAAAAATTTAGTCTGGGATCGGTTTTTGAGAAAAGTACAAGGAGTTTCCAGATAAGTAATACGTCTGAGAAAAGAGCTCAGTAAGACGGAGTACATGCAACAGACCGCATGCAAATTGACGCAGAAATAAGAAAGTTATTGCACAAATTATTACCTGAAGCGTGGTTAATTTGGCCGTAGTTGTTACCATTTCGCTTTCTGGTCGGTTGGGACAATATTTCGGAAAAAGTACCATGAGTTATCTAATATGGCATACATCCGATGACAGAGCTCGGTAAGGCGGGGTACATGCAACAAACCATTTGAAGATTGACGCACAAATAAGGAAGCTATTGCAAAATATCTTACCAGAATCGAGACTATTTTGTCCGTATTCGTTATCCATCCCAGGATGCAAAATCTCCACCTTGCAGATTATCTAATCTAATAGGATAAATTAAAAACAAAACTCTTTCTGCTATCTACAACTTCCCATATTTACATGTTTAGCCAAAATTTTAATCATTGAATAATATCAGTATTACAGAGTACTAACTTACCATGTTCACATAATCAGGAACTGGAAAAGGGTCCCTTATAGGTTTTGAGCCCAACATGGCTGTAGATCAACATGTGCATAAGTGCAGCCTGTCTAGGATCTATGCTGCTGTGTCTCATGGGTGCTACAGGTCACCAAGAAGCTATTTGAGACCAACATGGTTCATGATCAGACTGCGTGTATACGCAGTCTGATCTTGAACCATGTTGAGCTCAAAAGTCTTAAAGGACCATTTCCAGGTCTTAGATCATATACAAGAGTACTAGTGAAAACGTCTAACGCACCACTTTGATTTATGCATTTTCGATAAGTTCACAATAATTTTGTCTAATTGGATGTACAATAACTCTCCCATAATGAATTAGTTCTAAGAAATAATTCACGCCAAAGTTAAGTGATGCTGAATGAATGGTATTCTTGAAAACTGCAAGAAATGCTAAACAAGCTGAAGTTACGAGGATTTTGTTGAAAAAAAACGACGGTATGTGATCCGTAACATAGTAATTATATGCCTAGGGTTGACTTACAATGCGCAAAGTAATTTAAGGTGTCCCTCGACTGGACCAAATTCAATAAGCAGAGATAAATGTTAAAGCCTTTTAAGCTTAAATAGACATCTTATGTGTTTACAATCAGGATCAAACTCCTGATAAATATGAAAAGAGAACGATATTCATCTCGTTGTTATTGCAAATCTGTTTTCTGACCATTCAATTTTGCTGCAATTTCGATAAACTAATATGTCAGTGTCAATCTCCTTACTTAATACTCGAACTGCTTATATACAACCCTATTCATATTAAAATTAATGATTAGGCTAAGCAGAAAATAAGTGCCAGTGCTAGAACACCTAATTCATATTTGGAAACATACCCCTTTCCGCTCACTGAAGGTATGTATGTTTCCACACACACAGCAATGTCGTTCTCCGAAACCGCATAGAAACCGGGTAACAGTTGGGTAGTTGGGGATAGTTTCGATAGTTCGTCCGGGAGTGTATAGTTAGCAGGACCGAACTTTACTGCCCAAGCGTTGTATTCGTTTCGATTAAGAATACCGTGGCGACAAAGAAAGAATGTTGATAGAGCTTTAAGACGATTTCTATTGTCTATAGTATTATGGATCAGAAGGTTCCAGTCATACTCTTCGTCCAAGAGAGAGCGATAGAAAAATGAAACGTGACCTTCTAAGTCAAGAACCATTTCGTTTAAGGTCCAATCAATTTTTACAACTCTTTTTTCTAACATCTTTATAACTTTTCCTAAATATTTCAGCGAACATTTTCCTTTTATCCCAAATTTCATTTCAGCTAAAATAGCAAATATTTGTTTCGTTGTTTTATCTCTGAATAACGTAACAACTAACGTGTGCATGTCACAGTGGACGAGTCCAAATCTCGACAAAAGTACTTTTGAGTAATGTTCCACAAAACTAGTGTTATACATCGTTGATTCGCCCTCGGGTTGGATGATATTCATTTCGAATGCAGGAAACACAACGTTGATGGCGACGTACAGATCAGAAATATCCTCCGACATTTCGACACACTTGTCGTTACCGGCCACCTCAAATGGCGGACAATAGAACCGCCGACAGTCTTCCTGCAGTTATCAATATAATATATTACCTAGTAGTTATGTAAAGATACCAAATACATACGAAACGACACCAAAATTAAATGTTCTTATCAAATTATTGATAAAAAATAAAAGATACAATTTGCATGTATTTTTCTCTGAATTCTTTATTTCCCCATTGTGAAAAAATACAACAACCCATGTATCTACACGACCTTTAATATTCTCCTTATCGGAGATTATATACTAATGGAAAAAAGTAACTGTGCATGCTTTTTTTCTTATTCATGGTGTAAATATACGACCTATTGACAAGAAACATCTCTCGCAATTGTCCATAAGGTACGCTTGTTAACGAAATGTCGAATGCTACTAACTGCACATGCACGGACGTTCGACGTTAACGTCCTTTTCGTTTGAGTGTTTTGTTACACTGCATTATTCCTAAGTGAGAATGAAATGTGTTTTTATGGCGAAACTGTTGTTAACTTGCATGTTGTTAAAAAACATGTAAATTTGTTTGATTTAATAGAAACAAAAACGCGTTACGTTTATCCAAAGATGCACGTTAATGCATGCTTTAGACAGTACCCCCTAATGATCAAGCAATAGGTCGCCAAGCGTTTTGGTTTGCATAGAAACACCATATAGGCACTTTTGAGACAATTTCCACAATTTAGAAACACACGCAACTTGCAATATTCGATATGTCGACGCGTGACGTCATTCCGACAAGTCATCCATAATCGGAACAACCACTAGTGAAATTGATTGTTGTCGACAAAAGTTACAGCTAGGTTGATTCTAGATAGAGTTAGTTTAAATATATTTTATTCAAAATATTATACATAAGTATACATTTACAATGATACAAATGAAAAGGATTGGAACGAAAGCTAGAAGCTTATAAAGTTCCTCTCCGAATAGGGATTCCGTAATCAATTGTATACTGTTTAAGGATTGGAACGAAAGCTAGAAGCTTATAAAGTTCCTCTCCGAATAGGGATTCCGTAATCAATTGTATACTGTTTAAAATACATATTCAAATTAAATTTGTGGATACATTATTCAAATTGAAGAATAAATGAAAGATGATGTAAAATGTTGTTATCATCCTAAGTAAGCAAAGGCTTGGAATGCAGAGAGCAGAGCAAAGACTGATAGGGTTATCCTGTCATAAGTACATATTGTACTATTTTTGTTGCAGACAATACTAAAATATATATTAAAAAGGAATCTACGTAAATCTGCCACTATCACGAATATATTCATGCACATCATCGAAGAGACGTTCATTTTCATTCTGAGGTATATTTTGGTCTCCGTATAAAATGGTGTTGATGTTTACCAGTCAACTCGTTAAGTACCCTGACCAAGTTACGCCTTATCTCATCATAACGCGTGCATTCAAGAAAAAAATGGTAATTTGATTCCACTTGTCCACAATCACACAAAGGAGAGTCGACAGCATTTTTCAGAAAAAGATGTTGGCACAATGAGCTACAGTTATTCCTCAGACGTGTATGTATAATTTGAAGTTTTCGTTGTCCATGGAAGAAGAGTTTGTTAGGTATTGGTTTATTTTGGCTAAGAAGATATTTAAACGAAGAAACAGATTCCGCATCTTTAAAATTTTGGGGTAACGAATTCCAAGAATTTATGACTGACGGTAAAAAAGAATTCTGATAATGAGTGGTTCTGCAAGCAATGCCATTCAGATTTCCAGAGTTCCTAACATTAGTGCGATTTTCGACTGCAAGAGGGACGAGGGAGCATAGATAATTCGGTGACAGGCCTTTAACCATTTTAAAAAATAACATGAGTTTATGTTTTCTCCTTCGATCCCTTAAAGATTCCCAGCCGGTTTCTTTGTCAAGGTTTTCAACAGAAACCAGTTTTGTGCATACAGCAACAATTCTAGCTGCTTCATTTTGCAACTTATCCAATTGAATTTTTTGTTGCTCATATATGTTATCCCAGATAACATCGCCATACTCAATGATAGGCCTTATAAAGGAAAAATAAATAGTCTGCAGCGATAAACGATCCAGTTTGAATTTCAGACCCCGCATAACGTTTATTCTGCTCCAGGATATTTTAATGAGGGTTTGAAAATGACATTCCCATGTACCATCAGAAGAAAAAGTAATGCCTAGGTGTTTATGTTGTTCAACTGATGGAATTGGGACATTTTCCATCCGTAGAATAGGATGATCAGGCTTATTACGCTTTCGGAAAATGACTAAAGATTCAGATTTTGAAGGATTAAATTTTACTAGCCATTTCTTTGCCCAGTCATTTACTTTGTTGATATCGGACTGTAGAGACTCGCTCGCTTCGTTAGGGTTTTGTACTATAATTGAGAGACTGGTGTCATCTGCAAAAAGGTTAATATTAGTTCCTATGTCGTTTACGATATCATTAATATAAACTAAAAATAAAAGAGGTCCAAGAATAGAGCCCTGAGGGACTCCAGCCTTGATTTCACACAAATGAGACGTTCCTCCAGGTAATACTACTCTTTGGAATCTATCATTTAAATAGTTTTGTAAAAGAGATAACAAGTTTCCTTGAATTCCAGCTGACTCAAGTTTAAAAATAAGACCTTTGTGTCACACCTTGTCAAAAGCTTTACTAATATCGAAGAAGACAATCTCAAGTCCATCATCAAGAGCTTTGCAAATATTATTATACAGATAAGTTAACTGATTTACCGTTGAATCACCTGGTATAAACCCAGATTGCACTGGAGTTAAAAAGTTAGTATGGTGCAAATAATTATAAAGGTGTTTATACACTAATTTCTCAAATACCTTTTCGAGAGAATTTAAGAGGGAGACCGGTCTGTAATTAGACGGAACTGATTTGTTCTACTTTTGAATATTGGACAAACATTAGACATTTTCCATGATGAGGGAAATACACATTTCTTGAAACAAAGGTTGAATAGATAAGAAAGAGGTGTTGCTATTTGGTTAGCTGTTTCACGGAGAACCCTATTATCAATTCTATCTGGACCACATGCTTTACCTATCTTAAGGGTATTCAAAATATCTAAAACTTCATTTCGAGTTACCTCGATAGAATTTAAAGAGTCTCCAGTAAATTTAGGATAATCATCCGGCAAAACATGAGCAGAATCATCAATAAAGGATTGTTCGGCAACGAAAGTATATCAAACATCTGCCTTTTCGTCATCCTCAATGACAGTTATTCCTGTAACGGGGTCAACAATTTGGGGAATGGATGTAATTGAAGGGGTTGACATGAATCCTTTTAATATTTTCCACCAGTCTCTTGAACTAAAATTACCTGATCTAAGTTTAGATGCTAGGCGGTCAATAAATTCTTGTTTTGCAGCTTTGATCAGAGATATGACTTCGTTCCTTAATCTTTTAAATTTTACCCAGTGAAGCAAATTATTAGATTTTTTAGCTTTTCGATACGCCCTCTTTCTTTGTCGAATTTTATTCTTTATCAAGCTTGTAATCCAGGGTGAATCATTGGGATTTATAATAACTGTTTTATTCGGTATATATAGATCTGATTTTTTATTAGTTGATCCGAAATATTACGTGTGTATATATATCAGGATTTTCATCATATACATTATTCAAATCAACTTCCATGAGACTTCTTCTGAAATGATCATAGTCACCACTGTCATAGTTCAAGAGTTCTAGAGTTGAGTTTATCAGCAGAAGGCCGGTTAGAGATCGGTTCATGGGGCGGTACATACGTCTTAGAGGTACTCCGATATGTCTAGTCTTGCTACGACGTCATCGATGACATCGTTTACAGTGGCTTAGACATCTACCCTATCGAAATATCGATTTGAACAAGGTATTGCTTATTGGCGCGGCTTTAGTACATCTGTACAGTCCGATGGTCGAGCTCCTATTCATAAACGCGTTGGGGAACGTCATATGGTTTCGTGCTTTATTCAACGTCAGCACTTGACTAGTTGGCTCCGTTATTGTTCTATATCTCAAGAAGAACCTTTAAAGAGCCGTTTGTGACAGTTTAGCTGTCTCGTTGCTGCAGAACATTATCGGTGTCAATAGTGTTCACACTCGAAAATGGCTTGTGAACTTGAATTTTACCCCTACCGACTTTCCAGGCCTGTTATGGTGATAACGAGTGGGATAGCAAACTAGTCCAGGAGGTAGATGAGGTTTAATTGCGGTAAAAGCACCATACAACTTTTAGACTGATTCTTGTAGCAAATTGCCCCAGGAGTTCGGAAATGCGCGTCTGACGCGCATCCGCCTAGATATAAGGGGAGAAAATTGAGGTTAAAGTTGTCTGCCCTTGGATTTTAAGCCAAAAATGGAAATCTTACTAGGCATTCCTTTTAAGGCATTGATTTATTACAAATGGTTTAAAATTGGTAAATATATGCACACATCATCTCCATACATATTTTAATGATGTTTAATGAATGTTTTTGTTCAACAAAAATCCAAGATGGCCGCCAGAATGTCTATTTTTAGTAACAAAAAGGTGTTTTTTTTATAAATAAGATTTTTTCTGGGATGCATATACGCTGATTTGATTTTTTATGCATGTATTCAATAAATATAAACTAGGAAATTGTCTCAGGAGTTCGGAAATGCGCGTCTGACGCGCATCCGCCTAAATATAAGGGGAGAAAATTGAGGTTAAAGTTGTCTGCCCTTGGATTTTAAGCCAAAATGGAAATCTTACTAGGCATTTCTTTTAAAGCATTGATTCATTACAAATGGTTTTTAATTGGCAAATATATGCACAATTCATCCCCATACATATTTTAAAGATGTTTTGTGAAAGTTTTTGATCCATAATAATCCAAGACGGCCGCCAGAATGTCTATTTTTAGTAACAAAAGGGTCTTTTTTGTTATAAGTTTTTTTCTGGGATGCACGTATGTTGATATTAATTTTCATGCACGTATTTAATGAATATTAACCATTTGGAACTTAGCAATTAGGGAAAATAAGTTTTGGATAGTATTTTTAAGCTTAAATTGCATTTTCATGTCCTGAGAATTTTGCGAAAAGCGTTCTGATGCATTCCTTTCAGGGCATTGATTCATTACAACTGGCATTTAATAGCGAAAATATGCACAATTCATCGCCATTCATTTTGCAATGATATTTAATGAATGTTTTTGATCCATAAAAATCCAAGATGGCCGCCATAATATCTATTTTAGTAACGAAAAGGTCTTTTTTAAAATAAGATTTTTTCTGAGACACATACATATACACTAATATGGATTTTTATGAATGTATTTGCTAAATTTTGACTTATTATAACATAGAAAAGTAAGGAAAATAAGTTTTGGATAGTAGGAAAATAAGATTCGGACAGTGTTCTAAACAAAGTTTTAAGCTTAAATTGCATCTACATAATCCTAGGGATTTTGCCAAAAGTTTTTCGAGCCATAGACATACACATTTACAAAAAGAGTTATTCTTTTCAATATACACCTGTATTATACATATATTCATTTCACATAAACACTTAGTACGGATGTTTATAACCAAGAATTATGTAAAGCCAACATGAATGCCAAGGTGGCCACCATTTTATGAATTCTGTTGTTTAAATGGGCTTACTCACGGGAAGTTTTCCTAATCATGCAAAATCGCATTTTGTTGATGCAGGTCTGCATGTTATTGCTTCATTATCTGGCTGAATCACAATTAGAAACAAAGAATTCGAGAAGCAATGAATCCGATAGAATTCTGTATTTGTTACAGAGAACCTTGGTATATTACCTTTTCCAGGATGTGGCCCTAATGAAGTTTTAAAATGTACACGGTATCCTATAACCTTTATAACATTATTTCGTTCTGTTTGTTTCCCAGGTACATACGATAACTGATATAATGCTGTAAAAATTGAAAGGCATAAAAGGAGGGCAACATGCCAAGAAATAAAAACTTACATCTTGTCCAAAAATCATGACCTGGGGAAGTGAAATCCTTTGATGAAAATACCGGATTAAAAGTATTAATGTGTGTGTCACTTAGACAGTCCAAAGCTAGTTTCAGCCTGTTAACCGATTCCTATTTTCCTCTAAAACTCCTAAATTTTGGGCACAAGTCCTATATTTTCAAATACCTCGTATACTCCTATGTGCAAGTCTCCTATAGTTTGAAAATATTTCCTACTTTTTTGGTAAAATGATTGTCACTGAATGATGCTATTTGCTTCTTTATTTTTCAGGTAAGAGAATTCCATTATAGCATTAACATACTGTACATGTATAATATTCTGGTGTTTTCCTCTGTTCATCAACACTGATTTGGTTACCTACAAGGTTATTGAATAGGGCACATACCTTTAAATTGTCAATACAGATGATGAGGATCATGATATGCTGTATAGTAGCCTACTTTCTGGATTGTGATGCTGTGGAACCGAAGGGGTTACTTTATTAGCCCACCGTAGCATAAAATGCTGAGGGTGAGTTATCCTGATCACTCGCAATCCTTCGTCCGCCTGTCTATTCACAAGTAAATAAATACTCTCCTCCCATACCATAAAACCTAGAGTTTCGAAATTTTGTCTGTAGAATCTCATTGTATGAAGACATTCTACCAAAATGTTTCAAGTGATTGTGGTACAATGAAATTTAACCATATGTTGTGGGACCTGTATCAAACATATAGACAAAGAAAATCCTGTACAATCTACTGCACTTGAATCGTTTGACTTAGGGCTTTGAAATTCGGTCTATGGAATAGTCTAATAGCACCCCTAAAGTACTTCAAATCATTAATATGTTATAATGAAGATTTGCCCTATGTTGTCGAAGACAAAAAATCTAGGCTTATTTTTACTCCGGCTTTTGAGGGCTTTCAAATTTGGAGCGCTGCATTGTCTGAAAGCCCTCTGCCAAAATGCTTTTGATTATTGTGCTACAGTTAAATTTGATCCTATGTTGTTAAATATCATTTTCTAGATAGAGACGGAGGAGGAAATCCTCGACAATACTTCTTCTCTATATATTTGTTTGACCTATTTTGAAATTTGGTTCGTATAATTGTCTTATGGTCTTCTATCAAAATACTTGAAAGTTTTGTGGTGCAATGAAGATTGGCCCTTTGTTGTGGGATATTGTATTACATATGGAGGGCAGGAATGAAATCTTGTATAATCTTCTGACAAATGTTTGCCTGAAATGAAAATTGGCTGGAAGCTGTTGGTCTGGGATGATGCAGAAGGCTTCTGATACATACAATCTCCTCTAAACCTTAGTGTTGTGCGATATATGGCCACCTCGACTTTCTTGTCTAGATTAAACACAAATGCATTAACATACAACAAACTAGACTGGGTAAGAACTGTTGGTATATCACAAAGCTGTCAGTGGAATTATGGCCATGGCTGTAATATTTCTTTGGCTTAATATATTACACATATGTTTATTGAGATTTAAAGCCAAAATGGGCACATTCAAATTGATTCTAAGGACATTTTAAGATTGTCAAAATTTTCTTGGGGGTGGACATTCATCCCCAAAAGTTCAGAGATGTTGTCTCTCGTGTGCTCTCCCCACTTGTACCTTTTGCGCTTATTTGAATCAGCATTTTCAATGCTGCACCACTTTCAATAATAGCTTGAAAGCCCATGTGAATGCTTGAGACAAAAATCCTTTACTTAAACTCCTATATTTTAACTCAAAAAGGGCTCAAAGCTCCAGTTTTTCTTGGAAAAAAATCCTATTACAACTCCCTTTTTCAGAAGATTTGGTTGACAGCCTGTAGTTCCTCGAAGCATGTCTCAATTCTCAATTCCCAGACTTGTTTGATGATACCATGGGATATCACGTCAGTTGTTACAGCAACTTCACTGCCATAAGGGGCTGTACAGGACAACCTGATACTGTAAATGAGTCGAAATCATACAAAATTTGCTCTAATGAGCAAGGGAAAGCTGGTCCATAGAGTACATCTGGTATATTCCCTGCAACATGTTTATTTTATGACTGTCCGGCGAATTCTAAAGGCCAGTTCAAAAAGGAATAACCGGGGAAATGTGAAACTGAAGATGCAGCAAATGTCATTATATACGAATTATGTGTGATAAAAGATGATAAAAACTGGTAGCAACATGACATTGGCATGATAGCAAAATAGGTCAAGTAACACCAAAGCTGCAAGGAAACCTTCATCATGACAAGGGTCTAGTTGAGGAAGCCTACTCGTATCTAATGGACAAATCACCTTCAGCTGATTATCATACTGTTAATTTACTAAAGAATCTCATTCAGGAATCACTAGTAGAGTGCGATGGAGCTGAATTCTTGGCATCCCTGAACAAACTTTATATCAGCTTCTTGGATGATGAAGCTCAACAAATACAGGTAAGCAGTCTTGGGGTAAAAATTAGTAAGTGTTGCCCTGATTCATTACTTTAGAGGTTTAAGGAAGGATTTAGAGAAAGACTTCAAGGATCTGTCTGAACCTGTAACAGTGGAAGCCCTTGCCAAATGCCAAGCAGATCCCCCAGGAAATTTAATTAGATTCTTCAATGTGCTTTACACATGGTAAAAAGGTACCCTTGGAGTTTAGGATTGCTAGAGCCTAACCACCCTACAGTTTTGTCATTAAGGAAAGGGTTAAATAATAGGGCTGCTTTAAGACTAAACCTCCTAAGTAGTAGGTTGTCTCAACAATTGAGCTGTGATCGAAATCAAAACTAGAAGGACTACTAGTAGCTTTCTCTAGCTGGCACATCGTAGCATTGTGTATGATTTCGACTCTTCTACAGTGTTAGATTGCCCTGTAAAATCCCTTATGACAGTGAAGTTGTTGTAGCAACTGATGTGATATACTGTGGTATCATCAAACGAGTCTGGGAGAATAATCGAAGCATATTTGGAGGAACTACCTCTGGACAGTCTAACAGACGCATATTTTTGTGTTTTTAACTAGGTATTATCGTCAAATGGTTTCACTTCCCCAGGCCAGCAGTTTTGGCCAATGTATAAAGTACAATTCCTTGACATGTTGACCTCCTTTTTTGTCTTTGAATTTTGCAGCATTATATCAATTAGTTTGTGTACCTGGGAATCAGAAAGATATATTATGAAGGTTATAGGATACAGTGTACGAAACTCGTACATTATAAAACTTTACAATGGCCACATCCTGGAAAAGGTAATATATACTAGGACAAAAAAGATACGCAATCCCAATTTTTCATAATATTTTCGACAAAATATGTTTTAATGGCTATTGAGTACATTTTTAATATACCTGCACCCATACGCATATGTACAGTGCCATTTTCTTCAGATGTCATACATTCATCACGTGATACATGGTAAATTGTTAAAAACTGATTATCCCCTGTCGTGTTTTCTAGATGACTACTATCAAAACAAATTTTCATCAAACACAAGCTAGAACATAAACAAAGAAGACACCAAAGCGTTCACACACTGTTCACTACGCTACGCATAGCAAGGCTAGACCAAAACCAGCGCATAACTTCAGTACAGATGTTGTTGGTGGAAAAGGTTCAAAATGTTGTCGCAAGACATTGATGGGGCAGAAAATCGACACATTTTGGACTGAATACGTTGTTGGCTCTCAAATGGACCACAACCGATTGAGCACGAGGCGGACGTGCAAGAGATATGACGTCAAGGCAGGACCGTATAATCACGTTAACCCCACCTACGGAATATGTTTAAGACTGCAACGGAGACCGCTAATAACTCGTATGGACTTCACAACATTCGAATATCGGACCAAATTGAACGAACCAGATTGTGTTCTTCGACCTACGTCCAATTTTTTTGTCGTATTGTGTTGACGCCCGGTTTAAACTGGGTGTTTTCTTATTAATGAAATTGACTTCCAACAAGATTTTGTGAGTTTTTAAAGGTGAAATGTCATTGCTTTAAATGTATTAAGTTTTGTTTAAATCTGATTTGATGTCTTTGCGTAAGAAGGAATTGAAAATGATGTTGCGTTTCTTTTTTGTTTTAGTATATTAAGTTTCTGTGTAACAAAAATAGAATTCCATCAGATTCATTGCTTTTCAAATTTGTAACATGTAATCTATGATTGTGATTCAGCCAGATATGAAGCAATAACATGCAGACTTGAATCAACAAAAAGCTATTTTGTATGATTAGGAAAACTTACTATGAGTTAGCCCATTTCTACAACAGAATTCATCATGTAATTCTAAATTAACCAAAATGGTGGCCATCTTGGCATCCAAATTGGCTTTAGAAATTTTTCCGGGTGGTTATAAATATCCGTTATAACTGATTAAGCGAAATGCATATTCGATGTATAATACCTATGCATATTGAAAAGAATAAATCTGTTTGAAAAAAACCTTAATCTACGGATCAAAAAGTATTCGCAAAATTCTCAGGATTATGAAAATACAATTTGAGCTTAAAATTTGTTTAGAATACTATCCGAAACTTATTTTCCCTACTTTTCTGTGTTACGATAAGTCAATATTTATTAAATACATGTACATTCTTAAAGATTCATATTAGCATAATATATATGCGTCCAGAAAAAAATCTTATTTAAAAAACAACACCATTTTGTTACTAAAAATAGACATTCTGGCGGCCATTTTGGATTTTTATGGATCAAAAACATTCATTAAACATCATTAAAATGTGTATGGAGATGATATGTGCTTATATTTGCCAATTAAAAACCATTGGGAATGAATCAATGCCCTAAAAGGAATGCATCGAAACGCTTTCCGCAAAATTCTCAGGACATGAAAATGCAATTCAAGCTGAAAAATCCATTCAAATACTATCCAAAACTTATTTTTCCTAATTGTTAAGTTCCAATCGGTCAATATTTATTACATACGTGCATAAAAATTAATATCAGCATACATGCGTCCAAGAAAAAAAACTTATTTTAAAAAAAGACCCTTTTGTTACTAAAAATAGACATTCTGGCGGCCATCTTGGATTATCATGGATCAAAAACTTTCACAAAGCATCTTTAAAATATGTATGGGGATGAAGTGTGCATATATTTGCCAATTAAAAACCATTTGTAATGAATCAATGCTTTAAAAGAAATGCCTAGTAAGATTTCCATTTTGGCTTAAAATCCAAGGGCAGACAACTTTAACCTCAATTTTCTCCCTTTATATCTAGGCGGATGCGCGTCAGACACGCATTTCCGAACTCCTGAGATAATTTCCTAGTTTATAGTTATTAAATACATGCATAAAAATTCATATCAGCGTATATGCATCCCAGAAAAAATCTTATTTATAATAAAAACACATTTTTGTTACTAAAAATAGATATTCTGGCGGCCATCTTGGATTTTTGTGGAACCAAAACATTCATTAAACATCATTAAAATATGTATGGAGATGATATGTGCATATATTTACCAATTTTAAACCATTTGTAATGAATCAATGCATTAAAAGAAATGCCTAGTAAGATTTCCATTTTTGGCTTAAAATCCAAGGGCAGACAACTTTAACCTCAATTTTCTCCCCTTATATCTAGGCGGATGCGCGTCAGACGCGCATTTCCGAACTCCTGAGACAATTTGCTACAAGAATCAGTCTAAAAGTTGTATGGTGCTTTTACCGCAATTAAACCTCATCTACCTCCTAGACTATGACACTCTATGAAATTTAAAGGTTAAACATTCTTTTTCCAAAATTGTAAAATTTGATTCGTTTAACTTTTATAAGTATTTCAAATGTTATATGGAAAGAAAATGTGCACAGTTACTTTTTTCCGTTAGTAGGGCCTATAGATCAATTTAGAAATTCGCATTTAACTAACAATAAGCAATAAACACATATCCCGACAGGATTCGCAAATATATGTATTTTTTAGCTCGTATAGCTTACAATAAATGGCATGGAGGACCATCTGTAGCCAATACCTAGAGATGTTTTGGAAGGCCACTCATCGTGAGCAATAAAATATGTATATCGTCGCTTTTCAACGAAAACAACGTATCTTGTTTAAGCTGCAGATACGTGAATGTAAAAGAAAAGCGAAGATATTAGATTTCAATATAGAGCCATAATTATTCGAATCATGTGCGGTAAAAAGGGAAACACGATCCCTACCTTTTCACAAAAAATAAATTCGAGATTTACATACCTTATGGGGGTCGTACACCCTCCCCTCTCCACATTTACTTTGTACAGAGGGCCTAGTCGGTATTGCATCCTTAACCGGGTCGATCAAAACTTTCCATGAATTAATGGACGACTTTACAGGTCGCATGTCATGGACGGAACACATTGTAGAACCCAGGGATGATCCATCGCATAATGCACAGTAGAAATTCTTAAACATTCTCACAGCGTATCTTCTGTCAATATCGAAATAAGGCATATCTACAAATTAAAAGAAATCACAATGAGTATGACTATGAGTGATAAAATGTATAGTAAATGCAAATACCATGATATTTTGCCATTAACCCTTTCCCAAACAAGACTTGGTTTTGACCTCCCTTATCGAAAAGACGTTCAAAAGAAATTGAGGAAATCGAACAAAAGGTTTTCTAGTCAATGTACTCAAATCTATTTGTGAAAATACATTTTGGCAATGGATTAATTTAGTGAATAAAGGATGTGGTAGCAATAAGGTAGACTCACGCGGTGCTTCTACGCATTTCTGTCCTAAGATTTGATCACGTCCTTCAAAGTCACACGTTGACGCTGAGCACGTTAACGTTCTGCCGTTCAGTGGTACGTTATTTGGACGTTGAAACGTAATGACGCAATTGTTAAGAACGTAATTCTTGTACTCTGATAACGTTAGTTGTAACGTGTCCAGTTTATCTCTGCAGTCCGTTATTACAAGCTTCCAACTGAAATGTAATTCAACTGAAATATAAATTATTTACCCTTTCCAAAACGACAAAATTTTTGGGCGGTTCACCTCAAAAGCTATCGCAGACGGCAAAATATGTGTTAATCTAGATAGGATTTGTGTACAATATGGCTCAGAAAATAATTAGGCAAAAGGAGAAAGTGCTGATTATCAGCACTTTCTTCTTCTGCCTAAATATTTTCCCAATCCCTATCTATCGAGAACGTCAAAACATGGCCCCGGTTTCTCGAAAAAAAACTTAAGTATATTCTCATGAGAACATGCTCAACTTCAAAGCGATACTCTCCAACGTTGAAGGCTATTCGATTGAAGTTCACTTGGATTTCGTGCGATTTGAACACGGTGTTCAGATTTGAGCATGACAACGAACTTAAGTTTTTTCGAGAAACCAGGGCCAGGTCTTGTTTGGGAAAGGGTTAAACTACAGTCCGGTCTCGATAATATAAGACAGTGTCGCTTGCAACATCTTTGACAGATCTACGTATTGTCGTTTTTGGGAAGCAAATTTTGCCAAATTTGCTTTTCTTTGCAGCCACCTTTCTCTGCACTTTACCATTCTCTGCATACCACACAACATCTTCCGGTCCTCCTCACTATAAACAGTTCTATCAAAAGCAAAGATTACTGAGTTAACAGTCATTCTAATATTCACTATGTATAACTCATCGGCTATAACTGTAGACTTGTATACAAACACTTTACTTCTTATTGTTGATAAATGGCCCAACACAAACACTTTCTCTTTTGAGAATAAACGAGTAGGACATTCATTCTCTCGTATACCTCACGATAAATGGTTTGGTAAATGTTAAAAACTATGTGTTTGTTTTTTAGTGTTTGTATACAAGTCTACAGTTATAACCGATAGACTATAAGTCTGACGTTATGTGTAGATATTGAATTGTGTGACTGAATATGAAACATTCAATTAATCATGTCTCTAAGAGAAGAAAAAACCAGCGTAGTAATTTGCTTTATTATGGTTCAAAGATCAGTCCAATGGCCTTCCTTGTAAATGGGTCAGTAAAGTTTACTGAACTATGAAATATATTCAAAGCTTACACAAACGATAAATATGCATAAGGTTGTACTAGAAATAGATGTACAACTCCAGCATGGAATCAAAGTATTCAAGGTATTCAAATGGATAATCAAAGTACCTAATCAAAGTACTCTACAAATCAAAGTACTCAAGGTATTCAGATGGATAATCAAAGTACTCTACTTCTGGACAAGTCAACATTATTTACAAATTTGCTTCCCAACAGTACTTTCAGTACTTTGATATATAGCCTTAAATCATACGAAAAAATCAAGGGGGCGGGTTGGTTGCTTTGAGAAGTATAGCTTGGGAAAACGTTAAAGATATTTTTCCCTTTTGTTCTCAATATTTTCTGAGATATAATCTACTTGTACACAAATGTTATCTTTATCAACATCAATTTGGTCGTCTATAGTCGTTTTCTAATTAAAATACTTTAAAATTGTGCCGTTAGAAAAATGATTATTTAGCTTCAATTGTACAATTCTACGATTCTAACTGATTTGGATACCAACATTACCTTACAAAATCCGTCACTCCATGACATCGTGCGCAGTGTTTATTCTTGAATATTCTTGATTTATCATCTGAGACGAGTGTGACGTCATCATAGTCTGATTTGTCGTCATCAATACCCTCGCATCTCCTGTGTATCACGTGATCAACGCTATTTCTTTCCGGGCAAACATCGATAATTCTGTGCTGTTGAACATCCAGACTCCGAAGATCGTTGTTGTATATCTCTTTTACAAAGGTATTGTTAACGTATGACGCTTTACACTCCAGTTTTACCGATAATCCCCTGCTGCTTGTATAGTTTACATCCAGATCAGGACAACAATCGTCATAAGCCCAACAATCCTCGTCACAGAAACAACCGTAGCAACACGGAGTGACGTCATCAGAACCTCTGAATGTTTTCAAACTTGGTACGGTGCAAAGATTCGTGTAAGGACACGCTTGTTGAAACTCTTGTATGAGACGACAGTTAGTGTTGGCAAGATTCAACAGAAACAACACGGTAAGAGCGATGGACATCATTGTTAATAGACCTGGAATGATACTTTAATAAGGTAGTCTACCCGTAATGACATTCGCGCGACGTCGGAATTATTCGGGCGACGTCGGATACATTCGGCGGTGGAATTTTCCACCGCCGAATGTTTACTACCGCGCCCGAATACGTTCGGATACGTAACGGCGACGCTCGGAAAAAAATCCGATGTTTTATGAATCTCAAAATGGCCACTTTACGGGTATTCTAGCTAAACCGATACAGTCACCAAAAATTTATACTATGCCTTAAGCTCACGATGAATGACCTGGCAGAGTATACAAGTCTAGATATTAGCTAGGAATGTTCTGCCAGGCCATTTATAGTAAGCCAGAACATCTACTAAAATTTCTGTTCTATTCTGTGCTATTAAGGATATGCCTAACATTTCTTTCTAAACCACCAACAGAAGAAATAATGAATAACTTATTCAAGTTGTTTCGCACGATCATAGCAAAACTAAAAAAAGACACTCTATTGTTACACAAACGCCTAAAATGGAAATGCAAATAAAGAAAATTAACTTATACAAGACCATAAAAGTTTCAATAATTATCATATCTGTATAAAAGTTGAAACATAAAACATGAATGCTTACATTATTTGTCAGCAATTATTGAGTTTAAAGTATTGATGAACAAATCTCAAAAAGCCGCGTAAAGCTCTAGATGTTGCTTTTAGTTTTTGTCTAAGTATGGACGAATGTAGACCAAAACCAAAGCAATGTATAAAGATACATTTTCACAATACGTACGACTTCAGCTGTAAGAGAATAAATGGTGGATGGGGTCAACCACTTTTACAGACAATTGATTGTGATATGGCCTCACGATTTGTAATGACAAAAATGACCTGGCCCTGGTTTCTCGAAAAAACTTAAGTACGTTCTCAGACTCAAATATGAGCACCGTGCTCAAATCGCACGAAATCCGCGTGAACTTAATCGAATACCATTCAACGTTGGAGAATATTCAATTGAAGTTGAGCCTTTGCTCATGAGTTTGTGAGAAACCAGGACAAGATCTGTTTAAAATATTGATATTTACAATATTTGAATCGGGCAGACTAAATGTTAAAAATTGCTTTTAAAAAGCAGTATGTTTTAATTATTAAAACACCACGATTTGCCGCCAAAATAACCTTCTTGTGCTGTACTCATGTGCAATACATGTATTAACACATTCATTTTCTTTCATCATTACTTTAGTCTGTGCATCTCTGAGGCTTTCATTGTTACATATGCATTTTTAAAAGAATTTTCACAGAGAATAAAAGATTGCTAAACTCAACAGTGGTATGCACGTATAAATGATTCTCCCAAAGCACTACATTATAAATATTTCAAATCATTATTAAATCCTGACTTTTATCTAAATTCGACTCTCTCATGCAACCAGAAAAAGATTTTGTCAAAGTTCAGATGTTCAACACATAGTCTAATGATTGAAAAGGGTCGACATATGAAAATAGAAAGGGAGTTCAGAATATGTTTATCATGTAAAAATCGAAATATTAATGTTGTCGAAGACGAATATCATTTCCACATGGAATGTAATTCATATGAAATAATAAGAAAGAAATACTTTGAACATGCATGGCTTAGATGTAGAAACAAACATACATTCTATTGTATTCTTGAATGCAAAACGAATACAATAATTACAAGAATAACAAAATATTTAGTAGAAGCTTTTGAGCTGCGACAAAAGATTCACGATGAAATTAGTAAGTTATAATAATAATAATAATAATAATAATAATAATAATAATAATAATAATAATAATAATAATAATAATAATAATAATAATAATGATAATAATAATAATAATAGTAATAATAATAATAGTAGTAATAATAATAATAATAATAATAATAATAATAATAATAATAATAATAATAATAATAATAATAATAATAATAATAATAATAATAATAATAATAATAATAATAATAATAAAAAAATAATTATAATAATAATAATAATAAACCTTCCTCTCCCTTCTTTTATCCTATTTTTCCTAATTTTACTATTAGATTAAACGAAGTAAAATATGTTTTTTCTATAAGTTGAAATTTGTTGATGAATTTGTAGTTACTCGTACATGTATAATATGTTATTTGTATATTGTGTATTATGGGCCGGTGGCCTAAATACTTGTTTGAATAAAACTTCAAAAATATGCAATAATATCTCGAACTATCTAAAGCTTTTTAAACGTTTTATTAATACATTATATCACATTCAATAATTAATCTGATTGAAAATTATAAACTCGCATACAAAACATCAAAGAGAGATGGTAGTAATAAAAGAAAATAAATAAATAAATAAACGAAATAAAAAAATAAGAAAAAAGAATTTAAAGAATAATGGCAATTTTTAAACTGGTAAATTAGAACTTTTGAACAGTACATACAAATTAATGACAATTCATACCTGATCCCCGGCTGCGTGTTCCAGAAAATAATGTATAGCACGCTATTTAAATACATGTAAGTCGGGACATGGAAAAAGGGGGTCGTTTTGGATCCGAAACAAGTTGTGTCTTCGTACATTTACGGTAAATCAGAATCTATGCTGCTTATTTTTTAAAGTTGCTACAAGATATGTTAAGCGATCAGAGAACAGTACGGTTCTTGATCAGAATTTGCGTATGCAGAAGCTGATCTGAACCACCGCTTTTCTCAAATGTCATATGCCTTTTTCCCGGACTTTTTTCGTGTTTGACGCCCCGCCTTTTCGTGAGTTCATCATGTAATATTTGCGTCGCAAGGGCTCAACTCAAAACGACAATTGTACGAGGGACGGTCACAAAATATCCGGACGTATCATACTGTCGACTCTAAACTTGCAGCTATATTATATGGACACATTATATATTGATGAAATCTACATTCACTCGCCGATACCGTGGTCAGTTTCATTACAGTAATAGTTGTGTATGAACAATATTTTGTCCACTGATATATAGGTATTTTTTTATCTATCATGGACTAATTGTTAGAGGAACAACCGGAGTAACCAATGCGAAAGTTATGTTTTTGAACCACATTATCACTGGGGGTGAGGTGTGGGTTCACTATTTCGAACCTGAGATAAAAAGCCCAGTCAAAGCAGTGAAAACGAGATCGTTCCCCATCCCATGAAAAGATTGAGCTGTTTCTTTCGGATGGCGGTCATGTTTGCTATCTTTTGGGATTCACGAGGAATCATCCTCCTTATAGCCAAGACATCGCCATATGCGTCTTTTGTTTGTTTCCAGACCGAAAAAATGGTTGCTAGAAATAAACGTAAGACCAGGGCAGTTTTGATATCTGCTACTACGAGGGGTGTTCATTAAATAATGAAAATATACTATCAGCTCAATGTTAAGAATGTGTAATTATATAGTTAATATTTTATATGCAAGTAACAAGTATGTGAACTTTTTTCAAAGTAACAAGAACCGTGCATGACAACCGTTGCCATGGCAACACTGTCACAAAGTTGCAAAGGTTTCCACTCTGAAATTCCAGCGATTTCCATCAATTTTTCCTCTCAAAAACCAAGAAAACAAAATGGAATCATTCTGACCTTGTACTAATTAATTTTGTGTCTCATTTACAAACATAAAATAGCAGTAAAAGTCACTTTGCTCTCTAAAAAATAGAAAAAAATCATAATCAAATACTTTGTATCTCGAAAATCTTGACGTTTTCCCCTGATCAAAAGAGTGGGGGTCAAAAATGTGACGTCATCACACTTTAAATAAAAGAAATTTAATGTTGGGGCATAGCATAATCAATCACAAGTTCCCTGCACGTTTCAAATCAATGTTTGAAATTAGCATAGTACATATCACAGAGGAATATATGGTTAAAAAGCGTGTAAACACCTCCGTTCATATCACTGTATTTACCTAATTCCCTTGATCACAATGCCGAAGATTTCAGTATTGCCACATACAAGAACCTTATATGTAGTTTTGAAGTAAAAACATAACACCATTAGACAATAATGCTGAATTAACATTTTCTGTGCGCAAATTCTAAATAAATACCATGATGCAAGTCTGTTTTAGCGATAATAACGCGAAAAAACGTCAGACGTCATACCCATTGAGGATGTGACGTCATGCGTTTCCATAGTAACACACGGAACGTTCAGTCTGGATTTTAACAATGAAAGCTTAAAAGCAGTTCTTCGTAAATGTATAAGTATTTCTTAATTATGTTGCATATGAAAAGACTGGTAGATGTGTTTTCATTATTTAATGAACGCCCCTCGTACACTGTACTTAAAACATGTGGCTATGTCATTGGTTAACAGTGGGAATAAAAAGCCCATAGGAAGGCGGCAAAAGTGCGTAGACATAGATGGAGAATATTGTGAAACAATGTCGAAAGAGTTTTTGTTAAAATATTGGATGGTTTTCAAGAAAAAGTCAAAATCCAGGGTGTTTTCTGACCTCCCATCGTGACAATGAAATTTCCGAGCTCTGAATGCCAAAACATTGATCAGGCAATAATTCGCATTGCGTAGACTTAAACTTTCATTTTTTACAATAAGAATATATTTTCTTTGACACTGGCACCATTCAGGGGCTTATTAAGTTTAAGATATATTTGATTTTTAAAAGTAATTAATGAGACTTAAGAAATTATTCATATTTTATAATAATTATGTCGTAAGCAGTTTTGAAACTTAGCAGTTTTTAAACTGCTCAAATGTTACGGAACTCGCTTTGAGCAGTTTTGAAACTGCTTGAAATATCATTCATATTGTTGTTTTGATGTTGATCGGCGTTATCTCTATGGGTACCTCTATGCAGTACCCATTTTAAAAGTATCTAATGCATAAGTCTGATGCACTTTTATGGTCTGTAATCCTGTTTTCGTTGTCCCCAGATTAACCCCAACGTGGCCAGCATCACCAAAAACACGATTTTCACGATCTAGACTGTGATACTGTGAGACGTGTCGTTTATTTCACACGTTCAGGTAGAAGAAAATCGAGTGCTTTGATAACGTTCGAAAACAAAGCTGTCATAATAACGAATCTTGTGAGACCCTTTTATTTCGTGCTTTTCTCTCTCTCACGATCTTTGCACTTCAGGCTTAATTTGATCCACAAGACATGACATTTAGAAAATAAAACGTGTTATCCCCTTATTATAAAATAAGTAAAAGCTATACAGCAAAATATAAAAACGAAATGGTACTTGCTGATAATCAGCATATTCTTTTTGTAAATAAGTCAAGGTCTGGCAAATGGGTCCCGCACATGATCGTAAAGCAGTTTAGATAACCGATCTTTTCCCGATCAGCCTGTGGCCAAATATAGCCCAATAAAGATCCATCATTCAAACTAACAGCTTCAGGTTATGAAGAAGATATCAGAGAAAAATATGAATATTGATCAGATCGTGCGTATACACAGGCTGGTCTAGGTCCATGGTGTTCTGAAAAGCCATTAACCCTTTCCCAAACAGCAAATTTTTAGGGTGATCCACTTCAAAAACTGCCACAAATGACAACAAATGAGTTTTTAAAGATAGCATTTGTGTAAAATATGACACAGAAAATATTGAGACAAAAGGAGAAACTGCTGGTTATCAGCAGTTTCTTCTTTTGTCTCAATGTTTTCCCAAGCATTTTCTATCAGGGACGTCAAAACCAGGTCTTGTTTGGGAAAGGGTTAAGGACCTTTTTTCAGATCCAAGCTCATATCAAAAGTTCATCTGTGCTAGCGAGTACACCACACGTGACATACACTGAACCAATCAGCTTGCCAAGAAAAGTCACGAGGTACATGTTGTCATAGCAAACGGTTGTCATGGTGATGATCGACCACCACTGATATACCTTCTCTGACTTTTAACCCAATCTAAATTCAATAGGGAAGGATTTTATCTAGTTAAACGTGGCGTAATTTCGGACAAACAATAGTATTTCGTATGTGTTGTTATAAAATCGCGTAACTACGGCTTGATTCAAGCCGTAGTTACGAGATTTTATAACAACACTGGCGGTTTATTAAAACATAATGGTAAACCACGTAATAATGTATATTTTAAGCACAAAATTCATTGCTATTCAAAGTGGTGTTCAGTCAAGTTCCAAATAAAGCGTTTTGACGCACCCAAAAGTCAACAAATAAAAACAGGCTAAAACTCCATCTATCATCGTTGCGTAAACACCAGTATTGGGTTTTGTATTGTATAACTGGAGAAGCAGAGTATCTACCAAACACTTCGTGCCAATGGGCGTCATCTGTGGCAACGGAAATTGAAACGAGTGACACACGTAAATTGACGGGTGTATCCGGGTTTTGAATTCCTGTTACCATCGTCAATCGTCAATTTTCGTTTCCACAGATGACGCCCGAAGTTTCACAGTGTGTTTATTATCTTATGATGGGTGAAATACCTTAATAGGAAAGTATTGAGGCAAAAGATGAAAATATGATGTTTTTCTCTTAAAGGCTCAATAGTCTACTTTTTCTTTTTCGCAAAAAGATTTTGTCGTCTACACTTTTTTTTAAAATGAAATAGTTTAGAATTTTGCTGTTTAGAAAATATTTGAGGAAATAAATGACACAGGAAAGATTGACAGAAAATGAGAAAAATACTTTTGAATTTTCTCTTATCAACAAAACTGCATTACAGAACGAACATCGCAAAAAAAATTAACAAGGGTACAATTTTAAACAAGTTTTTATTTAAAAAATGTTGGCAATAACAATAAACTTGCTGTTTGCATTATTTTTCTTTCTAGATAAAACAGCCATAATCATATGTGACGCAGTAACACAATACCAATTGTTTGATATCGAGCTACAGTTACACGGTCAAAGCGAGGGACGTTTTTCGCTACAACAAGGTACAGATATTTTGCGTGAGTTTAAAGATCTGATTGGATAGTTTTTCAAATGACAATGAATTTGTTCTAAAAATAGACCGGGCTTACCGATATGTATTGACAACCCGTCTGTGTTGTTATAAAATCTCGTAACTATAATAGATTCACTATTAAACGAGAATAATTACAGTTGTGTTGATAAAGCAATTCAACTATAAAAATTCTCGTTTAATAGTGAATCTATTATACGGCTTTATCGAAGCCGTAGTTACGATTTTTTTATAACAACACCGACGGAATACTATGATCGCGAAAAAACGTCCCACGCTTTGGACGAGTTCACCACCAGTGGAATAAAATGACACAACATTTTCCATATCTTTCAATAATTCTGTTGAAACTTCAACGATTTGAAAAAAAGAGAAAATATTTAAAGCAGAGAAGGTGGAATACTCAAGGGACTAGCGTGAAATTGTAGATTCTTTCTCATAGTTATAAGGTATACAGTCTATCATTAAAAAAATCTATATACTTTCTAGCAATACGAAATGCATCAAATTACACACACACTTGTAAATGCACTTCATATAAGTTGATTCACCGTGCCGAATTTCAAGCAAGACGAAAATAATTTACAAATATTATATTACTCTATGTTTACATGCAAGGGTGGTAATTTTGGACATTTTTGGCAAATATTTCCATAAGTATGCATTGATTCAAAATGTCAAACCGTTCAAAATGCCTATGTTTGTATTTTGAATGGAAATGTAACATAATTTAGGAATTACAGGCACTTTTCAAATTTCGCTCTGGCTCTTTAGTGCTAATGAATGGTTACATACCTTAAAAGATCATTCAGATGGCATTCAGGAGAGAACTGGTTTTTAGCCTTCTTTGCTTCATATTGTTTTCAAACCGGTCAGGTATTAACAAAGTTATTGATGAATTTCTGAAACTATTGTATCACGTGATTCCCCATCATATACAGATGATTATGGTACTTTTTTCAAAATTTGATTTTCAAATGCAAAATATCATTTTTTTCATCTAACCTTATTCGATTTGAATTTTAAATAACAGATGAGAATGTCGCCCTCTTATATCGCTGCTTTTCAACAAAAGCCTCGTAACTGCAGCTTGTTTTAAGCTGCAGTTACGAGGTTTTCGTTGAAAAGCGTCGATATTTTGATCTGTCCCCCGCTTCTTCTACTCCGCCAAACTTTCATTATCAGTCTCATTGTTGTTACATTTATCATACTCGTGCGTTTTCTCCCTCTTCTTCGCTGCGCGCGACAACTTCCTGAAATGCTCTACCGCCTTCATTTGTCCGTAAAACAGAATAAAGTTGTTTACCAAAGTCGGTACAGTAAACCCTATAACGAGTACACCACACATGGCACATAATGAACCAATCAGCTTCCCGAGAATAGTCACGGGGTACATGTCACCGTACCCGACAGTTGTCATGGTGATGATCGCCCACCAGAATCCATCAGGGATACTCTTAAATGTTTCTCGGTCTTCAACGAAGTATATCACAGAGGAAAAGAACATGACACAAATCACAAGTAGCCAGATCAGTAGAACTAACTCCTGAATGCTCGACCGTAATGTGTATATCAAAATCCAAACACCCATGGAATGGCGGACAAGTCTGAAAATCCTTAAAATACGTAAAACACGGAGCACAGTCCCGTAGTTTAATGTTTGGAATACTTCGTGTGCATTCGGAGCCACTGCAAATGAAACGATTTCTACATAATCTGGCAATAAGGCAAGAAAGTCTATAACACATAGGATTGAGGTTGCGTGTTTGAATCTGTTTGGTGCCACAATGAGCCTAGTGACGTATTCTAGAGTAAAATAAACAAGACAAACTATGTCTATCACATTCAGCACGGGATGAGTGTTAACTATTTTTATCCTCTCTTCACTCTCTACTTCACTGTCTATTTCTAGAATAATTGATTCGTTCACAATTGTTTCATTTGTTCCATTAGTATCCACATAATTTGTAATGTTTTCTTTCATTTCTGTGACCTTTTCTTTGTATGTAATCACTTGGAAGGTCTCTGTCGTGGCCGCGAAGAATGATGCAATTGAAAAGATGGCAAATAGAAGGGATGCAAAGCCAAATATCTGAAAAAGAAGGAAAAGATTGATAACTGTCATCTTCCTTTAAAGCTACTATTTCCCAGATTTGGACCCAAAAATTGTCAAATACAAACGAAATGTACACTTTTTAAGCTTTATATGACCTGATTAAATGATTACGACAAACTATTGAAGCAACGACTCATTTTTTCGCAATTTGATACCAAATTCATGAAGCGATGTCGAAAGTAGGTTATAACAGTAGGACATGCGACTTTCTTAAATGACGTCACAACATACATGATGACGTCATATTGAAATTCAAGTATGAATCTTGTTTGAATCATGGTCCGCGCTGTATGCGCATGCGCAACAATTTAAAAATAATTCTAACCCCATCTGAGACGGGGTTGAATTTAGGTTTGGATTCTCCCTAAATTCAGCTATCTGTCTTGTAATTTCGGCTCATTCTCTGTCTGAATCGCATATTATTAACCATCCCGAGGTGGTCAACACAAAAGTTTTGCATATTTTTTCAAAAAATTTCATTTTTTGCAATTAGACCATCTGTTACCGTCGCCCTTTAAAATGGTTATTAGATTTTCTTTCAGTAATATAAGCTATAAAGGTATTTTTGTTATTTTATACATTCAATGGATTTAGGAACTTTAAAAGGTGTAGTGGCTATATAATGACTTATTTGATTTTATTTGATTTACTTCAATTCTTTTGTTGCTTAAGGACAGACCCTCCAGTTGTTACTGCGCATCTTACTGCGCATATCCTAAATAATGAAATAAAGCTGTTTCAGTAATTGGCCTTTTCAGTAAATGCATTTTTTACATTTAGTTAATGTTTGGTTGATAAATGACAAGACCCTTTTCGGTTATTTGCATTTTCACTGTTTGGTCAATTAAAGTGTATTAGTACTCGGATGGTACATTTCGCTTTCTGTTACGCGTTCAACATGTGGCGTTAGCGATAGGAAACGGAGCAACAAAAGCAAAGTGGTGTCTTTATGAGCTAGTCCGCTTCAGATGGACACAAAAGACGACACTTTTTATTATCTAAAGCTGGAAATATTAAAGAAAATGTATAAAAGTAGTGAAACAATTTCGGACAGAGCTGCAAAAATTAAACCAAATTTTGCTTATTACTAAGAAAAATGCTTGGTTTTATTATATTTTTCTTTTTTTGTTTTTGAAGGTATGACCAAACACTATGTCTATACCAAAAAAGAAAAAAATCTTACCGCTGGAATATTTTTTACTATCAGAAACGTTGCGAAAAAAGAGCAATTTCAGCTACTTTTGAAAGAATGTTTTACTATAAATTTCAAAGTCATAACTAAATTTTCCCAAATTGATACTCATTTAGACAGAATGAAACATATTGAACACAATAAGGACTTATATATGTAATCCTAATCATTTCGAACACCTTTTTGTGGGTATTTAAGTGACACCTCATTTTTGCAATTTTAGACAAGAGTAGTCTCCCTTGAAATCCAATAACTTTTTAATTCGCTTGGTGACCTATAGTTTTTAAGTCATAGTTTTACTTCTCATATATTTAAGTATCAGTACAGAAAAAATAAAAAAATCTTACCGTAGGAAATAAATGGAGGATCTGTCCTTAACGATTCTTTCTCTACATAGTGATTTGTATAGATATATGCATGGTTTCAAAATTGGGCAAGCTTTAAGCGTTCAAAACAAATATGTTTCCTCTTCAGTCAGGTTATGATCCATGTTGCTCTTGGAGAACAGCAAGAATCTTAAACCAGTTAGTGTATGCGCACGCAGATTTGGATCTCGTACTATTTGCCACAAATGTCTTATGTCTAAGATTGTTTTTGTCCCACATAATTATGGTCAACGACACATATCGCTGCTTTTCAACAAAAATCTCGTAACTTCAGCTTGTTTTAAGCTGCAGTTACGATTTTTTGTTGAAAAGCGATGATAGTCAATTATACGAACCCTAGCAGCAAAAGAAGACTGTGGTCTTGTCAAGAACTGCCATATTTTCTGTCTAATGACCGGCCATGTTAGTTTACCCCCATCCATGGGTATCTTGGCAAGGTTTGCGGCTTTTCTCTTTCTGTCCCTCTCCAGTTTGAGCACAGCTTTAAGTGCGGAGTTCCATTCATTGTACTTGGACATGCAGCACATCTCGATCTTCTCTGTATTTATACCCCAGAACGTGAGTTCGAGCCTCGCCGCGGCGCTACAAATGTTTGTGGGAAGATGTAACTCGCCGGTTCGGAGATAGTTTAATACAATCTGTGGGGAAAATGTATCATTTCGTCGATGTTAAGGCAAAAACTGTAACTACAGCTTGATCAAAGCTGTAGTTACGAGTTTAGCGATAACACCGACGATTTGTTACATGTAATAAATAATGTTTTACTCATTTCCACAAAATGATGCTTTTCAATTGCTTTGGAAAAGATGGTGTAAAATGAAAAAAAAATGCTTATGACAAGTAATTTCTTCATTTCCAACGATGTTTTATAGCAAGAAATATCAAAAAATGAATTCATCACATTTGAAATTGTTGTTCGCAACATCTTTGACTTTGGGTTAGTCTAAAGGCTGGACGTTTTGGAAATCGTTAAATACCGGTATTGGTTTATCTAGATCTGTTATTATTTTGACATGCGTTTTGATGATCAATGGGTAATTTATTAAGTATGCATGTGAGTGACAATAATCAGACCCGTAGGAAGCAATTTGATATTGGTTGGGCTTAAGCCCCAGTGTCTGAATATTGGGGGGGGGGGGGGGGGTAAATTGGGTTTTCCCTGATTTTTCAGAGTAAAATGAGGAAAATTTGGCATTTTGGGCCAACATTAGGCCCCCTGTTCCTACAGGCCTGATAAGGGAAGTTATGACAGCCCCAAAAGCATTTCGACTTTCTGTTATCCATAAGCCATTGTTCGTATCATATCCTAGCCTACAAATGAGCAACAATGTTCCCAATCCCGGATTCAAATCCAGAATAGGGAACGATTTTATCTGGTTAACCATGACGTAATTTCGGACAAAATAATATTTCGTAGATGTTGTTACAAAAACTTGTAACTACGGTTTGATTCAAGCCGTAGTTACGAGATTTATAACAACACCGATGGTTTATTAAAACATAACGGTGAAGCCAATATATTTTTAGCACAAATTTTATTGCTATTTACTAAAAATAAGTATGAATGTGAGTGACAATAATGATAGTTATGGTAGCACCAAAAACAGGCCGACTTTCTGTTTTCCATAAGCCATTGTTCGTATCATATCCTAGTCTACAAATGAAAAACAATGTCCAAAACCCGGATTCAAATTCAGAATTTCAGGATAAAGGGAAAAAACTGCAACTCTCTGTGTCAACAACATTATATCATACTGAAATGTATGCTGAGTCAAAAAAGAAAGTGTGCACAGAGAATAGCTTGAATTTCTATCGTAATTTTGAATATTAATATCATAATATTGATATCAAATTAAAGATAATTCAATTGCCTACAAGTGGGTGTCTTTTTAAACTGTGTAAAATGGAATATTTCTTGTGTTTTCCTACGATACTTGAGATAGGGGTCAATTTCAAAATTCAGATAACTTGCTGACGAACGCGGGGAGATTAAATAATGCAATTTTTTGGGATTTTTTCTTCAATTTCTATTGTGACATGTCTTCAATGAATGACGGCAAACATAAGTGGTCTCACTGATCGAACGTATCGGTTCATTTTATCGTTTCGAATTCCATTGCGTTCATAAATGCAAGACGTCTTCCACGTCCTCCAAATTCTTTAATTGGACCCTAAATTTAGCGAAACTCAGGCGGATAAGATGTTCGGCCCTACACCGCACTCACAAATTATTTTTCACGCGTCCCGTGCCGATGACGATGTGCCTAATGAAAGCGTAACGTTAGATTTTGGCATCTTGATAATGTGACAAACAAATGGCCTCAAATCTCTTATGGGCCATCTATCTGCATTGGAGGATTTCCAATGTTGTTTACAAATGCTTGCTGTGTATTGACTTGCCATAAATGATGTAGTTTTGAAACGTTGACGTATGGACGTCAACGCCATGTAACGTGCTTGTCTAGTCATTGCTGCATTCGATTTATCAGACGGAAGCCTGTAAAAAATGTATCCTCTGTTTTGGAGACATGATTAAAAACGCCTAATTTCATAACGATGACATTTAAACGTCAACGACACATTTTACGCCGGTTCAAGACACTAGCAAACCTAACGTGTAAAATCCGTCGTGTTTACTACGACGTAGCATCTTTGGCTATACAGAATATTGAAATTTTATGTATGGTTAGCTTTTATACGCCTTGAATACAGATTTTAGACAATAATGTTTATCATTAAACGTTTGTTTTGATAACCACGTGTAAAAAGGTGCTAACAGCGTTTGGTAATACGCCAGATAATGTAATCCTCCAAAGTTGCTTCCCATGTCAATGGACATGAGAAAGTTGATAAGTTAGCTCCGTGTAGAAGTTTGGTAAAAATAATTGCAGCGGTTACGTAGATATATCAAGTAGAAGTATGCACAGTTTCTTTTTTGACCCAGTATAGTATGAAAGGCTTGAGGTTGACCCATTCCCGCAGATTTGGAAGAAACATTGAGGTAAATGAAGACAAAATTTGTTAAAAGTATCTTTTTTCATTTTCAACAATGTTTTCTACGCAGAAGGTAGTTAAAATTCTCAAATGTCTTCTGCAACATCTTTTAATTTTAAACAATCCAAGCTGTTTGGGAAAGGGTTAGTAAAAAACTACTCAACAACTTACAGAAAACATTGTCGGATCTCTATCGAAGAAGTATTCGTTTCTGCTAGAAATATAATATTGTGACATGAACTCATCGTCAGACAGTTTCACTCCCTCGTCATATTTCAGCGTAGATCTGGAATATAAAACAGAAATGTCGTTCAAAGATGAGTCTATAGGTGATATTTTCCGAGCCATCGGGAAAGCACGTGACAGAACAGTTGAAGAAAGTCTTCAATAATTCTGTTGCAACGTGACTAATTTGAAAACGGTTTGAAGCAGGGAAGGTGGAAAGACGTTTAGAATTACTTTAGTGACCTATTTATTTATTGTTGCTTTTCAACGAAAAACTCGTAACTGCAGCTTGTTTTAAGCTGCCGTAACGCAAACATATACGGAGGCTTTAAGTTGTGGGTCAATTGATTCAAATAAACATTTTCCAAAACAAGATTTGGTTCTGTCGTCCAAAATTGAAAACAACATTCAGACAAAAGAAAAAAATTCTTATAACAAACATGTTCTTCTTTCGCGTCAATATTTTCTCTGCTTACCCAGATCTTATATTCATTTATACCAACTTTAACGTATGCTAACATATATACTAGACAAAAAAGAAACGCAACTTTTCAATTCCTTCTTACGCAAAGACATCAAATCAGATTTAAACAAAATGTAATACATTTAGAGCAATAAAATTTCACCTTGTAAAGTTCACAAAATCGTGTTTGTAGTAAATTCCATTAATAAGAAAACATCCAGTTTACACCGGGCATCAACACAATTTTACAAAAAAAGTGAATATAGGTCAAAAAGAATTTTTTTTCGTTCAGTTTGGTCCGATATTTGAATGTTGTGAAGTCCATGCGATTAATTAGCGGCCTCCGTTGCAGTATTAAACCTATCCCATAAATGGTTTACCTGAAGATACGGTCCTGTCGTGACGTCATATCTCTTGCACGTCCGCTCCGTGCTCGATCGATTGTATTCCCATTGAGAGCCAACAGCGTATACAGTCGAAAATGTGTCGACTTGTTGCCCTATCAATGTCTTGCGACAACATTTTGACTTTTTCCACCTAACAACATCCGTACTGCAGCTTGGCGCTGGTTTTGGCGTAGCCCAGCTATGCGTAGTGTAGTGAGAAGTGTGTGAAAGTTTTGGTCACTTCTTGGTCTATGTTTTAGCTTGTGTTTGAAGAAAAATTGTTTTGATAGTAGTCATTTAGAAAACACGACAGGGGATAATCAGTTTTCAACGATTTGCTATGTATCACGTGATGAATATACGACATCTGAAGAAAATTACACTATATTTATGCGTATGGGGGCAGGAATTTTAAAAATGTACTCAATAGCCATTAAAAACATAGTTTGTCGAAAATATTATGAAAAATTGGGGTTGCGTATCTTTTTTGTGCTAGTATATATTTTCAAAAGGGACTACCCTACATTGTTGTCGTTTGGTAATTGGTTTAACCCATTACCTCACAGTGACGACTTTTGATTCTCCATTGGATAATGGCTAGGGAAAACATTGTGAAAAATGAAGAAATTGCTACCATAAAACACCATTTTTTTAAAAAAAATTCCTTAACTTGAAAGTATTGTCTGCAATATCTTTGAATTTGGATCAGTCCAAAATTTGCCGTTTGCGAACTGGTTTAATGTATGAATAAATAAATAACACACGAGCCTAATAATGATTTAATCTCTATTCAATAGCAAATAAGATTACAAAACCCAGATTACTTAGGTTAAAGAAGGAATGTAAATAATTGTATCTGGCAAATCGTCGCTTTTCAACAAAAAACTCGTATATGCAGCTTATTTCAAGCTGCAGATACGAGGTTTTCGTTGAATAGCAGCGAAATGTCTTGGACGACTTTCAAAACTGACCAGTACAAAACTGTATAGAGAAATGACTTAGCCCTTTCCCGACTTGTCTCTAAAAATATTACTCTTGATATGACTGTCTCGCGAAACGACAGTATTTTATCATCACTTTTCTTAAAAAACCTCGTAACTACAGCTTCTTTTAACTATATCCCAAACAAGACCTATTTTTGGCGGGATAATAATCTTGATTTGACAATTTCGCAAAAAGACGAAACCTAGATTTGACGTCCCAAATGCTTGTGAAAGAAAACAATGCCATAAAAAGTAAATGAAATAACCAGTATTTCCTCCTTTTGTATCAATATTTTCTGGACCAGGTTTAGGGTTTACATATCCTATTTTTACTCATTGTGTCATCTGCAGTATCATTCAAATTGGACCAGTGAAAATTTGCACTGTATGGGAAAGGGTTTAGTGAGAGCAACAGATAAGAAAGGGTAAATCATACAATCTAAATTTGCAATTTCAGACGCAAACCCTATGTTATGAGTACTCATTTTAATCGTCTCAATTAGTTACCACAACATAGGGTTTGGTGAACGATGATTTAAATATTAGGCCTACGCTTTGAAAAATCATTAGCCCCTTTTATCTGTCGGTCTGGTAAGAGGTCAATTGTCTTAGCAGTAATGGATCCTTTGAGGGTTCCTAGGGTTCAAAGGAACCCTTCTGTAGCCCGTTTATTTCGTCGCTTTTCAACGAAAACCTCGTAACTGCGGCTTAGAACAAGCAGCAAGTACGAGGTTTTCGTTGAAGAGCATCAATTTCATTTTTTCGTAAAGGAATTCAGTCAAAATTATGCCATGCTATGAAAACGAACCCCAACCTTTTTGTATGTTGGAACCTCCTATACAGAAATCCTGAATCCAACGCAACAAGTATGCGAGCAGCGGCGGATGCAGGATTTCTGTGAGGGGTCGTTTTTTACAAAAAGGGGTGTTCGTTTTACAAGTATTAAAACATTTGACAAAAACTTCTGCACGAAAATGAAATAATCAGTCTACAAAGGGGTTTGTTTGAAGCTCCGAACCCTCTCTGGATCCGCCACTGGCAAGAGAGAACAGATACGGATGAAAGAAGGAAGCTAACATTCAGATGACCTACCTTTTTGTTTCGAATCTGTTTCCACCTATATTTAATATCACCAAATTGTCGACGTCCTCCATCGTCGCATTAAAACGGTATGGTTAATTACACAAAATAAATTAAAAATATAATCATCTCAAATCAAACGCAGTCATGTGTATATCGTATGCAAAAAATATCACAGCTCAAAAACATGTAAATGCATCATTTAAAATATTAAAGCATAAAACATAAAAGATTTAAAACATGGTTTATCTAAAAAGTCATGTCGAAACACATGAAATGCTCTACTCTATTTTAGTTGGTATTCAATCAACCGTGAAATATTATGATCGGGATTTACAAATCTTGCTTTGATTAAAAAAAGGGGTGTCAACTTTTCAGAAACCCTTCGTGTGACAAACTTCAAACAAGATGCTTTTGTAATTTGTACATCGTTATCGAGAGATCAAAACGACGTGCCTACAGCTTGAAAAGGCTGGAGTTACGATGTTTTAGCTTCTGATCTACCGTTCGGGTTCTGAGTTTTAAAACCCTTTACATGACGAAAATGGCCGACATGGAAACAGAAAAGATGACGAGAAATACACGGGAGAAAGGAAAAAAGGTAATTTAACAAAACACTTTCAATTGAATGTTTTTTTATTTTTATTGATTCAGACTTTTATATTGTGCGAATTTGTTAAAGAACAAAATGAATTATTAAAGTGGCATTCAGAGCCAAAAAATAACCATACCCACCCCCTCTAAAAAGCAAGTTATTTATTTAAACCTTTCCCAAACAACAAAATTTTAGTGTGTTCCAAATTCAAAGCTGCTGCAGACGACAAAATGGTTGTGGATAAACGAATGATTTGTGTATATTGTAGCACAGAAAATATGTGAGACAAAAGGAGAAACTGCTGATCATCAGCAGTTTCTCCTTTTGTCTCAATATTTTCCCAAGCCATATCAAGGGACGTCAAAACCAGGTCTTGTTTGAAATTGGAAAATATGCAAAACTATTTAAGAAGAGGGTGTTGCTACAGGGAAGCCCAGTATGTTTTTTTTTCTACAGCGCACATGCATTTATGGACAATTGAACCTGGACAAAATTTTCAGTAGAGTTGAGATGTTTGGGTTGATCCATTTTTCAGAGGGGAGGGGAATTATGCATATAAAACCTACATATGCCCGTCTTCAATTGACCATGCCAATCTTCTTTACAGCCCAGTCCGATCACGATGTTTTGACAAATGTTTGTAAGATAACATTAAGATTCACCGTATGTAAACAGTACAGACTCGAACACCTTATCACTAATTTTGTTTGTAATGGCCAGAATGTGTCTTGTATCTGAAATATTCGAACTAACCCATGAGAAATTGTACCGAACGTTTTCTCACTGTGTACATTGTGTAGATAAAGTTGTAATAATGTGACTGGACGTCAGTCGAGGAAAGAGCTCAGTAAGGCAGGGTACACGCACAAAACCGCTTGAAAATTGACGCTGAATTAAGAAAGTTATTGCACAAATTCTTACCTGAAGCGGAGCAAATGGCTGTAGTTTTTATCATTTTACTTTCTATTCGGTTGGGACAATATTTTCGGAAAAGTACCAAACGTTTTCTATTATGTCATACATTGGATGGAAGAGCTGAATAGGGCGGGGAATATGCAATAAACTTTTTTTTAAAATTGACGCAGTAATAAGAAAGTATTGTAAAATTTGCCTTTTTTTGAGAAGAAATAAAGTTTGGTGAATCTCTGTGTTAAACTAATTACTAGACAAAACTTCTAACGGGCCACCATGACGCATTTTCGAACAGTTTACAACTGTCGTACTTTGTATATACTCTTTTAAAATGAATGTCCAGTTCCAAAAATCTCAGGCCAAAGTTGAGTTTGAGTAATACTAAATAGATGGAACTCTTGAAGATTGCAAGAAGGACAAGTACCCTTCAGGTCCGTAGGAAGCAATTTCAAATTGGGGTGGCTAAAGCACTAGTGTCTAAATATTGGGGGTTGCTAATTTGGATTTTCCATAAATTTTCAGTGTTAAATTAGGAAAATTCGGCATTTTTGTCCATTTTTTTTTGGGGGGGGGGGGGGGGGCTTAGCCCGCTTTCCTCCTGTACCTACTGGCCTGTACTTATTGTCCGAATTTACACAATCAACAAATTCTGACAGAAATGTAAATTTCCGACATAATTTCATCAACGATAAAATTAACCTTATTTATCTATCAACCATGGCAATAGACTCATAAAGAAACATCAACTTCAAAAGAAAAAAATCTAACTGGTATTTTCAAATTAAGGGCAGGTTCTCTGAAAAAATCCCCATCCATCTATGTTAAAATCGAAATTTGTGGTATTGTGAATATTGTGTAAATCTTAATTTCTGATTAAAACATAAATAAACATCATTTTCATTGTTTAATTCTTCAAAAATGGTTCCACTATTCATCGACATACACGAATAGTTGTTATTACGTCTGGAAGTATTTGTTGCATTTCTGATTATTTTTTGTTTAAAGATTGGTAAACAACACATGACGTAGGCGGACTATTATTATTTAAGGCGCTTTTAAGCGTCTAGTATCTGTGAACCTAGCATGAAATGTAACATTCTGTAACAACTTCATTTGTGTCTTGATAGGTGCTGTTACGTTTTATGACATAACTCGTGAACTAAACATGATATTAAGGTGAAGTAGTAAGCAGATGACATGGAAGTGAATAATTCATCACTTTACATCAAATCCAAAAAGTACAAAATACTCCCGAAGACCAATTTTCACTTGACAGCAACCAGGTGGCGCGTTAGAAGTTTTGATTGGTATATATTATGTATTATATTCAAGTTTGACTATGTTTTAATCTCCAAATTAATGTTTACTGAAGTACAGGTACAAGAAAGGACCGAATTAGATCAAAGGTTTGCAAAGATCCACGTTTACTTTATTAGTAGCCGACAATGGATAAGCATTTATCTTTCCTATGAAATATCTTTTATAAAACATGAGTATATCGGAAATGAACGGCACATAATAATGCTTTTATACAATGGCATACATGTACTAAGATTTCGTTTCTGGTTCTGCCTCTGTCGATATATCTGACGGCTTTTCCAGTCTCTTCTCAAAATGTTTCAGCGCCTTCATCTGACCATATATTATGATAAAGTTGTTAACCAGTGTCGGAACAGTAAATCCAATCAGGAGTACCCCACACATAGCACACAAAGACCCCACAATCTTTCCGAGGAATGTGATTGGATAAAAATCACCGTAACCCACAGTCGTCATGGTGATTAATGCCCACCAGAAGCATGCTGGGATACTTCCGAAAGGTTCCCGGCTTTCCGCAAAATGTATAAGCGAAGAAAACACTAGAACTCCAAGACCAAGGAACCAGACGAGTAGTGAAAGTTCCCGGATGCTAGCTCGAATTGTGTGAATCAGCACCCACAGACCAGCGTTATGTCTAACGAGACGAAAAATCTTCAAAGTCCTCAAAACTCGAACTACCATCCCGTAACTGAAATCTGCCATTTTTGTTTCCATTCCTGGTTTAGCCGCCATTATCATGATGTCTAGATAGTCCGGCAAAATTGCTAACAGGTCTATAATGGCTAGGATTGATCGTATATATCGCAGTTTCTTCGGTGCAAATGTTAGTCTAACTGTATACTCAATAGTAAAATAAAGAAGACATATCACATCAATAATATTCAGAGCAACATGCTTTGCCAGGAAATTCAAAATAGCGTCTTCTGAATCCAGTTCTTCGTTGTAGTGTGAGTCTTTGTTTGAGAGTTGACCACCCTTTGAGCTATTTATAGAAGTGGCGTTTGTTCGGGACACTTCAGATTTTTCCGTCTTTTTGAATGGTTCTGTTGTTGCAGCAATAAAGGAAAACAGTGACAGCAACGCCATAATGAATGACAGTACACCGTATATCTGAAAACAAATCACGAATGAAAAATGATTGAGAACAAAAGTTGAATCAGAACCTATGGAGAAATTTGTATAAATGGCGGACTTTAGTAATACAAATTCGTCCAATCATATCTCTGATTCATTTACTTCAAACGCCAAAATAAAAAAAAAAAAAAAAAAAAAAAAAAAAAAAAAATGTCACGATCTTAAACTTAAAATTAACTTCACGAAAAAATGTTTCTTCAAATGTATAAAACCAGTTGGATCTTAAGGGGACCATGCTAGGTTTTTATGCTTCCTAGCTGTACGGGAACCCATATTTGTGCATGGAAAAACAATTTGCAATGCATAAAAACCCAAATCACGACGAATAACCATCTTTCCTTTGCTATAGATCAATCCTTTACAAGCGTGTTTACACATTCTATTTTTACTCCAAAACAAGACAAGGTCAAGGTCAACGAGACACACCTCCGCGGTATCAACACACCATACAACCGGCTTTGTCGATGACTGTGACCTTATTTACGAGGGATACGTGGAAAGGTTTGTTTTGTACAAGCACTGAACATAAAAACGCGTATTTATCAACTATAGAATACTAAAGATCCTTAATGTTTATTTATAAAAGTGAATTAATTTGACCTACCATGCACATGACATCAGATGCCGAATCTGTCTTCGCTGACTTTCGACGCAGCCGGTTGTACTGTGTGTTGAATCTCGCTGAGCACAAATGACGGACATCTGACGTAATTGATTTTTGAAGGTTGGGCATATTCAACCGTTACAAAACAAAAACAAGGACTGCCAGCATATTATTATTTTACTTGGATTTTAATACTTAATAAAGCTCGATGAGCGCTTACAATGGATATAATTGATCTACCCCTTCAGGTTGGTAATTTCGCACGTTATTTCTGGTTTGTAATTATTGTGCCATTTGCATTTTCGACATCCTAGCTCGCTCCCTTTACTTGCCAAACGAATTCTTCAATGCGCTGCCAATAAATACAAAAGTCTTGTGAAGCCCATAATTATTTTTGATGTTCTATTAATCAACAGAACTTACCTTGGCCGCTATAGAAGAGTGTGATTGGTTTAGAATATTCCAAATCTCCGGTCTGTTGCGCGCCCACCATGTTTGATTTCCCGTGACGTCGCAACACTTCCGGTTCTTGGTGAACAAGTTTGTATGTATCTTGTTAAACTTTGTCCAGCAGCATCGCTCCGTGGTTTGAGCACCGATACCCCAGAACTCCAGCTCCTTTCTCGCTGCAGAACTACACACGTTCGGGGGTAGGTGAAGCTCATTTGTTCGCAAGTAATTCAGCACGGCCTGGAAAAGAGGATAATCAAATTAAAAAAATCTAACAAGACCCATTGAGTTCTTGACAATATTGAAAAAATAACAAGGGAAGTCCGGCTTGTCTTCGACTGCAAAGTTATCTTTAAAGTATTTGAAGACTTACAAATGTAAATAAGATATAAAAGGAAACTCAACTATAAAATCATCAAAGAATACTTAAGTATAAACCCTAAGATAGAAGGTTGGAGAAAACGGGTTATTATTAATTTGCAACCCGATTTACATCAAATTTCGACTTACACAGTAGTCGCTTCCGCGAGCAAGCGATCATGGCGTTCTACTTGGGAGTTGGAGATCGAAGGTTCGAATCACTGTGGAGCGGATTAGAAATGAAGCTACCGGTTGGTTAGGAGCCAGCTAGTTACAGAATAATTACTGCAGACTTATTTCGACCAGACGTCCGCAATCAAGAGTGGGGAATCAGGGACATGGTTATGCATTTAGATAAAGATTTATCGTTAGTCAAAATTAGCTGGTGCTTTACATGAAACCTTATACCATAAAAGGAGCGATGCGATATTGAAGCTGACAGGGAAATATAACATAACCATACTCCACATACCTCAAAAACAACATGGTCTCTGTCAAAGAAATAATCGCCCTTCTCGGGTCTATGATGGGCATCCAAGAATGCTGGATCTGAGAGGTAGCATGTTTCGTTGGTTTGTAGAGTTGTGCTTTAATAGATATGAAATATGTCTGAATAAGTATTGCGTACTATAAAAAAAATCGACCTTTTCTTGTGTTAAAAAGAGTACATCATGTATATCAGTTATATGATTGGCAAAACTCAAATTGACATGTTATGATGTAAATGGCAAATAATCTATAAAAGCTTCTGACTTGAAATAAATGCAATATCTCCCTTTAAACTATAGGGTATGCATACTATTTTATTGAATGTTATGGAGAGAAATGACAATTTGCAATTTTATAGCATCTTTAAAATATACTGAAAATTGTGCCAATTTTGAAAATATTGTCAAAATCGATAATTTCCCAAAAACAGCAATACAATTTGAATCCAGCTATATCCCCTTGGATTCACACAGTTCAAAAAGTAAAATCATTATGGTAAAATATTTTTATTTAGCAATATTGATTTACAACATAATTCATAATTCATACGCTAGAAGATTTTCTTCCAATTACAGCCATTACAGCACAGGACCCTAAGGTAGAATACCCGTAATGTGGCCATTTTGAGATTTATAAAACATCGCGTCGGTGTAAATGCAAAACCTCGTATGTCGATTGTTGCGATTTTCAAAGGACAAACTTGTGTGCCAAGTTAGAGACAATTCTTGTAGGTTTTGAGGTATTTATACTGATCAGTATTAATGACAAATCATTTATGAACAATATGTCCAAATTTCAAGTAAATCAGTTAAGTTTGGGAAAAGTTATTCCCCTTTTTCCCCTCCCCTTTAAAATTTTCCAAAAACGAGATACGAGGTTTTGCATTTAGAACGACGATTGACTCTTTTCGAAAGGCGTCGTTCCGTATCCTAGTCGGACGCGGTCGTTCGGCGGTGGAAAATTCCACGGCCGAGTGTTTTCGACTTCGCCCAAATAATTTCGACGTCGCGCGAATCTTATTAGGAGTGGTCTACATAAATAAAAACGTATCGTGCTTTTAACAATTATTCATATTTTTTTTTCTTATTTGTTAAAAAACAATTTGACGGACTACATGTAAACAATGACATTTATTCATGCCATCAAAGCAATTTTTTGTAGCTCGAAATAAATAATAGTCAAAATATGATCTCATTTCTGACCTTATAGTTTCGAAACACAAGATTAATATTCAATTAACCCTTTTCCAAACAAGGACATGTTTAAGCATTTCCCAAACAAGAACTGGTTTTGACGTTCCTAATAGAAAATGTTTGGGAAAACATCGAGACGAAAAAAATGGTGATAACCAACAGTTTCTCCTTTTGTCTTAATATTTTCTCTGCTATATTGTTCTCTGCTATATCTTTTTTCAAACATAATTTGTCCACTGCAACTGCTTTCAAATTGGACTACCCTAAAATTTTGTCGTATTGGAAAAGGGTTAAAAACCCTTATAGAAATAGCTCTGGAAACCATTGAGAGAAAAGAAGACATGCTGATTTCGTCTGCAGCAGTATTTTACTTGGACTGATTTAATTAAAACGTTGTCGTTTAGGACCTTTAATAAAAAGGGAATTTTCAGAGTGATCCAATTTGAAGGGTGCTGCAGACGGCAAGATGATTTTTGGTAATGAAATGATTTGTGTTAAATATAGCACAGATAATGTTGAGAATTTTGGGTATCAGCCATTTCTTCTTTTGTCTCAATCTTTCCTAACTCTATTCTACAAGGGACGTCAAATCCAAGTTTTGTCTCGGAAAAGGGTTAAATGGTTGATGTATATCAATAGCCATCAAATGGTTTTGATATAGTTGGACAAACGGTTAATTACGGCATTATGGTTTTATATAATTAATGTGCAGTGTTCACGCGATTTAGACAAATAATACAACGAGGAAGGTCTGCATACCCAGACGAAAATGATATGAGCAAGGATCTCCTAAAAAGGTCCTTAAGGTTGTCAACCCATTATGAGTTTCGCGCGACTTCAGAAAAATTAGGGCAACGTTGTAAACATTCTGCAGTGGGACGTTTCTATCTATCTATTTATTCTAGCACAATATATCGCTGCTTTTCAACGAAAACCTCGTATCTGCAGCTTAAAATACAACTGCAGATACGAAGTTTTCGTTTAAATGCGACGATATTCATAATATCTACCCTGCTTGCTGAACGAAAATATTCATATCGCAAAATAAAACAATTGTACAATGTTTTCTACCAATTCAAGATTAATTTGTTGTCAGGAGGCAGCTATTTTATCCAGACCAGACCAAATTTTCTAACCGGTGTATCAGTTTATCTTGGCCCCTGGGCAGCTTGGCCCCCGGGGGCCAAGCTACCCCGGGGTATCTTAGCCCCAACCCTGGGTAGCTTGGCCCCCACCTAAAATCTTTTTCCAGAGTCCCCTAAAATACAAAACAATGTCTGTAAATGTTACGCCTACTGTTAAATGAAAAGAAAAAACAAAGTTTAATGTGTTTTGGTCAAATTAATTTTTCGCCTTTTTTGGCGCAGAATAGGGGCGGGGGCCAAGCTACCCAGGCCTGGGTAGCTTGGCCCCCACCTAAAATCTTTTTCCAGAGTCCCTCAAATTAAAAAAACAATGTCTGTAAATGTTACGCCTACTGTTAAATGAAAAGAAAAACCAAAGTTTAATGTGTTTTGGTCAAATTAATTTTTCGCCTTTTTTGGTGTAGAATAGGGGCGGGGGCCAAGCTACCCAGGCCTGGGTAGCTTGGCCCCCACCTAAAATCTTTTTCCAGAGTCCCTCAAATTACAAAACAATGTCTGTAAATGTTTGCCTACTGTTAAATGAAAAGAAAAAACAAAGTTTAATGTGTTTTGGTCAAATTAATTTTTCGCCTTTTTTGGCGCAGAATAGGGGCGGGGGCCAAGCTACCCAGGCCTGGGTAGCTTGGCCCCCACCTAATATCTTTTTCCAGAGTCCCTCAAATTAAAAAACAATGTCTGTAAATGTTACACCTACTGTTAAATGAAAAGAAAAACCAAAGTTTAATGTGTTTTGGTCAAATTAATTTTTCGCCTTTTTTGGTGAAGAATAGGGGCGGGGGCCAAGCTACCCAGGCCTGGGTAGCTTGGCCCCCACCTAAAATCTTTTTCCAGAGTCCCTCAAATTAAAAAAAAACAATGTCTGTAAATGTTACGCCTACTGTTAAATGAAAAGAAAAACCAAAGTTTAATGTGTTTTGGTCAAATTAATTTTTCGCCTTTTTTGGTGTAGAATAGGGGCGGGGGCCAAGCTACCCAGGCCTGGGTAACTTGGCCCCCACCTAAAATCTTTTTCCAGAGTCCCTCAAATTACAAAACAATGTCTGTAAATGTTACGCCTACTGTTATATGAAAAGAAAAACCAAAGTTTAATGTGTTTTGGTCAATTTAATTTTTCGCCTTTTTTGGCGCAGAATAGGGGTGGGGGCCAAGCTACCCAGGCCTGGGTAGCTTGGCCCCCACCTAAAATCTTTTTCCAGAGTCCCCCAAAATACAAAACAATGATGTAAATGTTACGTCTACTGTTAAATGAAAAGAAACACCAAAGTTTAATGTGATTTAGTCAAATTAATTTTTCGCCTTTTTTGGTGTAGAATAGGGGCGGGGGCCAAGCTACCCGGTTTTTCTTTTCATATAACAGTAGGCGTAACATTTACAGACATTGTTTTGTAATTTGAGGGACTCTGGAAAAAGATTTTAGGTGGGGGCCAAGCTACCCAGGCCTGGGTAGCTTGGCCCCCGCCCCTATTCTACACCAAAAAAGGCGAAAAATTAATTTGACCAAAACACATTAAACTTTGGTTTTTCTTTTCATTTAACAGTAGGCGTAACATTTACAGACATTGTTTTTTTAATTTGAGGGACTCTGGAAAAAGATTTTAGGTGGGGGCCAAGCTACCCAGGCCTGGGTAGCTTGGCCCCTGCCCCTATTCTACACCAAAAAAGGCGAAAAATTAATTTGACCAAAACACATTAAACTTTGGTTTTTCTTTTCATTTAACAATAGGCGTAACATTTACAGACATTGTGTTGTAATTTGGGGGACTCTGGAAAAAGATTTTAGGTGGGGGCCAAGCTACCCAGGCCTGGGTAGCTTGGCCCCCGCCCCTATTCTCCACCAAAAAAGGCGAAAAATTAATTTGACCAAAACACATTAAACTTTGTTTTTTCTTATCATTAAACAGTAGGCGTAACATTTACAGACATTGTTTTGTATTTTGGGGGACTCTGGAAAAAGATTTTAGGTGGGGGCCAAGCTACCCAGGGTGGGGGCCAAGCTACCCGCGGGTAGCTTAGCCCCCGGGGGCCAAGCTGCCCAGGGGGGCCAAGATACACTGTTACACCGGCACCAACTGAATAAGAATCAACCTGCGTAGATCTTTGCGACGTATGTGATTGCGCCAATGTAGACTTGATATCAATGCATTCTTGTGCAATCCCTATTTCAAATTTGGTCGGATGAATATAACCTTATGACCCAAATCTCATAATTAACATGGTTAATTACATAGATCACTGGCCTTTCAGAAATATTTAGTCAGATATATTCAATTGTTTAAATGATAATACAAATATATCTATTTCAATTTAATGATTATTTGATATCAAAATATATCTAACAATTTCGTATTAAGTATACATGTCATTGATATAAAATCATTTTCTCAAAAAGAACTTCGAATTGATATTCATATATTCACTGAAAAGCAGAATTATAAAAGGAATAAAATATTTAATTAAAAAAAAAAAAAAAAAAAAAAAAAAGAAAAAATATAAAACAAACATGAAAGAAAAATAGAAAAAAATAAATAATAATAAAATGTATCCAGCAAACGCTTGACCATAACAGTTTAACATACAAGGATATTCTATGTTTCCATGTCGCAATAACAAATCGAAAGAAATTAAACATCATTCAAATCCACATGTGGATTTGACATTTCAAATAAAGAATGCTTACCAAACATTGAGACAAACGAAGAAGATTCTGATAATCAACATCTTCTTCTTTTTCATCAATAAATGTTTTTACGGGTAAGAAGATGTGTAGCCCACGAAACATAAAGCTTTCCCTAAATAACTGATTTAACGATGTGACCATTTGAAATCTGCTGTAGACGATAAAAAATGTTACATGTAATTAAGATATAATCTATTAATAAAATCACTGTGATGTAAGTTGTACGTTAGGTTTGTGTATTCATTCAAAATTTATGTACGGTGTGGTTATATTTTCATAACAAATTGTGAACGGTGTAGACATAATGCAATTGTGAACGGTGTAGACTTGAAGTTATACAGAACTTATCATTTCTGGAATGATAATATTGTTATGTTTAATGATAACGTTTACACGGCTGTGAATCGTGTTTTACAATTACTACCGAAATTCTTCAACAATTATGTTAATATGTGACTGACTTGTAAATGCTATGCAGGAAAGAAGGTGACAATATGTCTACAAAATATACTTTAATCAAAATATATCAGAATCTAGTTTCCTTGCTATTTGTCAAAGCAATTCCGTAAGGGTCAAATAGTAGAAATTACTAAGAATCTGCTGGCGTCTGTTTTATTTTTTTTCTTTATTTTCAGTTCCATGCTGTTCACCTATTACTACTGTCATTTCGAAGGGAGTTTCGAAAAGGTTGTGAAGCATTCGGAACAGGACCATTCCAGTCAGATATTAAAAGTGCGCAAGGGGGGGGGGGAGATCAATGATCAGAGAGGTCAAAAAGATTTGAAAACTCTGAACTTTAGTATTATTCCTGATATTATCAGGAAGTCAGACTAGGACATCATCCCCATTTGCGAGCATAGAATACACAAGATAGACCTCATCAACGTATAAAAAAGGATTTTGGAGTTAACAAGATTCTTTCTATCGATGATATCCCCGATTTTGAATGCATGAGTCCTGAACATAAAAAAATGACGAAGTTCAACAACCCATAAAGTCGTTCAAAAAGCCCCGACCTTAATTCCTGATATTTCCATTGGACGTGCTAAAACAGATGAAACGGATAGCGTCTCTTCTCTTTCCCCACGAGAACATGAAACCAATGGCTGAAATGAACAGTATGTTCCCAGATGTGATTAAGTCATTGAGAAGCGTTGATCAACTTGGTATTTGTTTATCTTGGTCAATGAAGGTCGGCTCTCGATGGAAAACATTGCATTTCATTTATTTATGGATGTGTGTAAGTTACACTGTCTTGGGAGTACTTCAATGCGTTTTACTCCAATAGTCAAACGGTTTTGGCGTATAGAATATTGTCTTTTTCATTGCAAATGGTTACATTTTATGAGTGGGCCCAAAAAATCTTGGTCAGAAAATTGTCAGTCCTGAAGAAGAAGTTCATTACGTATGAAAATTCCAAAATGAATTTTGCAGTTCCAGAATTCTATTTTCAAGACTTATTTACTTAAGTCGAACAAGACGAAAAAAATGCCCAAATGTTTATGAAACAAATTTATAATTTATGTTTTGTTATTTATAATTTATGTGTTGTTGATTGAATCCTTTATTTTGGGTAAAATCAGACTTTTCAATGAGGGGTCAATTTGAAAACAATTTACATTTCGATCAATAATTATCATACTCCATGAGTTGAAATCATTTCATTAATTACAATAATTGATTGTAATAACCAATTAAAACAGTTACAAAGAAAAATTCAAAGCCAGAGCCGAAATTTCGAATCTACAAATCAAATGAACGGATGAACAAGAAATTTGCCGTTGCACTTAACATGGCTTCAAAATGACGGTTATCGTATGTCTTGTTTTATATTTTGTGATGGTATTCCTTTTGATTATCATTTCCGTCAGATGTTTATTCAATCACAAATAACAAAAAAGTCTTCCGAAAATTAAATCAAACATACATTGAACTGTTTAAGGCTTAGGTGAATGAAGAAAAGAGAAAACATATTTCCTTAACTTTTGTTTTCATTTACTTTGAGGATGGCGGCGTTTTCATCTGAGTTTTCTAAGACCAAAGTATTTGAGGGAGATAAAACAGATGTGCAGATGATCTGCTATCTGTTAGAGCTAGTTCGCCCTATACAACATACCAAGTCTACACCGTTCACAATTTGTTGTGAAAATAATAACTACACCGTACAGATAACACAGAAACTGCACCGTTGTGTCTGCATATTTTCACTGTGACTACACCGTTGTTTGGCCATTTAGTAAACACAGCGTTTGTGGTCATTCTAGACATTTGTGTGTAAAATAACGGTAACCATAGAAAAGAGCATGTTAAAAACATCCAAGTTAGAGCAATAGTTTGTTCCCTAGTTCGCTGTTTACTATGTAATCATCCTGAAAAGACTAACTCTCTCGCTTCGAAAAAAGTTTTCCGTGTTGGGCTGTCTTTGCACAATGACTGAGTACGATAGGACAACACTGGTACTTGGCTATATAGCACCGTGAATAGGTATACATTTCTCCTGTACAATGATATCAGTATCAAGACAAGATACGGCCATTTAAGGAAATTATCGACGAAAAACTAAGACACCTACCTCTAACGATTTTCCATCGACGCCATCTTTGATTGACCACTCAAAACTTCCGTACAAACTACACAAATCTAACGTACAACTTACAACACAGTGAAAATAGCACAGAAAATATTGAGACAAAAGAAGAGATTGCTGAATACCCCAAACCTATTCTATCTGGGACGTCAAAATCATTTTGTCAGAAAATGTATTAATGCAAATGTTCGAGCGGAAATTATATAATGTTAATATCATGCCAATGAAATGCACACTTATAAACAAGCGAAACAAACAAATCAATTGACCAAGAAACTATATCGCTACTTTTCAACCCAAACCTCTTAACTGCAGCTTGTTTTAAACTACAGTTACTTGGTTTTCGTGGAAAAGCGACGATGTATTACCTGAAGGTCTCAAAAACAACGCCGCCAACGTTGATCCTAATTATCTCCTTCTCTGTCGACATTTTTCTTGTTTTCCATTCTATTTTGTTCTATGATCATCACATGTGATAACGTTAACACTTCACTGTATAATTCTGTTATATCGCCATTTATCTCTCCGGATTTTAAGGAATTCCATCCATCATTAAATACATTCGTGCAACATCTGGTGTCATTCGTGGCAAAGAAAATTGACGAGGGATACCCTCGTCAATTTCTGTTTCCACAAATGACGCCCGAAATTGCATTAGGTTTTTGGTATATAATGATGGATGAAATACCTTAAACCGTTTTACGCACATACATGTACATTGACAAACTATAGTAAGAAAACACAGAATTTCAATATTTATGTTTGTTTTGTTTTTTGTCTTCATTTCAAAGACTGTAAACTTCAGACAAAATTTAATGCCAAGTAGTACATGTAGCATTATACAATCTTCATTTTGTTTCGTGTTCTCGGAAAGAGATCAAAACGTCGTAATTCTAGGTTTTTCAACGTGTAATTACGGGGTTTTTAAAACACACACTAACGGTATTTGTTTTTAAGGAAGTCCATCATAATCAGAATTTTAGTGCTTCGTAGTTAGCATTCGTTACGTATCCGAACCTATTCGGGTGACGTCGCGTTAACATTCGACGGTAGAACGATCCACCACCGAATAATTACGATGTCTCTCGAATAATTCCGACGTCGCGTGAATCTCAATAGCGGTGGATTACATTCACCCTGTTTACATTGCTGGAAAGAAAAAGAAAGAATCCTTTTGACATCAACATGATTGTATCACCCATGCGCTGTAAATTATGTTTGATTTATTTTTTTCCATCATCAGGTGCGTCTCTCTTTTAAAGTGACATTTCAGAATTTTTCTCATAAATTTCACTTTTATTTTTATTTAAAAAAGCATATTTTCATATTGAAAATTCTGAAAATTTCAAGCCAAAATATTGCGCCGTTTATGAGAAATATATATTTTTGCGTTAGAATTACACAATTTGTTGTCCACAACAGTTAAGATGTATATAGAATTTGTCGTGTCTGTCTCAACTTTAAAGGCATGTTATCAGCAACAACTTAAAAAAACTGATAGGATTTATAACCACTAGAATAACCAATCTTGGCATCAAGACATACTGTAAAAAATGAAATGGGGATGAAATGTCCCTTTAAAGGTTAAATGCAAAATTTGAATCTCTAATATGGAAAACAAGGTTAAATATTTGCCAATATTTTCGCACCTAAACATGGATTTCCGGTGTTGCCCTTACCAGTACTACATGTACCATAACTTTCTTTCCAAGCCTCTAGCTACTGAACCCCCCCCCCCCCCCCCCCACACACACACACACACAAACTTAGGTTTATGGTTATCTGCCCATTGGCGGCTAACATATCGTCGCTTTTCAACGAAAACATCGTATCTGCAGCTTAAAAGAAGCTGCAGTTACGAGGTTTTCGTTGAAAAGCATCGATATGTCAGATACGGCATGTCATTTTGAATGGGACAAACATTGTGTTTAAATAATATATCGATGCTTATCAATGAAAACCTCGTAGCTATACAAGCTTCAAGGTACGAGGTTTTGTTGAAAAGCGACGATATCACACAACAGCTTATTCTTTTGATAATATGTCAACATAATTTATCTTTTAATGGTTTTTCTTTGGCGTATTAATTCAGTGTAAAAAGACTAAATGAGTAGTTCTGCAGTGTTTATAATACAATTTGAATTGAACCGTGATTGATCAACGTTCACCATTGGCGATCTCGGTCTTCGAAATGATAATTTCAAGGTAGTCAACCCCTAAACATTTGTACGAATCTCGAACTGATTCATTTTCAAAACAAGCCTTTTATGGGCAATATGGAAGAAATACAATTATTCAGTCAATAAAGCTTATTAACTAAATGGGCCCATGTTTGGTTTTCCAGTGGTTAGAATATCGTGGGGACTGTCAGCGTTTGCATCGTTATGTGATGCAATGTATTATCAAGGGCCAAAAAGATATGCGTTTCAGCGCTGATACCAAATCTGTCACTATCTATCAAGGTCCTATTTCCCATAATTCTTAAAACAGATAATATAATATGAAAATAGGCAAAGCCTAAATACGGGCGAAAAGCAGACCACATAAAGTAAACATTTGCTAGCTTAACATTGAAATACGAATATGTGCAATGTTTGAATTATTTGATTCGTTTTTCGATAATTTATTAAAAATAATCGATTTGTCAATTATTCCATTTTTTATCACTGCGTTTTAGAAACTAGACAGCTTTGACGGTCTGGAAGCGCTCAACAGGCCTGAATTATTTGTCTTGTTGAATGCAATTTCAGACGTTCAGGCAGCGCAAACGAGGATAATGCGTGATTTCACAACAAATATTTAAAGGAATCGATTTAATGGGACCCATGCTAGATAACTCAGACGTCAATAGTAAACATATGTCCTAGAAGATCTGTGGAGCCGTTAGAAAAACAAAGACACAATTGGCAATTTGATCAAGTTCAAGGGCACATGACTCTGGATGCTATAATCCTATCATGCTTAGGATCAATCTTAATCAAGATTTTTACGTCAACAATACTTCATTGAAGTTTTGTCCCTAGATTGGTCATTATTTGTGGATGTAAATAGGACACATTTATAACTCAATATTCTGTCCAATTTTTTTCTTGATTTTTCAATAGTCGCTAGAGTGAAAACAAAGTCGAAACGGTATTTTTTTACATTCGGGGGCAGATAACCGCTGCCTCTCTTCATCATTCAGAATTATTTCAGGATAATACCGTTGAAGTTCAGTTGGAATCCACCAAGTAGTATTGAACAGATTTTTAAAGAAAAGGTTTACGCACGCACTTGTAAACGGACGCCGACGCACGACAGACACGCCGCCATAATTTAGCTCTCTGGCCTGACGGCCAGTGGAGCTGAAACTCTTTACAATTTCTCCATGAGCAAAATTAGACTATTTCTAATCTAAAAATGTTGAAGACGACAACTTTAAATGGAAGAATTAATCATATTTGGGGAAATGAAGAAAAATTCTTGTTTCAAGCATTTAATTCATTTCCACCATGTATTTCCAAGCCTATTTATCTTGAGAGTCATTAAAAGCGTCACCATGTGCAAAAAGAGGATTTTCTATGAAGTACGTGCCACCTCAAACTCGCTGTTTGTAGATTGTCTGAATGCATGTACACATCATCCTATTCTCTTTTAGCGAGAGAATTATACGACACAACAACAATGATTACAGAAAAACTTCAATAATTCTATTAAATCGTGATCGATTTCAAAACCGTTTGGAGCAAAGAAGACGAGAAATCGACTTGATCTTCTAGATATCGCGGATCTTATAAACATCTTCTGATAAAAAAGTATTGACGAGCAAACACAATTTTGTTTGCTCTTCTTCATTTTTTGAACGGTTACTGTTTAAAAGATACTCCATACACGACAAAACCTTGATATCATGTATACATTCTCTGCTTCAAACCAAATTCAAATCGGTCAAGCACTAACAGATTTATTGATGATTTTCTGCAACTGTAGATCTTGCTGTTTCGCGTGATTACCCGTAGTATTCGCGTGATTCCCTTATTGTGTATGTGATTCTCCGCAGTGGTTGGCAAACGTAAGGTTTGTGTTCAGGGTACAAGACGCAGGTTGTATTTTGATTCCAAGCTGCCCTGGGAACATTTTCATGGTTTTTGGAAATCAAATTTGCAAAATTTGCTTTTCTTTCCAGTCGTGCTTCTCTGCACTTTAACATTCTCTGCATACCACACAACATCTCCCGGTCCTCCTCACTATAAATAGTTCTATCAAAAGCAAAGATCAATGACAAGAACAACCTTTCGAATATTCAATATTGAATTCTATAGTTGTACACAAGATATTCAATTGTGTGACCGATGATAAAACATCCAATTAAACATGTGTTAAAAGAGGAGAAACGATCACGTAGTAATTTGCTTTCATTACGGTTCAATAGCCAGTCCAATATCTTTCGTTGAAAATGGGTCAGTCAAGTTTACTGAACTATGAAATATGCGACCCACTTCAAGCGCTAAAAATAGGAACTAGGACACGTCTATTTTTAGAATCTTTCTATGCCCAAATTCTTACACGTTTTAATGTCCGAAACTAAACAATGATATTCGATAAGCCATGAATTTAATCACGTTCACGATAATTGATTGATCAACTAAGTGGTTATTTTGAGGTTAATGACATCTATGTAGACATCTTGTCTAATAGGCCTTGCTAGTATTCGCGTGTAGCTATAGGCATTTCAAAGCGAAAGTAGAAATCTGGGAAACCAGAATATGTGATGGTATGCTCAAAATGCATAGAAATCAGACTAGCAATCCTTTCACCACTTGGTTTAAAAAACGGTGTTAACTTTTTAATCTATAGATATCACGGTGGATAACCAATGTGACTTTTGGGAAGCGTGGGTAACTCACATGACTTTAGGGAAGCGTTAACACCGAAAAAATCGTCCGCTTCAAGGTATGTTTGGTTTAATTTCTCAGCTTATACTCTGTTGATTTTGACGAGATAAAGTGCACGGAACGCGCATTTGAGAGGGCTATTCCCGTTTGTAACTCTGCTCCGATCCCGTGATTTCTTCAAACATTCAAGCGAAAGTTTTCTTAGGTGCATGTGAATGCTTCCCACTTTCGTTTTGCACTTACAAACACTTTTGCTCGAATGTTTGAAGAAACCAATGGATTTGGAGCAGAGTGAGTTAGAGCCGGGAATAGCCCTCTCAAGGGCGCGTTCCGTGCACTTTATCTCATCAAAATCAATAGGGTATAAGCTGAGAAATTAAACAAAACATACCTTGAAGCGGACGATTTTTTCGGTGTTAACGCTTCCCTAAAGTCATGTGAGTTACCCACCGTGGATTTAGATCTAGATGAATAGGCCTACATTGAATCAAATCAATTTACAATGTTGGTATGTTAACCATTTCCCAAATAGAAACATTTCAGATTGGTCAAAATAAAAAAAAGCCGTAGCAGACGACAAAATTGGTACATACCTAGATAAAATTAGAACTATTTGTAGGTAATACCAAAGACAATATCGAGGTTAAAGTAGAAAATTCTGATTATCAGCAGTTTCTTCTTTCATCCCAATATTCCCCCGAACATTTTCTTTTCGGGCTGTCAACCCGGTCTTATTTGGGAAAGGGATAAAGTAGTGACGGAACACATGTTTTAGCAAGTAAGACATGTAGTTTTCAGAGATCAAATGCTTTCTAATTAGGGTATAGACTCCTTTCATTTATGTTTTAGTCCGTACCCGCAGAACACTTCCGGTAATCCGAGACTTCTCTGATGAAAATTCGCTCGATGATACTTGGATGTCGCTATTTACAACGGAACGCTGTCCCAGTCAAACACAAAAGAAAATTCCGACACAGCGACATAACTTGTGTCGGAATTTTCTTTTGTTTTTGAATTGGACAGCGCTCCGATGTAAATAGCGACATCCAAATATCGAAGAGCGAATTTTCATCAGAGAAGACTCTGATTAACTTCCGGAGGCAAACAATGGGTTTATGGGAAATTAACATTGTATACATGTGAATTGTTACTAAAAATAGTAACAAATCGACATTTTCAAAACGAGGCTCCCACAAAATGCGGAGAAATCGATGACGACGCACGTGCATTCAATATACAGCGATTAAGCACACGTGCATTCAATATACAGTGATAAAGAGAAGTTTTAAGTGGAACAAAAACTACGAAATTGAATGAATTCGTTGATAGCCGGTAAGATGGTTATTTTATTTGATTTACAGTCAAGAAAATTCGGTATTTTTGGCCAACATTGGAGGGGCTTAGCCCCCCCCTCCCCCTAGCCCCCCCGTTCCTACGGGCCTGTACATCAAATAGATTTATGAACCGTGACCTGTCGCACTAGTCTATTATACAAGAAAACCTACTTCAGAACATGACATTGGGTATAGGAGAACATAGAGTGCTAGAATGCCTTATAGTCGTTTTCGGCTGGGAGAATTCGACATTTTAAATTCCCTATTAGTTTATGTCAAAGGGGGGTAATTCACAAAATTGACAGATTAGACCTTTATTTTAGAGCTTGCTACAAGTGATAAGAGAGATGTTTTGTGGTTTTTTGGCAACCCGGATATGACTATGACGATTATCGCGCGTATGTGGCATTATATGAAATTAGCTGTAAATGCATTAAGGGCCGTAACTCTGACATTAAAGGAGACAAGGCAATGAAACTTCGACAAAACGATTGCCGAATGCCATGGAAATATTGTAAAAATAAAATCAGGCTTTTAGTTCGATACTTTTTCAGAAACAAGAAATCTTGCAGCGTAAAGTTTTCTCTTTTGTTCAGTATATTTTGCTGATATGGAACAGACATTATCCTTTCATAATTTGTATTTTGTAACTTTCTAAAGAATCAAATTCAATTAATTACTTTTATCCAACTCCGTGTAATTCATATTGCTAACAACTAGAAAGGCCTTTAGACATAATCAGCAAATTTGCTTTCCAACAGTACTTTCAGTACTTTGATTCATGTATGTATTCCTTCTCCTTCACTGAAGGAGTGATAGCAATCTTGTTTGGAAAAAGCCTAACACGATGATTAGTAATAGGAGGACCAGTTTTTGCCATTACCAACAGATGGATATTTTTCCAAAATGGAATATAAGACAATGAAACAATGACAAACAATCAGAAAAAATTATTTCATATAATCTAATAAATTTTCATATAAAAAGATTTTCTACATTAAATCTTCTATCACTGATACTATGTGCTGAAAAATAACTGTTTTAAGTTTTTAACGCTAACCCCATAAACAAGTTGTTTATTTGTTTAGCTAGCATTATACATAACCCATTTCCAAGCAACAAAATGTTAGGGTGGTCCAACTAAAAATATTATGCTTACGGCAGTTTCAAGTGAATGAAATTTTTATTTTTTTTTATCTTTTTTGATGGAAAACATTGTTGGAAATGAAGAAGTTGGTTCTCAAAAGCAAATTTCTTCATTTTTCACGATGTTTTCTATGGCAATTATTTTGTGGAAAGTCAAAAGTCATGGTGTGGTAATGGGTTAACACCAAGTACAATGGATATCATAGAGTATCAGAGAGTAAAGAGATCAAATGTATTCTGATAAGGATCCATTTTCCTTGCAGCTATTAATGATGGAGATTATAATGTGGATCTATATCAAAATGTGTGCATGCACATGCTGATCTGGATCCATAGTCTTTTCAAATGCCATAACTCTTTTCCAAACAAGACCTGTTTAAAACGTCTCTAAAATATATGGCTTTGGAAAGCATTGAGGGTAAAGAAAAATACTGACATCTAGCATTTTCTATACATGTATTTCCATAAATGATAACCACACTATGATCTTTCAATATCCTTTTTTTAAGTGTTAACCCATTCCCAAACGACGAAATTTTAGGGCGGTCCAATGAGAAAGCTGCTCTGGACAACAAAATAGATATAATTAAAGGTAAATTTTCTGATTAATGTAGCTTAGAAAACATTGAGACAAAAGAAGAAAATGCTGGTTATCAGCATCCTTTGCCTCAATATTTTTCCAAGCCAATTCTATAAGGGATGTAAAAATCAAGACTTTTGTTTGGGAAAGTGCTAATGTTGTGTTCTACAACAGCTAGCTATGAATGTGATCCCACGGAAGTTTTTACAGGGTGTACAACGTTCGAACTGCATTATGGGTAATTTCGACTCCTCCGTGGAGAATTTCATTGAAAATTCCCTCGACTCAGGTAAGTGTTTATCAAATATTTCCGCCATTTCACGACCGATTTTGAAAAACTAACGTGGAGTGCCACCGCCTTAACGAAAGCAATCATCGGATGTTAATTTCACGTCCCTGCACACAGTAATAAAAAAGTTATCGAAGAACGAAATTTGGAATACGCGTTTTCTGATTGCACCGCCGTGGAGAAAGTTAAAATGTTTTTGAAGAAAAGGAGCTAAAATACCATTGTCCGGGTACGAAAGCACGCTGTGTGTTATCAGAACGAGCTTAACTGCGGTCCGCCTGACCATAACCCTAAGAAATCTGATTGAAACCGTGAAATTTAAGCAGTCTGCAAAGTTGCTCCGCCGTGGAGAGTGCAATAAAAAGCTCCGCCGTGGAGTAAAAACATATTAAAACATGCATTGTGCTTTGCCACCGATAGGAAACGGATCGAACCATACAAATGCATCTTTGTTTATCACCTTTATATTATGTTACTTAGATCATGCCTATGTACGTAGTAAAACCGCAAAAAATATACACGGTGTCTCAAAAATTCAATCCATTCTTCTAGTGCAACAACTTTATGAATCCTATACCAATATGAATGTTTTCATGTTTGAATATGTAAGTACGGGAGACCGGGTCTATCTGTTACACGGGGCAAGTTGTTACAGCTGCACGACAATGAGCTCACGCACCATGTTCTAACTTTCATGACATGTTTTTTTTTTCTTTTATTTTTGTTTTATATAAACTTCTCAAAAGTCAATCTTGGAGACTTAGATCAAAATGCATATTATAATTGAAAATCTGAAAAAAATCGTATAAAAGTAAATTGTCTTTGAAATTTCCACTTGACTCCGTTCACCCGGGTAGCTCATCCTAAATGAAAAATGTGTTTTCACAGAAAAAATAAATCTATGTTTCTTTGAAATCGATCTTTTGCACAAATGACACACTGTTTACCCATGAGATTATCTGAACGTTCAAAAATGCGAATGGGGCAAGTTGTAACATATGGTTTGGACAAGTTGTTACACTGTAATGATACATTAGGCCTTATGTGAATTTGTTTGGTCTCGTATTAAAAAGCATATTCTTCTTTTCCTACAATGATTTCGAGCGTTTTTGTGCTTCAACCACAGTTAACCAAGTTTTCTCCTCTGAGCGTAATAAAAAGGCCCCAAGATATATGAAACAGCTTGTGGAATAGGGTTGTGATAGTAAATGGTAAAGACACCGACCTTAACAGGTAGGACGAACTGCTCATAATGACCACAACCGAAACGTTTAGCCCTATAATGATTTGCTGAATTTGAAATGGCCACTCTATCTATCTATGTGGTCATCCTGGATCCGCCCTTGCTGCCCAAGTTCGTCAAATATGGCTGACTTCCGGATGCCATATACCTGAAAATGTCTCAATCAACGACTTCAAAGTTGGGTACAATATTTCCGTCCAAGGTCACATTAGGTCCTGTCCCAGGTGTACCTATTTTACAAAAAAGAGAGGAAATTTTATATAAAAATCCCCTTAAATTATTCTAGTCAGCCATGATTCATGAAAGCTAACAGCAACAGTTTTTTATAGATCTTTTGAAACATGAAAAAGTAAATCAGAAAAAGCACCGATTTCTTTCATGGGATTTGATTATCATATAAATGTGAATATATTGTTGTAATGCTTCAGAAACAGACAACCCAGCTCCCATGTAACTATTAACAGTATTAAGGGTTATTGATGGCTAAAGCACATATGAACGATATGACATTATGGAAATATGTATAAAATGTGTATCAATACTGGTTAAGCTATGGTTAGAAAAATAATTTGCAGAAGTAATTGCACCCTGTTTTATCCCAATAGGGAAACGTTTTAAAATAAACAAGTACATTTTCAACTGTGTAATTGAAAAGAATATAAAGCTGTAACAATCTTTTACTAAATCATTGGAGACCTTCCACATCATGTAAATTTATTAGTGGCTCTTGGAGCAAAAACATTACATTGGTTAAAACTTGGAAGGGCAACTTTGGGTGCTTAACCGTACAGGTTCTAGACGTTTTTTTTTTTATTTCATAACATTAAGCTTGATCTTCATTGCGTGTCATAGTGTCACTAATGACATTGTTACCAGTTTTGGATTTCTATGTAATTTAGCTCAAAGTAAGAGGAAAGATGTAGCATGTTTTTGTGATAATATGATATCTTGACAAAGACTCCAACATACGCACTTAACTTTCGAATTCAATTTTATTCTTTTCGAAATTTTTACTGAAAAAATATGCACATTTTAATGATTAGTTCAATAATAAAAAAACATTCACAGTAATTTCCTCAAATACTTTTTCTGGTATGAATGTAATGCCTTATGTGTCTCAGAGCAAATTCAATCGACAGATCTTGAAAATACATAAAACTAAGGTTTTAGGAGTACTCTCCGAGTAAAGCATTAAAACAATAGGACGTTAACTGTGTAACGCCAAGTGTACATTTTACGGTCTTACCCCGTGCATAGGCATGATCTAAGTAAGATAATACATAGGTGATACACAAAAATGCATTTGTATGGTTTGATCCGTTTCCAATTGGTGGCAAAGCACAATGCATCTTTTAACATGTTTTTACTCCACGGCGGAGCTTTTTATTGCACTCTCCACGGCGGAGCAATTTTGCAAACTGCTTAAATTTCACAATTTCAATCAGATTTCTTAGGGTTATGGTCAGGCGGACCGCAGTTAGGCTCGTTCTGATAACACACAGCGTGCTTTCGTACCCGGACAATGGTATTTTAGCTCCTTTTCTTCAAAAACATTTTAACTTTCTCCACGGCGGTGCAATCAGAAAACGCGTATTCCAAATTTCGTTCTTCGATAACTTTTTTATTACTGTGTGCAGGGACGTGAAATTAACATCCGATGATTGCTTTCGTTAAGGCGGTGGCACTCCACGTTAGTTTTTCAAAATCGGTCGTGAAATGGCGGAAATATTTGATAAACACTTACCTGAGTCGAGGGAATTTTCAATGAAATTCTCCACGGAGGAGTCGAAATTACCCATAATGCAGTTCGAACGTTGTACACCCTGTAAAAACTTCCGTGGGATCACATTCATAGCTAGCTGTTGTAGAACACAACATTAGCACTTTCCCAAACAAAAGTCTTGATTTTTACATCCCTTATAGAATTGGCTTGGAAAAATATTGAGGCAAAGGATGCTGATAACCAGCATTTTCTTCTTTTGTCTCAATGTTTTCTAAGCTACATTAATCAGAAAATTTACCTTTAATTATATCTATTTTGTTGTCCAGAGCAGCTTTCTCATTGGACCGCCCTAAAATTTCGTCGTTTGGGAATGGGTTAACACTTAAAAAAAGGATATTGAAAGATCATAGTGTGGTTATCATTTATGGAAATACATGTATAGAAAATGCTAGATGTCAGTATTTTTCTTTACCCTCAATGCTTTCCAAAGCCATATATTTTAGAGACGTTTTAAACAGGTCTTGTTTGGAAAAGAGTTATGGCATTTGAAAAGACTATGGATCCAGATCAGCATGTGCATGCACACATTTTGATATAGATCCACATTATAATCTCCATCATTAATAGCTGCAAGGAAAATGGATCCTTATCAGAATACATTTGATCTCTTTACTCTCTGATACTCTATGATATCCATTGTACTTGGTGTTAACCCATTACCACACCATGACTTTTGACTTTCCACAAAATAATTGCCATAGAAAACATCGTGAAAAATGAAGAAATTTGCTTTTGAGAACCAACTTCTTCATTTCCAACAATGTTTTCCATCAAAAAAGATAAAAAAAAAAAATAAAAATTTCATTCACTTGAAACTGCCGTAAGCATAATATTTTTAGTTGGACCACCCTAACATTTTGTTGCTTGGAAATGGGTTATGTATAATGCTAGCTAAACAAATAAACAACTTGTTTATGGGGTTAGCGTTAAAAACTTAAAACAGTTATTTTTCAGCACATAGTATCAGTGATAGAAGATTTAATGTAGAAAATCTTTTTATATGAAAATTTATTAGATTATATGAAATAATTTTTTCTGATTGTTTGTCATTGTTTCATTGTCTTATATTCCATTTTGGAAAAATATCCATCTGTTGGTAATGGCAAAAACTGGTCCTCCTATTACTAATCATCGTGTTAGGCTTTTTCCAAACAAGATTGCTATCACTCCTTCAGTGAAGGAGAAGGAATACATACATGAATCAAAGTACTGAAAGTACTGTTGGAAAGCAAATTTGCTGATTATGTCTAAAGGCCTTTCTAGTTGTTAGCAATATGAATTACACGGAGTTGGATAAAAGTAATTAATTGAATTTGATTCTTTAGAAAGTTACAAAATACAAATTATGAAAGGATAATGTCTGTTCCATATCAGCAAAATATACTGAACAAAAGAGAAAACTTTACGCTGCAAGATTTCTTGTTTCTGAAAAAGTATCGAACTAAAAGCCTGATTTTATTTTTACAATATTTCCATGGCATTCGGCAATCGTTTTGTCGAAGTTTCATTGCCTTGTCTCCTTTAATGTCAGAGTTACGGCCCTTAATGCATTTACAATGCGGACCGCAGTTAGGCTCGTTCTGATAACACACAGCATGCTTTCGTACTCGGACAAAGGTATTTTAGCTCCTTTTCTTCAAAAACAGATTAACTTTATCCACGGCGGTGCAATCAGAAAATGCGTTTTCAAAATTTCGTTCTTCAATAACTTTTTTATTACTGTGTGCAGGGACGTGAAATTAACATCCAATGATTGCTTTTGTTAAGGCGGGGGCACTCCGCGTTAGTTTTTCAAAATCGGTCGTGAAATGGCGGAAATATTTGATAAACACTTACCTGAGTCGAGGAAATTTTCAATGAAATTCTCCACGGCGGAGCCGAAATTACCCATAATGCAGTTCGAACGTTGTACACCCTGTTTTAGGTTCATGGCTGCCTCCGTATACTCTTAATATCAATCATAAAAATATTAATGAATGACGAAGAATAAATGTCGCATTCGCAAGAATCCGAAATTAAGATGCTTTCCAATATTTGCATCTTTGTGTTCCGCATCTGCCATAACCTAGGTATCGAGTAAATATGTACATTAAAAGCACATGTGAATCTGATCGTATTAATTTAGAACTCGATATTTCATATAAATTTTCAAATTATCTTAATAAGCTTTCTCTCGTATTCACGTAGTAACAGATTTTTTGTACGACGTCGTTGACGAACGTCGCAGATTATTCACGCTTTTTGTGCGTTCACACATTGGATTGTTATTTAGATTCTCTTTTTATTTTATATAAACAAGACATGACATTTATTACATTTTATTATGTTTTTAACATTTCTATATATTACTACATTTGGGTTGGTATATGAACCGAAAATATCAAAAACAAACCCCACCAAACAATTTTCTCCACTGCCGTTTTTACTCGTTTTCCATGTCGTTACGTCGTACCATATCCCTAGCTATATCCTTGTTTTACAATATTGAGCCTTGAAATTTTTCTAAGTATCTTATATGATGACCTCCTTTAGGTAAATAAAATATCAGAAGTTTTGCTTGAGCACGTTTTGAAAAATAATCGTTTTGTGAAGAATTACAAATATACTTTCAAGGCGTGCTACGGGTTTGCGTTCCTTAACCCGTTTAATGAGAGAAAAAATATCGTTTTCATGAATCTCGCCAAGCAATCAAATTTCGCAAAATTGCACATTTACTTATTGACATTTGTTTGTACTTTTATTTTGGTGTCTTTATATATGATAAAATGTGCTAATACGATTTTTAACATCTCTTCATTTGTACACATTAAATTATTTAGTGTGTTTTTCGGCGCGTGTGACATTGTCGCTAGAATTAAAAAGTTAAATTTTTCACAGATTTTAAAACGCGAAACTCCACAAAAAATTATATCATTCAAAACTACAAACAATGTATACTAAAGGAAAAAAGAAACGCAACAAAAAAAAAATAGATTTGATCATACGTTTTGTTTTTGTCTTTCTCAAAGTTACCCTAATTTGAGTATTTTTTTCAATGCATAGTAAAACTTCATCATTTGACTTTCTGGTGTCAAAATTTCATCAAGGTCACAGGTTTTACGTGCCTTAAATATGCGTATTACCCAGAGTGTTTTAGCGTCTACGTAAAATGCGTTCTTGCATGCAATCCAATTTGACGTTTACGATTCCTGGCTGAAATTTGATTGCTGTACTGTCTATGAATAGCTTAAACAATTTTTCTCGGTAAGAGAATTTGTTTCCGTAGGAAAATAAGCGAACGTTATGGTCCTGACGTCGTGACGTTAGACGTTAAAAACAGTTTTTCGGGCGACCGTCAGTTGTTCTGTTCGTTCTGAGACGTTATCTTAAGCAACAGTTTGACAACCGATGTACACCAAAGTCAGCAGCAATTGCATTTCGAGATGTTCCATTTGTAAACATAACAATTGCTACCGGACGACGTCTTTGAATAAGTCGCAAAATGATATGAGGGGTTAAATCCAAACGAAATTCATTGCATTTTGTCGAATCGACGTGCATCTACACAAATCAAAAGAGTTTTATGTAAAATTTGGGCATTTAAAGGTTTGCACGTGAAAAACGTGTAAACGTCTTTTTTGACGTAATCTCTAATGTAAGACAGGTTCTAACGTAAACACAAAGATCAATATCAAGATAAAGTTCCACGCAATCATCAGTAACACCTTTGACTCAATAACCTCAAAGAATTAAGAGAAATAACAAAAAAATAGTTGTTGCGTTTCTTCTTTCCTCTAGTATACTTCGAACTTAACAATTAAAGTTTCTACAATAAAAGACGTGTTTTTCTGTTTTGCCGTACTAATTTAATACATCCAAATAAAAAAATCAGAATCTTACCCTTTTATCTATACTAATTAATCACACATTATTTAAGTCAGTTGCGTCTTTGTTCTGTAAAACGTGTTTTGACTTATAGAAGAGATGACTTCATGTCATTCCTTAAACGATTTGGTGAGAAAAGCGTTGTTTTTGTCATTTTCGGACACATTTTCACTCACCATTGTGTTAATTTTGTTACATCTTACCTCATAATTTAATGACGTTCGTAAACGTTTCGCATTAGATTAAAACTATTTTGAATCTTTATAAATAGTTTTCGTCGGTAGCATTCACAAGAAAAATCATTGCCGAATCCGAAGATATAAATATCGCAAAAATTTATCAATTCTATGCATTCTGGTGGTAGTTTGAAAAGGAGCGGTATGGCGTTTTTTCGTTTGTACGTCAACATTGAGCGCTACGTCATTTTCAATTCTCTAAACATACACAAGTTTGCATTATTGTCTCCTGGCAAAGGTTTAATTCAGTATAACATTGTAGCACATAATTTTCAATAAATGGTTAGATTTTCCATCCGAACTTAATAGGTAGAATACCCGTAATGTTGCCATTTTGAGATTAATAAAATACCGGCTTTTTTCGAGCGGCGTCGTTACGTATCCGAACCTATTCGGACGCGGTCGTAAGCATTCGGCGGTGGAAAGTTACACCGCCGAATGTTTTCGACTCCGCCCGAATAATTTCGACGTCGTGCGAATTTTACAAGGGGTGGACTACCTTAAAAGAAATATCCGTATATTTGTCATAATTATACAAGTATGTAGCACTATGCACGTAATTTATTTTTATAATGAACCTTTCCCGAAACAACCAGTGGCTCTTTCTACCCTAATACAAAAAGCTTTGTAAAACATTGAGACAAAAGAAGAACTGGTGCTAACCAACATTTTATCCTTTCGCCCATTTTGTCCAAAATATGTTTGTACTAAATAGTATACCAATTATACTTATAGCAAAATCAAATTAATGGCTGCAGAGGTTTCTGCCCTAAATGGACACTGTTTGGGTAAGGGTTAATGCAAAATTTTAATGCTATCCGAACAACCAGAATTCAACACGTTTCCTATTCACAAATACGCATGAATACGTACACATACTCGTATAACAAACTTATTCAGGACTGAATTTATATATATTGCGAATTTAATGTAGCATTAAAACAGTAAATAAGATTTTATCTCATTTCGTGGATTCAAATGCATACATTACCACGCACAAATAATTTAAAGCGGGATAATTCGAAATAGAGCAAATAAAACCACAGACAGAGTTATGTTTTCTTACCCATACTGATTTGTCAGAGATTAACAATAGGGATAGAGTTTTATCGTTGCGGTTGTCCGAATCTGCGACACTATTTACCCTTTCCCAAACAAGACCTGGTTTTGACGTCCCTAGGAGAAAAGGGTTGGTAAAACATTGATGCAAAAGAAGTAAATGCTGAATCATAATCAGCATTTTCTCCTTTTACTTCTCTATTTTCTACGCTATATTGTACACAAATCAAATCTTTAATACCACCAGGTTTGTCGATTGCAACAGCTTTTGAATTATACCACACTAGTTTTTTTCCGTTTGGTAAAGGGTTTATTGATAAAATCGATCCCTGTTCATGCAGATCAGTAAATGCGTGGGTTCAAATTCCGGCATGGCTTGTGTATCATTTCAACATTGTTTGCCTTGTTAGCATACGGACGGTTTTCAACAAAAGCCTCGTAGTTGCGGCTTGTCTTAAGCTGCAGCTACAAGGTTTTCATTGAAGAGAGGCAGTACCGTCTTTGTTGAATACGGTGTGTAGGATAAGGAGATGGTGACCCGGGTGATCGTCTGTTGCGTAGGAGATACGCAAGGAACACATGGGCATGTGCAGCAGTCACGACAATATAACTGAACTATTTATAAAGGCTATTTCAAGACCTTATATCTTTCACCCAATCAGCATATTTTGTCGAAATATACGCATTTAAAATGTTCCGTGTTTCGTTTCGCCCAACATACATGTAATTTTCCAATCTGTCACACTGTTGTTTAAACTAAAGTATGCAAACACAGAAAATATTACATAACAATAATAGGAAGTAAAATGTATGGCACTTTCAAACTAATATTTATGTGGCTTTAGTATTCTTTTGGAAATAATTTGAAAATGTATGTATATCAAAATGAAAATACATGTATCACATCTTGGAATCGAAAACATCTAGTGTAAACCTTCGTTTACACCATGCTTGTTCCGTAGCATGTTTGCTCAGTTTTGTCTAAGATAGAATTGATCTTGGAAACTTGCCTCTAAAGCATTTTTAGATTCCTTTGTTTCCAGAGCAGCTTGAGATATTGTAAAAAAACTTTTTCATGGCACATGTTGCTCTTTTTTCGCTGTTACAAATTATGAAGAAGCTAAATTCCCAAACAAGACCATGTTTTTACGAGCCTATTAGAGAAGACTTGGGAAAGCATTGAGACAAAAGAAGACACTGCTGATACATTTAATCAGCAGTTTCTCCTTTTGTCTCAATATTTTCTGTGCCATATAATTCACAAATTCTAACTTAAAAAAAAATAATTTTGTTGTCTGCAGTAACTTTCTATTTGGACAACCCCAAAATTTTGACGTTTGGGAAAGGGTTCAAGAACAAAAAAGGATCTTTGATCAGTTTGTGCGTATGCAAAGGTTGATCGGGATCCATGTTGTTCTCAAATGCCATGTGATGACCCCTTTCTTGTAATCCGAGTTTTCTCTGATGAAATTCGCTCTTTGATATGTTGATGTCGCTCATTTACATGAGCAACATCAGCATATCAAAGAGCGAATTTTATTAGAGAAAAGTCGGATTACTTTTCTTTATGCCAGCTCAATTTTAATTATACTAAAGGATAAAAGAAAAATTTGATCATACGTTTTGTTTTTGTCTTTCTCAAAATCATCCTCATTCGAGTACTTTTTCAATGCATAGTAAAACTTCATCATTTGACTTTTTAATGTCAAAATTTTGTCAAGGTCACAGGTTGTACGTTCCATAAATATGCGTTTAAATGAGAGTGGTTTGTCGTCAACGTTAAAGTCGTTCTTGCGCACAATCCAATTTGACGTTAACGATTCATGGCTGGAATTTGATTGCTACAGCAATCTCTTATCGAGAAAAACTGTTGATTGTATCGCGCCTATGGCGCGATACATATTGTGGTATACATATTCTAATTTTAGAAATAACGTCATGAGGGATAATTATTTGTACTTGAAAGTCGTATATATAACCTACACATAAACTGTTTACACGGTATGAATTTTCAAGCAGTACTATAAGTAAACATTGAAGTTCTGAAGTTCGTTTAATCTCAGACCACGCTGAAAATTCGTGTAAACAAAATTCTAGTATAGTTTTATACTTTACATAGCAATGGAAAGTCCCTACTTCCGGTTGTCCCCATGGTGGACATGTATTTTTCCTATCCGTTTAAATGCAACGCATTTATGCATACCATTTCGAATCGCAATAAGAAATCAAAGAACGAGAAGTACCTTACTATTGAATGACCACTAGGCTACATGTTCAATTTGGACTGGTCAACTTGCATTGTTACAAGGGATCGTCTTATCTGACTAGATATGTGTATTGCTAATAGAACAAATGGTTTTTCTCAAGCGTTTTTCAAAATTGTATTACAATGTGAATTCCTACTTTCGGTTTGTCCATGGCCTATCCGATTCGCTTCATCGCTTCCTAAGAAATCAAAGTACGTTAAAGACTTTAGTATTGAATGAACACTGCATGTACAATTTTGGATGATTAGATTCCATAATTTCAAGGGATCGTCTGAACTAAATAGGCATGTATTACTAGTAGAACAAATAGGTTTTCTCAAACTTTTTTTTCTAAAAATCACAAACTGTTAGGGGTTTTCACATAAAAGAACAACTCAATTTTTATGTCTCAACAGTTTTTGACTGGATGGATTTCAAAACAGTTCAAAAGGATACTTTATGCTCAATCAATTCGACGCCACATTAAAAACATTAGTCTTGTACTTTTTGTTACACTCTAGTAAATCTCCTCGTATGTGTCGCTCGTTCTTTGTGTTTTTTTTGCGTGTGATAAGTACAAATATAGGTCCCGATTTATGACCTGGCAGAGATGATCTGCCGGGTGAATTATTGAGACATATTCATGGTAATATTTGTATTGTGTTACAGCTTAAATCTTAAACATTCCTTATATATTTGGCTTCATTTTAGCGGCTGGTAGTTGTCACTTTATATGGCATTTCTGTATTTCTCTTTTTTTTATTTAATGTATTGCTCCGCCGGACAAAAGTAATAAGGATCATATCCGTGGAATTGTGGTTGTTGTGCGTTCGTTCATCTATGTCTGTTATCATAAACGTTTCCTATTCCTGCTGTTATCAAAGCATTTTTAGATTCCATAGACTAAGATTAGCATGCACTCTGATCTATTCAACACAGTCTGTTCTCTATTGAATGATTATAAAAAATTTACTTGATACGATTTTTATATTCAGAAGGCTAATGGATAAACTTTTTCTATTTAATCAAAGTATTTTTAACTATTCTGACCAAAGGCTAGCGGGGCTTATGCCACGGTCCTGTTTCCGGCGTGCGTTCATGAGGAAACTTATCCAAAATTACTAGGCCAGTTTCAATCAAGATTCAAACAGGAATCTTCTAACATAGGAAACTAACAAGAATCTTCCTTGCATGGGGCCTTTCGAATTGTTTTTGTTTTCTTTTGTTTTTGTCTTGTTTTTTATTTTTTCGAAAAATAATTTCATAGTGAACTGTGGTTACTATGGTGCACTTTCTTTTTTTTGTGCGTCTTTTTTCCTTCTTTTTTTTCAAAAAATAATTTCACGAAGAAACGATTCAGGACCATCTTGGCCCTAATTCCTTGCTGAAATATTCGGTTTACTTTCTTGTTTAAGTTAATTTTAATCGCCATTTATTCAACTGCAACATTTAACACTTTTGTATTTGCTTACTTCCCCTCCTATGTTGTTTAATTAATGTATAATCTGGCTGAACACACAAAAATGGAAATTATAGACTAGCACCAGCATATGCAGACATGCAATCCTATTTCGGTTTTCACTGCATGTTGACTTAACCAGACACTTACAAGTACCATTTTATTCACTACTTTGGTATATTTTTTTAAGCGCGATACAATTCATTTTGCTGTACATTACAGCAATTTTTACTTGACAAGTGTTATTCATGGACAGTACATATTGTCCATGAATAACATCAACAGTTTTTCTCGATAAGAGAATATGTTTACGTAGGTAAAATAAGCGAAAGTTATGGTCCTCACGTCGTGACGTTAGACGTGGACGACCACTTTTCTGACGACTGTAAGTTGTTCCGTTCGTTCTAAGACGTTATCTCAAGCAATAGTTTGTCAAACGATGTACACAAAAGTCAGCAGTGACTGCGGATTGAGATGTTCCATTCATCACAATTGCTACCGGACGACGTCTTTGAATAAGTCTCAAAATGATATGAGGGACTAATTCCAAACGAAAATCATTGCATTTTGTCGAGTCGACGTGCATCAATACAAATCAAAAGAGTTTTATGTAAAGTTTGGGCATTTCAAGGTTTGCACGTGAGAATCGTGTAAACGTCTATTTTGACGTTATCTCACAGTTTGACAGCCGGAGTGGCGCAGTTGTTAAGAAATAAAGGACTTCTAAAAGCTTGAATAAGCTTATGTACATTGTACATCTGGTCTCGAAAACTGTATGAACTGTATGAACTAAGACAGGTTCTAACGTAAACAAAAAGGTCAATCTCAAGATACAGTTTCGTGTAATAATCAGTAACAACTTTGACTCTATAACATTAAAGAATTAAGAGAAATAACAAAAAAAGTTGTTGTGTTTCTTTATTCCTCTAGTATATTTATTTCAGTACTCCTCACAATCGGTACGGACAAAGCTTGAAATGGTGACGACCACGGCTCTAACAATTCTAACGAGACTACTAAATTATCTGCTAATTACAAAATTGGTAACAGAGGAAAATAAAACCGCGGTAAGATTTTTCTATTTTAAAATATATTATATTATTAACAAGTTATTATAATGATTTTTGAACAAAGATTAAATACTATTAAAAACGATGTTATGTAAGTGTGGTATAAAAATGATTGTTGATGTTCATTGCGTCGACATCAGTATCCCAGAGTACTACTTCACGGTTGTAAACGGAGAAACTAGCTCCAAAAAGACAGTATTTTGTTGCCTCGTGACACCCGGCTTCCTCCGAGATAGTTGCATAGAGCATAAATCTGTAAACAAAGGTAGGTCACGAACACATTTTTCTAAACTTATTTCTGTTACTACGAGTTTTTGAAAAAATCTGGCGATGCTGTAATATGAAGAAATGGCCGAAGTTTGATGTGCTCGAGAATATATGGTGCTAGTAAGCAGGGTTTGAATACAATCGTTAAAAAACTTTTCAAAATCGAAAGTAAAAACTGCTCTCGGCATATTTTCACCATATTTCTATTATTACGAACAACAAACATGCCAATTCTGTGATATTTATTTTACTTTGTGCTTGCAAGTCATGTACATGTTGTATCGATATATTAGAGGGCTATTTTTCGAGAGAATGGTGGGTAAACCCCTGTATTAAAATGCAGCAGTTTTTACTTTCGAGTTTGAAATGTTTTTTCAATGATTGTATTAAAACCCTGCTGCTAACACCGTATATTCTCATGCACAACAAACTTCGACCATTTCCTCATATTACAGCATCGCCGGATTTCCCAAAAACTCGCTTTAAAAGAAATAATTTCAGAAAATGTGTTCGTGACCTACAAAGTTTCGCTCTATGCAACTACCTCGGAGGAAGCCGGATGTCACTAGGCAACAAAATACTGTTGACTCTTTTTGGAGCTAGTTTCTCCGTTTACCACCTGTGTGCTTATGTTAAAGTAAACGTCCGACTCCATTCTTAGCAATGCGAATATTTGATATACAACATTATTTTCTAAAAATGGCATACATGTGTAATAATCACAGGCACTATTTTCTGCCGACTCATATGATAATTTATCCGTCTAATAATCAATATAATTTATCATATTAAATTCCAATTACACATTCTTTTAGATTTCTGCTGCAGACAATTCACGACGATTTACAGAACATCGATCATTAATTATCGCAAATAACTCAGTGGATTCGACCTATCAACTATTTTACAGTGCAATTGCTTCTAACTCTTCCCACGATGTTTCATGGGACAGAATATCCGTACACGGCTGGGCGGTGGGGTACACCAGACAAAACATGTTTGTATGTTGTGTGAAACATCAGTCAGGTGTTGTCATGAAGTACAGGAACGTTCAAACTCAGCCGTGGGTAGGGTACGGTAATGCCACTATAGTAGCGTGGCAGTATCGTTGTGATACACACAGGGATAACACTCAAGATCCGCCCAATGAGGTGGCGATTTTGTCTCCAAGATCAGACTGCGATGCCACTAACGGAAGATATGTAAAAGTGGAGTTTTCAATGAAGCGTCCGAGAAAAGTTGCCATTTTTGCAAAGGTAAACTCTATTCTATTACAAGTTGGATAACCCAGGTGACTTTTTGGAAGCGTTCACACCGAAAAGTCGTCCTCTTCAAGTATGTTTTGCTTAATTTCTCAGATTATACTCTACGGATTTTGACGGGTTTAACTGCACCGCGAATTTGAGAGGGTCATTCTCGGTTCTAACTCACTCTGCACCGAATTCCAAGGCATCATTAAACATTCAATGTAAATGCTTTCCTTGAATGCTTGAAGGAACCATGGGATTCGGTGTGCTGAAACTGCGGTTCGTATAGATGCTACATATGCCTTCCCACAGATCAAGGTATTGTAAATTTATTTCAGGTTTTATACAGTGAAATAAACGCGGACGATCTGTTAGCCTGGTTTGAGATTCATATAGCATTAGGAGTAGATACCGTCCTGGTCCATATTACGGATACTGTCAACGAGAATGCCACGAGAGTTCTGAACTATTATAAACAACGAGGAATACTAAAACTGTATCATTATCCACTACCCGGTAAAGGTACGACTCAAGTCAATTTTCTTCGAAAGCCTCGTAACTTAGAAGAAAAGGGTGTTTGATGATCTGAAATTTTCCTATCTGAACAATATCTCTTGATCATATCGAATGACATTTTCACGATAAATTATAATCCATATTGTAGTTTACTTCTCCTGTAATTACATATGGGTAAATACAGTCATGTTTGTATCGTATAAAGAGTTTAAATGGTTTTCAATATTTTTTAAATTATGTTTCTGTCTCAAAGAACTACGTGCACTCGCAATTCATATAGCATAGTCTAACTTCGAGTTTAATATCGACGCAAAACTCTTTTGGTTCTTGGAATTCTGGTGATACATGTACATGTAATTGAACTTATGCTCATTATTAGCATTCTTAATTTTCCTCAATTCTTGTAAAATTTCAACGCTAAAGTGCAAGACCACAACTATGGATATGAATATTTTAAAAGCCTTTCCAAAACGACCAAAACTTAGGCTGCGCCAAAATGAAAGATGCATCAGATCACAAAAAGATATTTCATATAAACTGTTCATATTGAAGAGAAGACATTGAGGAAAAGTGAGAAAACTGATGGTTATTGTCCCTTTAAGATTTTCTCTCTGTGTTTCTTGATAACATCTATCTTAAGGGCGTCAAAAGCAGGCCTTGCTTGTAAAATATTCAAATGAACCGGAAGTCACAAAGTTATTAACATCAGAAAGAAAGAAGAGGTGGATAAAGTGGCTCTACAGCCAGCGTCCACAGAAGATCCTAAGGTATCCTAAGGTAAATGAATGTCAGGGACATGAAGATGATCCTGCACGTTTGTTTATTCGAGCAGTTGAAGTAATGAACAATGATACACCACAATGCTGGAACTTTAAGGGCGTGTCAGCGTTCGATGGGGCGGAGCGACTGACAGGTTATGAATACATAATTAGTATGGACCTTGACGAATACCTTATACCAGCCAAGACGGAGAAATTGATCTCTGTGTTTGTATGTATGTACGTAATTGTACGGTGGCGAATCACACGATAAAACAACAACAACAACAACAACAACAACAACTACAACAATTACAGAAAATCTTCTGTAGATATAGTTATAAGTGACGGATTTGAATTTCGTGTAAAGCAGACGTGTAAAACGTACGGAATTTGTTTAATGTGATGGGCCTTTTAAAAGACACATAGTAAAAAAGTATTGACAAGCAAATGAAATCATATTTTCTCGTCAATAACTTTTTATATGTTATTGTTCAAATGATCCACCACATCAAGCAAATCCTTGCGATTTTTTACTCTCTGCTTGAAACTATAATAAAATAGTTCACATAGAACAGGATGATGTGTGGCTTTCTGCAATTGGTGCTGTTGTGTCACGTGATTCCCCAACGTGAATTGGTCGGTTGTATAACGGAGAAGTTTAAGTAAACCTGAGTTGAACAAAGGAATGTCAACGTTTGACATTAAGCTACCTATATGATATCGATGTAATGCTTTCCACATAAGCAAATCATTGGTGTTGGTGTTACAAATGTAACCAATTACCAAATTTGGGGGTGTCTCAAATCTGCCCACGCATGAATTTTCTTTTAATTCTGCATGGTGATAAAACACCATATATGAGCTATGAAAATGCAATTAGTATCTTAAATAATCCAAACTGGATTCCAAAAAGTCACCTTGACTTATTCCCACTATGACATGAAACATGGCCCCTTTTGCATGTGCCCCAAAACCTTAGTTTTGTGTATTTTCAAGATCTGTCAATTGAATTTGATTCGAGACACATTAGGCATTACATTCATACCAGAAAAGGTATTTGAGGAAATTGTTATGAATGTTTTTTATTGAATTAATCATGAAAATATCGATATTTTTCTGCAAAATTTCGGAAAAGAGTAAAATTGAATTCCAAACTTAAGTATGTTGGAGTCTTTGTCAAGATTCCATATTATCACAAAAACATGCTACATATTTCCTCTTACTTTGAAATTATATAGAAATCCAAAACCGGTAACAATGTCATGTAATACATATTATTGATGAAGGTGATGTTTTGGTCCAAAACTTGTATTCAGTAAAAATTTGATTGTGTTCCTAAATTCAGTGAAATCAACTGTAGCATACAGTACAAACCTACAGCAATAGTCATGCCCAAAACACTCATTGAAAAAAAAACATAAATTGAATATAAATATTACTTTTATTTACAAAATTACATGTATGGAAGCCAAGATAAACATACATATACACATTGCCAGTTTTCTTTACTATTCGGTGACAATGTCTATGCACCATTTTTAGTGACACTATGACATGCAATAAAAGTCAAGCCAAATGACATGAAATTGAAAAGACGCGTAGAACCGGTATGGTAAAGCATCAAAAGTTGCCCTTCCAGGTAACCAATACATAACCAAATGTTTTTGCTCTAAGCGCCACTAATGAACTAACATGATAAGACCCCCTATTATTCAGTAAAAGACTGTAACAGTATTATATCTTTTCAGTTACACAGTTGAAAATGTGCTGGTTTATTTCAAAACGTGGCCATGTTGGGATAAAACAGGGTGAAATTATTTCCTCAAATCATTTTTCTGACCATAGCTGAACCTGTACCGATACATAATTTATACACATTTCAATGATGTCATATGATTAACATATTGTTTAGCCATCAATAACCCTTAATAGTCACATGGGAGCTGGATTATCTGTTTCTGATGCATTACAGCAATATTTTCACCTTTGCACGATTATCAAATGCCACAAGAGAAATTGGTGCTTTTTCTGATTTGCTTTCTCATGTTTCAAAAGATCTATAAATAATTCGTGCTGTTAGCTTTTATGAATCACGGCTTACTTGAATAATTTAAAATGATTTTTATATAAAACTTCCTCTCTTTATTTGTAAAGTAGGTGCACCTGGGACAAGATCTAATGTGACCCTGGACAAAAATATTGTAACCAACTTTGAAGTCTACCCTAAGCAAACTTACATACAAAATTTAAAACCTCAAGGCGGTGTAAAGCTTTACAAAAAGAGCTTATTTTTATTATATGAAATGTTTCCCCTTTTATGCTGCCACAGCAACAAAAGTTTATGACAAAAAGAAATTCTAATACATAGAGTTGTACTCCTTTAACCCAAGGATACTTTTTATCAAGTTTCAAAAATATTTACATATTAGATTGGGAGAAAAAGACTTTTTGAGAAAATGCCAACAGACAGACAGACACACGGACAGATGACAGGAAATGACCGAAAAAATGCCTTACATCTGGATTTGTCCTCAGGTAAACTAACATAACTAAAAAAGTAAACAAAACATCGGAAAAGGTCATTTTTTTTTAAAAAAAATCTTAACTTTGTCCATTCTTGGAAATGTGCTCTATTCAGGGGGAAATTCCAAAAGCAACATGTTACCGGTTTTATTTTTTCTCGATATTTCACAATAATCATCAGTATATTTGTGCGCAACTTTTACATAATTTTCAAATCTTGACAAAAAACTGGAACAAAGAAAATTTTAGAACAGAATTTACATAAAATATTTAAAAACAATTAATTTTTGGGTTACCCCCTTACATCAGTTGATATAAAACAATTTTTGTACATGATTATATACTGAAACAAAAAAGAAACGCAACTTCCATTTCAATTCCTTTTTACGCAAAGACATCAAACCAGATTTGAACAAAATGTGGTGCATTTTAAGCAATAACATTTCACCTTATAAAGTCAACAAAATCTTGTTTGTAGCAAATTCCATTAATAAGAAAACACCCAGTTTACACCGGGCGTCAACACAATTTGACAAAAAAAAGTGAATGGAGGTCGAAAAACACATTCTGTTTCGTTTAGTTTGGTCCGATATTCGAATGTTTTGAAGTCCATACGATTTATTAGCAGTCTCCGTTGCAGTCTTAAACCTATCCCGTAGGTGGGGTTAACCTGATGATATGGTCCTGCCTTGACGTCATATCTCTTGCACGTCCGCTCCGTGCTCGATCGGTTGTGGTCCCATTGAGAGCCAACAGCGAAAATAGTCGAACATGTTTCGATTTGTTGCCCCATCAATGTCTTGCGACAACAATTTGACATTTTCAAAAAGACAACATCCGTACTGCAGGTTGGCGCTGGGTTTGGCGTAGCCGTGCTATGTGTAGGGTAGCGAGAAGTGTATGAAAGCTTTGGCATCTTCTTGGTCTATGTTTTAGGTTGTGTTTGAAGAAAATTTGTTTTGATAGTAGTCATTTAGAAACCACGGCAGGGGGATAATCAGTTTTAAACAATTCACTATGTATCACGTGATGAATTTACAACATCTAAAAGAAACGACACTGTATTTATGCGTATGGAGGCAGGAATATAAAAAATGTACTCAATATCCATTTAAAACATATTTGGTCGAAATTATTTCGAAAAATTAGGGTTGCGTATCTTTTTTGTTCTAGTATATGTATTTTTGTTTCATACAGGATCACGGACTACTGGGCATTATATTTAGAATAAATTACACGATGAAACTAACAACCAGAACACTTGCACACTGTTTTAATCAGGGTACCCTCTTTTTTCATGGTGAAAAATTAAAATTCCGAGAAAATTGTTTTCTGGAATGTGCGATTTGAAACATTTCATGAATATGAACCGTTATCTAGTGTACTAACTTCACGCCAAATTTCATTAAATTCCGAGCGTGGGCAGACTCCCATGTTATTTTTCCTATTCGTGAGACACCCTCTTTAATAAGAAAGGAAGTTTACATTTCATGGTCTTTCAGGGTAAAAAAAACCTTAGTGGGCAATGTAGAACTTGCTTGTCACAAGCAGTTTCTTCATTTCCCACGTTTTCCTTAGCGGGTGCCAAAAGATGTCATTTCGTGGAAATGGTTTAATCCACCAAAGATCTTTTAGTGATCCCATGTTAATTTTCTTAGTATGACTGATAGAGAAAAAGAAAATATCTCAAAAAATGATTTGATCATTCATTTCTTAATAGACTGTGGTCAATGAAATCCATAGCATCGTTTGAATTCCTGGTCACATACCACATTCCGGCTCTTCATCACGGCCGGAGCACGTCCGAAAATGGTCATACACCATATTTTTGACGCGATGTAGACACAGAATTGTAAGTGACCGGGCGTTAGGATCCCTTGACTTGTTGTCTTTCCGCACATGTAGGCAAATCTAGTTGTATAATTCATGGCTTTATTCATCCAATTTCCAAACAAATTTGGTCTTAACGCCGCCCATAGGAAAAGTTAAGAAAGCATTGAAGCAAAAAAAAAGAAAAAAAAATAATGCTGATGATCCCCGGATTATCTCCTTTTACTTTGATTTTTTTGTGATGTGTTGCTAACAAGTTTTTATATCTAACCGATCATGTCATGTCGTCTGTTGAAGCTTTCACAAAAGGTGCTGTAAAATTTCGCTGTTTACGAGTAAGCTTTTGAAAATAATGTCTGTATGCGCCATCTTCGAATTTTAAGTGGTCTCAAGTTTCGCCTTTCGAGGAAATGTTAAAGGTAGAATAGCAGCAATTTTGCCCTTTTTAGATTCATAACACATCGGATATTTTCGAGTGTCCTCGTTCCGTATCCGAACTTGTTCGGGCGCGGTCGTAAACATTCGGCGGTGGAAAGTTCCACCGACGAATGTTTTCGATGTCGCCCTAATAATCCCGACGTCCCGCGAATCTCATTAGGGATAGACCAAAATTACATTTATTTCCGTTTCTGTCTATAGGATCGACTGGTTGAAGCCAACCCAGACGCGGCTGGTTTCGTATTCCAGACTTATCTACATATAAAATCCTGGGTACCAGCGATGGACTCCATCTTTACTGTTGCCCGGCTCCTCAACAGATCGGAACCAACCATGGACCGTGTGAAACACGTGACCATCCCGACAAGACTCCGACCTGGTGGTATTAGACCTCACAGCTTTTTGCCGGAAATCGGATATAAAGCGTATGTAATCGCATTTGTTTACCCTTTACCGAATAAGACAATATTAGTGTGGTTTAATTGCAGTTTGGTTGAAAACAACAACAACAACATCTTTTTTTCTAGAGTGCCTTTTCTGCTATGATCAAGCACACGAGATAAAACAAAGAAAATGCAAAAAGAGCCGGTACCTGGAAAATGTGCTTTAAATGGATGTAAGAACAATATGGATCCTGATCAGATTGTGAATACACACAGTATGACCATGATTCATGTGTTGAGTTATATATTCAAACATCCGTAAAACAAAAAGACATGAACATAGTGTAATATGTCCATTTTAGACTTAACTTTGTCAAGCACGAATTCCAAATGATTGGAAACTTTCCCATGCGATAAAAATATCGTCGCTTTTCTACGAAAACCTCGTATCTGCAGCTTAAAACAAGCTGCAGATACGAGGTTTTCGTAGACAAGAGGGCCAAGATGGCCCTGCACCGCTCACCTGAGAGGACTTCGAGACAAACATCTTGCAATCTTCAAACTCGCATGACCCACTTTTTACATGACCTACATATCATTCTGAACAATTTTCACTATGATGAGTAAATACATTTGTATTTAGGTTCTTGGAGCAAAAACAAGATTTGACTTTTTGACCTAGTTTTAAACTTAACATTAGCCACTTTTTACATGACCCATTTATCATCAAGATAAGCAATTTTCACAATGATGAATAAATATTTTGATATTTTAGAGCAAAAAAACAAAATTTGACCTATATTTTGACCTCCAATGGCCCACTTTATACATGTCCCAGGTATTGTCAAAATAAACATTCTGAACAATTCTCACAATGATTCAGATATCATTATGCCTCACATGGCCCCCTTTTTACATTGACCAGATATCATCAAGATAAATATTCTGAACAATTTTCAAAACGATAAAGTAAATATTTTGGTCCATAGAGCAAAAACAAGATTTGACCTAGTGACCTAGTTTTAGACCACGCATGACCCACTTTTCACATCACCAAGATATCATCAAGATAAATATTCTGAACAATTTTCACAATGATAAAGTAAACATTTTGGTTCTTACAGCAAAAACAAAATTTGACCTTGTGACCTAGTTTTTAACCTTGCATGACCCATCTTTGACCATGACCAAGATATTATCAAAATAAACATTTAGGACAATTTTGACAAAGTTTAGACCAAAATTGGCAATCCAGAGGAAAAGGGAGGATTTTACAAGATTTGGCCTCCTGACCTAGTTTATGACCTGGCATGATCCACTTTTTGACATGATCTAGATATCATCAAGATAAACATTCAGAACAATTTTGAGAAAGTTTGGGCCAAAACTGGCATGTCCGGGCCAAAATGAAGGATTTTAAAAGATTTGACCTTGTGACCTAGTTTTTGACCTTGTATGACCCACTTTTCATCATTTGATAGATATAATCGAGATAAACATTGAGGACAATTTTGACAAAGTTTGGACAAGAATTGGCACTTCCAGAGCAAAATAAAGAATTTTGTAAGATTTGACCTCTTGACCTACTTAATGACCTAGCTTGACCCACTTCTTGACTTAAGCTTGATATCATCAAAATAAACATTCATGACAATTTCTACAAAGTTTGGACCAAAATTGGCACTTCCAGTGTAAAAAGATGGATTTTACAATATTTGACCTAGTGACCTAGTTTTTGACCTGGCTTGACCTATTTTTTATCATGACCTAAATATTATCAAGACAAATATTCTGATCAATTTTCACAACGATTGAGCATTAAATGTGGCCCCTAGAGCAGAAAGAAGATTTGACCTAGTGACCTATTTTTTGACCCCATTATGGCCCGAATTCAAATTCTTTGAAGTATTTTGAAAAAGCATGACCCATAGATCATATGTGTGAAATATGACTGAATTCTGCCCAGTACTTTAGGAGGAGAAGATTTTTTGTGAAAAGTTGACGGATGGACAGTTAGACAGATAGACAGACGCCGGACAATAGACCGATCACAATACCTCACCTCGAGCACTTCGTGCTCAGGTGAGCTAAAAAGCAGCAATATATACTTTTTCACTTCAAAAGCGGCTGTATGCGAAATTTGGATAATTGACCAAACGCCAATCGACAGATCGCTCCGCCCAACATAGAATTTAAGGCAAACAATGGGCATGTGGTCGTTAATAGGGAACGATTTTATCCAGTTAATAGTGACGTAAATTTGGACAAACAAAATATTATGTCGTAGTTGTTGTTATAGAATCTCGTAACTACGGCTTGATTTAAGCCGTAGTTACGAGATTTTATAACAGCACCGACAGTTTATCAAAACATAACGTTGAACCTAGTCTATTGTTAGCACAAAATTCCTTGCCATTGGTGTGTCGGTTGTTTTGATTGTCAGTCGATAAATCGATACAAAACAACGTGCAACGATGAACAATTGGGGCATGACATTTTTGTGATCGTCCATTGGCTAATCGATGTTTTTGATTGACAGTCGGCGTTTGGTCAATTGGTATTGTCCAGCAAGATTAATCCGGGACATCTGCATATGTAATGACCACACTTCGGCAATGTTTTGTTAAGACGCTAAACTAACGGGCTTTGCGCACGAAAATTAAGTTGTCTCGGGTTAACATTGCTGGACAATAATATTATTTGTTTACAATTTATTTTTTCTTTTGACTTGTTATCCAAAGCATTATTCATTAGGGACTTCAAAACCAGATATTGTTAGGGAAAGGGTAAACTTTTTCTAAACCAAGGCTCATATTTTTTGTGCATTCTAGGTACAATGCATCGACCGAGGACATTGCAATTCACCACTATAGAAATTGTCGGGCAACATGGGCCGTAGAACAAACAGATCTGACGTGCGACTCTCTCCGGAAAATACCGGACGACGGGGTCTATAAACTGTTGAAATCTGTGGAACCAAAAATATACGAAATAAAGAAATTATTGGATGTTTGAATTATACTTTCGTATTCATCCGTTGTCTTCTGATTTTCGTCAGAAAATACGGAACGATAAAGTCTGTAGATTGTTGAAGAATAAATGATATAATATTGTTGAATGTTTAAATTATTTATTTTCTTTTTATCCGCTGACTGTCACTTTCTTTAGGGAAATTCGGTATAGATTGTTAGAATTGCGAAACCTAAAAAGTGACTCAATTATGGATTCCTGGTTTATTTCTCACAGTACTACCAGAATATCCCATCTGAGCCTAGGGCTGCTATGAGTCACGTTGCAAATCCATTGGTGACAGAAAAATTACTTTTGTCAAATGTCAGAAAGGATATTGGCCCAGCCGGTGTTCGAACTCACAACCAGAACCCGAGTTTTAGAAGTGCCATATAACGTTTTAGAACGTTTATGAGTCAATTTCAAAATTCGCAGGTTTTTTAGACCAGTAAATCATGAAAAATAATTGTCAAATATTGTAATTTTTGTGTTCTCAATTTGTTGTTAGATTATTAATAACATGTTTCAAATCATTTTCCACCCTGGATTGTTGGTGTGTAGCTTCTAAATCGGTTATTAACCATGTGTTCCGGACAAAAATGTCTTTGGTGTTCCGGTTAAATAAAGGTATGTAATTAATATAGATTAAAAGATATTTCACATTTTTTTCACCAAATTACATTTTAAAAGGTCAATAGCTAATAAATAATAGAAATGAATCATTTTGGATGCATAATTACATGATAATTTACAGAAAAGTATCTTTGTCTGCTAAAGTTGGAAAAAATCAATCATTTTAGTCTCAAAATTTCTTATTTGAGTCCAAATGTCCAGAAAAGTTTCAATCGTCAAAATTAGTATGTCCAATTTGCTTTATATAACTAGTACTTTTGATGCATATGATTGATCAGTTTTCTTGGAAAATGAATTCAACATTACCGGAACACCAAAGACATTAGCGGAACACCAAAGACATCAACATAACTCCAAAGAAAATCATCTATTTTCTTTGCTTTAAAATGTTTATTTTGCGTTGATTTAGGTTGAAACTGGCAGCTAATATTTGTCCCATGTGATTCCGCTTCCCGGAACGCACATCAGAACGCTTGACAAATTAAAATGCCAATGAAAAGTCCAAGCTTAACCTCCAGTTGATAGTAAAATCCAACCTCCTTTAAGACATGAATTTAGGAACACAGCATGAGTCGAAAGATATAGGAATGCAAAGAGATATAGTTAATGTGTAATAATTTAGGATTTTAATGCACTAATATAAAACATTTTGGGTAATACTCTTCTAGCATTTACCGTCTGTCAGCCTGCCCGTCAGTTCAAAACTTTGAATTGGCATTTCTCTAAAACAATGGACAAAGAAAGAATACCTTTGGTAAGTAACGATTGTTCAATGATATCTTTATTATGCTCCATTCATTCAGACATTCACAAAGTCATTTTCAACCCTTAATATGAAACTCCACTTAAAACATCGAGCGAAACCTAGATTTGGCATTTTCTCTAAAATTATTACACGAACAAAGCTGAAATTTGGTATGTTAGCTTAGTTTAATAATATCTATCTGATCCATGCAATCTGACATACGTCAGTGCCATTTTATTTTTGTCTTTGGCGTTCCAGTGCTCAGACCGGAACACCAAGGACTGGAACACCAAGGACAATTTCACACTAATTTGTAAAAATATAAGTGAAAATCGGGTATTTGTTAAATCTACTATTGAAAGCATTTACTGTACTTTAAGTCAGATATACCGGACAAATATCTAATAGAAAGATACCTTGCAAAGTATTATAAGGTGCGTCATCCCAAAGACAAAGAAATAAAGTACTGTACAAGTTGACCGCCTTCTTTTTCAATTTATTAACAAGACACAAAATAAATTCTTCCTCTTTCAATTGTAATGTATGAGCCTACGATAGCTTTTCAAAAGGAGGTACATGATGTGTGTCTACATCTAATTAAAATTGCATTTCTTTGATCTTTTAGTCACTGGAACACCAAAGACAAAAATCTGTGGGACAAAGGTATATGATGATTTATATACCATTTACATAATATCATTTGGGTAACTGGTATATTCAAAGTGTAATTTAACATATTGTCATGCAAACTAGCCCAAAAAAGTTTTTCAATTACGGTTAAAAGTAGTTATCTTTGCTGGTCAAAACCAATGAGGGTAGCAGTGGGACAAAGCAAATTTACACATTTCAGGCCATATAACATGTAAAATATCTCACTAAAGCATGTAACATGCTATATTTTTATGCTTAATCAACACAATTACATTGGTATGGACTCATTTTTAACATTAATGTTTATTTGATTACTTAGATATACAAGTTATCACACGTGGACAAGAAAACCTGCGAATTTTGAAAACGACTCTTATATAGAACAGTTCTTAAACTTTTTCACATGAGATACTCAATGAAGAAGTTGTTAAATTTTAATTCATTTTATCCCATGTAATTGTTTTTAATCCCATTTTTTTTAATTTTCTGCATAGAATGTGGAACAAAACACCAGACTGAAAACATTACAGAAACAACTAGTTGAGTTGAAGTAATAGGCTATGTAACGTCCTAGTACATCGAGACATCCGAAAAACTAAGCTTATCATAATTCTTTCCGTGGTCTTGTCTGCGGGGGGGGGGGGGTTATGCACTGTTTTGATACCAGCATTGACCTTGATAAGCTTGTGCTACGCACAGACCGTTCAAGATCAAACCTTACAGAATATCATGGATTTTGATCATACTGCACTTAGACAGAGGCTGATCTGGGAGCATCATACTCTCAAATGCGATAATGGTCATTTTAGAATTAGACAAACGATTAAGAAATGTTGATAGATATATACTCACCGTCATAAAAAAGTAGCCACTTTTCAAATATCCCTAATTTTCACGATTCCTTGTGTCTTTTTGTTTTTACACATTCGTACGCATTCCCAATGGTTCCTTTTCACACCTCAATGGTTAAATTCTTTCAACATGCCCGGAAAGATGTTAAGTTGTAATATGGGTTAAAAACAGTATTTTAGGATACAAAGTTCAATTTTGTTTACTTACAGCTGTCATTTTCTGCATAAGTTGACAATGTTGAAGCACAAACAAAAATCCCATTTCAATTTAACAGACAATCATTCCGTTGGAATGGTAGAGGTCTATGAAAATTTAGCACAACCAGTGTAACAAGTCTCAATATTAAATGTTTGATAATAACCGGAAGTGGTTGGCGGGTAAAGAAAAAGAAAACATTTCCTTAATTAGGAACTTGCTAAAGACTAAACAGAAACAAAATTTCAATGAATAGAGCATCTGAGAGGAAATTGGGGTGAGTTGGGCTTACACCGGAAACCGCCATTTTGCAAGGGTCTTGGGTGTTTTGAAAGTCCCTTATTAGTCACTAAGCATTTCGAATAAAAACAGTAACAATAAACACATATGCTTATTCGTTTTTGCCCCTTTTCTAGCCCTATATATGGTCATGCAGTTCAGTAGTATGTTTAGTATAAGTTACGGATTTCCTGGAACTACCACCAAACTACCATGGCTGATGGGATAATTCGACTGTTTTCGATACTTTCACGATAGCTGTTTTACTTGCTTTGCTTCGATGTTTTGTATCTATCTCGGTACGTTTATGAATAATCCTTAACTTGCCGACCATTTGCATTAGACAAGTGGCTACTTTCTTATGACGGGGAGTATATTTCAATGTACGTATGGTCATTAATTTTTCAAATACTTTGATAGTTGATAAACTTAAATTGACTTCAACAACTTGTATGAAATGAATCAATACAAATTAATGTGAGACCAACATGGAGCCAGATCAGCTTGCGCTTATATGCAGTCTGATCAAAGCCCATACTATCATATAAATACGTGTAATATGGACCAAGCTGCAAATATTCATATGCTGATTTTATCCTCTTATGGTAGTCTCAGAAACAGAAAAGGGTTGGGAAAAGCTTGAAACAATAGATGAAAATGACTATAATCAGCATTTTCTTCTTTTGTCTCAATATTCTCTGTGGTATATTGTCGAGAAATCGTATGTTTATAAAAAAAGTATTCATTTTGACACGAGCAGCAGCTTTTAAGATTGACCAGTCTTAAAGTATGCGGTTTAGGAATAGGTCAACCCGTTACCACATGATGACGCCTTTTGACTCCCTAAAAGCGAAAGGCTCGGAAAAACATTGTGGTAAATGAAGAAATTGCTTGTGACAAGCAATTTCTTCATTTTCCACCGTGACTTCTAACCCAAAATGGAAGGATGTTTTAACATTTTATCAACTTGACAGTGTCGTCTGCAGCACCTTTCAAATTTCGGCCTAAATTTTTGTTGTTTAGTGATGGGTTAAAATAACCGACAATTCGAACGAATTGTCAATAACGAAATGCATAACAAATCATTGATAGAAGCTCATAAGCCATATATGCTTCGTATTCTTGCAATACGCCCTTCCAATGACTTGAATCGTTTGTAAATTCTCGTGTCTCTGATCTTGGGCATCTTGTCACATTTCGCGTTGTTTACCCACTCAGGTCTGCATGCACGATAGTGGTAGATTGCGATGTCACTAGTATTGGCAACATAACTGTAAAATATACGTGATTCCAATAAATTTTCTTTAACTAAACTTTAACTCGAAAACAAAATTAACTTGGGCAACTGAGAAATTGATAATGATTTAACTTTAGCATAAAAACAAAAAATCTGCAACAACATATTAGTTTGCAGAGAAAACAATCCACATGTAGGAATAAATAAATAAACGAATAGGTGAAACATTAAATGGATAAATAAAAAAGAAACAAAAGAATAAAAAAACCAAGAGCTGTCCGAAGACAGCGCGCTCAACTTTCTAAGTTGCTTAGTATAAAGGGGCATAACTCCAAATATAGTAGAGCCAGGGTCATGGGCCCTAATAGTAAGGTAGAGGGTGTTATGGTGAATAAGTATTCCAAGTTTGGGTTGAATCCCTTTGATAGTATGGAAGTTATTGATGTTTGAAAAAACTTTAACCTTTGTTGCAACGCCAACGCCAACGCCGACGCCTGGGTGACAGTATATTAAGCTCTCATTTTCTTCGAAAATTCGAGCTAAAAATGAAATAAATAAATAAAAGATATAGATCTATAGAAAAATATAGGCAATCAATTAATGGTAATGAATCAATTAATGAGAGATGTTTATGAAACACGAGTACACCATTAACTCTTTCCACCCAAAAAACAACAAAATTTTAGGGTGGTTCAATTTGAAAGCCGCTGCAAACGACAAAATGGTTGTGGATAAACACTGGATTTGTGTATATTTAAGCACAGAAAATATTGAGACAAAATAAGAAACTGCTGGTTATCAGCAGTTTCTCCTTTGTCTCCATGTTTCCCAAGCCATATCTATAAGAGACGTCAAAACCAGGTGTTTTTTGAGAAAGGTTTAAAGGCCAATATATGACGTAGCCATCTAAAATTTCATTGAAGTCGTCCAATAACAGTATTTATTAAGTATGAAAATCAACAAAGGAAAATATCTCAACAAATATGATCGCCAGAGTTACAGTACTTATGCATTGTACTTCTCCGTAATAGTCTACCTAAATTTTAGAAATAAGGCCCTAGAAAACACATGCGTAGGAACTTTTTGTTAATGCTCGACCTCCATGCTTAATTGAAACTTCGATATGTATGGAAGATCACTAGGGTGGAGGTCACATGATAGAGGTCCTTTAAAGGTCACCACAAGGTCAAAGGTCAACTAAGTGCAAAAAAATGGTGTAACAAGAAAATCCGCGATAACTTACTTAGTTCTGGGTCTAGACTAACAAATTTGGTATCAAAATGAAGCTGGGACATCCATGTTTATTTTGCAGTTTAGATATGCAAATCAGCTAATTTGCATGTATAAGATTTTGAAGATTTAATTAGAAATTTCGAAGATTTTTTGGTCATTTTTTATAGCATAAAGTTGGAACATAAGCTATAACTCACTAAGTTTGTGGTGTAGATTCACGAATTGGATGCCAAAATAAAGCCTAGACATCTGTCCTCAAGTATAGTTAAGCAAAATAAGTAAATTAAATATGTATGCTTTTTAATTATTTTTTTAATTAATTGATGAAAATATCGCCAATTTGTGAATATTTGATTCACACAGTAATCAGACTTAAAGGTATCACAAGAAAATTCTTTAAAAATCAATCATTGGGCCAATTCCAACCAAACTTGGTATGAATGTTCTTTGGGTGACCCTATTGAAGATGTGTTATCAAAAGTTTGATTTGACAAAAAGGTGGGCGTGGCAGGGCGGGGCTTATCTGCCTTAGAGAAATCACAAGAAAATTCTTTAAAAAATCAACCACTGGGCCAATTTGAACCAAACTCGGTATGAATGTTCTTTGTGTGACCCCTTTGAACATTTTTTAAACAAAATTTTGATTCGTCAAAAAACGTGGACGTGGCAGGGCGGGGCTTTTTAAACTTAAACAAATCAAAAGAAAATTCTTAAAAAGACAACCATCGGGTCAATTTGAACCCAACTTTACGTGATTGTTCTTGAGTGATCCTTTTGAACATTTGCTAACAAATTGTTTGAAATCAACATTAAATAAGGACGTGGCAGGGTGAGGTCACTTTCAACTTGGAGAAATCATGAAAAAATATTTAAAAAACAATCATTGTGCTAATTTATACCCAACTTTGTTGGATCGGTTTGAACGAAATTGTAACTAAATTGATTATGCAAGAATTGTTTTACTTCTAGCCTGATCGGAACAGAAAGTTCTTAGTTATAAGCCTTTGTATTTGAAAAAAATGCCATTTTCACTCACGTCATTAGAAATTTTGATGATTGTTTTGTCATTTTCTTTATAATGTAGTTGAAACATAAGCTATAATTTGTGGTGTACATTCACGAATTGGGTACCAAAATAAAGCCTAGACATCTGCCCTCAAGTTCGATTGTGCAAATTAGCTAAATTGCATAAGCAAGATTTTTATCGTCAATTTATGAAACTTTGATACACACGGTGCCTTGAAGCTTTGTGGGTATTGATTTAATCATATTGTTTATGCAAACATCCAATCAAAAACATGATTATGCATTTTTAGATATGTCCGATTGAATTACAGTATCGTAGAGGGTGTGGTTTCTGGGTAACATGTCTTGTAAAAGTGACTGTGGGGTATAGCAGGATGAACAGCTATAGTTCGCTAATACCGAGTTTAGACTTACAGTTGATGTGTTATAAAATGAAGCTAACACATCCGTCTTTTTTTCAGAATTGTTATGCAAAAAAAATGTTTGCATAATCATGACTTTGTAGAATTTATTAGAATAACTAATGAAGTTATCATCAATTTTATAGAGTACATTGGGAACATCAGATATAGCTCAGTTCTTGGTATAGATTAACAAATTTGGTATCAAATAAAAGCATAGGCATTCATCTTTATTTTTCGGTACAGTTATTCAACCTAGTAGTTATGCAAGTCAACTCATTTGCAAATGTATAATTTTGAAGAGTTAATGGGAAATTTCATGAAATTTCCATTGTTTTTTCCTATATAGCAAGAAAAAAGCTTATGTTCACGAACTTTGCGGTGTGCACAAACAATTTTTGGTATTGAAATAAAGCCTAGAGATCCATACTTAACTTAAAATTTTCAAATAAGCAAATCTGCATGTCCACGATTTAAATGATTCTTAATAGATTTTTAGAATTATGATGAACACATCATTAATTTGTGAATATTCGATACATACAGTGCTTTCAAGCATCTTGGAAATACAAGTAAATCACATGGTTTATGTACAACTTCCCGCCCAACATAAAAATTAAGCATTTTGAAGTCTTTTTTCGGAAATCAGTTTGAACTTCGATATGCTAGAGAGTGTGTTTTCCATAAAAACATATATTTGAAAGGTCGTTTAAGGGGATATAGCTAGAGAAGCAGATATAAGTCACTTTGTTCTGGTGTACTTTAACAGTTATGATATCAAAATGAAGGTTAGGCACCCATCTAAATGTTCCAGCTTAGGTTTATGCAAAATAAATAACTGGTATGATTGATAAAATTATTGTCATTTTTTGGGAGTGCAATTGGAAAATTAGACACAGATTATATAAAGTTCTGTGTATCGACTTAAAAGTATAGACGAATCCAGAAATTAGTATTTACCTTATTACCTCCCTTACCGCCGCCATTAACGTACGGAAGATTGTCAACTTCTCAGTACTCGAATGTCAATAATTGGGTGATAGTTGGTATCTAGAGAAGCTTCTGAGGGGCATATAACGACTTAAATGGTTCACTTCTGGCTACAGAAACAAAACACAGTGATAAGAGAATGTTTGTTCGTCACCAAGAGGTACTTTGATTAAAGACTGTCCATACAAATATGATCCAAAACAGACTGGAATAGAAGGTTAATGCAAATCTTGTCAAAATACTTAATGCATTTCCTTTAAATGGCAAGAGCCCAGCCCTTTAAATGACAAGGGGCCAGCCCCTGTGACAATCAAAGGTTCAATAAGATGAGGTAGAGCAGATATTCTAAAATAACATTTAGTGCCAAAGCACTTGTATGCAAAAATCTGTAGGCTTTAGATTCTACCAAGAAAAGAAAAAACGACATTTTTTTGCCAAGATAAGTACTTTCAATGACTAGTGAGTTTAAGAGAGACAAGCAGTTAATGCATGCCAAACATCCCAGGGAAATCCATGATGACCAAATTCATGATCGCCTAATTCGTCACTTTGACAGCTTAATGTTAGGAAATTGTGATTCAATGGATTAATGCATATTTCCTTTGATAAGAGCACAGTTTGCAACTATTTCTACTGTTAAAGGAAGCATTAAACCCACTGTGTAATAACGGAGCAGCGTCTACTCTTGGCATAACTGATTCCCCTTTGGGATATTTATCTGACCCTGATATTTGACCTTAATTTTATGAATGACACCAATTTTGGTATAAAAAGATATTTACTTACATACCAAATTTAAGTTATTGAAATGTAAACGATAAGATATTTTAAGTAGGCTTAAGTGCTCGCAATAAGTTAAACAGACAAATGTAAAGACATACAGTATTGAAAGATCATAAACCACAAAATTCTAAATTTTTGGCAGCATAATATCAATAATATATGTATAATATATGTAATATGATAATGTTATGATTGAGTCCTACAAGAAACTTTTCAAAATGCACTGTGTGCATATAAAGGTATTTACAAAGGGAAGACAATTTCATCAAAATTTCATATCAACTATTCAAACCCAAATGCGGTTGAGCTATTGCAAGTTAGGTACTTTGCATAAATATTCCGATGAAATAAAGACGGATGCAAAAACTTAATTTTGACTATAGTAATTGGCAGTCTACACTCAGAAGGCAGTGAAATATTGCTGTTTCTCCAGCTATACCCCACAACAAACTTTTTAAAAGATACGCTTCCATGGAAAACACACTCTCTAGTACACTGTATTTCAATCTGATTCTGTAAAAAGACAGCAGCATGCCTTATTGTGTCGCGCTATGCGCGACACTCTTGTGGTATACTTCTTCTAATTTTAGAAATTACGTCATGAGCGATAATTATTGTTTTGTGTACTTGAAAATCGTTTATATATCCTACCCATAGACTGTTTACAGGATATGATTTTCAAGCAGTACTACAAGGTATACTCTGAAGTTCATATTATCCAAGAACACGCAAAAAATAAAGTAAACAAAATTTTATTGTTTTATGTTTGCATAAAAATAGAAAGTCCCTACTTCCGGTTTCCACATAGGGCAATGTCTACATCCTATCCGATTTGACGACCACTTATATCCACCGCATTCATGCACAACAATCAAAGTACCACAAGTACTTTTGTATTGAATTAATACCTTGCATACAATTTGAGCTGATCAACTTGCATAATTTCAAGGATCGTTTTAACTGAACAGGTCTGTGTATTGCTAGTAGAACATTATATTTTCACATGCTTTTTTTAAAAAAAATAGACTTTTAGGGGGGTTTCTTACACTAAAATAATTAACCATTCCCCTATCAAAATGTGTTTTTTCTCGTACTTTTTTACCTAAAATAGTGTATTGTTAGGGAGTTTCTCACACTAACATAATTATCCCTTTTTTACGTTCCTAGTAGAAAAGTGTTTTGTTGTTGTTGTTGTTGTTACTGTTAGCAGGTTAGAAGCAGCTTTGTAATCAGAACAGTTCATTTCTTTCGTGTTTTGGAAAGATGGTTCAGAAAGTCTGTCTGTAGTGTATTATATTGTGATTATGTTGTTTTAGTCGAGTCAATCGGATCCCTTGTATTCAGGGCTGCGTTTACAGGCAGTGTAGACAAGGATCAATATTATTATACATGCAGCCTGATACATGTAGCCTTATCTTAGTCTATATTACCCGCTGATATAAAAGTCCAAGTTAATTTATCGCCATAGCGTCTAGTTTCACGCAGAAATCTTTGACAAAAGGGGTCTGATCCCTCTAAAAACTTCTTTTCACGTCATACTGTCGCTATATATCATATACATGTATAACACGTTGGGGACTTTGTTCTTCATTTGGTCAGAGCCTCGCTCAGGTATAACATTCGCGTCCCTTTTGTTAACCATGCCTGAATGATTTGTGTGAAAAAGGACAGATATAGGTCCTGATAAATGACACGGCAGAGCACCCCTGTGCATTTCTATAGAAAATCATATTGAACTCATAAAAACTTCCATTTTCAGATTTTGACCTAGTATATCATTTTTTAACTTACTACCTTCTATAACCGTCCTCGAATCAATTTTCTGCGATTTGCAAATATAATATTCACTTAATATTACGCAGATAATTTAGTTTAAACTTCACGACTGTTTTCATTTTTTCACTACCGTAACGAATTTGTAAAGTGGCACAGTTTCGGAAAAAACATGTAGCTTTTGCATATGATTAGAACTTTTTTCGTTTAAACACAATATCGATGTACTAATGTTTCCAAGTATTTCTCGTATAAAAATAATTCTATATTTTTCCAATATCTGTGAACACTGCCCATATTAATAATTGAGAGAGACACTACATATACAGTCATCCAAAGATATACAACCTCGTTTGGAGTCTGATTAAACACAATTTGCATTTTCCGTTGCAAATATTTATTCCCATGAGTTTATGACAGCTTTACTGTCAAAACCCAATTTTCACAGCATTACGGTCGGGAAGATAGTGTTACGGTAAGGAATGAGATATCAGAATTCGAAAATTAAAGATGTTAACGAAACTGGGCAGTGAGTCTCAAAAGACTGTGCCACTAGATCATGTGAAAAACCAAGATGAATGCACCCTGTTTACGGTTAAAAGGCCAGTGAAGTCATACATATTCTTTTTTTTCTAAACATGCCAAATAATGTATGTTACTACTTTTTCACTACCATAACAATGCATTCCATATGGTAACACTAAAATTGCTGAACCATATATCCTAAATTATACATGACAGCAACTTGAAATTTCTTTTGTTTGTACATTGCATGTAGGAGAGGTGCAGTACACATAAACTATGAATCTGATACTTATTTCGTTATTGTCTGTTTTAGTCCAAATGGCACAAACTTTATATGCAAGTTTCTCACTGACCACTGGAACTTTTGTTTTGTAAATATATATGAGACCAACCAAAGTTTTATACTAAGTCACAGAACCCTGACAGGTGTTTCAAAAGAGTTATGTCCCTATCCTACTTCCAATTTCACTACCGTAACGAGACATTCACTCCTGTAACGAGGTTAGTACATGTGCCTCAACAACCGCTAAATTCATTGTTTAGAACTTACTTTGCACATGGTGTGTTGGACCTAAACACAGGATAACAGAGCAAGTCCCAGATCTCTGACAATCACAGAATCAGAATTATATATTCTGGAAAAAATATACATTCAGCAAATGTTGAAAAAACACAGAATAGGCTATTGCAGAAACAGTTTTAAGGGCGACACAATTCTCTTTGCTGTACACTACAGCAATTTTTTACTTGTTCTGGTTGTGACGGGAAGTTGTGCATTGTGCAGCATATACAATACCCTCCATGAATCTTAAAAGCAATATATATATATTTGTCGTATTTCTTCATGATTGTTCTTGGAAATGAAGGTAAACTAAGCTGCAAGCAAAACTTAAATTAGGTATGGATATCTAGCCTTTATTTTGAAACTACGATTTTAAATCGTTAATGTATACCGCGAACTTAGTGAACTAAAACGTTTTTCCATCTATATTCTTAACAAGAGGACAATGATGGTCAGAAATTGCTCACCTTAACCATGAGCGAAAATGACAATTTTGTCAAATGCAAATGCTTATAACTAGGGACTTTCTGTTTTGATTAGGCTTAACGTAAAACTATTCTTGCATGATCAATTTAGTTACAATTTTGTTCAAATAGATTCAGCAAAGCTGTGTATAAATTAGCACAATGTTCTTTTTTTAAATCATGATTTCCCCGTGTTGAAAATTTCCCCATCCTGCCACGTCAATGAATCAAACAATTTGTTTACAAATGTTTATAAGGGTCACTCAAAGAACATTCAAGTCAAGTTTGGTTAAAATTGTTGCAACGGTTGATTTTTAATGAATTTTCTTGTAATTTGTCCGATGAGCATCGCCACGCAATGCCACGCCAACATTTTTTGAAGAATCAAAATGTTCAAAAGGGTCACACAAAGAACATTCATACCAAGTTTGGTTCAAATTGGTCTAATAGTTGATTTTTTAAAGATTTTCTTGCGATTTCTCTAAGTCTGATAAGCCCCGCGCTGCCACACCCACATTTTTAGTCAAATTACTATACTGATAATAAATATTCAATAGGGTCACTCAAAGAACATTCATGCCAAGTTTGGTTGGAATTGGCCCAGTGGTTGATTTTTAAAGAATTTTCTTGTGATTTCTCTAAGGCAGATAGGCCCCGCCCTGCCACGCCCACCTTTTTGTCAAATCAAACTTTTGAAAGCACATCTTCAATAGGGTCACTCAAAGAACATTCATACCAAGTTTGGTTGGAATTGGCCCAATGATTGATTTTTAAAGAATTTTCTTGTGATACCTTTAAGTCTGATTACCGTGTGAATCAAATATTCACAAATTGGCGATATTTTCATCAATTAATTAAAAAAATAATTAAAAAGCATACATATTTAATTTACTTATTTTGCTTAACTATACTTGAGGACAGATGTCTAGGCTTTATTTTGGCATCCAATTCGTGAATCTACACCACAAACTTAGTGAGTTATAGCTTATGTTCCAACTTTATGCTATAAAAAATGACCAAAAAATCTTCGAAATTTCTAATTAAATCTTCAAAATCTTATATATGCAAATTAGCTGATTTGCATATCTATACTGCAAAATAAAGATGAATATCCCAACTTCATTTTGATACCAAAATTGTTAGTCTAGACCCAGAAGTAAGTGAGCTATGGCTGATTTTCTTGCTATACCATTTATTTTTGCACTTAGTTGACCTTTGACCCTGTGGTGACCTTAAAAGGACCTCTATCATTTGACCTCCACCCTAGTGATCTTCCATATATATCGAAGTTTCAATTAAGCATGGAGGTCGAGCATTAACAAAAAGTTCCTACACAAGTCACATTTTGGGTGAGATTTAGGTAGACTATAATGAGATCTATGCACCTATTAATTTCAGGTTCTACATGTACATAGCATACATTTTGAGTCATGATTCGGACAAAAATTAAGTATGAAAATCAACAATAGGCAATTACTTAATAAAAAGGAGGACATAGTTACGGTGCTTGTTCACTGCACTTCCCCTTAGTGAGATATATCAACCTATAACGTTTCATAATTCTACCTTGCATACTTTTTAGCTCACCTGAGCACGAAGTGCTCAATGTGAGGTATTGTGATCTATCAATGTCCGGCGTCCGTCTGTCCGTCTGTCCGTCACGGCGTCAACAATTTCTTTAAACGACATCTCCTCCTAAACTACTGGGTCAAAATCAACCAAACCTGGCAGAAATGTTGCTTGGGTGGTCCCTTATAGAAATTGCTAAAAGAATTGAAATCCATGAAAAACTCTGGTTGCCGTGGCATCGGAAAATGGGAAATTTCACAAAAGCTCAACAATTTCTTTAAACGACATCTCCTCCTAAACTACTGGGTCAAAATCAACCAAACCTGGCAGAAATGTTCCTTGGGTGGTCCCTTATAAGAATTGCTAAATGAATTGGAATCCATGAAAAACTCTGGTTGCCGTGGCATCGGAAAATGGGAAATTTCACAAAAGCTCAACAATTTCTTTAAACGACATCTCCTCCTAAACTACTGGGTCAAAATCTACCAAACCTGGCAGATATGTTCCTTGGGTGGTCCCTTATAAAAATTGCTAAAAGAATTGAAATCCATGAAAAACTCTGGTTGCCGTGGCATCGGAAAATGGGAAATTTCACAAAAGCTCAAAAATTTCTTTAAACAACATCTCCTCCTTTACTTCTGGTTTAAAATCAACCTTACTTGGCAGAAATGTTCCTTTGGTGGTCCCTTATTAGAATTGCTAAAAGAACTGAAATCCATGAAATACTCTGGTTGCCGTGGCATCGCAAAATGGGAAATTTCACAAAAGCTCAAAAAATTCTTTAAACGACATCTCCTCCTTTACTTCTGGGTCATAATCAACCAAACTTGGCAGAAATGTTCCTTGGGTAGTCCCTTATTTAAATTGCTAAAAGAATTGAAATCCATGAAAAACTCTGGTTGCCGTGGCATCGGAAAATCGGTAATTTCACAAAAGCTCAAAAATTTCTTTAAACGACATCTCCTCCTTAACATCTGGGTCAAAATCAACCAAACTTGGCAGAAATGTTCCTTGGGTGGTCCCTTATAAGAATTGCTAAACGAATTGAAATCCATGAAAAACTCTGGTTGCCGTGGCATCGGAAAATCGGTTATTTCACAAAAATTCAACTATTTCTTTTAACGACATCTCCTCCTTAACTTCTGTGTTAAAATCAACCAAACTTGGCAGAAATGTTCCTTGGGTGGTCCCTTATAAATTTTGCTAAAAGAATTGAAATCCATGAAAAACTCTGGTTGCCGTGGCAATGGAAAATGCTAAATTTCACGAAAGGTCAACAATTTCTTTAAAAAACATCTCCTTCTTAACCTCTGGGTTAAAATCAACCAAAATTGGCAGAAATGTTCCTTTGGTGGTCCCTTATAAGAATTGCTAAAAGAATTGAAATCCATGAAAAACTCTGGTCGCCGTGGCATCGGAAAATGGAAAATTTCACAAAAACTTAACAACTTCTTTAAAGTGACATTTCAGAATTTTTTGTCATAAATTTTACTTTTATTTTTATCTGAAAGAGCATATTTTCTTATAAAAATTCTGAAAATTTCAAGCCAAAACATTGCGCCGTTTACGAGAAATTTATATTTTTGTGTTAAAATTGAACAAATTGTTGTGGACAACAGTTCGGATTTATATGCAATTTATCGATTATGTCTCAACTTTAAATGCGTGTTTCTCGCTTATTGGCAACAACTTCAAAAAAACTAGTAGTATTTATACTCATTAGAATGACCAATCTTGGCATCAAGACATACTTTAAAAAATTGAAATTGGAATGAAATGTCCCTTTAAACGACATCTCCTCCTTAACTTCTGGGTTAAAATCAACCAAATTTGGCAGAAATGTTCCTTGGGTGGTCCCTTAGGAAAATTGCTAAAATAATTGAAATCCATGAAAAACTCTGGTTGCTGTGGCATCAGAAAATGGGAAATATCATAAAACTCATCAATTTCTGTAAACAACATCTCCTCCTAAACTTCATGGCTAAATTTTTCTCTGGGACCACAATGCGTAACATATGCAAAGTTATTTGGCATTATCAAAACATTACTCAGGTGAGCGATTTAGGGCCCTCAGGGTCCTCTTGTTAAGTTATGCTCCGGACCGACCATCCGACTGACCATCCGATAAATGAATCAAATACAAATAAACAGACAAAACCCTTAACAAGCTACAGTTGGCGCCACATCGTATGGCACAATGTTTATATTTTGTTCAAATGTAATTGAACGTTAAACAAAACATAAACACGTGCCTAACGATGTGGCACCAACTGTAATAAGCTGATAAAACAGAAACCAACCTTTTGTATTTTGTTGCTGGTACCAGCGAATGTGTTTTAAGTCCGCCTATTTCAACCCTGTTAGGTATAACAACATGTTTTACTCGATCCCGTGTTCCTGTGGAGCGGGTCTGGTATTTTTCAACTGAATAAGACGAATTACCCTCTCCTCCCCAGTCTTTGATATAGAAATACGTCTTAAAAGTAAAACCTGCAGCATTCCGGTGTTTACCAAACATTCTATCCTGTCAATAAAACGATAGAAAATGTGGACTATAAAATACTTGACGTAAATATGCTTAATTTCTTTAAAGTTATGTCTATGTTAAAGTTTTTTGATGAATAAATGCACTCCTTCAATTCGTGTATAATTTCAGTCTCTAAAGCCGCGTTCCCATTGCCGACCAAATCGACTCGATCAACTCGATCGCCTAAATTCCCCGATCAGACACGATTAAACTCGATCAAATTTATTTACACGACTTCTTCTTTATTTCTTGTCGATTAATTCCCTATCATTTTTTCCGACCACGCTCGACCAGTACTCGATCGCTTGATCGAGCTTGATCGAGTTGATTTGGTCGGCAATGGCAAACTCAAATTATACACAAATTGTATACAATGCACAGGAATGCATTCAAACAAAACCTGTCTCTCGATTGATATTTTATTTATCGACGCTTTTTGGACATAAATAAAAGACGCAAGAAAGAAGAATGAAAACATTTTTATCTGAATTTCAATAGAAATAGGTCACAGGATAGATGACGTAATCATGACGTTGTACTGTAAGCAGCACCATTATGTCGAGCTTACTTCATTAAAATATTATCTAACCATATTTTTCAACTTATCTTTTGACACTGCTACGTGTTATTTACCACTCAAATACAAACCAATACTTACAAACACGTCTCTAAATGATTCTTTACTGTGGGTTGGGACAAGATACTCATCTGGATCCATGCTAATTAAATACTCGTAACCACGTGATCGTATTTGACCATCAAACATAGACACTCCTCTATAGTTCCACGCTGACCTGCTCGAGCCGGTGAATAAAGACTCTATTCAAATAGAAAAAACGAAGAAAAAAATGAATTATTTGAACTTTGATTAGGGAAAAGGGTCAATGAGGCAGCCGTAGCAAAGATAGATCCTGATCAATCTGCACAAGGACACCTATCGTCGGTGTTCTTATAAAACTTTGCAACGCCAGCTTGATTAAAGCTGGAGTTACGAGGTTTTGTAATAACACAGTCGATATGCTGATCTGGATCAAATTTGGTCTCTCACATTGAAAATTCTCTAAAGTTCAACGGCGGTTTGGTTTTCCCAAACAAGACCTGATTTTGACGTCCCTAATAGAAAAGGCTTGGGAAAACATTGAAACAAAAGAAGAAATATTTTACACGAATCCAATCTTTAGTTACTTCTATTTTGTCATTTGTGGCAGTTTTTGAAGTGGAACACCTTCAAAGTTTGCCGTTTTGGAAAGGGTTAAGGTAGTCTGTGGACAATAAAGGCAGCTTGTGGATAATAAACATAGCTATAATGGAAAAGAGGAAGTTGTATGGCATTTAATTCAGTCACAGGCGGGTTTCTTATGTTGACCCTATTGACAACCTAACACAGAACATTTTTTCACATTCTCTGATTCAATTCAAATTCATTTACATGCATCAAGGGATTTATACTGAACAAAAGTGAAAACGCTACACCTACTTTGCTTGTTTTATTTCTTCTAAAAACAACAAGTAAAAAATCAAATGAACGTGTTTCGCATTGTTCATTTACTTGGTAGTGCAAAGCACTAAACATTTTGTGGATCTTAATTACGGCAGTGAAAAACGGGCCCTTCTAATGTGACAGGTGTCCGTTTTTTCATGTGTACAATTTGAACGGAAATGATACACAATTTAAACCTTCAAAAATCCAAGCAGAAGAATGCAAACTATGCCATTCTTTACGGAATGGTAGTCTAACGAGTTACCAGTCAGAAAATGAAAAGAAGCTTGCATAACATTGTGGCAGCGTTAAGAAAATGGTGTTTGAAAAGCGGAATTTTCACTATGTTCCAAAGCTTGAAAATTTTATAATGTAATCTCTATAGGAAATTGAAATCGCTATTGCATGGAAATCTGGGAACAATCCTTGTCGAAGAGAAGGTTCGAAAATCCCCTGTAAGGCCAGCATGATGTTGCAAAAAACCCAATCGAAAACCGTGATAAGTTTGTGAATACCAAACATTTTAAATTCCCTATTTGTTTATGATAAAGGGAGGTAATTTGCAAAGTTGACTGATTAGACCTTGGTTTTAGAGCTTGCTACAAGAGATAAGTGGGATTTTAAGTGTTTTTTCGACAACCCAGATATGACCAATTCCGAAAAAATAATGAAGTGTTTTCTGCGCATGCGCATATGCGGTATTAGATGAAATTAGCTCTAAACGCATTAAAGCCTATAACTCTGACATTAAAGGAGACAAGGCAATGAAATTTTGACAAAACGATAGCTGAAAGCCTTGGAAATGACGTCAAAATATATTTCAAGCTATTAGTTAGATACTTTTCCAGAAATAAAAAATCTTGCAATGTAGCGTTTTCACTTTTGTTCAGTATATCGTTGATCTTTATGGAGTGGTATTTATGCAAAAAATATTGAATTGTGTGATGGTATTTACAAAATGCATGGTGACGTTTCCAACATTCATGATAGCATTTGCAACTTGTCTGGTGACTGTTGTAGGCTATCATGCATAGTGCTTACTTCAACATTTCTACTATTGCATCTTAAAAAAGGCGCAAAAATGCCATGGAGCATTTTTCACGATACACCTGTTCAATTTAAAGTACCACCATGCATTAACCATCAGGCATAATGTCAAATTCAAGTAACATATGTATGACATTTATTTATTACGATCACATGGGCAGATCTAGACCTTTTTCCAGACGGGTCCTTGTTTTCCAATGGGGTGGTGGGGCACTGCATTGGCGTAGGCAAATACGGATTTAGCGTCACTAGAAAGTTACCACTCCAAACATCAGGGGATCTTTATAATGGTATTGTCCTATGCAAAATGAAAATTTACGATATAGTCCAGCAACATTAACCCGGGACATCTGCATTATTATGTAATGAACCCAGTTCGGCAATGTTTTGTAAAGATGCTCAACTAACGGACTTTGCACACGGAAAATTAAGTTGTCCTGGACAATATCTATACTATAAATCCACAAGCAAAAATTGGCAGTGACGTAGTTTTGTGTTTATCGTTTACAACCAATCATCCTGTTCATTTATCACACGGTACAAATGAGAAGAGTTTATTGGTTTAGAAACAGTAAACACAAAACTACGTCACTGCCAATTTTTGCTTGTGGATCTATAGGTTTAGATGTGAATACACAAGTTTTACTATTGTTACTATTGTGATGATAAAGTGTTTTCATTTTCGACACAAGACATTCTTACGTTGTTGACGTGTATGCCAAATATACCAAGCCGTTTATGGTTTATGCTTGCAAGTAATCATACCGAAAATAGGACACTGAAATATGTGGTTTCGTTTTACTAAGCGTTTTATTTCAAGCCATGACTGATTTCTGTTTAATGCTAGGTTCCCACTGCCGATCTTATCAACTCGATCAACACGACCGCCTTACTTCCTTCCCTGATCTAGCCAGACCAAATGTACACGAATTCTTCTCCATCTCTAGTCCATCAAACTAGACCTCCACACGACCACTCCCGTTTCTTTCCCGATTGCAGCCCGACGATCTTTCTGTATTCAACCCGATCACCAAGACCTGTATTCGAGCCCTATACAATCAAGACCCAACCATCTCGATTTATACACGACCAGATCGATTTGATTTTATTCTACTCGTAGATGGTCGGGAAATATCGTGTACTGAATGAAAATATACCATGTAAAAAAAGTTTAGCAACACTAACTTTGTTAATTGAAAACATGTATTTTCGGTAATATTTATTTCACAACCGTTATATACATTTTAGTACATTTTACGCACAATATTCAAAGGTCGCTAAAAGTTACAATAAAATTCAGTATAGATTATGAGGTCATTTTCGAGCAAGAACAGCAGTGAAACGATTTCTAATCCACTTATATTGTTTGTACACAGTATCAACATTAACTACTTTATCAAGAGATTAAACGTCATTCGCGTCAATACGATCACGCACACGTCTTCCTTAAATGCTCTGTATGTGCTCTATGGGTTACAAATCAGAAAGAAAGGGATGATAATGGGAGTACATATTGTATATTGAAGTAGGAATTAAGCATGATGCAACAGTCATCAGGAATGATGAACTTATGGATTTTAGTCAACAGTCATGTTGCTAATGCTAACAAGCATGTTGGTAATGCCATCACGCACTTTAATATTTTTTTTTTCGTCAATACCGCTCCATAGATCTTTGTTGGCAAGCAGCTGGAGGTTTGGATAGGGTGTTGTAGTAGTACTGGTATGAGAAACGACAGTAATTCACGGTTACGTGCTCCAGCCACCGCAATATGACCATAGCATTTGAAAACGGCGTTAAACCCAAACCATTCCACCAAGCACTTTACAAGCATTAACAAAATTGACGAAGTTGCAATTGTTGTTATTGCACAATGTGATTCACTGACGTGCGTTTTGAAAGGAATACAATAAACCAACTCAAGTCCATATTTACTGACACATTGCCAAACTATCACGTGTTGCACCATCTTACAACGGTTTATCTCATTAACAAATGGCAAATTTAAAGACTTGTCGAAATTCAAAGATGTTGCAGACAAAACTTCAAGTAAATAAGATTTTACACTTGTTTCAAAGGTTGTGAAATCTAAAATCCCACGGAGTAGGCAAAAACCAAGCTTGGTTTGTTTAAAATTAAAATATAAAAAAAACACCTTAAATACCACCTTTGCTTTTATATGGGATCGGATAGTGTAAAGCTTCAAATAGACCCGTCCGCTGATAATGGCCGAGTACAACTCTTGCTTTCTCATTCAAATTATCTGTCACATAGCCTAAAACTCTATTGACACCCAGTGACCGATGGATTTCAAACCAGGCAAGTAGGTCGAGGTAACTCAAATTACTGTATAAAACCTGGAAAGTTAAAAGTAATCAATTGTAAGACTTAACCCTTTCCCTAACAACAAACAACAGCTGTCCGAAGACAGCGCGCATGACTTTCTAAGTTGCTTTGTATAAAGGGGTCATAACTCCAAATATAGTGGAGCCAGGGTCATGGGCCCTGGTTGAGGGTGTGATGGTGAATAAGTATTCCAAGTTTGGGTTGAATCCCTTTGATAGTATGGAAGTCATTGGTGTTTGAAAAAACTTTAACCTTTGTTGCAACGCCGACGCCAACGACAATGCCAACGCCAACGCCGACGCCCGGGTGACAGTATAAGCTCTCATTTTCTTCGAAAAGTCGAGCTAAAAATTGGATTATCCAACTGGAAAGCTGGTGCTGACGACTCAAATGGGGAACCGTAGCCGGTTATCTTCCCTTGTTTTCCAATAATAAAAACCGTTCAGCCGGCCCATTTTCCAAATTACCTTTGTTTTTATCCTTAATCTCTATGGGGAAATTGCGATTTTTCTTTCGAATAAAACATTTCGCTGATAACTAGAACTCGTTTCCTCGTTTAAATTTTTAAAAGGAAAATATAATGAAACGTGAAATTTGAATTCTGTATAGGGATAAATAAAATTGTTTCTTTGTTCTATGGGTTGGTTGTTAATTTTATGGCGCAAAGAAGCCTACGGTAAAATCCAAGGACACCAATTATTAGGACCGGCGAGTACTCCAGAGAGTATTCAGGGGAGGAAACCGGCTACGGTTCCCCATTGACGTTGAAAGGGATAAAAAATGTGCATAGTATAGTGTATAAAATATTGAAGCAAAAGGAGAAATTGTTGATTATCAATATTTGCCTCAATATTTCCCCAAACCATTCTATTGGGGACGTCAAAGTCATGACTTGTTTGGGACGGGATTAAAGCAGACTCGTGGGTATCCAGAGTAGCCTATAGACAAGATCAGACGTAATATCATTACCAAGGAGAATGTCTTTAACCTGGCTCGCATGCTGGAAATATTCTTAATATTGGGTGGGCTAAAGCCCCTGTGTTTAAATGGGAGGGGGACTAAATTGGATTTCCCTAAAGGACCTCTATGGATAAAGCGAGAAATCTCCCTTAAAGGCTCAAATGGAAAAGTCAATTTTCAAAGCAAGCCAATTGATGATTATTTCGAGCTGTATTGTTAGATATATACCTAAATCACATGAAAACTGATTTTGCACAATCAACATGATTCTACATGTACAGATAACTCTTGGTTTCTGTACCTACCCCCGAAATTACATTTTCTTACCCACCGGTATTCATTTAACCAGAATAAAGCTTTCCATGTTTGTATTAGCAATATTTTTTCTGTAAATTTAAGGACAAAAAAATTGGTGTTGAAATCATAAACCAGTTTTCGTTTTGTCCTTAATGCGCATGCGCATCATTGAAACGAGTTTAAAGGCGAAATATTCCTGCCATAAATATGGCAATTAGTATATGAGAACTATTTTTAGTATAAAAGTATGTCCCCCCCCCCCCCCCCCTTGACACAGGAAATACTTTTAGCCAAGGAAGCCTATGGTCAAATTACACAACATATGTCAATGGGAAGCTGGGTCAAGGGGGGGGGGGGCGATGTTCGCCAGCCCTTGGAAGGTGGGTATTCCTCGGTTTTTGGCGTGAATATGCGCTTTTAAAATTGTTTCAATGGCGCGCATGCGCACTACGGACAAAACCAAAGCTCTACCACTGAGCTAATCAGTCAACTAGACTTGTGGATCAAAATTGCCATAATATACATGTAGTTTTATGTTCATAATTTAAAACCGCTTTATTTTGGGTAAGTGTGAAGATCATTTAAAACTGTTACTGCTAGTGTTCAAAATATAACAAAAGCTATCTTTTTGATAAATGTCATATCTTTGCACTCAAAATTCATGGACTTTGCTCTTTATCTTTGTAATTAAATTACCCCACTGGAGGCGGCCATTTTTAGTGCCTGTCGTAATAAAATACAGAGTACGTCAGGGACCAGACTACAAATCAGTCAGTCCATTTTTGAATGTTAGACTGTAACTATAACAATAGACTGGACTGACTACTTAGTCAATGACAGTCATGTTTTTTTTTCTTATTTTGGGAGATGATTAAAAGACATACCTTCAGAAATACAGCTATTCCATTCTGCTTGTATGTGAATTCTATATCAACATAATGGTTCAAGTTTTTCGCGCAAAACAGGTCTACTACAGCACCAATTGGATATATAGCCACTTTCGAAGGGGCACCAAATTTACTATGGTTTCCACCAATATTGCACTGGAATTGTATAGCACCGTATTTGACAGAACCAAACCAAGCCCACGTAGCTCTTGATGTGCCTTTATAGTTTACTATATATCCTGACTCATGAATGATACAACATCCAAAACTAAGTTTCTTCTTTTCTCTAATCCAGCCCTGTGCAACTATGATGTCCCAGGCTGTGTTTTCAGATGAGTTTGTTGCAAGTGCGCTATAGAGCATCAGCTTCCCCTTCTTGAATTTTGAGATTTTGACTTCAACTGATTGGACAGCGAGTGTCGAATTACTAACCTGAAACGGCGTTGCCTGGAATTTACAAATGAATAAATGAATACATTGATTTTCCCATAACTCATTAAAAACAAAGAAGTACTTGTATGTGTACATGCAACTAGTTCACTGGTCCAAATAATCTATTTTTTTAGTTCAAACATGTCAAATGCATTCAATTCTAGTGTTTGTTTTGGACTTTATGCGGGCTTGAACACAAATTATAACAACATTTTAGCCATATCGCGGAAGCGGGAGAACCTAGCCATGGATTCACGAGAATGGATTAATGAACAATTTTAATTGATTTTCTACAAAGGAAAATATGATTTTGTGCTCTGGTAACGACGCCGCTCGAAAAAAGGCGATGTTTCATGAATCTTATAATGGCCTCATTAAAGGGACATTTCATCCTCATTTCAATTTTTTAAAGTATGTCTTGATGCCAATATTAGTTATTCTAACGGGTATAAATGCTATCAGTTTTTTGAAGTTGTTAATGATTTTTTAAGCGATAAACACGCCATTAAAGTTGAGACAGAAACGACAAATTCTATATACATCTGAACTGTTGTGGACAACAATTTGTTTAATTTTATTACAAAAATACACATTTCTCGTAAACGTCGCAATATTTTGGCTTGAAAATTTCAGAATTTTCATAAGAAAATATTCTCTTTTAGAAAAAAAAAAAAATAAATAAATAAAAAAAAAAAAAAAATTAAAGTGAAATTTATGAGAGAAAAAAAAATCTGAAATGTCACTTTGAGGGTATTCTACCATAAAGGATTAAATAACTTACATTTTTGCTCCTCAAACGGTAATCCAACATACGAATTCCATGTACTATATCCCAACGTTTGAGTAAGTATATTTGTAGAAATATAACCATTGCCACAATAATTGTAGAAATTGCAAATTTTCTGTATCGCTCCATTTAATTTACTTTGTGATCGAATAATCGAAACATGCAACAACCCTTTCCGATAATACTCTAGCACACACTCTAAAAATCGCAAAGTAAGTGGTCTAACTATTTTTTTTAAAATTCCTAATTAGGCCTATATGGTTGATATTCTTTACATAGAAGTCACACTAAGAATTTACAATATAAATAACCTCGGGATTTCAGAAGTTCAACACATAGAAAATGTGCATAATTGCTATGTACACACTTTTTCTGTTCATTGGAACAGGTCAGGTTTTCATTTCGATATAAGAAATAATTCAAGTTAGCCGACGGCGAGAAAACCCGATGTCGAGATAATGAGTAAAAAGTGTGTGTCACTAAGATTTTTCCTCGCTAGGGATCGAGTTTGTTAAGTAAACCGTGACGTTATTTCGGACAGACAATATTATTTCGTAGGTGTAGTTATAACATATCGTAACTACGGCTTGATTCAAGCCGTAGTTACGAGATTTTATAACAACACCGACGATTTATCAAAACATAACGTTAAACCCAGTCTATTGTTAGCACAAAATTCATTGTCATTTATGTCCTCACTACAAATATAATATCGCTAACTGCTACGTAGCGTAAACAATGTATAGATACATTATTAATCCAATTAAGGTATCTAAGACTCGATAAATGACCTGGTAGGACAGCTACATCTGCTCTGTCAGGTCATTCATCGGGACGTATAGGCTACCATTCATCATGGGATACCAAGCACTTCGTGCAACTTCTGCTTCATCCATAGCAACAAAAATGACTAGGTTATCCGAAATTCTTTTAATCTCAATACCATTGTTAATTGCTAATAGGTGAAGTCGGATTTGCAAGACGTGTATGATATCTAGTGATTAAAGAGATACGACCTACTTTTTGGACCAATGAAATTGGAGTATATTTTAAAATGTCACCGCTCTATTTCGCATAAACGGGCTGCCGGCTAGTTTATGTGACGTCTATACATAGCCACGCCCAGTCTCCAATGAACCGCTAGCGAACACTAAGCCAGATAGAGTCTGTATAGTAGATTCTACGCGATATAAACAATGTTTATTTCGCGTAGAATCTACTATACAGCCTCTATCTAATACATACAAGATATACATTTACTGTCATTACGTTTAAGTTACACAAAATTTCATTCTTAATAACTAAGTTTCACTTGTCAACAGACAACTAACTTGCCTAACCTGAAACGCGTTCGTAAATTCTAAAATGGCGAAAGTAAGTACAAATGAGCCGGGATCTGGAAAAACGTCCCGTATAGCATTTTCAAAAATTGAGTTTCAATATCAGCCTGTTGTCAAATGCAGTCCAATGTGCATCCATGCTGCTTTCTTTAAGTTACTACAGGTCACGAAGAGGCTATTAGAGAACAATATGGATCCTGATCAGACTGTGCGTATGCACAGGCTGATCTGGATCTATGTTGGGCTCAAAAGCCTTAAGGGACGTTTTTCGAGATCCTGGCTCAAATGTATTTTATATGAAAGAGAAAACACAGAGACAATATAGATATTTGTCTTGGAGTACAATGACATCAAATACTTCAAAATTAATGATATTTGTCTTGGAATACAATTACAATATTCCAATAAACTTTTCCCAATTACATACAAAAATGATAGATTTCTACGTAGGTCAAAATTGGGAAGTGTTGCAGAACAAAACGAGGCAGTCCGAATTAGATCGTTGCATGTTGTAGTATAAAACCTTGAGGAAAGGGAAGATCTTCTTTAGTTAGTCAAAACTAGGCAGCATTTTGTAAATGTACACAATCCTTTGTGTTATACTATACTAAAGGAAAGAAGAAACGCAACAACTAGTTTTTGTATATTTCTCTTTAAAATTCTTTGACGTTATTGAGTCAACGTTGTTACTGAATAATATAGGGAATATTGTGGTATTGATCTTTGTGTTTACGTTAGAACCTGTCTCACTCCAAATAGACGTTTGCACATTTCCCACGTGCAAATGTTAAAATAGCTAAATTTTAGAAAAAACTCTTATATTTCGTGTAGATGCACGTCGACTCGACAGAATGCAGTGATTTTTGTTTGGATGTAATGCCTCAGCATTTTTGCGACTTATTCAAAGACGGCTTCCGGTAGCAATTGTTTACGAATGGAATATCAAAGTTGTTCAGTGTTGGTAATCACGTGATTTAAGTTTGGATTCATCACACGGAAAAATGGCGACTATCGGGTTTAATTGGCAGTAATTCTGAAGGTAAGCGGATATTTCTCGATCTGTAGGCAATGTCATCCAGAAAGTTATACCCCATGTCCTGGCCCACAAAATTTCTGACCTAATGGTACCAAGATATTATCGCAAAGATCCGTACTTTCAGCAAACACTCTGTCACAAAATTTCTATCGACGAGAATCCAAACTAAAAATATGCGAATACTGTTCACGGACGAGTGGTAATTTTGGCGATTTTGAGTTCATGCTATGAATTCTGTGCAAAAATCGGTCTACAAATAAAATGTAGATAGTCTCGGTAACCTAAACTATCCTTGTTATTTACTTACCTCCACCCAACTAGTGAAGAATTGAACATTTTAAAAAAGAATACCTCACACGGACAAAGAAAATCGAATTCATTTCACGGACAATCTTTAGTAATTGGATAACACTCACGGATTGGGGCTTGTCGTGAACACGAGGATCGAGGCAAATTGGAATCAAACCATAAAATACTCACTTTTTGTGTAACAATGATTTAAAGTATGTCTTAACATACTATGTAATATGTTATAAAGATCCAAATTTCTTCTACCCGAAAAAGGAGTTGTTTAAGACAAAACGGTGTAAAAATAGAACATTGAATAATATTAAAGGCAAATGATAAAACGACGATTGTCAGCATTTTGCTCTTTCCTTCAATACCTTTCCGAATTATTTGTAATTTGTTAGAGAAGGACAAGTCTTGTTTTGATAATAGTTTAGCATCTGCGACCTTTAAATCTGAAAGGGAAAATCTTGGAAGTCTGAAAAGTGTCACTATGAATCAATGTTTGGCAATGAGTATGTTTTTTCACAAATTCGAAAGCAGCTTGACCACGAACAGGTCTGAAAATGTCTCAAATATTGCATTTTTTAACTTTCTTGGTTGTACCTTTCAGCGCGTTCACGAGATAACGCTGTTTTTTTCACATTCAGGTGCATTGTTCACAGTCCAACTGCTAAACGTTATACATGTGAGACATGTGGAAACAAGCTTGCAACAAGGGCAGATTTATCAGCACATTTACGCAGGGTGCACGCTGAATGTCCTTTTGTATGCCATACCTGCGATAAGTCATTTGCAACGAAACAAGACCTCCAAGATCACGAAGGAGCGAAAAGACACATTTGCCTGTGTGGGAAGGCCTATCGATACAGGTCGGGCCTAGCGAACCACAATAGACTCCTTTCCATTATCGTTTTAGTCCGTACCCGCAGAACACTTCCGGTAATTCGAGTCTTCTCTGATGAAAATTCGCTTGTTGATATTTGGATGTCCCTATTTACATCCGACCGCTGTCCCATTCAAAAACAAAAGAAGAAAAGTCTGTCACAGCGACATAAATTGTGTCGGAATTTTCATTTTTTTACAGTTGTCGCCACATCGTATGACACGTGTTTATGTTTTGATTAAAGTTCAATTACATTTGAACAAAATATAAACATTGTGCCATACGATGTGGCGCCAACTATAATTGGAAAGCGCTCCGATATAAACAGCGACATTCAAATATCAAAGAGCGAATTTTCATCAGAGAAGACTCGGATTAATATCCAGTGACAAACAATGGATTTATGGGAATTAACTGTGTTAGATCTATAGGGAATCGAAATGGTTTTAAACTGCATCGTTTATCAATGCAAGAATCGGGAAAAAAAGATGAATGACGGAAGTAACTAAGGAGAATCTTCACTTTTTCCGATTTCCACAAGATCAACGCAAGTGTAGAGCATGGATAAAGGCAGTGAATAGGAATGAATTTCGCCTTTCGCCTCTAAGGACGACTTCCGGTGGCTGTTGTGTGTGGGAGTCTTAGTGGAAACTTGTCTATTAAGAAACAGTGTTACGGTAAACATGTACGCACCCACAACAATATTTTTGGGTTGTCCTATTCAAAAGCTGCTGCAGACGAAAGATGCCAATTAATGAGAGCATGATCAGAATACGATACGGAAAGGAAGATATTTGGGCACAATGAGAGTATGCTTGTTATCAGTATTTTCTCTTTTTGTCCCAATGTTTTCCAATTTCATCTCTGATAAGGACGTCGAAACCAGGTGTTGTTAAAAAAGGGTTTAGATGTGTATTTACATTGTAATTTGTTCGGCCATGTAAAATATTCTGTTGAGAATATTTCTTTTGGAATAGGGAACGATTTTATCCAGAGTACCGTGATGTAATTTCGGCAAAAAAAAGTATTTCTGCAGGTGCTGTTATAAAATCTCGTAACTACGGCTTGATTCAAGCCGTAGTTACGTGATTTTATAAAAACACCAACGGTTTAATGAAACACAACAGCAAATTCAGTTTTTAGCACAAAATTCATTGTCGTCGTTTTTCATAGCTCATAAGACTCTTTCATGCTGCATTTTATAACGTCCCATTTTTACGTTCTTTTATCCCATTTTAGACTGGTTAACTTTTCTGATACTAAGTTGCGTGTAGAAACGTAGACCAAAGAAAGACGAAGTATAGTAGATTGGACCACACAAGAATTTGTCGTTTGGGAAAAGGATTCTAGTCAATTTTTAAATCGAAATCAATATTTATGTTTTCTTTTTAATAACAAGTCAAGGGAGCGTTTTTGGAAGTATGTTATTTGAATAACTGAATATAGTTACTGCTATAATGTTCGGAATCTGAAAGTAGAGAGGATCATTAGCAGTAAAGTTTCCAAGCAGCTAATGTCGTCTTTCCTTTCAAATATACTTGTCAACAGTTCTAATGTGCCACTTTACAAATGACAATAATTTTTCCAAAAAAAAAAAAAAATGCTTTGGCTTGGGAAAAAGTGAAGAATTTTTAAAGATCTGGATTCAATCGGGTTAAATGTCTTTTTTTTATTTCGTAAACAGATCTTTGCATATCACTTTTACAATCAGTACAAATTAAAAATATCACTTTAACTGAAAATAGAACAATACATTGTATTACATTGAGAGAAATGAGACAACTGTAATATTCATCATTTTTCATCATTGTCCGCAATGTATACAGAAACCTTGTTTTAATATGAAATAAGTCGTTTCTTGATAATTTTAAAGAATGAAAGTTCCATAAACGACAAACCTTATAGGAATAAAAAAATAGAATTTTCACCCTTTCAAAATGACAAAATTTCGACAAGCCTTCATTGACAGGAGTTGTCGACAACAAAACAATATTAAACTCGTTATTATTTAAGTCCTGATTTTATTACGAAATGCACTACTTTGGTCTCATTTTTGCGGGAACTCACCGGGATGATTACTGGGGAAAAGACCCATCAAAAAGATAAACGAACAAAAATTCAATTTTGTTAATTTTATTGACTAAATAATATAATTGATGATATCAGTGAAAGCAAACCTCGTAAATTTACGAAGAGAATATATTTTGTCAAATACTTGGAACACATATATTAGTTCATAGACATATGCATCAAAATGTCAACAAAATCAAACCTCGTAAATTTACGAGGTTTGCATAATAATACCGGAAAATTGAGAAGCTGAATCTATCATTTGTTGGATATGTACAGAGGATTTCTTTGTCCTACAGATAGAATGATATCATCTTCAAACCTCGTAAATTTACGAGGTTTGCACATACTATTTAAATACTGAGACAGCTGTAGCTATCACGTGTGAAATATTTTCAAAACGTGTTTATCTATCATAGAAACAACTAGAATGGTCTGATATTTAATCATCAAACTTCGTAAATTTACGAGGTTTTCAGACAATACGAAAAATTGTGAAACCTATTTGATCATAAAACGGAAACATTTCTATGAATATTTAAATCACAAAACCTCGTAAATTTACGAGGTTTGCATGAATAGCCAAAAAATTGAGACGACAATTCTGCGTTGAAACTTCCACAAAATACAACATTCTAAGATTGCTGAGATAATCTATTATTCTATAACATCAAACCTCGTAAATTTACGAGGTTTTCAATACTATGCAAATACTGAGATAGCAGTAGCTATCATGTGTGAAATATTTTCAAAACGTTTTAAACTATCCCAAAAACAAATAGAATTATCAGATCTATAATCATCAAACTTCGTAAATTTACGAGGTTTGCAGATCAAACGAAAAATTGTGAAAACGATTAGATCATAAAACAGAAACATTTTTAAGAATTTCTAAATCACAAAAACCTCGTAAATTTACGAGGTATGCATGAAAAGTCGAAAAATTGAGACGACCATTCTGGGTTGAAAGTGCCAAAAATACCTCATTCTAAGATTGCTGAGATAATTATATGATTCTATAATATCAAACCTCGTAAAGTTACGAGGTTTGCACATACTATGCAAATACTGAGCCACCAGTAGCTATCCTTTGTGGAATATTTTCAAACTGTTTTTATCTATCATGAAAATAACTAGAATGGCGTGATCTTTGATTATCAAACTTCGTAAATTTACGAGGTTTAAAGGCAATACCAAAAATGCGAATACAATTTGATCATTAAAAAGTAACATATTTAAGAATTTCTAAATCATCAAACCTCGTAAATTTACGAGGTATGCATGAATCGCAGAAAAACTGAGACAACAATTATGCGTTAAAACTGCCAAAATACATTTTAAGAATGTTGAGATAATTATATCATACGAGGTTTTCACATACAATTAAAATGGCCCACCAGTAGCTATCATGTGTGGAATATTTTCATAAAAAATATATATCATGAAGAAAAAAACTAAAATGGTGTGATTTATAATCATCTAACTTCGTAAATTTACGTGGTTTGCAGGCAATATAAAAAAGTAAAAACAATTTGATCATAATAAAGAAACATGTTTCAGAATTTCTAAATCACCAAAACTCGTAAATTTAATACGAGGTATGCATGAATCGCCGAAAAACTGAAGCGACAGTTCTGCGTTGAAACTGTCAAAAAATGCAACATTTCAATATTGTTGAGGTAATTATATTATTCTATAACAGCAAACCTCGTTAATTTACCATGTTTTCAGATACTTCTAGGTTTTTGAGAATGATTTGATTGGGGGAAAAGGCTAGACCTCGAAAAGATACGACGTATGCACATTAGATCAAGTTCAATAACATGTTAGATGAAAACAAATTTAAAAAAATGAGAACACTGGCATTTCAAAATGAACCGGGTATTTACGATGTTTGTACATAATTCGAAAAACCGAGACAATTCTTTTCGGTTAAATATGTCCAAAATACACATCAGAAAAGTCGTAGTATGCTGACTGTTACATATCATTTTTAAATTAAAAGAAATATTTAACATTGATAATTTTTATCTACTCCTTTCAAAAATATGTATCGGAAATGTCACGACCAGGTGTTATGTCGTTTGGGAAATGGTTACACCACCAAACTTCGAATTACGAAGTTTGGGGACTTCGAATTCCGAAGTTAGAGAGTAATGTTTGAAAACTGAGAACGGATTGTTCATAAAATGAAGACAATTTCCAAAGATGTTGACTTGTACATATAAGTAATGTTATGAAATTGCTTGTGAACTCACATCATTTACATCAAGCTGTAGGGAACTGACTACTACAGCTTAATGAGCTGTGGGGAGCACTCAAATGTATATAAAATGCCTGTTGCACAGTATTTGACCCAAGCTATGCTTCAAATAGAAAAAAAGATACAAACTTCTTCAACCCTTTCCCAAACTAGACCTGGTTTTGACATCCCTTGAATGTAAGTTTGGGAAGAAAATCGAGACAAAAAAGGAAAATGTTGATTACCATTATTTTTTCTCATGTTTGTCTAAATACATTCTGTGACTTTTTTACACAACCCCTATAATTATCAAAATTCAAATTGACGTCTGCACCAGCTTTTCGATTGAATACATAAATAGAAAAAATGAACATTAAGAAATCGATTCGGAAGAAGCATCAAGACCCTAAAAATTTTACTTACTATTATACTTTAGAAAATTGTGCACCAGGCATCAAGATAAGTTACAGATTTTGCAAAACAAAGTCACCTAGATCCAATTCTAATGCATGTAACAGTTAACAAGATCTGGATTTGAAGTCGCCGATAGTGAAGAATTGAGAAAATATTGAGACGAGAGAAGAAATAATAATCAGCATTTTCTCATTTTGCTTCAATGTTTTCTGGGTTAAACTCATAACCCTTTTTTATTCATCAATTTCGTGATCTTCTGTAGCTTTTAAATAGAAGCGGTCTATTTTTTGTCGTGTGGTAAAGGGTTAAATGCCCGTAATAAAAACATTTCAACAAGCTGCCATGTGTTATACTGTATAACTTGTATCGTCATGTCTGATATCATAATGGGTCCGTTTTTTTTTTGTTTTGTTTTTTTGTTTGTTTGTTTTTTTTTAATTTAAGTAACTTCCGTTCCCGTCATCGCTTTTCTTCTCCAACTAACATTTAGATTCACGAAATATGTACACTGTCCAAACGATTTCTGATTTATGGTAGTTGAAAACCATTTTCACACACCCTGGTAAGTTGTTTTGTACAGGCGACGTCTACACTAATGATTAGTAATCCCTTCCTGAAAGAAAAAACACATATCGTCGGTGTAAATGAAAACTTCGTATGTCGATTTTTGCGATTTTAAAAATGTATAAACGTGTATGCCCCTTTAAGTCAATATATGCAGGTTGTGTGGTATTTTTACTTGTCAGTATCAATGTCACATTATATATGAACAACATGTCCGAATTTCAAGTAAAACCCTCGAGTTTCGGAAAAGTAATAAAATCTTATTTCTCCCTCTCTAAGATTTTCTAAAAAAAAACGAGATGCGAGGTTTTGCATTAACACCGACGATATTCTTGTTAGTCAATGTTAAAAATAAATCATTTTTAGCATTTCCCAGACGATAACTCAACTTTGAAATATGTTGCAGACGAAAAGTTAACAAAATGCAAAATAATGTAAATAATAATATACAACATTTTACCCCTTTCCCAAACAAGATTTGGTTTTGACGCCCCTGAAAAACAAGCTAGTGAAAACATGAGACAAAAGAAGAAAATGTTGATAATCGGCATTTTCTCCTTCTGTCTCAATATTTTCAGTGCTATATCGAGAGAATTTGACATGTACACAAATCTTATCTTCAATAACCTCCATATTGTCATCTGCAGCTGGTTTCAAAATGTTGTTGGATGGGAAAGGGTTAAAGAAATGGATAAAACCTGAACAATAATGGAAAGGGATAAAACTCTACAGGATAGGTTTCTACGCAAAAGAAATGCAGCTATAATAAGTTATAATGGACAAGCATCCTTATCAAACTGAAGTTTTTAACTATCGAAACAAGGTTTATGGAGAAACCGGGGTTTTCCCTTATCTGTAGACATAAAATCTAGATGCATCTCTTTCTGGGTAAAAATTGTAATTCACTCAGATGGAAAAGAAATATAAAAAGTATCTTAATTAAATGCGGTTTGGTCACCATATTGGACAACCAAATGTTTCCTTACGAAAAATGGTTAGAACTTACTGTAAAACAAAAGCTTAAAGACCTCTTTATTAATTTTTGGTATAGTGTCTTAGAAAGTAACGACAGCTGTCACACTTATAAATTGATAAAAAAAGAAAGTCGGACAAGAGAAATGCTTAATTGAAGCTCCCCGTGCACTCTTGAAATACCTGATTAAATTTCGAACCAATAATCATAATAAATTACCCATTGAACTGAAGTAGGAAGATGGTCTAATACTGAAATAAGAGAAAGAACTTGTGATCTATGTAATAATTCCATTGGCGACGAATACCACTATGCCATTGAATGTGAATACCACTATGCCTTTGAATGTAACATTTTTAAAAATGCCAGAAAAAACTTTTTTACCAACTAAATACACAGAAAAACATAATGTATGTAAATTTGAATTGCAATTAAATACGAAAAACAAATTAGAACCTATCAACCTATGTAAATTTATAAAAAAATGTCTTAGAACATTTCTGAGATTTTTTGTATTAATGCATGGTAACTATATTGTTTATTGTTTTAACTCAAATAGATATAACATTAGACTAGTGCAAGTTGAAATTCCCGAAATGCAACAAAATGGATGACAAAAAAAAACGAAAGTTAGGTGCTCCTCTCTACAGAAACCATCGAGAGAAACGAAGAAAATGCTGATACCAGCACTTTCTTCCATTCTATCGATGGTTCACAAACAAATGACGTCAAAACAAGCCAATCTTTAAGGAAAGGGTTAAACAGCAATTTGTCGTTGTAAATGCAAAACTTCGTATCTCGTTTATGGAAAATTTTAAAGGGGAAGGAAAAAGGCGTAATAACTTTTCCAAAACTGAAAGGTTTTGACTTGAATTTTGGACATATCGTTCACGAATAACGTGTCATTAATATTGGTCCGTAAATTAGAATTTTGTTCAGTAATATAGACCCTATGCATAGAGTCTACGAATTATTTGAACGGCCCTCGTATATCTAAACTTGCAAGAATTGTCTTTAAATGGACACACAAGATTTTACTTTGAAAATCGCAAAATCGACCTACGATGTTTTGCATTTACACCGACGAATTGTCGATTTATTCCTTTATTTCACGGTGGATAATCACGTGATGGAGGGTTCTCCGCGGAATAATTTGAAGCCGTAGTGGCAAATTATAAGTAATGGTAAACTTGAAACACATTGTTTTCGTGCAAATAATTGTGAATAAACATATAATGGGAAAAAAAAGAAATTGCTCAATTTGACCAATTTCTTCTTTTCCCATGATATTTTCATACAGAATTATTACATTTTAATTTATAAGAATGCATTATATATCAGTTTTTGACATGAAATATCTCTAAATGTCTCTATTTGGTGACCATAAGATGTAGGGGTTACACGGGTACTTTTGAAGCTGTGGGCATTACAATGATTTACATGAAGCTGTAGTGAGGCCTATACATCACTGCGTGAAGCAACAATTCCAGAAAATCTTCAACAATTTGAAATCGGTTTAAAGCAGAGAAAGTGTGAAGACATTGATTAGATGGTCGGGGTGGAATTTTGAAGAAAACAAAGTTGATAAAAAAAGTTGTTGAAGATCAACCAAAATTTCGGTTGATCTTCAGTAACTTTTTATCAGTTGATGTAAAAAAATCCACCACATTCAACTTACTCTTGGCACTTTCTGACCTTCTCTGCTTCAAACCGAATTCAAATTGGTAAAGTATTAACAAATATGTTGATGATTTTCTGAAATTCTGAGTCACGCGATTAGCCACCGTGTTTTATAGACGGCTAAAGTACATAACGTCGGTGTAAATGCAAAACCTCGTATGTCGATTCTTGCTATTTTCAGTATTAAACACATATTATTTGTGAACAATATGTCCAAATTTCAAGAAAAACAGTTCAGTTTGGGAAAAAGTTATTACACTTTTTTCCCTCCCCTTTAAAATTTTCCAAAATCGAGATACGAGGTTTTTGCGTTTACAACGACGATAACCTCTTTGTGTTTCGGATAAACACTCAGAATGCAAACTTATAGATGGAACGAAAGTTCTACGACTAAAGTGCAATTTGTTCTAATGTTTTAACCCTTTCCCAAACACGACCTGGTTTTGACGTCCCTATTAGAAAAGGCTTGGGAAAATATTGAAACAAAATAAGAAACTGCTGATAACCAGCAGTTTCTCAGTTTGTCTCAATATTTTCTGTGCATATATTACACAAATCCTATCATTTTGTCATATGTGGCTGTTTTAGAAGGGGATCACTCTAAAATTTTGTCGTGTGGGAAAGGATTAACATAACATCGTTGTAAATGCAAAACCTTGTATTTCGTTTTTGGAAAAATTTCAAACGGGAGGGAAAAAGTGTAATACATGTAACATTTCCCAAACTAAAATGTTTTACTTGAAATTTGGACACATTGTTCATAAATGATTTGTCAATAATATTGATCAGTTAAGATATCTAAAAACCTGCAAGATTTGTCTTTAACAGGGCACACAAGTTCGTACTTTGAAAATCGCAACAATCGACATACGAGGTTTTGCAGTACACCGACGATAAGCTAGAGTCAAATTTGAGATCAGACACCAAAGTCAAAATTAATCTAGATTAAAGTGACATTTCAGATTCTTGTCTTATAAATTTCACTTTTATTTTTATCTAAAAGAGCATACTTTCTTATGAAAATTCTGAAAATTTCAAACCAAAACATTGCGCCGTTTACGAAAAGTATGTATTTTTGTATTAAAATCAAACAAATTGTTGTCCACAACAGTTCAGGGGCCCGTTTTACTAACAAACTTACGAACATTTTTGAAACAACAACAAATCTGATTGTCCGAATAATTACCGTTATTATTGTCCACCCAAATTAACCCGGGACAACTTAATTTTCGTGTGCAAAGTCCGTTATTTGAGCGTCTTAACAAAACATTGCCGAAGCGGGGTCATTACATATGCAGATGTCCCGGGTTAATCTTGTTGGACAATGTGTTGTTACAAGGTTTTTGCAAAAATCTTTGTTAGTAAAACGCGGCCCTGATGTGTATAGAATTTGTCGTTTCTGTCTCAACACTTTAAAGGCGCGATTATCGCTTATCATCATCAACTTAAAAAAAAAATGTTCTTGACTTAGAGCATGGAAACGGATTTTAAACAAAGTCTAACTGTGACCTTGACCTTTGACCATGGTGACCCCAAAACAGTAGGGCACCTCCATTGGTCATAGGCAACAACTGTGTAAAGTTTCATGATCCTAGGTCAACCGGTTCTCAAGTTAGAACACGGAAACAAAATAGTAAATTTTAACTACACCCCCCCCCACCCCCCCCCATAATAAAAACTTCAAAGTGGCATAACTCTGAAACTAATGACTGGATCAAGATGAAAATTGCAGGTGCACAACTTCATGTGATAGGAAACACCCTGATAAAATTTCAGAAAAATTGGTCAAAAACTGTGGGAGGAGAAGAGGACACAAGATTATGTCCACCCCCCCCCCCCTTAAAAACTTCAAAGTGGCATAACTCTAAAACTAATGACTGGATCAAGATGAAAATTGCAGGTGCACAACTTCATATGATAGGGAACATCCTGATAAAATTTCAGAAAAATTGGTCAAAAACTGTGGGAGGAGAAGAGGACACAAGATTATGTCCACGGACGGACGGACAGACGGACGGACAGACGGACGGACAGACGGACGGACGGACGGACAACCTGATTCCAGTATACCCCCCCATAACTTTGTTGTGGGGGGTATAAAAACTGATAGCATTTATACCCATTAGAATAACCAATCTTGGCATCAAGACATACTATAAAAATTTGATATGGGGATGAAATGTCCCTTTAAGGTTGAATTTATATGTATAATGTAACAAAGATATTTGTGCAAAGGCAATACAAACTTGTTATCAGTATTTTTCTGAATTTTTTAAAAACTTTTTTTTTATTTGGGCACGCAATTAAAGTCAGTTTTTGTTTGGAAAAATATTAAATTTCATGTCAGTTTGAGAAGAAAGAAAAGCATTTTAACTCTTTCCCAAACAGCGAATTTTTTAGGGTGGTCGAATTCGGAAGCTGATGCAGAAGACAAAACAAATGTTGCGAAAGAATGGAATTGAGCTAAAAATAACAGAGAAAATCTTGAGACAAAAGGAGAAAGTGCAGATTATCAGCACTTTCTTCTTTTGCCACAATGTTTTCCCAAGTCAATTCTAATAGGGACGTCAAATCTTGTTTTGGAAAGGGTTAAAATAGTGTTGTAGCTAACTATCCCATTTTTTTTCAATTAAATTTTAGCAATAAAACAGACAGGCAGCAACAATGAATTTTGATTGTTTTAAAACTTTTCTTTTAAGTCGACTTATCAATGAAAATAAACGCAAAGATAAATACCTCATCAAAATCCGTCTGTCTGTAAACAGTAGCCATATTATAATGAAATCACAGTTACACAAGAAAATGTGTAATCGGCTGTGTAACACGTGGCTCCCTTTCGTCTACTGATTGAAATGCCGCGGTCTCGATCTAACCCAGAACATCCCTTTACACCTGTCTGAAACAAGCGGCGTTTAGTTACGAGACCCTTTTAAGTTTACGTTTACATTAATCTTGTCTATTCAATATCGCTCGTTCATTACTTACATGTTGCGATGGTCTATACTTCCGTTACAGATTGATTTTTATAAAAATGAAATAAAGACTGTCGTGAATATTTGTAATTAGGCAGTTTTGATATAATACTTAGTAGGACAAAAGCCCACTCCTTATAAATTAATATACATGTATTTAGTTTGTTTTAATCAAAATTAATGTTTTGATTGTTTCTTATGTGCATTACAATCTATATTATTTAATTAATTTATAGACACCTAATAATGTATCAACACCAAAGAAATAATGAAAACACATCGATGAGTGATTATAAAAGTGACTTTATATTTTGAATCAATATGCTAAAATTAAATGAATAAAATGAATCAAATAATAGGACTTTTTCAGGATTGGGGGAAGGAGTACACAGGACGCTGGTAGAAAGGGGAAAAATCACATGCGGTATCCTAGCTTGGGGTAAAATTGTAAAACATAGAAAAAGTACATTTTGTAGGCTAAACCCCTCTTACACCCACTACTGTAGACTTGAGAACAAGCAGGGCTAGTTTGTAAAGCTGCAGAAAGTGAGGAAAAGCTTTCCATGTTCTTTTATTTGGGTTTTTAGTGTGATTTTTGAAAATATATCTTGGGGAAAATTTTATTTTTAGGGGAAAAAATCATAATTTCTGTAGGGGAAGACGCTGGAAACCAGTGTCACTTTCTTAAGGGGAAAAACCCCTGAATAAGCAACAAAGTATAAATGTTATCGTAAGAAATGAATTGCGAAGAAAATTGACTTTTTCCATCAATTGTGTTTTTTTCCATTAGTTACAATAAGGAGTGGGCTTTTGTGAAGTGGGCTCATGTCCAGTCGGTTTTTGAATCCCCCCATTTATATGTTTGAAAGCCGTTTGGACACCCTTCACAGAAATTGTTGATCCGCAAATGCATTATTACCTTTTTCTAATCCGAAAATATCCAATTTGAAGTTAAATCGGACATTTATATTTCGTCGGTGTTATATTGCAAAACCTCGTATCCGCAACTCTTGTTACACAAAGTGGAGTTACGATGTATTGCAATAACACTGACGATTAGCCCCTTCTCAGAATACTGAAATCGTTTGGATTTATCTGGCTTTCTAATTCTCGTGAATATGAAAATCCCTTTTTATCAGGAGATCGCGTGTAAAGAAAAATAATTTCAGATCAACTAATACACGAATTTGTTCTTGCTCATTGAAGCTGTGATATATTTAATCATAACTAAAATATAGTTAATGGACACACATTCTGGCAAAAACGTGTGAAAACCCGATTGATACACCTTCTAAACAACTTTACGCTAAATTTGAAAATAAGGCTAAACAGTGACGGAGCCAGGATTTCTATGAGTGGGGTCGAATACCGAATAAAGCGGGTTCCCCCGAAACCCCTGGATCCGCCCCTGAATAAGGGTTTGTGAAACCGGTTTACGAAATCGGAAGGCCACAAATCCAGTCAAACTCTTTTTGTTGTTGCAACATATTGTATAGTTAACATTTTTTCTGTCTTTAAGGAAATAAAACCACTTTCTCACGCCCAAGCAAGACCTGACCTACATTCGTCTTTGATAGACAGTGCTCGTGAAAAACATTGAGACAATAGCAGCTGTCACACTAATTTTTTGTCGTTTGGGAAAGGGTAAACAGAGCATTTGATCCCAGTAGCTTTTTAATCAGAGTAAAGCAGACGGTATTTTTATGGATTTAACTCGTTACTTAACGACAAAATTCTAGAAAAGTCCATATTCAAATATGTGTAATAAGAAAATGAGTTTTTCTTGAAGCTCTAAACAGAAACCATTTCCGAAATTCAGAATTAGCTATCATTTGTAAGCGATTTTCTTTATTTTCTATGGTATCTAAATATGCGACATAACGTGTGAGAAGGGCATTTCTTAAATGCGGTTTCGTACTTTTCAAGAAATTTAACTTATATAGGATAATTATGTTGTTTTTCAACTACTCGTACATTTGAAATATCGTTGATTAGTCTGCTAAGACTCTGTATTATCAAACAGACGGCGAAAGGGTTGGATGGGGAGATCAGTAAACCGTTGCTAAGCAGCAGTCGGATACCCGATTTCACATGATCACGTGATGGTTCATGTGTAATTAACTAAGTGTGTGAAAGAGATGCGAACGACATTGCTTTGTTTGCACACAGAGTTATCGGACGTCAGTACACGAGCGTCAGGACAAACAGCTTCGGACCACGCAAATACAGGTTAGTTTAACTTTTTACATGTTTAAATAAAAGTTGTTTAAACCTTTCCCAAACAAGACCTGATTTTGAATTCTAGCAGAGTAAGATCGGGAAAACATTGAGGCAAAGGAAGAAAATGCTGATTATTAGCATTTTCTCCATTTGTCACGATATTTTCTGTGGTAGATTGCACACAAATCTGGTGACGTCTGCAGCAGCTTTCAAATAGGGTAGCCTTTACATTTTTCTGTTTGGGAAAGGGTTAATAATTTTAAGATCGTGAAAAAAGAGTGTTATCCGGAAGATACACATGGTTTTTTTATTATTCCTCGCTATATTCTCGTCCGCTATACCTTTACAAAAACAATAATAACAACAACAAAACGTTAGGCTTTGTTGTATTTTATAAACGGAAAACGACAATTTTAGCACTGATTTGCGTTAGTCAGTGTCATGACGTACGAGAATTCTGGCGCCTGTTTCATCAAAATATTTAAGACGTATTTTTGACTTACCAATGTCTTAAAAGTCGCGTAAAACAATAATCGCATAACCCAGGTTTTAGCCTGGGTCCAGTCGTCAATATACAATTTGGTCAATAAGATAGCGCATAAAAAATCAATACCCGTTACATATTGCGGCATCCGTTTTTGATCGTGTCGATATTGATCTTTAGACCGGAGAAAGTAAAGGAGGGAAAAATGATCAGTCTGGAACCCAGTCTACCCAGGTTTTAATAGATTGGCGATACGCGTTTTTTGTCCTAAACTTGTCTTAAGTCATCAGTAAGACAAAAATACGTCTTAAAAGTTTTGATGAAAGAGGCCTCAGGGGCCACAGTTTCATCGAATCACTTCAGACGTATTTTTGATGGTTGTTTTAAACATTTTGTAAGACATCAGTAAGTCATGATAAGTCAAAAATGTTTTCTTAAATGTTTTAATGAACGGATGAATGAAGCAGGCACCAGGTTCAGATATGGTTTATTGATTTAATTCTTATTACGTATATAAATACTTTTTGACACGCACATTTAAAGTCAAAGTGGCCAAATGGTAACGGTAAGACGTGATGCCTAATTCGTCTTTTGGTGTGGGTTCGAAGCTGTGAGATTTTTTTTTTCATTTCTATTTCTCTGCACCAAGAAAATAAAGTTTTTTAATCTTTCATTATGCTCGACGAACATAATCTGCATATCTATTCGAATATAGGCATTATCAGGCATATGTTTTAATCGTAAACGGTCTTCCAACATAAATCACAAATCATATATTTTTGATATCAACAAATGTTTACAAAAAATGAATAATAATTATGCAGACAACAGAGATCCTGGTTATAAAATTTTACCAATTTACATGTATTTTTTCCAGAAATTATTGATTTTGACATTTCACACAGAGAACATTAAGAAAAAGCACGAGGAAGCGAACACTTGAAGTCTTCTTTTTCCCAAACAAGGCTGGAATTTGGCGCCTCAAAAGGAAGAGGTCAGAAAACACTAAATGAAGAGAAGAAATATTGAAAATTTGTATTTGTAACAGCTTTTTTGACCACTCAAAATAATGGCTTAAGAAAACATTTTGGGAAATAAATAAATTTTAACAAGCAATGTCTTCATTTTCCACAATGTTTCCTACTCATACAGGCCTAAAAATGTAAAATTTCATTCACTTGAAATTGTTGTCTGTAACGTCTTTAAATTTGGGTCAGTCTTCTGGTTTGCCGTCTGGTAATCGGTTAAGTTTGCATTCTGGGCACAATGTCTAAATTGCAAAAAATATGGTCTTCATGGGTATACATTTAAACATTTCCTTTCCTGCAAATATTTAGACTGAAACAATTAGAAAAGGAGGATGCACACGACCTCTTCAATTTCAAAAACAGGAAATGTTAATGAAATTGCATATATAATATTGAGAGAGAAAAAAAGAAAATACTGAATTCCAGCAATGTTTCTTTCCTTTATCAATGTTTCCTGAATTGTACTAAAGAACGTCAAATAAAGGTCTTTTTAAAGGAAGCGCTTCAATGGAAACGCACTGGGTTTTAAAAGGGACATACGTGGCTATTCAGTGCTCTCAATAAGGACCAATTTCAGGAAGTCTTGGACTTCCATGTCCAAATTTCAGGAATTTTTCCAGAAAATCAGGAATTTTTCAGCGCGTTTTCGCGATTTCGAAGTTTTATTAAATAATGAAGGAAAAGAAGAAATAGTTAAATACAAACATATCTCTTCCTTTTTTCAAAATGACTTATTTATTGTTTGCTCCAAGTTGCAACTCTTCTCCTTGTGGCAATCCAGTTCAAGCTTGACCAGTCTTAATTTGTCATCTTGGCAGTCTGATTTTAACCCTTTTATATAGTTACTTCATAATAACTGCAAGATATGACCTTAACCCATCACCACACAATGACTCTTTTTGACTCCCCACAAAATAATGACCATGGAAAACATGGTGGAAAATGAAGAAATTGCTTGTGACAAGCAATTTCTTCATTTTCCACTAAGTTTTTCATCCAAAAAGAACCAAAAATTAAAATTTTCATTTATCTGCAGGATCTTTCAATTTGGACCACCCTAAAATTCTGTTGTTTGGTAATGGGTTAAGATAATCATATGAAATGATGATATACATAGATTGGTGCATATTCACTGAATAGCTAATTGAGGAAAGGGTTTCTTTGTTATGAACTGGCGAGAATCTGACCTAAAAAAGTGTATGACGTGGCGTGACGTCACACAGGCTGTCTGAAATGTAGAACAAAATCCCAGTCAAATTTATGTACTAAAAATAGATCAACAGCTGATTAATCATATTACAGTTTTTAAATCTCGTGGATAGTTAAAGGTTGGAGTTAATTGAACAACCATTTTGTTTTAGAATTCGCGTTTATTTCTGACACTGTACAGATGAAACAGGACAAAAGTATTGAGTGACTTTCTTTGTCAATGGATATAAAACACTTTGAATGTAAATAGTGCACATTTCTTTATTTGATTTAAATACGATTTTTGACATGGACTTAGGTTCTACTGACAAACAATGAATCTGCATAAATTAACATAATGAATGAGAATTTGTATATAGAACGTAGCCGACGATTTGTTTAGAAATTTGCGACTAGTAAAAATGTTGGTGAATGAGAAAATATAAAGATCTGCATTCAGTGCTTTCCTTCAATATTTTCGAAACTAGTTTTGTTGAAGTCAAATAAAAAGTTTATGAAATTCAAAATATACATATTGGCGCCCTCTGTGACGAATTTGTTTGATAAAATTAGGCTATAGCTTCACGGCAAATTGTGCAAAGAAGTCTGTTTTTGGATTCATTAGTTTCAAGCCACGAAAACATGGCAAACCATCTTGTACTGATTTGTGATACCGATTTTCAGATTTTGTTTTCTCAGGCGATTTGTGCGGGTTTTTTTTTTTGGTTATTTTTATTTTTTTCTTTTTTTTAGGTGATTTTGAAACAGACGGATGTTTCCGTTATGACAGCGACATCGTAGGATGAATTAGAAAAGAAACGAGATCTAGCCAAAATCAAAATGCACTGCATGATCCTTTCCAATGAGCGTCGATACCATAAATCATGGGGCTTAGAAAGTTTAGAATGAATTAATTGCAGTTACTCGTTTATTTCGTCTCCTTTAATCACAAATGTTTGGAAAATAACAACATTCCTAGATCTTTGATTGCATGCCTAATTAATCAAAATTGTCAGTTAATGTGATGCACCTGTAGTATATTTAAAGACGGTTGATTACTTACCGAATTCATAACTGTCAAAGCAATTAAACGATTACGCTAATCATACATAATTGGATACACACTGGACTGATTACACCGGTATATGCCTTGTGTATTTGTCACTTCTAGGGACCATAAACGCCTCCCGGCAATTTTCTCGACACGCTTATCGGGTGCTTTAACTGGGTGATTATCGATTTTTACCCTTTACAATTTTTTTTACAGACGTCCGGGTTTAAATTTTTGGCAGTCAGTAAAATTTTTGGGACGTCTGCGAGACGCCCAACTTCAAAATTCCGGACGTTTTTTCGCGAAAATCGGACGTAATATACGTCGACGTCCGCTTATTGAGAGCACTGGCTATTATTAGGTTTATATTGACATGAAATATTGTTCTGATAAACTTGACCAACAATGAAAAATGCGATGTTCTATTTGCAACAATTGTCTAATTCAAAATATAACATTTTTTGAGAAAAATGAATAAATGTATTAAACAAAATAAAATAGACTTGACAAATAATTAATCAATATATCATCGCAAAATGGTCGAAGTTTACTACGTTGTTTTTGCTTTTTCACAATAATATCGGGACAATTTCTTTGAATCAAATCTTAGCAAAGACAATTCACTTATTTTACCATTACCCAAGACAAGACCTGGTGTTTACATCCTTTATTATATAAATAATACAAACGGCGTTGATGATTAGCATTTTCTCCTTTTGTCTGAATATTTTCTGCGCATTATTTTACTGCAACATCTTTCAAAATGGGAAAGTCTAAATTCAGGCCGTTTGGTAAAGGACTGTTTAGTAAGATAAACAGAGCATGAGAGTGATAAGTAAAGGTGCAATATTGTGCTATTGTCTTCTGTCAGATTGTCATTTCCAAAAAGGAAAAAAAAAACATCTTTTTTTATGGACTGCTTAAATTTGCAAAAAAGCTTCAAACTCCTTAATTGTTGTTGATAAAGACAAAAGGAGAAAACTGCTGGCAATAAGCATTTTCTTCTTTTTCCCGTATTTCAATTCTAAGGCGTTTCCAATTACGGACGTGAAAACCAGGCCCCGGTTTCTCGAAAAAACTTAAGTACGTTCTCATGCTCAAATCTGAGCACGGTGCTCAAATCGCACGAAATCCACGTGAACTTCAATCGAATACCCTTCAACGTTGGAGAGTATCCCTTTGAAGTTGAGCATGTTCTCATGAGAATATACTTAAGTTTTTTCGAGAAACCGGGGCCAGGTCTTTTTCGGAAAAGGTTTAAGAGACTGCCATCATTAGGGTTTATTGCCAACCGTGTAACCCTTAGCCATAACAGTTTATCAAAAACATAAGAATTCCAATATTTGCTGAATTATTTGTTAGCCCAACTAAAATTATATTTCGGTATATGGATTTAACCCTACATTCTCTAAATGTATTTTCATGAAGAAATACGGCACGAATCTAGGCCTCGGGAATTCCGAGAAATATAATATAATATAGAACATCTGAACGAGTTATCGTTCGTGGCAAAACACACCAAAATCTAGGGGTATTTATTAATCAGCACAAATTTTGTGATTTTCAGCAGCTTTCCAATATTGGAGCAGTCTATATTTTGCCGTTTGGGAAGAGGTTAAAGTGATATTTCTCATTTATTTGTTATAAATTTTATTTTTCTCTGAAAGAGCTAAATTTCCCATTACAATTCTGAAAATTTCAAGCCAAATTATTGAACCGTTTACGAGAAATAAATTGTTGTGGACAACAGTTCATGTTTATATGGAATTTGTCATTTATGTCTCAACTTTAACCCTCTTCAAACGGCCAGATTTAAGGGTTGTCCAACTTAAAGACTGGTGACAAAGACAAAATGGATGTTAATAATGATTAAGTTTATGTACATTAAAAATCATAAAATATTGAAGCAAAGGAAGAAAGTGCTGATGATCAGCACTTTCTTATTTTGTCTAAATGTTTCCCAAGCCTTTTCTACTAGGGACGTCGTAACCAGGCATGTTTTGGAAAAGGTGAAAAACGTATTTGTGGTTTCTAAATAACAACTAAAAAATGAAAGCATTGCTACGCATTAGAATAACTTATCTTTATATGCTTTAACTCTTTCCCAAACGACAAAATTTTAGGGTGATCCAATTTGAAAGCTGCTGCAGATGACAAAATTGATAATAATAAAGACATGATTTGCGTAAAATATGGCACAGAAAATATTGAGACAAAAGGAGAAACTGCTGTTTCTATTAGGGACTTCAAAAGCAGGTCTTGTTTGGGAAAGGGTTAAAAAATGAAATTGGAATGTTATGTCCCTTTAAGCGTTCAGTGGAAAACCCGGTAGAACTGTATCATTTTCTGAAATCAACCCACGGAGTCTATTGTACCAAACCGTTAACGGACGACCGATACGTCGTTTCAGCATTTCGTCGTTGTTAGTGCAAATCCTCGTTTTTGAAAGCTTTTAATGGGAAAGGAAAAAGGTGTAATAACTTTTCCCAAATTGAAAGGTTTTGCCTGAAATTTTGACATATTGTTCACAAATATAGAATGTGTCATTAATAGTGATCCGCAAAAATATCTCAAAACCTGCAGGAATTGTCTTAACTGGACACACACACAATTTTACTTTGAAAATCGCGAAAATCGACATACGAGGTTTTGTATTTACATCAACGATTTACTCTTGTTGTCGTTATTACCTTTCTAAGTTGACTTGTCGCATGGGAAAGATTTAGAGTTGATATATACTCGACAAAACTGCTGAACGCTAACGCATCAATCTTATCTTTTATTTGTTTATATATTTTTAACGAATCTACAGAATACGTTAAAAAATTACACATGCCAACTACCACCATTTATTAAGAAGCTTGTGAAATTTCATAGTAAATGCTGCAGTCTGTTGTGAAATATTTAACTTTCATTAATGATTAAGGATACCCGTTATTCTAAAATTCATAGAGGCTGAACTTTGGGTAAAATGGGAAATTCACACATAACCTTCATAACATTTTGTTGTATTTGCTGAAATAGTTAATGTGTAGAAAAGTTACCTTCCTTAAACAAACCGACGGCTTTTGTACGTTTGAAATCCCGTACTTTATTTTATGCACATGGAGGTAATGTCACATCGCTAGTGTCGTTGGTGTCAGTGCTGACAAAAAACTTATTGGTCTACATCTTACGAACTGTATAAGATGTAGTCTTGATATTTCACACATAGACATATCTCACCAATGCCTTTCATTGGAGACCATGAAACTTGACCTTCTGACCTTGACCTTGAAACGTTGACTTTCTTTAAAAAAAAAACATCTATATGGGCTTACTACGTTGTCCGCGAACAGCCCTTGGTAGGTAAGATAAGGATTCGGTTTTGAGAGACTTCAATTTCACAATCAACCAGCTTTCAGAATTAATTCAAACAAAATTGATTTAAAAAAAAAGAGCACAAGTTACGCGAACCGAAAAGTATTTTGGTCCCCTTTTTGTATAACGCGGTCGCATAAGAGAGAAAACTGACAATAGGCCTTCTTTAATGGTTGTGTGCAGAAACTTGTCGGAAAGACACATGCCAATTATAAATCTAAATCTTCGACAATAAAGAAGAGTATGCAGTTTTAAAAAGTGATGCGTTAGCAGTTTTGTCGAGTATATATCTTTTCTCCCGCGGGTCTCCCTTCTCTCCTTTCAGGAATATGGTTCACCGTTGCTGTAGAGGATCCCAACATCAAATGCTTACCAGAGCATGAAAACTGTTTTCAACTAATTCGCGCTGAAAAATATAATCGAATTGACTGCTTTACATGCCCACCTTTTTATATGACAAGATACGCGTGTCAGACAGTTGAAATACCAGCTCGGGAAGCAGTGTTGGCCATACTACGACTCCACGTACATGATTCTGCACACTTTCAAAACTTCCCCATGGATTAATGTCTTCAATTTTGTCACTAATTAACGTTTTCCCAATAAGACCTGGTTTGGACGTCCCTATGCTTGGGAAAATATTCATGCTAAAAATGAAGAAGGAAATGCTTATAATAGCATTTCCTCATTTTGGTTCAATATTCTCTAGGCTATATACACAGTGTAGGAGCGGAAGTGTGTGAAAGCTTGTCTTTGAGTGATAGCTTGTGTGTCTGTACATCGAGGAAATGCAACTTGGTAAACATCAACGGTTGGCATAGGTAAGAAAAAGTTTATGATTGATAATTATTTCGACATATATCTTATATTTTGTTGTAATGTCGTAATCTTGAATAAACATGGAAGGTATCGTCCTAATATGCGCCCGGTCTGAGCTGTTTAAACTATACAAAATGCCTTGATCATTTGGATGGGAACATTTGAGCATGATTTTCACCACATAAAATTGCCATTTTTATCGCTTTTCTAACATTCATCGTATTGTTTATTTCCAAAATTAAATGCCTTTATGTATGCATTTTTTCACTAAGAACATGATTCAGACGAAATGATGTCCATTCCAATAAAATTCCCGATTTAAGTGTCCGCATTCTGACAGTTTTTATGTACAATCATTTGGCAGGCTAATAACAATTCTCTTATGAATTCATTGTACAATCGCTTACAAGCAGTTTGTAATGTCACTTGCCTATATTTCACACGGATTACAATATCAACACAAACACGAAATTTCAGTTTATCTTCTTTAATTTGTTATCCAATGTTCCACAGGATAGGCTTCTTTCTTTACCTATATTTCAAAATTCATTTTAGAGTGATGAATGAGTTTATATAATAGCAACGAATTTTGTGCTAAACGTTTAGACTTCGTTTGCCAAACGTTATGTTTTGATAAACCGTCGGTGCCTTTTTGAAAACTCTTGACTACGGCTAGAATCAAGCCGTAGTTACGAGATTTTGTAACAAAACCTTCGAAATAATATTGTTTGTCCGAAATTATGTCACTGTTTACTTAATATAATTGTGCCCTATTCTACATCGAACCATGTGCCGCGACGAAAGGTTACTGTATATTCCAAAATATGTAAAGTGGCAGAGAAGCATAATTATACCCCCGCAAACGAAGTTTGGAGGGGGTATACTGGAATCAGCCTGTCGGTCCAGTGGTTGGATGGTTGGTTGGTTGGATGGTTGGATGGTTGTGGTTGGTTGGTTGGTCTGTCTCCAAAACTTTGTCCGGACAACTCCTCCTACACTTGTGGACCGATTTGCTTCATACTGTCCGATTTGCTTCATACTTGGCAAATGTGTGCATTAGGACCTGTAGATGTACAAGACGCAAATTTCACGAAAATCGGACCGATACTTTCTGAGTTATGGCCCCTGATTTGATCAAAAACTGCTTGTCCGGATAACTCCTCCTACACTGGTGGACCAATTTAGTTTATACTTGGCATAAGTGTTTATTGTGACCTGTAGATGTGCAAGACGCAAATTCCTCGGAAATCGGACCAATACTTTTTGAGTTATGGCCCCTGATTTGACCCAAAATGCTTGTCCGGCCAACTCCTCCTACTGTTACTGTCCGATTTGCTTCATACTTGGCACAGGCAGTGTTCTCCCCAGCCCAATAAGCTGTATTGGCCCCACTACAGCTTCATGGAAATCAGTGTTATGCCCCTACAGCTTCAAAAGTACCCCACAGCTTAATTTCTTCAAAATGGTCACCAAAGAGAGACATTTAGAGATATTTCATGTCAAAAACTGATAAATGGGGCATTCTTTTAAACTAAAAACTACTAATTCTGTATTAAAACATTATGGGAAAAGAAGAAATTGCTCAAATTGAGCAATTTCTTCTTTTCCCATTATGTTTTTATTCACAATTATTTGCATGAACACCATGTGTTGCAAGGTTTACCAAAGCCACTACGGCTTCAAAGTATTCTGTGGAGAACCCTGACAGGTGTTCATTAGGACCTGTAGATGTGCAAGACGCAAATGGCATGAAAATCGGACCGATACTTTCTGAGTTGTGGCCCCTGATTTGACGAAAAAATGCTTGTCCGGATAACTCCTCCTACACTTGTGGACCGATTTAGTTAATACTTGGCACAAGTGTTCATTGTCACCTGTAGATGTGCAAGACGCAAATTTAACGGAAATCGGACCAATACTTTTTGAGTTATGGCCCCTGATTTGACCCAAAAATGCCTGTCCGGATAACTCATCCTACACTTACTGTCCGATTTGCTTCATACTTGGCATAGGTGTGCATTAGGACCTGTAGATGTGCATGACATAACTTTCATGAAAATCTGACCATTACTTTCTCAGTTATGGCTCTTGATTTTACCAAAAAATGCTTGTCCGGACAACTCCTCCTTTAGTTACTGTCCGATTTGATTCATACTTGGAACAGGTGTGCATTAACTTCTGTAGATGTGCAAGACGCACATTTCACGAAAATCAGACAGACAAGTTCTGAGTTATGGCCCCTGGTTTGACAAAAATGCTTGTCCGGACAATGTCTCCTACAGTTACTGAACGATTTGCTTCATACTTGGCACAGGTATGCATTAGGACCTGTATATATGCAAGATGCAAAATTCACGGAAATCAGATCGATACTTTCTGAATTATGGTCCCTGATTGGACCAAATTTCAATAAAATCGGATTGACAATTTCTGAGTATGGCTCCTGATTCAACAAAAACCTTTCTCCGAACAAAGGTGGTGGCGGGGGTATTGTCATCACCTTCAGTGATAGATTTCTAGTTCTTACTGAAAGATGGCGAATAATGACACATTTGCTGTCCGCAGTGGCCGTGTCAGTACAGTAGCTGTCTACAGATAGTATTACGTCGATTTATTTAAGGAAAGTAGGTTCGAAACACAGTCATACATGTATTTCTATAAATCGAAATCCCTCTTTTCCTCGCCAATTTAGACTCGCTAATTTTTTACCATTCACGGGTCGTTGTCATTTTTCACCACAAAAGACACTATTAACTCAGCTTGCTGTCCATGGAAAATGTCACGTGACTATACCGCGTGTATACTCAACGGATTTGGTGGGATAAAGTGTACACTACGCGCATTTTCAGATAGTGCCTTTCGCCATGCTACGCGATTTTAAAAAAACGTTAGGTATGCCTCGTTGAAATCACTTTTCAGTGCAAAATCGTATGTTTACAATTGTGTTTTGTAAAATAATATATAACAGGAGATCCAAACAGGAGATCTGTTTGGTTACAGTAAAAATAATCTATTTTGGATTTCCCAGGGTCATGGATGATGACTATTACAGTTGGCGCCACATCGTATGGCACAATGTTTATATTTTGTTCAAATGTAATTGAACGTTAAACAAAACATAAACACGTGCCATACGATGTGGCGCCAACTGTAATTGGTCCCTGTCAAATGTTGATATCGGTTAAAGCCGGATTTTAAATAACAGATTGACAAAGATTGAGACTTCAATTATACTTTAGTATTGTATTTCGTCGGTGTAAATCAAATATTAGGTTACTTATGGAAGCTTTTATAAAATTATGTCACGTGATTCTCCATCATGCAAAAATTTCTTATTTTCCCGACATGTTTTCTCTGTATCTGTTACGGGCGAGCATAATATCATGAAAATATCAGTCGAATATAATGCCAAAAGAGGTAAAGATGCATTCATTGCAATCAATATGTCACATATGCAATTCAAGCTGTTGTACAAAAGTAAATATTTCTTGTCAGGCTATTGTACAGGACTTGACAAACGATTGTACAAAAAACTATTTTTAAACGGCAAAAATGGGAAGTTTTAGACGGTTTCCTAGCCAAATAATTATATAAATCTCAACACACACATATGCACGAGCTGTGAACGAAAATTTTGTCGCGAAATACCCTACAGTATGCATCTATTCGAATGAAAACTGCGATTCGTAACAGCTAAATCACCCGTTTTAGTTCATGCCCAAGTGAATCGGGCCTAAAATGACTTAAATCAAGAACTAATGGCTCCGGTTGCTCTAAAAATATTACAGGGAATAATAGATAAAGAAATTGGTACAATGATCTGACAAAAGCGTTGTGTTTATCCAGAAAAAAACATAAATTCTTACCAATGTCAACCACTGATATTTACCAAGTTGCATTTCCTCGATGTACAGACACACAAGTTATCACTCAAAGACAAGTGTTCACTCACTTCCGCTCCTACACTGTGATATAGTACATAAATTAAAATCTTTAACATCGTCGATTTTGTCGTTTGCAACAGCTTTTGAATTATATAACATACAAAAAGTCCATGTCTGGGAAAGGGCTTTGTGGTATTTTGAAGTAAATAGATAATAGAAAGCATACTGGGAAAAGAAGAAATTGCTCCTTTTTATCATTTTCTTCTTTACAAGCAATGTTTTTATACTTAACCTTTTTGCATAAACACTGTACGTTTTAGGTTTCTGTATATAGGTAAAATGGCACTGGGCCACTATAGCTCCAAAATATTCTGATATGATTTTGTTGTTTGTGAAAACATCGTATTTACGAGGTATTATCTTATAGAATAATATAATTATCTCAACAATCTTACAATTTTTTTTTGCAATCTTAACACAGAATTACCGTCTCTGTTTCTCGGCGATTCACGAATACCTCGTAAATTTACGAAGTTTGGTGATTTAGAAATTCTTAGATATGTTTGGTTTTATGATAATATTGTTTTCACATGTTTTGTATTGCCTGCAAACCTCGTAAATTTACGAAGTTTGATGATTATAGATATGATCATTCTAGTTGTTTTTTTATGATGGATATTCTTTTTGAATATTCGACACAGGATAGCTACTGGTGGGTCAGTAATTGAAAAGTATGTGAAAACCTCGTAAATTTACGAGGTTTGATGTTATAGAATAATATGATTATCCCAACAATCTTAAAATGTATTTTTAGCTGTTTCAACGCAGGATTGTCGTCTCAATTTTCCCACGATTCATGCTTACCTCGTAAATTTACGAGGTTTTGGTGATTACACAATTCTTAAATACTCTTTTCTTTTCTATGATCATTTTTCCCACTTTTATGTATTGCCTGCAAACCTCGTAAATTTACGAAGTTTGATGATTATTCAATGAAATTCATCACACCATTCTAGTTATTTTTTATAATAGATATTAAAAACAGTTTGAAAATATTCCACACAGGATAGATAATGCTGTCTAAGTTTTTGAATAGTATGTGCAAACCTCGTAAATTTACGAGGTTTGATATAGAATAATATGATTATCTCAACCATCTTAAAATGTATTTTTGGCAGTTTCAACGCAGAAATGTCGTCTCAATTTTTCGACGATCGATGCATACCTCGTAAATTTACGAGGTTTGGTGATTTAGAAATTCTTGAAAATGTTACTTTTCTAATATAATTTCCCCACTTTTTTGTATTGCCTGCAAACCTCGTAAATTTACGACGTTTGGCGATTATTCATCGCTCCATTCTTGTTATTTTTATATCACACAGGATACATACTGCTGTCTCAGTCTTTGAATAGTATGTGCAAACCTCGTAAATTTACGAGGTTTGGTGTTATAGAATAATATAATTATTTCAGTAATCTTAAAATGTATTTTTGGTAGTTTCAACGCAGAATTTTTGTAATAATTTTTCGGTGATTCACGCATACTTCGTAAACTTACGAGGTTTAGTGATTTATAAAATTCTTAAATTTGCCTTTTCTATTATCAAATTGTTTTCACATTTTTGGGGTATTGCCTTCAAACCTCGTAAATTTACGAAGTTTGATTATTTTGATAGGTTCATTCTAGCTGTTTTTATGATGGATAGAAACGTTGTGAAAATATTCCACACATGATAGAAACTTCTGTCTCAGTATGTTTAAAGTATGTGCAAACCTCGTAAATTTACGAAGTCTGGAGATGGGATGATATATTTCTATGATAAAAACCCTCTACGTACCCAACAAATGATGTAATTTGTTTCTCAATTTTCCGATAGTATTGTGCAAAGCTCGTAAACTTACGAGGTTTAATTTTGTTGACATTTCGATGCATATGTCTATTTGAACTTCCATATGTGTTCCAAGTATTTGACAAAATATATTCCCTTCGTAAATTTACGAGGTTTGCTTTCACGGAAATTATCAATGATATTATGTAGTCAATAAAATGTACAAAATGGAATTTTCGTTCGTTTGTCTTATCGATGGGTTTTTTCCCCAGCAATTATCCCGGTGAGTTCCCGCAAAAATGAGACCAAAGTAGTGCATTTCGTAATAAAATCAGGACTTAAATAATAACGAGTTATTAATTAAAAGTACTCGTACACTGCGTATATTTCATAGCAAGTATTATAATAAGAGAAAAAGATACATATCATTCTGTTTATATCGGTTATTTTTTCTTTTGTCTTAATATTTTTCCACTGCTACGGACGTCATAAAAAGGTCTCTTTGTTAAGGCTATACATGTATTTGGTTATTAGCATCAATGGAATGACAATGCATCCCTTATGAAATAATACACATGTATCAAAACAACAATAAATTGTGTTTACAACTAAGTATAAACATTTTGCTTCTCAATTTAAAAGTACTTGACCACCACGATCAGCAGCAATAAATGGACTATTCATCGTCCGTGTTCATAATAACAAACAAATATTTCCAATTTCACGAAATGGCAGACTGAATCCTATGAAATGGATGCAATTTATTGGCATTACATGTAATGGTAGACTTCGCAGGTTGGCTGTAAAATAGATATGTGATATCGGATGAAAAACAATCTGCGATTCTGTATATGTGATTTACCATTTTATTTCAGTATTGTTTCTCGGTTTGTGTGTTTATGCTTATTCCTTATTTTAACAAATTGGAATTAATAAAACTTTTGAAAAATAAATGACGCATTTTGTTCAATTTAAAGGAGCCCATACTTGATATTTCATGCATGAGATCAACATGTGGACAGACAGCATTGCATTAAAATTTTAGTGCTGTTTTTCACTATCTATATATTATGGTCCATTTCATATTTACGTTATTATAAAAAGAAAGTGAGGGTAGATAAAGTCAGACAACGACTTCATTTTAAAATGGCCATTTGAACTTCAATTGAATTTTCATTGGACAGATACATTTTCCTTGGACAGATTTAATCTACCGATTTATGTTTTACCTATTTTTATGTTCGTCAACCTAGCATGGGCCCCTTTAACTTTTATAATGAAGGAATGAAGGAAGGAAAATCACGATAAAGATTCTTTGAAGGACAGAGAATGAAGCATTTTGAGTCGCCTTTCATACCGTACCAGTTTACATTCGAAAGTCTTTCAGCCCAAGCGCGTCTTTGGAATGATTATCGCCCAGATAATAGGCCTGCTTTGTGTTTAAAAAACTTGACATAGTATAAGAGACGATAACAAGTCTAAATTTGCACATGCCCTAGAAGTCTGTCCAAAGTAAAATGGTAAGGTATATGACACAGCATCAAATAGTCTATTATGCACAGTCAATATACGATCATTTAGATTCAGGAATACCCATCCTATCCGGAGACCGCATTTTGGACATAGTTGGTCGCGCCTTGTTATATCTGACAAGAAGAGTGCCTTTCATGACAGCATTTGGTTGCGTGGAAACAGTCGTCCTACCAGCCTTTTCCTGTCAGCTCTGTCAAAAACATGTATGATCTCTGAAAATATACCATGTAAAAAAAGTTTAGCAACACTGACTTTGTTAATTGAAAAAATGTATTTTCTGTGATATTTGTTTCACAACCGTTATATATATTTTAGCATATGCATTTACGCAGAACATTCAAAGGTCGCTTTGTGGTAACGTTAAATATTGTGTTAGAAACATTGTCTTGACGTAGGTGAGGGGTCAAAATAAAAAGTTACAATAGAATTCGGTATCGACTGTGCGGCCATTTTCAAGCAAGAACAACCGTGAAAAGTTTTCTAATCCACTTAAATTGTTTGTACACAGTATCAACATTCACTACTTTATCAAGAGATTGAACGTCATTCGCGTCAGTACGATCACGCACACGTCTTCCTTAAATGCACCGTATGTGCTCTATGGGTGACAAATCTGAAAGAAATGGATGATAATGGGAGTCCATCAGTGTTGTATACGCTTAATTTGGCTCAAAGCATTTAGGACACAATACCAGTCAAGTCTAGTGCGTTCATGGTGTAGCGTCAGGGAAATTACAACGTATGGTCAACGTCTAGTAACCGTTCATCTGTGGAGACGATCACGGATGGTAAGTGTGGATACTCTATATTGAAATTCTTGTGGAAGCCACTCGTAAGTTTTGGTGTTGATAAGGAACATCTTTGCCGTGACGTAACGAAATTATGACGGTCATCTTCTCGTGGCCTTTTTCTACGACGTCCTTGACCGGGACTATCTCAAACCACACATATTGGCTCACATAACATCCTCAAATTGTTACTTATGCTTTGACATGCGCAAAATTCAAAAAGGCATCTTATTCGCTGCTTCTGCCACGTAGAAACACATTAGCGATATAACGTCCTTCTAACGTAAGTCCATGGCGTAGTCCGACAGCGTTGCAGAAAATTATTTTTAGTGGCCTTTTTATGCTGGGCAAAGACAATTACGTTCATACCTAAATGTTTTCTGGAACTATGCTCCATACACATGAATACCATGGCAGGCATGAAAACCGTAAATGCGCACCTGGAGTGCGAGACGCACGCGATTGCGGTATAAAATTCATCTGTTTGTGTTCTCTAGCTATAATCTATTGTGTACACGTTTGACTTTATGTTAAAACAAAACTATTTTGCTTACTACAGCTATTTACATTTTGTTGCAAAACTTTTTTTATTATGTATATAAAGATAGAAATGTATGACACACATTGGATGCATGTATCTGAACGGATAGTGGTGAATTATTTCAACCGTATTCAAATCATTTTGCAGCGCCGAGTGTGTGTAGCCATAAATGGTTTAGGAAATCATTGACACAAATAAGGAGAAAAGGATAACCAACATTTTCCATTTTCTCCTTTTTTTGTAGCAATATTTTCTGTGCTATACACAGATCGTACCATACTGTTGTCTGTAAAGGCTATCAAACTGGACCACTATATTGTTTCGCCGTTTTATGTTTTGCCTAAATGTGGATAAACACGCATGGATAGACCGATTTACTAATATAACTATAGAAGGCTTGTCTTTAGAACTCCTATTTCCGGATAACGAGGACTACATGTAAAATACCACAATTTATGTGACATGGCCCATCCCTTTCCTGATAACTATTTTTGTTGTTATTGAAAGAGGTACATATAGCACTCAATTCATATTATCAAACGTTTAAATGGTCAGCAGGGTCGAAACGTTACGCAAGTAGGCTCGTCAAGCTCTTGTTAGACATACCTGGTTTGTATCTAGATCTTAAAGCAGAGCATCCTTCGGGCTTACAGTATTCGAATTCGTCAGACTCATCAATTACGTCATATACTTCAGTTTTACTCGTACAGTAGGCAAAGGATCTGAAGCCAAAAGTATGTATTATTTCATTTGTATTAAAAGAGACAGACACAGAGATAGAACACAGAGAGACAGACAGATAGAAAGGAGAGAAACAGATCATTGATAAAGATGGATACAGAGACAGATAGAGAATTTTACATGAATCCAGCAACAGAAATCACTTGAAAATTCCATTCTGTGTCTTGCAATGTCAAACACAATTTCTTTTTCGGGGAAAAGACTATTTGGTCTTTATAACATATTACATAGTATGTTAAGACATACTTTAAATCATTGTTACACAAAAAGTGAGTATTTTATGGTTTGATTCCAATCTGTCACCATTCTCGTGTTCATGACAAGCCCCAATCCGTGAGTGTTATCCAATCTCGAAAGATTGTCCGTGAATTGAATTCAATTATCTTTGTCCGTGTGAGGTATTCTTTTTTAAAATGCTCAATTCTTCACTAGTTGGGTGGAGGTAAGTAAATAACAAGGATATTTTAGGTTACCGAGACTATCTACATTTGATTTGTAGACCGATTTTTGCACAGAATTCATAGCATGAACTCTAAATCGCCGAAATTACCACTCGTCCGTGAACAGTATTCGCATATTTTTAGTTTGGATTCTCGTCGATAGAAATTTTGTGACAGAGTGTTTGCTGAAAGTACGGATCTTTGCGATAATATCTTGGTACCATTAGGCCAGAAATTTTGTGGGCCAGGACATGGGGTATAACTTTCTGGATGGCATTGCCTACAGATCGAGAAATATCCGCTTACCTTCAGAATTACTGCCAATTTAACCCGATAGTCGCCATTTTTCCGTGTGATGAATCCAAACTTAAATCACGTGATTACCAACACTGGTTGTTGCTGACTTTGATGTACATCGGTTGTCAAAATCTAGCTTGAGGTAACGTCTTAGAATAAACGAAGCAATCAACAGTCGCCCGAAAAGCGTCGTCGACGCCTTGTGTCACGACGTCAGGACCATAACGGTTGCTTATTTTACCTACGAAAGCAAATTCTCTTGTTGAAAAAAAAATGTTGAGTTTCTTCATGGACAGAACAATAATCAAATTTTAGCTATGAATCGTTATCGTTAGTTTGGATTGCGTTCGAGAGCGCATTTAACGTTGACGCCAATCCTTTTTTTTGTTTAAACACATATTAATTGCACGTACAACCTGTGACATCAATGAAACTTTGACACTAGAAAGTCAAATGATGTAGTTTTGATATTCATTGAAAAAAGTAATCGCATAAGGGTGATTTTTACAAAAAAACAAAAACAAAAGGGATACTCAAATTAAATTGTTGTTGCGTTTCTTTTTCCCCCTAGTATAGTTAATGTTTCCCAAATTTTGTTCCGAACGGTGTCAATTTTGTCAATTCTTTATATCCATAGTTCCGAAAATATTGAGACTAGATGAGACAATTCTGGTCATCAGCATTTTCTGCTTATGTCTGAATATTTCCCAATCATTTTCTACTGGGGATGTCAAAAACATGTATTTCCTTGAAAAAGGCTAAGTTTTTCTTTAACATAATTATACTCTTCTTAATAACGACACTGCCGAAAAGGCATGGGAAACATTCTGCCCCCCCCCATTTTTCTCTAATATTGAAAAAATCATTCAAAAAACTTTTTTTCCACATTTTCATCTGCACAAGCTTTTCAGAATGGAAAGATTCGAGTATTTTGTTGTTTGGTAGAGTATCCACCACGTTTCGAAGACATTAAATCAGTTATAACCCTTTCTCAAATCCACAGACTTCTTGAAAGTGAAATGTGGTGCAGATAACATGATTAGTCATTATTAAAAGCAGAATATGCTAACATAATAACATGGGTACCGTTTCAGGAAAATGTTAAAATTCTGACAATCAACGCCATCTTTCTGTCAATGTTTTCCTAATCCTTTCTCTACATTAATCATCAAAACAAGGCGTTGTTTTGGAAAAGGTTTATATGGTTCTAAGCTGTTACATACTTGTATTTAGACAAATCATCTTTCATTACGCTATGTACAATGAAATACACTTTCCCTTAAAAGTCCGGATTTGGAGGCCTCGGGTCTCGACAATTTATACTGAACTCCATTAAAAACGCATCACAGAAATATGTCTACCTCCTTATTTTGAGTATTGGCTAAATAGTGTACTACCTTATCAAGTTAATAGTGACGTAATTTCGTAATGTCTATCAAACGAAAATTATTACCGTTGAATTGGTCTGTGAAAACAACTAAAACTTTTCTCGTTTAACTTTGAACGTATTATAGTTACGAGATTTGATGACAACACCGTCGGTTTATCAAAACATAACAGTAAACCCAGTCTAATTTTAGAACAAAATTCATTGCTATTAAAGTGTGGTGCAACTGATGTCAGTTTTAATCGTAGACTTTCATGTTTATGTGCTTCGTTTGATGTCAAGTTAAGCCCGTATGAAAGACACCCTGAAAAGATCAATGAGTCGTTTTTTGTGTCCCTGAGTATAATATTCCGTTGGTATGATAGAAAGCATTAAATGAAGTTAAAGTTGTTGACTGATAGTTTTCCTTCAATATTTCCAGAAACCTCGAATGAAAAGTGGATTTATATTTCCCCCATAAAGCATACAATCCATTTTAACGTCATTTTTCATAAAAACCTTCTTGACCACAGCTTGTTAAAAATGCAGTTACGGGATTTTTGTTGAAAAGCCACGATAGGAATCAATACTAGCCATAATAAATAAGATGCTCGTTGACATTTTACGGATTGGTTCAATATATGTCTATGCTGAACACTGTCCCAAACAATACAATCGTAGATCAGTCCAATATCTTCATCAATATGGACGATAAGGTAGCATCATATGGCATGTGCCAAAAATAGTCTTGGTTTACCCATTATGTTTTGATAAACCGTCGGTGTTGTTATAAAATCTTGTAACTACGGTTTGAATCAAGCCGTAGTTGTGAGATTTTATAACAACACCTACGAAACACTATGTTTCGTTATGGTTAAATGCTGGATAAAATCGTTTCCTATTGGCTACAGAAAACGTGCTCTTTATAAGCATTGGAAACAAAGACTAACGTTTTCATGGATTGCCAGTTGTTCCAATTGAAATTTTTGGGCATAGGTCTCGATAAATGACCTGGCAGAGCATTGGAAAACTTTGTGGAAAATGAAGAAATTGCCTTTCATCTGAACCATCTTCTAATTTAGACCGGTATAAAATCATGCCGTTTGGTAATGACTTAACACCTTACCAAACAGCATCAATAATTACACTGTTCGAATTTCAAAGCCACCACAAACAACAAAATGGGAGAAAGTGACGTGTATATATTGATATTCAAATTGCAAAGGAAAGCCAGATAACAAGATATTACCGAAATTTTGTTTTAAAAAAAGGAATTTACTTAGATTGAAACATTAACAGAAAAGGAGAAACTGTTTTAAAACAACATTTGCCTTTTCTTATTTTATCATTTTTATTACTTTTAGCACAAAATTGTGCTTGTAAAATATTGAAAATAAGTTTTTCGCTGGAAATAAGCATTTCCTTCTTTACTCGCAACGTTTTCAATTCATAACTGTAGGAAGCACGTTAAAGGGACATTTCATTCCGATTTCAATTTTTTTAAAGTATGTCTTGATGCCAAGATTGGGTATTCTAATGAGTATAAATACTATTAGTTTTTTTAAGTTGTTGCCAGTAAGCGAGATACACGCATTTAAAGTTGACACATAATCGATAAATTGCATATAAATCCGAACTGTTGTCCACAACAATTTGTTCAATTTTAAGACAAAAATATAAATTTCTCGTAAACGGTGCAATATTTTGGCTTGAAATTTTCAGAATGTTCATAAGGAAATATGCTCTTTCAGATAAAAATAAAAGTAATATTTATGACAACAAATTCTGAAATGTCACTTTAAAACGTCTTATCTTCTTGCCTAGGAGAGGATTTTTAATCAAAATTCGAAATTTCAAGCCTGTACTAAACAACACAGAGCTTTGACGTGCCTGGGCTTGGGGAAATATTGATAAAAAAGAAGAAACTGCTGATAATCAATCGTGTCTCCTTTCAGGCTTTTGTCTCAATATTTTCTTAGAAATCTTTTCACATTCTTTTTTCTTAAACAACATCCCGTTTGTCATCTGTAGCAGCTTTTAAATTTGACTAGCCAAAAATGTTGCCGTTTTGGAAATCATAAAAGGCCTATAGTCCAGCAACATTAACCTGTGACATCTGCATATCGCTGCTTTTCAACGAAAACCTCGTAACTGCAGCTTAGAACAAGCTGCAGTTACGAGGGTTTCGTTGAAAAGCGAAGATACGTAATGACCCAACTTCGGCAATATTTTGTTTGGACGCTTAGCTTGCAGACTTTGCACACGAAATTTAAGTTGTCCCGGGTGATTTTGGTAGACTATACAAGAACCACGGTGGATATTGTGCATCATGGGATGGATAACGAATACGGACAAAATAATCTCGATTCTGGTAAGATCTTTTGCAATAACTTTCTTATTTGTGCGTCAATTTTCAAAAGGTTTGTTGCATGTACCGCGCCCTACCGAGCTCTTTCATCGGATGTATGATATATTAGATAACTCGTGGTACTTTTTCCAAAATATTGTCCCAACCGACCAGAAAGCGAAATGGTAACGACTACAGCCAAATTAACCACGCTTCAGGTAAGAATTTGTGCAATAACTTTCTTTTTTGCGTCAATTTCAAGCTGTTTGTTGCATGTACTCCGCGTCACTGAGCCCTTTTCTCAGATGCATTACTGATCTGGAATTTCCTTGCACTTTTCTCAAAAATCGATCCCAACCGACTAGAAAAAGGACCTGGATTTTTTGTTGTTTTTCTGGTCGGTTGGGATCAATTTTTGGACCCAAAAGATTCTACAAACAAGTCATATATCTGAGGAAAGAGCTCAGTGATGCGGGGTACATGCAACACATCGCTTGAAAATTGACACAGAAATAAGACAATTATTGCACAATTTCTTTCCTGGAGCGAGGCAAATTTGTCCGTATTCGTTATCCATCCCATCATGCACAATCCCCACCGTGAAGAACTATGGGTGTAAATGTCTAGTAATCAGGACTTTCTAAAAAGTTCTTCAGTCCCCCTAACTTAGCACTTCAATATATGGTGTCGTTGGAAAAGAAGTAAAATAAGCAAAAACAGAACAAACAAGAAACTTACGTTATTATTACTGCGTTGACGTAACTCCACGTACTGCACAACGCCGTGTAAGTTATCCCTTCTGTACACCAATAATTGTTGACAAAGGAGAAATGTCACAGAAACGATAGAAATGGCGATTTTGCGGATCTGATTAATTTTAAGAGAATTACCTAACATCCTATTTTGAAATTAATTTATTAAATTCCGACAGGCTAACGTGAGTGAATGTCTTAGCTACACAAAAAAATCCATAGAAATAAGACTGGATCCTCTCGCATTACGTATAGTTCTACAAGTTTGAGTGATAACTGTATGTTAACCCTGTTTATGAGTTCATCACGGGATTTAATCCTTTCCCAAACAGCAGAAATTGGGACTGTTAACATGTTAACGCTTCTGCAAATGATAAAATAGGTGTTGATAAAGATGGGATTTGCATACATTATAGTACAGAAAATATTCAAGCAAAAGGAGAAACTGCTGGTTATCAGCAGTTTCTTCTTTTGTTTCAATGTTTTCCCAAGCCTTTTCTATAAGGGACGTCAAAACCAGGTCTTGTTTGGGAAACGATTAAGTATGTGTTTTCTTGCATGAACAATGTTTAAACGGAAATTTCTTGTGGCTTATTTTCTTAAAGGGGGAATGGCACTTAGAATCATGCAAATTTTCCGAGAACTTCGTACAAAATAAATATGTATTATGAAAATATGGCCTTTAAATTGCATCTATGCCAAATCTTAGCTTTCTATCTTGTGTATTGGCTAGGATGTCGACGGATTTAAAACCCCATATGTTCCATTATTGTAAATATTATCCCCGGGACAACAAATCATGGGGTTTTAAATCCGTCGACATCTAAGCCAATACGCAAGGTAGAAAGCTAAGATTTGGCATATAAGCAATTTAAAGACCATATTTTAATAATATATACATTTATTTTTTTGTACGAAGTTCTCGGAAAATTTGCAAGATGTAAAGTGTTATTCTGCCTTTAATTGATCCTTAAAATAATACATGTTGCAACGGTAAACATTTTGTTGAATGAAAATAATATGTCAAAAAATATATTTTTTAGAATGTTGTGCTGAAAACAAATCGGTATGTATTGTTGGCGCAAGATCGTATGGCACATGTTTACGTTTTGTTCAAATGTAAACAAAACATTTTTCGATAAAACGCAGAAAACTCGGAACAGTGAACTGACCCAAGGTGGGTAACCCACGTGACTTTTGGGAAGCGTTTGAAGAAACCACTGGATTTGGAGCAGAGTGAGTTAGAGCCGGGAATAGCCCTCTTAAAGGTGCGTTCCTTGCACTTTATCTCGTCAAAATCCGTAGCGTATAAGCTGAGAAATTAAACAAAACATACCTTGAAGCGGACGATTTTTTCGGTGTGAACGCGTCCCAAAAGTCACGTGGGTTACCCACCGTGGAACTGACCGCTCTATCACTGTACCTAAATTTTCAAAATGTCTTCGTCACTACTTATAAAGAGTTCATTAATCTTTTATATTGTCCAGCAAGATTAACCCGGGACATCTGCATATGTAATGACCCCACTTCGGCTTTGTTTTGTTAAGACGCTCAACTAACGGACTTTGCGCACGAAAATTAAGTTGTCCCGGGTTAACATTGCTGGACAATATTGTCCAGCAAGGTTAACCCGGGACATCTGCATATGTAATGACCCCACTTCGGCTTTGTTTTGTTAAGACGCTCAACTAACGGACTTTGTGCACGAAAATTAAGTTGTCCCGGGTTAACATTGCTGGACAATATTGTCCAGCAAGATTAACCCGGGACATCTGCATATGTAATGACCCCACTTCGGCTTTGTTTTGTTAAGACGCTCAACTAACGGACTTTGCGCACGAAAATTAAGTTGTCCCGGGTTAACCTTGCTGGACAATACAACACTGTTTGGTTTACATTTGGACAAAATGTAAACATGTGACATACGATCTTGCGCCAACAATAGATAGAGTTTTATCATTGTGTTCGTCCGAATGTAAATTACGTATATCATTTGACCTGACATTGACCTTTATTCAAAATGTGCTCATACTTTTTATATAGCGTAACATTCTTCAAAAAGACTTATATCATAGTGCACATATATAAAAGGTATACAAAATATTACTGAATTATTATTATTATTAAAAAAAAAAAAAAAAAAAAAAAAAAAAAAAAAAAAAAAAAAAAACAGGCGTGTAATTTATGATAATAAAAGCTAAAGCTGTGCCATGTGAAATGAAATCCGTGATAAGTCGTTTTTTTTTGCAATTTTTACACGATTTTAATATCACAAAAATAATCTGTAAAGGACCTGGATGATTTTTGATCTATCAATATTTTCTGTTATATCTATAATGTCCTTTTACCCAGAAAGGGACTTTCTTGGAATGGTGATGAATTTTGGGCTAAAGTAGGCTGGGTTTACCGTTATGTATTGATAAATCGTCGGCATTGCTATAGAATTTTTTAGATTTTTACCAATGAAATACTATGTAAATCGTCGTTGTAAATGCAAAACCTCGTATCTCGATTTTGGACAATTTTAAAGGGGAGGGAAAAAAGTGTAATAACTTTTCCCAAACTGAAATGTCTTACTTGAAATTTTGACATATTGTTCACAAATAATGTGTCAATAATACTGACCAGGAAAATATCTCAAAACCTGCGAGAATCGTCTACACTGAGCACACAACTTTGTACTTTGAAAATTACCCAAATCGACAAACGAGCTTTTGCATTTACACCGACGAAATATCGTTTGTTCGAAATTCAAAGTACGTCACTGTTTACTTGATATAATTGGCCCATATTAAAAAATCCACGTGAGACCAGGTGGTGTTTGTAAATAAAACTAGAACCCTATAAATCCACAAGCAAAAATTGACAGTGACGTAGTTTTGTGTTTACTGTTTCTAAACCAATAAACTCTTCTCATTTGTACCGTTTACAATGTGCACGTGATAAATGAACAGGTTGATTGGTTGTAAACGATAAACACAAAACTACGTCACTGTCAATTTTTGCTTGTGGATTTATAGTTTGACATTTAAGCTGCAGACGGATGAGGAAGTTACAACTTTGTATCTCTGTGATTCTGTCTAACGTATCATTATGGCAATAGCTTATATACTGTGCACAAAAAGTTTAGCACACTTGGAAAATGTCCTTTCCTAGTCAAAAACTATTCCAAAATCCATAAAAACAAAATTCTAATGTGTTTGAAAATTCAATTTTCCGGCGCTTCCTGAAAATTTTGTTTCAAAACTCGTAAGCGTTAGTTAGGTATTAATAAAACACATTGACATGATTTGACCTTTATGCAATGAATAAATTTTCATTTGAATACATTCATTCTCGAGAAAATCCGTTTGTCTCCGAAAATCATCGTTAAAGATCGACAAGTTTTGGTCGGAAAGTAACGTTTTTATAATCTAATAGTCCCAGGCATGATTGTTAGGCTGAGTGGTCGAGAGGATAAGTGCGCTGCCTTCAGCCTTTTGGGATCGAGGTTCAAATCCCCGTAATCGTTTATATTTTTTTTCTTTTTGTGAACTAAATTCAACTGTTTGAAGAGATTGTTTCAGTGCGTCGAAATACGCAATCGCGAACGATTTCATTCAGTTAACCATAACATTATTTAAACAAACAAATAGTAAATTTCGTTGGTATTTTTATTAAACTCTCGTAACTATTGATCGATGCAAGTCGTTGTTACGAGATTTTATAACAGCACTGAGGGTTTATTATAACACCACGGTAGACCCAGACTATTTCAGACCTAGCGCAAAATTCATTGCTATTCTCGTGCTTACATATAAACACTTAAAAACACACTCGGGTTTCTCTCGTTTGCATAATATCACTTGGGCTTAGATATTGAAGAATAACTTTACAGATTCGATAAATTAGAGAAGATATACACATAAAAGGGTAAAAAAGATCATATCACAAATTGTAATAACCGCTCAATCCAAGAAATATACAAGGAAAAAAATGAAACCGAGGAAAAAAAAGGGGGGGGGGGGGAGTCGTTCGTGATTCGAACCTCGAACCTTCTGGTTCAAGGAACTCGCACCTTTATATTTCAACGACAAGTACATAGCTATGTATCTGGTCATTTAAAAGGTATATAAACCTTTAACTCTTTCCCTGCCAATGTCGCCTTTTGGCGACCTATTAGGAGACTGCCAATGTCGCCTTTTGGCGACTTCAAAACAATAGGTTAATTAGGTCATTCAAGGTCAAGGTCAGGGTCATCTGATCAAACTGCCAGATAAAAAGTATGCTATTCATCAAAAAAGTTTATGTGCAATCATTCCTGAGGGTTTCAGCTTAAAATTCATCAAATAATGATTTTACTATATTATAAACTGATAAGCCCTGTTATGAAGTTTTAAAAAAAATTGGCACTGGAAATAGCACAATTCCAGGAAATTTGGCAGCGAAAGAGTTAATTAAACTTGGTTCACGGACTTGAACGAGAAATAACGGAGATACACTAGGACAACCAGTCAAGCGTGTAATTATGATAATAGAGGTTACGCTCAATCAGGTCATTCTGCAGCGGTAATATCTTACGTTAAAGTGCACAGGGGTCAAATATCGAAAGTCAAGCAAATTTCAATGACGCGAATGTCCAGCATAAGCAGCTAGGGCCGCCATTCAATGTCTTCCCATGTTGCAGAGAAGCTTCCTGACCACACAGAAAGGAATTTTGCCCATTCATACTGCAGATGACGCTCATTGCCATTGACGTTACAGACGTCATTACTTTCTCTAGCCTGACGTCCAACAATGTTCTTTGTGTGTTCTTTTGCTGGTGATTAAGCAGTTCAGGCGTAGATCATTCTGTATGTTCCTTGGAGTAAGTGGGTGGTGATTATCTTATTGAAATATCACAATGTCGTTGGATAATTTCATTGCAGTACCCTTGCACCGTTTGGTTGCCATTAACTGAAATGAGGTCTGTTTAACTGTTTTCATCTATTCCTGCCTAAAAATGACGCTACACTCGACGTAACAGTCTCAATGATGACGTTATTGGTATCAAGCCTTACGCATCTTCTCCAACCACAAATCCTGCCGTCAGTTAATGACACGTAAAATGAGATTCGTCCGGACATCAGTCCAGTGTCTCCTGAATCAATATCGATGTGTCAATACCCACTGACGCCTTGCCTGTCGATGCTTAACGTCATTGGCGTAAGATCGGAGGACCCTGGTGCAAGTTGTGTGGAGTCTGTTCCGGACAGTCTGGTCACTAACGGTATACCTTGTGACGTCCTGGAGGAGTAGCACTAAATTCTTACTAGACAGGAATTCGAAACGTCGTCAAGACGTCGCTGTGAAACGATCATCCCTGAACGTCGTTTTACATGGTCTACAAGATTTAGGTCGGTCGTTGGTGGCTAAAGTTGCATTAACCAAGTGCCGTAGGCGCGTAATTGTCAAATGAAGACAATTGAAATGCAAAGCGACATCTCTAACAGACATACCTACTTGGAGCTTGACGTCGAACTTACGTCATCATTTCTCGCCTTCCCATAATCAATTTCAAAGAATTTATAACAGTTAAATTGATTCTGCTAACAGATCTGTGTAATCGTGTGTTTTTGGACAAGCTAGACATTATCGACGTCACTGCACACGTGTCGCACGTGACTTTTGCTTATCTGGTTTTTGTCCAACACACTGAATGTTCACTCTACACATGCACTGTATGAGTAATGGTTGTTGATCGGGACAACTGAAAAGCACAAAGCAATGTTCATTTAATTATCATAAACTGAAAAAATAATGTGTTAAAAAACGTGCTAAACTTTTTTTTGCTCAGTATATTTTTGGTGGGAAATCACTAGATCTAGTGGCGGGGTATAAGTGAGATAGTTTCCGTTATAAACTCGATATATTCTGCTTATATGACTAAAGGCCACATACGATTCCGGGTGCACATCGCGTCCATATTATCCTATTATCGCGTCCAGATTTGATCCTGTTAACCATTCGGACAAACAATATTATTTGGTGGGTGTTGTTACAAAATTTCGAAACTACGGCTTGAGCCAAGCCGTAGTAACGAGGTTTTATAACAAAATCGACGATCTATCAGGTGAAACCGGTAGTACCATTCTATTATAAGTGCAAGATTTGTATCTTTTTACCGGCAATCACTCCTGTTGTTGCAATTACCGTGCTGCATTATTATCTATAATTAGTGTTCGTCCTAGTTTTTGGACCAATGAAATTGCTGTATATTTGAAAATTTCGGCGCTGTATTTCACATAAACGCACTGCCGGTCAGTTTATGTAACGACTATGCACAACCAAGCCCCGTTTCCTGTGCAGTTATGAGAAATGATGTAAGTTTTTGGAGAATGATGTAATTCCAGTAATATCCGCTCGATAGTAGCTCTGGTCGGAGGCGTGATTTGAAGAATGACAGTAAAAGCGTATGTCTTCATTTAGGCCAGTCACTTTAGCATTTAGGGTACCACTAATTCTAACAGAAATAATTTTGTAACTGAACGAAAGTCTTTTATATCATGATCAACATATCAAAAGTCCTCAGAGCAAATCTTGGGGGAAATGGTGTTAAATCACGCTAAAAGATGCCTTGATATGATCGTAATACACTGGTCCATCCTAACCACCATATATTTTCTCGAGTACCACGTGCTTCTCTTACACTATACTTTTCACATATCATTTTTAATTTGATTGAATTTCATATGAAAATTGAAAATGTATTTATTATAAATAAAAATTCAAAAGGATACATATAACGAATAAGTAAAAATAATTTTGCTTAAAAGTAAAATTATCTGCGATCGATTTTTAAAAGTACGGAAGCTCAATGTGACTATAATATTATTACATCTGTCAGATATAGACTATTCAAATCGGAATTACACAATTTGCGAGTAAATCATCCTTTACTCGCCCCCAGCCACTTGGTCTGAAGTCCACACATGCTCTTTGTTATTATACTCCCGAAGGGTCGTATTATGTTATGGCCTGGTCGTCTGTCTGTCCGTCTATCCGTCCGTCCGCCCGTTAACAATTTCTTGTGTGCGCAACTGCTGCTACAGTTTTGATCGGAATTGGATCAAACTTGCCATACTGAATCCCCATAGTGTCTAGTTGTGCACACCGCTTACGGAATTCAAATAACTCTTTTCGTTCTTGAATTATCTTCCATTGAATGAAAAAATGCCCATTTTATTGCGTGCGCATTGTGTGCGCAACTCATCCTACAGTTTTGATCAGAATTTTATCAAACTAGCCACAATGAATTTCCATGGTGTCTAGTTGTGCACTCCGCTTACGGAATTTAGATAACTGTTTTCGTTCTTGAATTATCGGCTCTTGAATTCAAGGAAAAATGCCCATTTTCTCAAAAATTCCCATTTTCTCGTGTGCACAACTCCTACAGATTCAACCCGAATTCGATCAAACTAGCCACAATGAATCTCCATGGTGTCAAGTTATACACACCGCTTACGGAATTTAGATAACTATTTTCATTTCTGAATTATCTACCCTTGAATTTAAGGAAAAATGCCAGTGTCCTTAAAATGCCCATTGTCTCGTGTCGCAATTCCTACAGTTTCGACCAGAATTCAATCAAACAAACTAGCCACATTGAATCTCTAAGGTGTCTGGGTGTGGAAGCATAATTTGGATAACTTCTCATGCTTGAATTATCTGCCCTTGAATTGAAAAGAATGGCCAATTTTACTGAAAAGCCCCTCTCGGGCGTATATGCGCCGCTCTGCGAAGCTCTTGTCAAATATCGAGGTAAAGGACGAAAATTATTATAATGGATATCTTCACATTTTCTCTGGATAATTCCTTAATCATTGTGCGTTTTATTCTTTCAGTTACTTTGATATTTTTTGCATCTTTTCAACTCGGTCTGAAAGGAAGGGTGTCAATAAGGCCGTTTTCGTGACCTAGTCCGAATTTCTTTCCTTCCTACTAGTATACACTTAACCACTAACATGTTGACCGTATGCACGCAAAGTATCCACTTAAACGAAGCATTGGTTTTGAAAATTCATTAAATCAAAATGAGGGGAAGGGGGGTAGGGGTAACTCACCCGCTATGCCATTAGGTGGTAATCAATTTCAAATGCAGTTTTACTAAACTTTCAAAATTCTAAAACTGATTATGCAGTTATATGCATAACGTTATATACATGTTGTTGTTTAGCCTATTACGAGAGAGATCGTCCTGTACGAGAGAAAAAGGATGATAAGCATGGTTATGACTTTTTCTGATTTTTAACGGTACTAACTTTACGAAAAATCAACAGATACATAACCATAATTCGTAAAATTATAATTTTATGAAGGCTCCACATTTGTACAAATTAAAAGTCTTCCGCCAACTGAAGCTGCTGCCATATACCACAGTTTTTAAGCCTATCTTCAAGTCCAAACGTGGGTAGGAAACACGATAGAACCAACTGAATGGGGCTGGAACAAAATCAATAACAAATTAAATCCAGTTAAAACACACTTGTCTGCTGCACCCGAACGCCTGCTAAAAATGATTACATGTAATTGCAAACTAAATTGTGATTTCGAAAGGTGCACATGTAGGAAACATGGTCTGTCCTGTTCAGCGGGTTGTGCAGAGTGTCGTGGTGTAAGCTGTACTCATGTTCTCTTAATTAATGAAGATTTCGAAATGGGTTGAATTTATAAGTGCCATCCAGATGAACATGTATCTGGAAAAAAGGCCTTTATAACATTTAATACAAACACGCTGTAGATCTAGATCAAGATCACGCTGTGTGTACGCACTGTCTGATCACAAAGCCCGTTGTTCCTATATCATTTTTTCGTCTCCTATACCGTCTTTTATATTGTCGACCTTGATCAGACATTACTGAGGCACAACTCGATCTACATATTCGGTAGTCTGAAAGATTAGAATGGTCGCTTATCCAGATCCGCACCAACACACAAACACTAAAATATATCGAATAAAGCAGTTTGTGTCTTTGGGGTATATATGTTGTATACCGTTTTGAAACCCGAGCAGTTTTAAAACTGCATATACGTAACTTTATTCATTCTCGAAACTGCACGTGCAGTTTCGAAACTGCTCATGCAGTCTTAAAACTGCATATGCATGAGTTCTGTATGTCATGCAGAACTCTTCAGACAGTTAATTTTCACTGAATTATTGTTATTTAAATCAAACAACGACCTGAAATGTTCGTTTACGTGTTAATTTCGATTTCTTATCGATTTTAACTCTAATTTGCCAAACTGCGTCAATCAGAAATAATAGCTGCACTTTTGAAATCGATTATCAAAACGGTAATTGTTCTGGTCTATTTTAACCCATTTCTCACGTACTTTGGTTTGAAAGATGGTTTGAGCAAACATCGTGGAAAATGAGAAATTATCAACGACGGACTCAATCGTCATTTTCCACGATGTTTTCTGTCCCCAAAAAAACATTTCTTTTTGTTTTGTTCACTTAAGATTGTCGAGCTCCAATTTTTTTTTGGAGTTTTTTTTCTCGTCTAAAATATTCCGTCTGTTGAAATTAAAGTAGAGCTAACGTTGTACAAGTCTCGGGACAGTCCACACACTCACTGAACTTCTGATATAGGCTATGGTAGCTAGCTGATCCAACTCGGTATACAAACTGTTGCTTGATTATTTTTCATGCAGAATTTCTGTTCAATTTGTGCCATCAACGAACGCCGTTTTTATTGAATCAGTCGGCATGACGTCATAGCCTCACTTTCATTTTTTCATCGAGGGTACAACCTCGGTCTTTATCGTTACGGGATACCAATTTTGTGTCAGAATATTTCCAAAATCTATCGCTAAAATTCACAAACAAAACTCTTTCTCTAAAGAATGTGATTTAAACTTTCTAACTACCAACGCATTTTTAATAATTTGGCGTAGTCGTCGAGATATTAATGCTGAAAGTTTGTAAGGCTTTAAGGAAAAAGACCGAAGCTTTCACCTCCACCGAATGAATGCAGGTCGACTGACGACGTTTTTGATTGGCTGAAGGGATTGTGCCGACCGAGTCAATAGGCGTTTTTGATTTCCTGGTAGTCTATTTCACAATTTGAACTTAATTTCTTCGTAAAATGATAGAGGGAGTTCGTTTCAACCCCGACCAATCTGGACCCCCTTCCCCCAATCTGGATCCGCCACTGCCTTTATGTATGTTTGAACCACATTAAAAAAATCTAGGATCCGCCGCAGGGTAAGTAAATTGTTCTGGACTTTGAGTGAACAAAATTAAGGCATCTAATAATAAATGTTACTGCCCAGGGTCTCTAACGAACTCGCCCTTTCTAAGAAAAATTAGATTATGTCTATTTAGGAGTATGATTAAATCGAGTTAGCCTACTAGACGAGATGTCAGTAAGTCTATATATTTGGCTTTAAATGTGTACGTAATGCTAATGCATCAACATTTCTAACCCAGATCACTTATTTTGTATGTTTCTTTTAATTTACAGCTTTTTAATCGGTGTTTTTATATTCAATGCGACTTGTCATGGGTTTTCGTGGTTTAGGTTACCCACCTTCCCAAACAGCAACAGTTTAGGTCCAATTTGAAAGCTCCTTCAGATTTAAATTAATACAGGCCCGTAGGAACAGGGGGGCTAGGGGGGGCTGAGCCCCCCCCCCAAAGTTGGCCAAAAATGCCGAATATTCAGGATAAGTGCTTTAGCCCCCCCCATATGAAATTGCTTCCTACGGGCCTGTAATAACATAGTATGCTGCATCAACTCCTGTCTTAACTCATTTTGGAAAATTTAATCGACAAAACACATAGCTCAACCGGGTAGTTCGCGTATACTGACCGACATTATAGGATGAATGATTTAGCTCAACCGGGTAGTTCACGTATACTGACCGACATTATAGGATGAATGATTTAACTCCATCGGGTAGTTCGTGTATACTGACCGACATTATAGGATGAATGATTTAGCTCCACCGGGTAGTTCGCGTATACTGACCGACATTATAGGATGAATGAATTAGCTCCACCGGGTAGTTCGCTTATACTGACCGACCTTATAGGATGAATGATATAGCTCCACCGATTGGTTCGAGTATACTGACCGACATTATAGGATGAATGATTTAGCTCAACCGGGTAGTTCACGTATACTGACCGACATTATAGGATGAATGATTTAACTCCATCGGGTAGTTCGTGTATACTGACCGACATTATAGGATGAATGATTTAGCTACACCGGGTAGTTCGCGTATACTGACCGACATTATAGGATGAATGAATTAGCTCCACCGGGTAGTTCGCTTATACTGACCGACCTTATAGGATGAATGATATAGCTCCACCGATTGGTTCGAGTATACTGACCGACATTATAGGATGAATGATTTAGCTCAACCGGGTAGTTCGCGTATACTGACCGACATTATAGGATGAATGATTTAGCTCCATTGGGTAGTTAACGTATACTGACTGACATTATAGGATGAATGAATTAGCTCCACCAGGTAGTTCGCGTATACTGACCGACATTATATGATGAATGATTTAGCTCAACCGGGTAGTTCGTGTATACTGACAGACATTATAGGATGAATGATTTAGCTCAACCGGGTAGTTCGCTTATACTGACCGACATTATAGGATGAATGATTTAACTCCATCGGGTAGTTTGTGTATACTGACCGACATTATAGGATGAATGATTTAGCTACACCGGGTAGTTCGCGTATACTGACCGACATTATAGGATGAATGAATTAGCTCCACCGGGTACTTCGCTTATACTGACCGACATTATAGGATGAATGATATAGCTCCACCGATTGGTTCGAGTATACTGACCGACATTATAGGATGAATGATTTAGCTCAACCGGGTAGTTCGCATATACTGACCGACATTATAGGATGAATGATTTAGCTCCATTGGGTAGTTAACGTATACTGACTGACATTATAGGATGAATGAATTAGCTGCTCCAGGTAGTTCGCGTATACTGACCGACATTATATGATGAATGATTTAGCTCAACCGGGTAGTTCGTGTATACTGACCGACATTATAGGATGAATGATTTAGCTCAACCGGGTAGTTCGCGTATACTGACCGACATTATATGATGAATGATTTAACTCAACCAGGTAGTTCGTGTATACTGACCGACATTATATGATGAATGATTTAGCTCAACCGGGTAGTTCGCGTATACTGACTGACATTATAGGATAAATGGATGAACTCCATCGGGTAGTTCGCGTATACTGACCGACATTATAGGATGAATGATTTAGCTTCACTGGGTAGTTAACGTTTACTGACCGACATTATAGGATGAATGATTTAGCTTCACCGGGTAGTTCATGTATACTGACCAATATTATAGGATGAATGATTTTTTTTCAATTGGTAATAACATGTAATTTCAACACACAAAATATAAATAGATTCTATTATTGGGAAATGATTTAGGAATCTGGAGCATTCCCCCTTAAAGGGTGAAATGTTCCGTAATAAAACTTGCTTACTTTCAAGGAGTTTTTTTTTCAAAATGCCAACTTTGTCAACTAAAATTTCCTATTAGGCCTGATTACATAAATTTCATCTTATTTTTAAAAAAAAATCCTATAGATAGGTTGTTAGGATGCTCATAACAATACATACAATCGTAGTTCATAAACAGAATAGGCCTACAGACATTTACAATCTGTAAATAATGTTACGAAATGGAATAGTACGACTTACTGCATAATTTTCCAAAATAATTAATCAGAATCGAGAAACCATATCACCATTATGACAATATTGTCTATAAATTGGACGATATGCATTGTTTTGTACATGTAGACGAACTAGTAAAATTAAGGTACGAAATTTCTAGGGTACGAATCATTTTCGATAAACCGGAAGCTGTTTTTCGGTTCGGTGCAGAACTTCGGCTGTTCGGTACCGAACATGTTTTCAAATAAAAACAGCCTAATATGGTTTGTTTTGTGATCTGATAAGTTTCCTTCTCAAAAGGAATATGTTTAAGATGAGTTCTGCATCGAGAGAACGCCGTTATACGTCAAAATAACAATATAATCGCTATATTACGCAGTTTCGAAACTGCATAAGATGAGTTCCGTAACATCTGTGCAGTCTTAAGACTGCATAGTTTCAAGTTTGCATACGACATATACAACATCAAATATGCATATAGATACATGTATATACTATTTTGTCTTACATAACCTTGAACTGCACATAATTTGAAAACATACAAACGGTTTTATTATTATTATTTATTATTATTATTATGACTCGAAATCCATTGAGTGATAGAAATGAATTTTGTGCTAAAATAGACTCGGTTTACCGTTGATTCAAGCCGTAGTTACGAGATTTCATAACAACACCTACGAGATACTATTGTTTGTCTGAAATTACGTCACGGTTAACTGGATAAAAGTATTCCTTATATGCATTATTG